>JAPDNY010000007.1:72006532-72606532 GCA_029375565.1 Gekko gecko
GCGAAGTGCTTCACCCCTAGAGAGCATTTCGCCCAACGCAATGACTATTTGGTTAAATTAATGGAAGTTCAAATCCACAGGTTTAGTACTATCTACTTTGGTTCTCAAGCCCAGATGTCTTTTCTACCTGGTACTCCTTGGGTGAAATATATAAGATGATGTCATACACACTCATATTATACAAATAAATTAATTCAAATTAGGTACAAAATTACACTGGATAAACTATTTTAATTATTTAGATTATTTCTTATCCACCTCTTGTGCAATCTATTTAAGGAAGCTCAGAAACAAAGTAGAACAAGACAAACTGAACAATTGTTAGCATATCAATACCAAATCCTATAAAAATAATTTAATAATGATAAATAGGAGCTGAAAATATTATAAAACTTCCATGAAATGTTATACAATGGACAAATAGCAACATGAAGACACTCCCCTATTCACAGAGCCAGTTGAATAAAAGCCAGTGTTACAGTTAAAAGTAACACATAAAATCATCTTCACTTGGCATATAAAGATAGTTCAGATAGTGCATTTGGAAATTATTTTGAACTTTATTATTATAGTCCTGATATAGCTTCACACAGGAGGGAGCTGAACCTATTACCTATCTCTGATTGATCTGAAAGTATTTGAAATGTGGTATTCACATCTAAATTAATATATTACATAAAAAAGGAATCAATTTCCAGTCTTACAAATTTATTGAGAAATATGTGCCTTTTATAATACTTTGGAGCAGTAAACTTCAAAATAATCTACAGCTTTTTATGTTATTTCAGTGTTATAGACTGGACTTCTCTATCTATGCTTTAATATATATTTATTTACTTGTTTATTGTTTTGTTTTCAGTGTTCTGCTATGTTAATGGATGAGAATATTTGGCTGATGTTTTCTCAGTGAGCACTAGTGCCCTGATCCACAAAGCTTGGAACATGTGGCCCCTTTCAGCAGAAAAGAAGGGGAAGGTATGTGTGTGGGTATGCAAGAACTAAAACTGTTGATTGAACATTGTTCAGCTTATGTCCCATTAATTTGTTACACTGGATCAAGTCATACCGATCAATTAGAAACTTTTGGTGCCTAAAATAAATTGAAGTAAGAGAAGAATAGCATATACATATTCATTCAGGAGGTGAGACTCAGTTTGCAATAATACCTATTAGTGCCAATTCTGCTAGAGAAGATGGCAAGATAGATGAATGGTTCTTCTTCAAGCTTGTCATGGAAAGGAAAATCTAAATAAGACAGTATAATGACAGACCAATCACAACTCTGGGAAGTAGAAAGGGTTTTGATACTCATTTACAGGGAAGTAATTTAATTAATTAAAAAGAAACACAGAGAGTTCAAACCAAATATTTCCAAATGCAGTTGTTAAAACAAATGTAAAACCAATGCTATACTAGAACATTTAGATTTTTTTTTTTCCAGAAAGAACTCAGGGCGAAATAAAGCAAGGCAGCTTAAAGACTGAAGTACTCCCAAGTAACTAAATATTTATTTGTTTATTTATTCATTTATTTCTCGCATTTATATCCCAGTAGACGGGCTCAGGGCAGGCTACAACATTTCATAAGAGAACAAAAGAGAAGACAATGTTGGATCAGGCCAGTGGCCCATCCAGTCCAACACTCTGTCACACAGTGGCCAAAAATTCCATTGTTCCATTGTTAGCCCCTTTCTCAGTTTTGCCCCTTGAAGTAGGTTAGGCTCAGAGTGTGTGATGGGCCCAAGGTCGCCCACAGACCTTCCATGGCAGAGTGGGGTTTGAACCTGGGCCTCCCAGATCCTAGACTTTGACCACTACACCACACTGAGACAGCTCCATCTTCTTTGGTCCAATTTAACCCCACAACAGTTTCATTCATTCCCTGACTTGCTTTGGCAGTGATTTCAATAAAAGTAACAAAATGGTTCTCTGTACACAGTATATATAGTTAATAAAAAGCAAAAAGGAACTGTGATACTGAAATTATGAATATTATATACAATATATAACAGAAATATAAAGTGTGAAGTCTGTGAAGTCTGACGGCGGTCTCCAGAATGTGGAGCCGTTTCGATGAACGTCTTCTTCTGAGTAGAGTGAAATCTTATGAATAATTCATAATGTACATAATACTATTATTATTTGGCAATGTACAAAAACATATCAAAAATATTTCAAAAATATTTTTACAATAAAACTCATTCTTACAATTCAATGTCTAACAACTCTTCTTAATGGGACAGAGTCTCATATACAAAATTCCATTGTAGTATACTGTAATGAAATAAATAACACACATAACTATTGAACAATTAAATATAACTTCAACCTCAAAAAATATAATGAAAACTTAACTTACCCACATTTCTCTAGCTATTTTTACAAGTGGAGCATTCTTACTGGACAAGTCTAAGTCTCTTAACAAATGCTGAATAGTAGCTGACATTAAGTACTATCATTCTCCCAAAAAGAGCCTAATCCTTACAACACTTAGACCAAGGTTGCCATCTCTTGGCCTTTAAGATTTCAGTATAGTAACTCTGCAGTTTTTATATGTATCACAAAAAGTATGATTAGTTTAAAGCTGCAGTTAGACCAGTCAGTTGGAGAGTGTTCAATTTCAAAAACATACACTACTCTAACTCAGCTTAGAGGGAACATTGGTGACGGCTGGGCTGGCTGGCAGGAGTCAGAGCATTCTTGAGCATAGACTGGCTGGGCCTATAACCCTGTCATGCAGGGGCTTAGTTGCGTTTTGTCTAGCCAAGAATGAACTAGATGCCGGCCATAGAAAGCAACACAGACCACACTGTGTAGTGCTAACTATATACAGTTTATTTACAGGATTTACAATATTCTGGTATACACTGATAAGGTGCTTCGCCAGACAAGTCATTTAGGAGAAGGGAACAGCTATACAGTGTCTGTACACATATATACATCTAACAGCCAATCAGCAGTCACTGCTGAGCCATTCTTGGTAAGCAGGCTAGATCCTGCCAGAACCAGTTTGAGCTAGCTACAGTGGCTGTCAGAACTGTCAGTCTAGATCATTAAGATTATCAAGCCTGATGACTTACTGGCATTGCATGCCAACAATAACAAATCTGGCTGCTGCACACAATAAAGCAGTGAGTTCTTTGTGCGGTAGGAGAGAGAGATTAAGTTGCCAAGCATCCAGTACTAATGATTCTAGATCAAAAGGCATGTTTTATGTTGTGATATCAGAAATGTGGTGGATTATTTCTTGCCAAAATTTGTGTATATATTTGCAATTCCACCAACAATGTCAATAAGAACCTGTTTTCCCACAACCTCTCCAGCATAAGGGCAATAGAGATGATTGTATATGACGCAGTTTTGTGATGTAAGGTAACACCTAGTTATGAGTTTAAAGGACTGTGTTCTAATGATAATACGTTTCGATTGAACCAGCATGGATTGCCAGAGGGTTCGCCAAGATGAGGGAGTAAATACTTTTGTACAGTCCTTCTGCCAATACGTAGTGCATGATGGAAGGATAGCGTTGGAGAGTTCCATGATCAGTGAGTATAAAATAGAGATAAGATGTTTATAAGAAGGATGTCCTTGATGGTGGGAAACTCGCAATCAATCGCCAGCCTGCGAATGTCGGCCATGAAGTCAGCGGCTGTCTCTCTGGGCCTTTGGGTTAGCCCCCAAAAGTCCATGTGCATGGCCATCATGGATGGTTTCAGCGCCAAATGATCCATGAGGGCCTTCAACAGTTCATCGTATGTGGCGGCTTCTGGCTTCTTCAGTGTGATGAGGCTCTTTGCTAGGTGGATCGTGGTGATGCCGCATGTGCTGAGCAACCACGCTTTTTTCTTGTCAGCCTTGGTGGTCCCCTGGACCCAGAAGAAGTAGGTTAGTTGTTCAACCCAGGATTCCCATAGCTTGGGGTGTGCCGGGTCAAAAGCAGAGATATGTCCCGGAGTAACAGCCATGTCTCTAGAGTGGAGCGGGAAGCAATGTTCTCGGGAGTGGTGCACATTGCTTTGCTGCTCAGGAGAGTTGCAGGGTGCAGTGTCCGGCAGAGTGGGGCTTGATGCTGGACCGTCTTTTGAGTCAGGCTCACTCATCAGGATCCCACCTTCATTGCCAGTATAATGTACTGGGTTCAAGATGCATAGTAGAGTGATTTCAACTCATAGATATTTATTCAAAGGCAAAACTGAGACAAGGAAGCAGGACCCGGGGGCCTGCTTATATGCCGGTTCTTACCCACACCCAACACACACCCAACACCAGTGATTGGTTTATTTATTTATTTACTTATTCGATTTATATGCCGCCCTTCCACGTGGGCTCAGGGCGGCGAACAAGGGCAACAATGCCATACAACCAGATAAAACATAAAACACCATGAATAAATAACCGTAAAACTCCATGACAGATAACAATAAAACATCAGTAACACAGGAAAAAGCCATTACAAAGTAGACACCACACAGTCACACTAAAACACCCAGTTGGCGTTGCTCCAATGGTGCATACAACTAAGAACACCATGCCAGGGCCAAAATGCCTCTAGTGGCTATACGCTGGTGGTATCATAGAGATGTCATAGCGGTGGCAGCCCCTGCTCAAAAGCCTGGCGGAAGAGCTCCATTTTACAGGCCCTGCGGAACTGCATAAGGTCCCGCAGGGCCCTGATCTCCTCCGGGAGCTCGTTCCACCAGGTAGGGGCTGCCACCGAAAAGGCCCTGGCCGCAGCATATTTAACAACCTTGGAGGCTGGAATAACCAGCAGATGGTGCCCCCCGGACCATAGTGCTCTTGAGGGAACATATGGGGAAAGGCGGTCCCTCAGGTAGTCCGGACCCTGGCCATATAGGGCTTTAAAGGTAAGAACCAGCACTTTGAAGCGGATCCGGTACACTATTGGCAGCCAGTGCAGCGCCTTCAGCGCTGGCTGGATGTGGTCCCGTCTAGTGAGACCCATCAGCAGCCTAGCCGTCGCATTCTGCACCAGTTGCAGCCTCCGGATCTGCGACAGAGGCAGCCCCATGTAGAGAGTGTTGCAGTAGTCTAGCCTCGAGGTGACCGTCGCGTGGATCACCGTGGCCAGGTCGTCGCGATCGAGGTAGGGAACCAACTGCCGTGCCAGCAGCAGATGCTAAAATGCTGACTTGACAGTGGCTGCCACCTGGGCCTCCATCGTCAAGGAGGCATCCAGGAGCACCCCCAAACTCCTAACCCCCGACAATGGCACGAGCGGCGCCCCATCGAAGGACGGGAGTGGGAGCCCCAACCCCAGACTGGTCTGGCTCAGGCCCAGGACCTCTGTCTTCGCTGGGTTTAGCTTCAGCCGGCTCAGCCTGAGCCAACTAGCCATGGCCTGCAATGCCCTATGAAGGTCATCAGGACCAGAGTCCAACTGGCCGCCCAGCATCAGATAGAGCTGGGTGTCATCTGCATATTGATGACACCCAAGCCCACAGCTCCGGGCAATCTGGGCGAGGGGGTGCATGTAGATATTAAACAACATTGGGGACAGCACTGCCCCCTGAGGGACCCCACACTCAAGGGGATACCTCCAGGACCGCTGGTCCCCAATCGCCACCCTCTGTCCCCGACCTTGGGGAAAGGAGGCGAACCATTAAAGGGCACACCCCCGGATCCCCACGTCAGCGAGGCGGTGGGTCAGCAGCTGATGGTCGACCGTATCAAATGCAGCCGACAGATCTAACAACAGCAATGCCGCCACACCGCCTCAATCCAAATGCCTACGGAGCTCGTCAGTCAGGGCGACCAGCACCGTCTCCGTCCCGTGACCTGGGCAAAAGCTGGACTGGAAGGGATCCAGGACTGAAGCATCCTCCAGATTTACAGTGCCCACATAACCATTGGTCCTTACTAGGATCCTGACTGCTCGATAAGGTGCGTTCTAGAATCCTCTGTGTCCATTGTTTGAGGTCGCGAAGCTCCATGTGTTCGCTAAACCACGTGCACAGCTGACTGCCTGTGTGGTTCTTTGTGGTGACATAACAAAGGGAGAGGAATGTGTATTTCTTATTTAACTGCTAGGAGCTTATTTTCCTTTTTAAGAGTCCTTAGTTTTCACTATGATTTTCAGATTTGGCTTTTCTCAGTTTCTCTTTTGGAAACTATATAGATATCTCATTTGTTCCAACAAGACTTGTCAGTCCCCTGGCTCAGTACCAACAGACTCCAAACCGACTGACGGTCTCGACTGACAAACTCCAACCGTCAAGAGTTTGTTTAGAACTCCCCCTTGAGTTCTGTATCAGGCTTATATTACCACTGCTAGTCATATGACTTGCAGGTGTTTTTGCTTGCAGGTTGATCTCAAGCATGGAATCCATCACACTTGTCCTTACCCTCGCTATCAACCATCCCATTCACCCAGCTTTGCTTATTCCCCTCTCCTACCATTCCCTTGTCCTACCAGAGAGCCAGTTTGGTGTAGTGGTTAGGAGCATGGACACTAATCTGGGAGAACAGGGTTTGATTCCCCACTCCTTCATATGCAGCTGCTGGGTGACCTTGGATCAATCATCTCTCAGTTCTCTCAGTTCTCTCAGAGCTGTTCTCTCTAGAGCAGTTCTTGAAAGAACTCTCTCAGCCCCACCTACCTCACAAGGTGTCTGTTGTGTGGAGAGAAAGGGAAAGGGATTGTAAGCCACTCTGAGACTAACATAAGAACATAAGAGAAGCCAATGTTGAATCAGGCCAATGGCCCATCTAGTCCAACACTCTGTCACACAGTGGCCAAAATATACCAGGTGCCATCAGGAGGTCCAGCAGTGGGGCCAGGACACTAGAAGCCCTCCCTCTGCTGCCCCCTCCAGCACCAAGAATAGAGTGCAGCACCTGCCCCAGACTGAGAGTTCCCATCTATACCCTGTGGCTAGTAGCCACTGATGGACTTCTGCTCCATATGTTTATCTAATTCCCTCTTGAAACTGTCCATGCTTGTAGCTGTCACCACCTCCTGTGGCAGTGAATTCCATATGTTAATCACTCTTTGGGTGAAGAAGTACTTCCTTTTATCTGTTCTAACCCGACTGCTCAGCAATTTCATGGAGTGCCCACAAGTTCTTGTATTGTGAGAAAGGGAGAAAAGTACTTCTTTCTCAACCTGCTCAATCCCATTCATAATCTTATAAACCTCGATCATGTCACCCCTCAGCCGTCGTTTCTCCAAGCTAAAGAGCCCCAAGCGTTTTAACCTTTCTTCATAGGGAAGGTGTTCCAACCCTTTTATCATTCTAGTTGCCCTTCTCTGCACTTTTTCCAGTGCTATAATATCCTTTTTGAGGTGTGGTGACCAGAACTGCACACAGTATTCCAAATGAGGTTGCACCAATGATTTATACAGGGGCATGATGATACTGGCTGATTTGTTTTCAGTTCCCTTCCTAATAATCCCCAGCATAGTGTTGGCCTTCTTTATTGCAGTTACACACTGTCTAGACATTTTCATTGAGTTATCTACTATGACTCCAAGATCTCTCTCTTGGTCAGTCTCTGACTCCTTTGGGTAGTGAAGGGCAGGGTATAAATCGAATCTCCTCCTCCTCCTCCTCCTCCTCTTCTTCCTCCTTCCCCCACTCCTTCTTTTACTTATGTATCCATCTTGGTTTCTCTCTTTCTCCTTTTCTTTCTCTTCTCTTCTCCTCACCCCATTTCCCCTTCTTTTTGCCTCCTCAATTTTGGCATTGGCTCCAGTGTTGGCTTGGTAAGCTGTGGTCTTACTGTTCTCTGTGCTGGCAATGGCCCTGGCAGTGGTGAGGACGGGACTTGCTGAGGAGGTGTAAGCAGTGGCGTGGGCAGTTGTTAGCATGCCTCTTAGTTGGCTCTCTCCATCCAAGGCAAGAATCTGACTGAATCTCCTCAGCATCCAGCTCTCTCAAGACTGTGCCTGCTCAGCTGATACTGTCCAATCATATGACTCAGAGCAACCTGTCACTCAAGGCTCTTTGGCTCTGTGAAGCATTAACCCTTCACATGCCTTTACTCTGTTTTTACAACACTTTGAGGCTTTTAAAAAGTGCAGTTAATCACACATCTTTCTCACACATATATGTAAGGCTAATAGCTGCAGGCGATCAAGAAAGCACAGAGGCACATTCCCCACTAAATAACACTGCTCTCTCTCTATATCCTCCTATTAAGAAAATTGTTTGCTTTCTAAAAATTAAACCAATAGAGGCAGAGACCATACAAAGCAAAATTATTTTTCTTGTTATAGGTTGATGGGACATTTGTTTCATTTTCATATTACTTATAATTATGCAACACCCCATTTTTGTGATTATTGTACAGAATAATGAAAGAAATGTACAAGTGTAGACTGTACTCTAATTCATATTTTGATGTATGTGTGTATCTTTGTTTCCACTTCTCATTGTCCTATTCCCCATTTCCCCATAAGTCCATCTTTAACTCCGAGAGTAACTCCTGCTCCAAATTGGAGTAGCTATGCTGAATGTTTGGTTGTTGCTATAGTGTTAGGACGAAGAAGAAGAAGAAGAGGAGCAGGAGCAGGAGGAGGAGCAGGAGAAGGAGATTGAATTTATATTCTGCTCTAAAGGAGTCTCTGAGTGGCTTGTAATCTCCTTTCCCTTCTCCTCCCCACAACAGACACCCTGAGGTAGGTGGGGCTGAGAGCTCTCTTGAGGACTGCTCTTAAGAGAACAGCTCTAAGAGAACCGTGGCTTGCCCAAGGTCACCCAGCAGTTACATGTGGAGGAGTGGGGAATCAAACCTGGTTCTCTCATATTAGAGTCCATGCTCCTAACCACCACACTAAATTGGAAAGATAAGGAATGTGTTATTTTCCTGTGCTTTGATTTAGTATTTGTTTAGGATAAATCCCCCCACACACACACACTATTGTACCAAATGTGTCAATAAACTCCATATTCCTTTTTTAAGTATTTAAATCAAGCATCTGTCATCTTTTTTGTGCTAAAACATGCTATGCACCGCCATCCCTTTGGGTAAAAGATCCTGATTTTGGGCTTCCTGCACAAACACACAAGCTGGTTCCCATGTTTATCTCAATGTGTGTTCACATGTTTGTGGAGATATGGTCACTGCTGTTGGGCCCACTGCTGCTCTTGCTCCTCCATCATCATTGCCAATACAGCTCCCAGCCTCCACTGCTGCACCCACCATGGCTTCCTACCCCTCCCCCATTATCAATGCTGGGACTTCACCAACAGAGGGGGGGATTTAACTTCCCCATGCAGTTTAATGTTTTCAGGATTTTTCTGCATTTAGGGAGTCCCACAAGTTTGCAGAACTATCTGTTTTCTGTCAGTGCAGGCCCAATTCACAAATTTAAGGATCCACAAATGGACCCATGCTTGACTATTAGATATTACACACACACGTACACCCACTATTTATATGATTCTATATGTTTCCATAATTGCCTTATACTGTTTGTTCTAAGTCCTTGAGAGTAATCTGTAGAGAGCACACATTAGTATAGGTTACAATTACATTCACAGTGCACACTACCACTGAGAGACCAGTGCTGAAAAAAATTCCTCATCCAGCTAGAAATTGCATTTAAATATATTCATAAAGAACTGTGGTCAGCAAAGACTACTATTGTTATGTACTGCATGGATTATGCTGCCATATCTACTCAGTGTGAGCCATTGATTGCTCAGGGCAAATAATATGTATCTGTCATTTAAATATTGACAAACTTGGAGTGCCTGGTGAAAACTATACAGATGATTCAATATTTCAGATGCTACCACTTGGGAAACACCATTAAGTCTTGAAGTAAAACCCAAGAACAGACTAGTTCAAATAGAATTTAGCATCTTCCTTTGTTAGCTACATTTCTAAACACGATGAACTGGTTTCCTAAGAAAGGAAAGAAATCTGTTTCTTTTAAATGTGCTAAGCAGTTGCTCCAAAGTGTATCCATTTTAAAAGACTTTAGACATTTTATGCTTAGCAAGCGCAAGATCGATATTTCCATTCTATGTTAGTTTAATATGCAATCCACAGCCTATGAAATAGTTTCAGAAAAGGCTACAAGTCTCACTAGGGAGAAACTGTATGCCAACAATGATGAGATGTAAAATGCACTGGCATTTCCCATAATACTAATAATTTTAAAAGGCCAGAGAGGTCTAGGTGCATAGCACTTCATGTGCAAGACCTGTTCCAAGTTTGGGGAGGGGGCCTGGCAGGAAATCCCCAGAGCTCCCTCTACTAGGCCCTTCTTCTAGCCCACCCACTTCTGTGACCTTAAATGCCTATGTGTCCTTCCCCCACCCACTTGTAAGCACTGTCACTGCCTGCAGTTGCAGCGGCCCATGCCGCTTGCGCAGCTTTTCTCTGATGGTGCTGAGGGGTGGGTGCAGCCAGGAGTTCCAATGAATGCCATGGCCACCAGGAGCGCTTCTGCTATGTGCACCACCCACTCCCCTTCCCTGGTAGCAATAGGCAGCATATGCAACCAGAAATGTGGGTGAAAAGCTGTTGCAAGCAGGCAGGAGAAGGGCGTGAGTGCAGATGTCAGGAGATACATGGTTGCAGAGTCCACAGCAATGGGCCCTGCCAGAAACCCCAGACCCCAGCAGCTAACCTGGGCTGCTGGCCTAGTCCATGCACTGTGTGTGTGTGTGGGCAAGTTTTATTTCTGGATGCAGTCTACTTCTGTATGAATGCTGTTTGTAGGGTTGCCAGTTGTCCTGGTTCTGAGGCCCTGGGACATAGCCCCCACCCGCCAGGGACAACCCCCCCAGACAACTGTATAAAAATTGCTCATAAAATGAGCTTACAGAAGTACACAGTAACATCTTTGGATTTATTTTTTTAAAAAATCAAACTATAACTCACTCCAACATACAGGTATGATTTATTTGCAATGAGAGACCAAATATGTCTCCTTTTTATTTTTGTTTGCCGTGAAAAGAGTGGAACCTGAAATTATTCATTTGAGGGAGAGAGAGATTTGATATTGACTTCAGACGTTCCTGGAAAATTGAAAGGATGATGAAAAATAAATAGCAGTTTACAAAGAGTATGATATTTTGAATCTTGAAATCCATTTCAAAAGAGGTTCTTTGCCTTAAATCCACTTCAAAGTGATACTTTGAGTAATAGCACATCTAGTTTGTATCTGAAAGATAAGTCTGCTCCTCACAAAGGATTTATCAATTATTTTTTTCAAAAAAGTCAAGCAGATGAGAGCTCAGACTAGTACTAAGACCTGCAAGTCTATGTAGAAATTGATTCTGTACTATGGAGGTATTACATTTTGGAAAAAGCTGGGAAACAGCATTCAATAAGTTCTCAGACTAGTAATCTTAAAACACTGTGCTTGATTTGAATAGGCTAAAGGAAAATTCTCAACTTAATACTGATTCTAGATATTGTTTCTGTAATGTAACTTGTGGGTAAAGCCTGATCTTCTCATATGTTGCTTGAGTAAACAATAAGTAATAAAATTCATCCTTGCCCTCAGCCTTTCTTTTGTATCCAAAAGCCATCAATTTACTGCATATTTCAATAGTGCATGATTTTTCACAAATTTCATTAGCACACCATTGATTGCTCATTTTTAAGCACTCAAAACAATTTAACATAGTCTCTTTCATGCAGAGAATAACATATTCATATTATTTGATTTTTGATGAAACCAAATGACCCTTTAAATTTGCAATAGGGTTCTTTAATTTTGCATGAGTTTCTTCACTGCTGTTCATTTAATTTTCTGTTTCCATTAACCATCTGCAAGTATTTGACTCTATGACAATTATTCAGCTGTGCTACATCATGACTGACATATTTTATAAACGTTTTAAAGAAAAAGAAAGCCAGAAAAAAGAGAGGAAAAAATTAACAAAACAAAATAGTCATGGTTCAGTATCATGTATTTTCCATACAGCTGAGATGTCTGAATAGTAATTTTTGGTTCAATTCAAAATCTATCTTAATTGCATTCTGTCTTCTTTTCTGATAAGCACTTAATGATGCTGATGATTACTCAAACCGGTTCACTTTGAATTGTGAATATCTTCCCACATTGGTAACCAGGGAGGCTATCTTAGTGTTAAAAGCCAGATCTACCAGCTATGTTTTTAGGGGGGGAAATAAGGGTGGAGTCCCAATATATTGGTCCCATTTTTTTTACAGCCTCAGTTCCACTTAGGTAAAGGGGGAATTATGATACTCTTCATTAGAAATACTTTAAATAGTCAACATCTCTAGTGGTCTGTCTTTATATGTTCCACTCAATCATGGTAGGATGGATTTGACTCAAAAATTCTGATGAAGAAAAAAAGTGGTATCTACCTATCTGCTGTTCTTGGTAGCAGTCAAAAAATATGTAATACAAATCTCTGACACATTTCCTTTTTTGGGTGGAAAAAAATAATTCCTCTGATAAAATTTATTGAGATATGCTGGGGCTTTGTATCCCCCCGCAGTCAGAATAAAGAGGCAGACTCCAAAACTGTGATTAATTAAAGGCCACTTTATTGATTATTTGCAATTTTCTGTGGCAAGGGCAAACCCTGTGTGTGGATCCAGACAAGGCAGGTGTTGACCCCACCCCCGACAACCTCCTCACCTCCTGCTAGGTGAGACACCATTGCCCCAAAAGTGAGTCATCAACTTGGATTGCCCTAGGCTGACCTGGCCCACTGAGAGAGACCCTGTAGCACGCCAAACCCTCCCAGCCCTGTAATTCATGAGGAAGAAGCCCTGTCAGAGCAGCTCCAAAGGCAGTCCCCCATTCCTTGCCCTGGGCCCTAAAAAACAATGGGCAGATCCTGACAAAGAGCCAGTCTGTTGTAGTGGTTAGGAGCATGGACTCTAATCTGGGAGAACAGGGTTTGATTACTCACTCCTCCACATGCAGCTGCTGGTGTGACCTTGGATCAGTCATGTTCTTTCAGAACTGTTTTCTCAAGCACAGTTCTTGGGACAGCTCTCTCAGCCCTACCTATCTCACAGGGTGTCTGTTGTGGGGAGGGGAAAGGAAAGGGATTGTAAGCCACTCTGAGACTGCTTTGGGTAGTGAAGGATGGGGTATAAATCCAATCTCTGCCTCTTTTCCCCAAATGGAAAGTATTCACTTTCCTCTTTCCACACCAACCTGCTCCATCTGCTAAGTGATCAAATCTATTTAACAGCTCCATCACCTCAAAAAATAAAGCCAATCCACTGTGAGCAGAGCAAGATGAACCAAAAACACCCCCAATGCCAGGCCAATCACAAGGAGGGTGAAAAAATTCCTACCTGCCCCCCCCAAAGGCAACCAGACAAGCCTGCACTGCCTACATGGTGGGAGGGTGGACTGAGCACGAGGCTGAAGAAGAAGTGGCTGGGAGGCCCGAATCCCCATACTCTGTCTTGTCTCTTCCAGGGGAGGCAAAGGTGGCCCTTGTCTGCAACCAGTTATTTTTAATATGCATTCAATTTTTTTTTTGGCCTCTGTCTTCTTCTCCAGTGTTTAATGCAGTCACCCTTTCCTCTGTATATTTTCTGTGGACGTAACCGGACTTTGCTATGAGTCTTCAACACATACACACACATGCAAACACATACACAGCTGATAAGGAGGTGCACATTGGAACAACCTCCCCCCCCTCAGCTTCAAGTACATGCTAATAGGGTTTGAATTTGTCGAGACTGAGAGGGAAAGATAGTAGATATCTCAATAAAAGTGTCAACCCTGTGCACCACAGCAGTAGAACAAAAGCCAAACTCACTGTTGGGGATTATTAGGAACCGGATTGAGAATAAAACCACCAATATTGTAATGCCCCTGCATAGACAACTAAGGAGGGACAGAGGAATGCCTCAGCCTCTATGCCCTGTTGTGAGACCTTCAGAGAAACTGGTTGGCTACTGTGTGAGACAATGATGCTGGACTAGATGGAGCACTGGTCTGATCCAGCACGGCTCTTCTTATATTCTTATGAGAGATACTTACATCTAGAAACTAAAAATGTGGTATTATATATATGCACGTGTCATCCATTTACATACCAGTTTGCCCTTGGAATCAGGCCAGAGTCTAGCCAAACTGATTGACATGTAGATGATCTGAGGGTGATACAAGACCTGTTCACAAGTTACATCAAATGCATGTACAATTGTTATACCTTGTGCACTTGAATTTCCAGTGCAGGTACAGCTGAGCTGAACATGTAATTGAAGCCCCACATTTATCCTGGATCCCAGGTAACTAGAAACATACCAGATGTACATCCATTCACTGTAATATGTGAACTGGGCTACAGACAAAGGAGGGATAATAGTGATAGATGAGTGTAGTGACTAAGAACAAAGTTTGCTATGGCTAGGATTAAACTATATTGTCTCTTATTGAAGTACCTCTGGACACATTGACAGACCTAATCACTTTGCTTGGATAATTAGTTTTGCTTACGGTTAGAACATCTTCAACAAATTCTGTTTGGTATGAAGGACTGAGCTTTTTTAGTCTAGCTCAGACCTAACGACTTTAGTTCACACCTTTGTTGTTGTTGGGAGGGGGGGGGAGTAAAAGTGAGAGATTAGTTTTACAATATAAGAACAAATAACAGGCATTTATATCTAGCGATAACCAGACAGATCTTCCCTGTAGGTGCTGTTGCTGGATGGAAGACAAACCTAATGGCCCTTGTTTCTCTGATAAATGACAGGGATTTCTGAGTGTGTGAATACTGCTGTTCACTCGGCCTTAGGCTGTCCATGACAGGATGGGTAAAGGAGCCAACCTATGGCACATATGGTCAAATGTCTCCAGCATTTTTTAAAAAATTCTGATACAAAATTCCAAATGCCAGTATTAATCTAAGATGTCTTAAATAGTTAAGATATGATTCTTTGGATGTGTCAGGCCCTTATAAGATGTTACACTCAAGAAGTCTCTGCAGGAATAGAGGATGCTGTGAGGGAGCAGAGAGAGGGAAGTGCAAGAAAGGGTTTTTTAAAAAAAATTATTTACAGAATGTGTATCCCACCTTTCTGCCCTTACAAGGTGGTTAACCATTTAAAACATGCATGACAAAATTACCTTTTAAAACCATTAAAATCAACATCCTGCCCAAACACATATCAGTTATAACATTTTTTAAAAATACATACAAAATATAAGAACATTGATTAGAAAGGAGGGCTCATAGTGGGAATGCCAAACAGAACAAAAAAGTCTTCACCTGCTGATGGAAGATGGCAACAAAAGAGGACAGATGAATCTCCCTGGGGACAGAGTTCCAGGGCTTTGGAGCCATGACTGAGAAGGTTGCCACTTGCCTAATCTCAGAAGCAGGGCTGCTGAAGATGACCACAGTTCTTGGGAATGTTCATAAGGGAATACATTGTCCTCCAAGTATGTTGGTCCCAAATCATATAGGGGTCTGAAGGTAAAGACCAGCACTTTGAATTGAGCCCAGAAACAAATTGGGAACCAGTGCAGATGGGCCAAAACTAGATATGTTCCCTCGGTTTCGGTTTCGGCGTTGCGAATGGCGGCCGCGTCTCGGGACGCTCCCGGAGGCGGCTAGCCCACGCGCAGATAGGGGGGGTCTTCGCATGTGCGAAAGACCCTAGTGAGCCTTAGGTTAAGGCTCCGAACCGGGGGCGCTTGGAGAGTGGCCTCTTTACCGGCAGACAGCCGGGAAATTGAGGCTTTCTCCCTGCCCCAATCGGCCCCGCTGCGTCGTGCCCCGTCATGGGACTTAGCAGCGCCACCGATTTCCAGGAGTGAAGACAGCGATATGATTTAATATAAAAAGAAGAAGTGGCATCGAACTGTGAGTGGAAGCGTGAATTTGAATCCCCCCGCAAGCGTTTAAGCGTATGGGAGGAGGGAGGAGTCCCCACCCCTTTTGAGAAGCAAGATTTACAAAGGGAGCGGAGGGGGAAGAGAGAAAGAACTGTTGGTGAAAGTACCGTTGGGGTTGCATAGAAGACTACGACCTTATCAGCTTCCTGGGGGAGGCGGCACGAACTTTTTAAAAGTAAACAATAAAACAAAATGTCGACAATGGGGAAAGTCCTGCAGAAACCGGAAGAGAAGGGAGGAGGGACTTCCGGTCCGAGTAGCCCCCCCCAGGGCTTGCTGTCAATCAACACGAAAATGAGATTCTGCGCCCTCTGCTGGAGCAAATGCAGAAAATCAATGAAACCCTGCTTAAAGTGGAAAGTGTTCTCATCAGTCGACAGGAACTGATATTGGAAACAACAAGGAAGATGACGGAAATTGAACAGAAAGCGTGGATTCTAAGTTCTCAGGGCGTAAAAGAAGAAGAGAAAGAGGATCTCGGATTTACCTTGGCGAATGTATTGGTACCCCTAACTGGCAGTGAAGCGAAAGAATTAAAAGAAGAGGTGGATATGGCTCTCAAAGCCAATTCCACTTTTATAAAAGAAATTACTCTGCCAGTAGAAGGGGGGGTCGAGCATAGCAAGCAAGACATCGGAGATCTAATTTTTTGCGAAGTAGTTATGGTGCCCTGGAAATTTGAAAGCTACAAAAGAAAGAAGAAAGATTTCATCCTTGAAATGCGAAAACTTCTGAAGAGACACGCCGGCGTGAGGGAAGACGCAGCACTCAAAATTATGATAAGCAGTGAAGAAGACAGCAGCCCAGGGGTAAGAGGTGAAGGAAAGGAAGCCATCAAGGTTAAAAAGGACTTAGCCCATAATTGGAAGAGACTTAAAAAGAAGACATCTTAAGGATTGTTTGTGTTGCATCTGTAAGGAGCTGTCTAATTACTAACCCCAGTGGACTTTACTAACTGTATTAACAGAGTGTCTTTGGACTTTGCAAAGTTAAAAAGAAGATCTTCTAACCATGATCGATGCCGAAAAACGGTACTAAACACTAACTAAAACTAACCCATTTTAACAGAGAAAACTTCACTCCATCCTTTCTCTTTCTCCATCTGTCTACCCCTTCCTTTTCTTATAAAAAGAATAAAATTCTCTCCTCTTTAGGAGAGTTTTGCCAAAAAAAAAAAAAAGATATGTTCCCTATGATCCACACCAGTCATAGCAATGCTGGCTGAAGCATCTTACACCAACTGAGGTTTCTAAACATCTCTCAAGGGCAGTCTCACATGGAGTGATACTTAGATGTAACCATGACATACACCATGGTAGCCACAATTTTTCTGCCAAGGAAATGCAGCAGGTGGATAACCAGTCAAAGCTGGTAAAAGGCATTCTTTATCACAATTCCACCTGCTTATCCAGCAGTAATCCTGGGTCCAAGAGCGCTCCCAGATGACAGTCCTGTTCCTTCAAGGGGAGTGCAATACTATCTAGAACAGGTGACACCTTAAAGCATGTGTCAGAGCTTCTACTCCCCTGGTAACACTTCTGTCTTGTCAATACTAACCTTCAGCTTATTAGCCTGCATCCACTCCAAAAGAGCCTCCAAGCACCAGGTCAGGTTTTCTACAGCCTCCCTTGAATCAGTTGGAAACAAAAATAGAGCTGAGTGTCACCTGTATATTGGTGACAACACAGCCCAGATCTCTGGTTGACTTCCCCCAGTGATTTCATGTAGATGTTAAAGAGCATACGGGATTAAATTGAACCTTATGAGAACCCATAAAGCAAAAGCAGCAACACCCTAGCACCTCCTTCTGAAATCTCCCCTCCATGTAGGAGTGGAGCCACCACAGAACGGTGCCTCCAAATCACAGCCCAGATAGTCCAGAAGGTGGCCCAGAATTTGAAGTTGGAGTGTGAAGACAAGAGGTGGGGAAGCACCAAAGGGAACAGAGGAAAAGGGGAGATGGCAGAACCCACTGGGGAAGTGGACAACAAAGTGGCTTGGGACTGAAAGAGTATCCTGATCCAAGCCACCCTGATGATTCCAGTGGTCAGCTAATAGAGTTGACCAGCCAGTCAGCATCCTACCAAACAGAGGTATTTAAATAGGTAATCTGACGAGGTAATGAAATCCCCTATTATTTAGATACCCATGTAAATGCTTGTGTATGCATGAAATTACATGGTTTTAGATTTTAAAATGAACTGAAGAATACAATAGAAAAAGTATACAGACATATAACCTTTCATAGATTATAAAAACTGATATTTAAAAGTTTGCAAAAGATTTTTCTAAGAACATAAGGTAGAACATGGAAAACAAATATTGATATATACGAGACAACACACCAGAGGTAAATTCAAAAAAGTGATTTCAGCTTTATTTCAGCTCCAAGTTAGACCAGCTAAGGACTAGACCAGCTAGACAAGATACAGTCAAAACACAGCGGTTTATATACATTGGGATATGAGGTAGCCACGCCCTCAGTCATAACAATATCCAATCATACTAATGCATAACAGCCAATCATAAATCACAGTTAAGGACCAATCATATTCATATCAATAGCCAATCAAAGATGTTCCCTCCATAAGCCCTTTGATTGGGCAATACTTTGAATCCGCATAATGAGCACCTGCTCAACTTATGCTAGCCTTATGTCTATGAAGACATAACAACTCCTCCCCCCTTAGATGGAACTCACTCATAATCTGACAAATGGGGAGGGGCTCTTCTGCTTCGTTGTGACCGCCTTAACTCTGGGGCTTCAGGTGGATCAGGGTCTGCACTAGGCTCAGCGCCAGGCATTGCTGGGCTGTCAGGCTCTTCAGGGTCCGAGAGTGCAGGGGTCTGCCCTGCCTCAGGTTCTTGACGAGAACCAGCAGCACTCACCTCGTCCGGAGGCAAGTGGGACTGCTCCCTGGGTCTGAAACAATCTCCGGCTTCAATCTCCTGGTCCGCAGGAGACCATCGCTGCCGGAGTTGGTCTATGTGGCGGCGTATCTTTCGGCCGTCAGATAGCCTCACCACGTACATCCTGGACCCTAGACGGTGGGTGACTTCGG
Organism: Gekko gecko; assembly: GCA_029375565.1. Lineage (NCBI taxonomy): Eukaryota > Metazoa > Chordata > Lepidosauria > Squamata > Gekkonidae > Gekko > Gekko gecko. Next base: position 72,025,411 of record JAPDNY010000007.1, read on the forward strand.
CGGGAAGCCACCGGTGCCCATCGGAGTAGTTTCGGGCAAAGACCCAGTCCCCGGGCTGAAACTCTCTGGATAGCGTGGGTGGTTCGACCCGTACAGCTCTGCTGCCATCCAGGTCCAGGTGCAGGCGGTCGAGGAGGGTTGTCAGTTTCCTCCCCATGAGCAGCTCGGCCGGGCTTTTCCCTGTGGCAGAGCTCGGTGTGACATGCTGCCACAGGAGAAAATCAGCCACTCGATGGTCCCAGTCCTCGCCAGGCAGTCGGGTGAGGGTCTCTTTCGCCGTCCGAACCATCTGCTCTGCCTGGCCGTTAGAAGTGGGATGGAACGGGGCTGTGGTGATGTGCCGGATTCTGTAGCCCTCTAGGAAGCCGGCGAACTCCCTAGAGGTCAGTTGAAGGCCATTGTCACTGACCAGTACTTCAGGTAGCCCATGGGTGGCAAAAAGTTGGCGCGAAGCCTTTATTAGGTTTGCCGATGTTGTGGACCTCATGGGAACTACCTCCAGCCACTTTGAATAAGAGTCCACAACCACCAGGAGCATTTGGCTGTTGATTGGCCCCGCAAAGTCAAAGTGCAGCCTTGACCAAGGCTTTTCAGCTCTGTCCATGGGTGCTGGTGGTGTGTGCGGAGGGTCAAGCCGTGACTGCTGGCAGCGCACACAGCCTCAAACTTTCTCTTTGATGTTTGCATCGAGCCCAGGCCACCATAAGTACCCCTTGCCAGGGCCTTCATGCGAACAATCCCTGGGTGCCCGGCATGCAGGGACTTAAGAACCCTTTCTCTTAGTTTGGGGGGAATCACGACTCTATTCCCCCATAATAAACAACCCTTAGCAATGGACAGTTCAGACCTTCTGTCCCAGTACGCCTTGAACTCAGGCTCTGAACAGACACTCGGCCACCCCCTCCACACCCAGTTTAAAACACGAGATCGTATTAAGTCCTTCTGGGTGAACGCGGCAACGTCCTCGGACCGAAGTGGAGACTGCGACAGTTCATCCAAGGCGCAAATGTCCGCTGTAGGAGCCGGATCGAAACCAGTCTCAGGCAGAGGATAGCGGCTCAGGGCATCAGCGTGCGCGATACATTTTCCAGGTCTGTGTTCCAAGTCGTATTCGTACGCCGCCAGGAACAGGGCCCATCTCAGCATTCTGGGCGACAGTATGTTGGGCGTGGGGCGGTCAGGGGCAAAGATTCCCAGTAGCGGCTTGTGGTCAGTTACCAGAATGAAATGGCGGCCATACAAAAAGTCATGGAATTTCTTGACCCGCACTTACAAGCGCCAAAACCTCTTTGTCTATTTGCGCGTAGTTTTTTTCTGCACCACTCAATGACCTCGAGTAATATGCAATCGGCGCCTCAGACCCGTCAGGCATTACATGGCTCAAAACTGCCCCAATACCGAATGGCGACGCATCAGCCGCCAAAACCAACATTTTACCCTCATCAAAATGAGTCAGCACGCTGTCAGAAGTCAGTAACGCTTTAACATTTTCAAATGCCTTTTCTTGTAGCCGTCCCCAAACCCATTTTGCGCCTTTATTTAACAATCGATGCAATGGCTCAGCTACCGAAGCTTTGTGGGGCAGAAATGAGTGGTAAAAATGGATTAGCCCTAAATAGGCTTGTAACTCTGTTTTATTTTTAGGTCTGGGTGCATTGTGTATAGCTGCTACCTTTCCAGGGGTTGGGTGTACACCTTGTTCATCAATCTTGAACCCAAGGAACTCGACACTTGAGACCCCAATCACACATTTTTCCCGTTTTACTCGCAACCCAGCCTTATTGAAGCATTTCAGAACACTCCGGACCCTTTCAAGCAATTCTTCATCACTCTTTCCCGCAATAAGCATGTCATCAAAATAGGGAATTACTCCCTTGATACCTCTGAGCAACCCCTCCATTAAACCCTGGAAGATCCCAGGTGCGACATTAACCCCAAATTGTAGGCGCTTAACTTTAAACGCACCTCTATGCGTAACGATGGTTTGCGCTTCTGCAGCATTGTTATCTATGGGCAACTGTTGATATGCCTGGGCGAGGTCTAATTTTGCAAACACCTTGCCTCCCCCAAGAGATGCAAGTACATGGCTTATTACCGGTACAGGATAGGAATGCTGTTGTAATGCCTTATTGATTGTACATTTATAATCTGCACAAATACGTATGGTTCCATCAGGTTTGACAGGAGTAACAATGGGCGTTTCCCATTTGCTGTACGGAACTGGCTCCAAGACCCCTTGCTCTAGGAGCTTGTCAATTTCCATTTCAATTTTGGGTTGCAATGCTAATGGCACCTTCCTATATTTTAGCCTGATAGGCCTAACATTTGGATCCAACTCAAATGAAACCAGGGGACCCGTATAAGTTCCCAGCCCTTTTGCAAAAACCTGAGGAAACTCGTCATACAAACAATTCCATTTATCATGACATACCGTATTAATACCAGAAATAGCAATGCCTAATGGCTCAAACCAATCGAGCCCCAACAGGCTTACCCTGTCCCCTTCAGCAACAATCAGGGACAGAGCCGCCTTACGCTCTTTGAAACGGACGTCAAATTCCGCCTCACCTGCCAATGGAATTCGGTGCCCTTGGAAATCTGCAAGACAGGCGTCAGTGGACAGGAGGCGGCAGCGGCTTCGGCTCGGAAAAAGACGATCCAATGTGCACGTTGAAATGATTGTTCTAGCCGACCCGGAATCGACTTCAAAAGGGCAGGCAACTCCGTCGAGAAACAAAGTGACGAAAATCTTCTTCCTCCGGGGTGCTCCCGTAGTGAGGATGGACAATGAAGAGTGGCTGGACGACAGGGTCGGTTTTCGGGACGACAGGGATGAAGAGCAGGTTGTGTTGACCTTGCTTCGGAATTGAGAGCGCTGTGGAGGCGACGTAGGCGGCGATCTTTTCGACTTGCAAACTCTGGCGATGTGCCCGCGTTTTCCGCAAGCCCGACAAACCAACCCTTTGGCCCAACAGGTGTCACGCTCGTGCTTCCCACCACAACCAAGGCACTGATGCTCTGGCGCAGTCTGCACTTGGGTTCGCGGCTGGCTGCTGGAACAAGGCTCTCGTACGTCATCCACGGCGGGCGCTGGCTCACGGTCCTCGACCTGTTGGTGAATGCTGGATTCGGCTGCCGCAGGCTGCTGTCGCACTTCTCGCGTTGACCTTTCAGCAGCTTCAGCGGCGATGGCTTCCTCGAACGCGACCTTGAATGTCAGCGTCTTGAGGGCGAACAGGCGTTGTTGCAGCTTTGCATCGCGGTGACCTCAGACCAGCCAGTCTCGCAAGGCTGTCTCGAGATCGGCGAAGTTGCAAGCCCTTGCCAACTTCCTCAATGCCGCCACAAACTCGGCTACGGATTCGCTGGAGCCTTGCCGCCTTTCGTAGAACGCGTGCCGGGAAGCGATCTCTGAAGGCTGCGGCGTGAAATGAGCCTTCAACTTCTCCGTCAGCATGGCGTACGGCACGGACTTGATGTCATCAGGCGTGACAAGTGAACGAGCGATGTCGAACACCTCTTTGCCACATGAGCTGAGCAGTGCAGCTCGTTTCTTCGCAGCATCCGTCACCCCGCCGCTTTCGAGGTGAAACTCGAACCGGGTGAGGTACGCCTCCCAGTCCTCGGTCGCGGGCTCGAACGGCTCGAACTGGTGCTTGGAGCTCATCGCGGCGCTTCCTGGAGCGGACAGCCCCCTCGGAAACTCACGGTCAATCGGAACTTCCTCCGTGGTGTCTCAGTGGGGCTGCCTACCCGCTATATCCCATCCTCGTCGCCAGTTGATATATACGAGACAACACACTGGAGGTAAATTCAAAAAAGTGATTTCAGCTTTATTTCAGCTCCAAGTTAGACCAGCTAAGGACTAGACCAGCTAGACAAGATACAGTCAAAACACAGCGGTTTATATACATTGGGATATGAGGTAGCCACGCCCTCAGTCATAACAATATCCAATCATACTAATGCATAACAGCCAATCATAAATCACAGTTAAGGACCAATCATATTCATATCAATAGCCAATCAAAGATGTTCCCTCCATAAGCCCTTTGATTGGGCAATACTTTGAATCCACATAATGAGCACCTGCTCAACTTATGCTAGCCTTATGTCTATGAAGACATAACAAATATGGTATGAAGTATTCAAGCAAGTAAACTGATTTACATTTATGTATTTGTGTGTTATGTACTTGTGTGCTTGGTTGTTGTGATGTTTGCCTCTATTAAAAAAAATAAAAATCTTTAATAGAGATAGACTGGCAGGGAAAGAGACAATGGGATTTCTCCTCACTAAGGAATCTTTGCAGGTCCCCCACAATTAAATATATATTTTAACTGTAAGCTAAGATGATATGTTTATGGACTATGAGAGTAAAAAAGAGCTGATTTCTACTATAAGTGTTTCTCCCTTAATTTCTTAGACAAAAAAAATGTAATCTCCTATGTAGTTTTGCACTCTGAACAATTAAACTGTGGTTCATCATTTCTTCACAGAGAGTTTTACTTCAATCTCAGTTTACTCCTGATTTTCTTAGGAGTCAAACCATAAGCATTAGAATCAGTTTGGGCATGGTTCTTCTGTACATCTATCTTTCATCTGCATTTTCATGGTTTGGAATCAGTTTATTTTCTTCTGCATGTTCTTTAAATGATCAGGATTTTCAAGGGAGGCTATTGTCATCAGTGGCATCATTGGTGGCTTCACAATACCCCCCCCTACCTTTTGCACATGCTTATATTGCTACATCAATATCATGTCTGCATTTTTAAAAGAATGGTAATAAAATATTGATATATTCTATATGGTGTTGCAATTATAGGTCAAACAGGTTCCCTGAATTTCCAGTTTTCATTTTACAAATGTCTCTAGTGCCTTCCCTGGCAGAAATATACCTTTTTTTTCTTATATCTCTGTGAGGGAAGGAGTTAGAGACTTACTTAAAAAAAAATAAAGTTGTGAATTCAGAGAACCTGCTTGACCTATTGTTGCAGCAGTATCTCAAGATATCTATATTTTAGTGACTTTTTTTAAAAAAAGAAAAGAAAACACTCATCTTTAGGGCCGGGTGGAGGAGAAGGAGTAGTCTGAAAATGACAACAGTCCAATCATCAGAAAATTGGCTGGAGGTACATGAGAGTGGGTGAGACAAAGAAAACTGACAGAAACATTACACAAAAGGTAAAAGGTGACTCAAAATCAGCTTCCTAAAAAAAGAGCAGGGTAAAAGTGTTCTCAAAAGAAACAGAAACAAGCTGAGGTGGGGGAGATGGGAGAGAAGAAGAGAGTTATTAAAATGTGAAATTCACTGCAAGAGAATGTAGCGGTGGCAACAGGATTAAACAGTTTTCAAAGGGGATTAGATAGATTCATGGAGGACAATGTCTACTAGCCATGGTGGCTGAGGGGGAACCTACACATTCAGAGGCACTAAACTTCTGAATCCCAGAACCAGGAGGCAACATCAGGGGAAGGCCTCAGTCTCTATGCCCTGTTGTTGGATGTCCAGATGAACTGTTCTTCCACTGTGTGAGACAGGATGCTGGACTAGATGGACCACTGATCTGATTAGGCAGGGCTCTTCTTTAGGGATTCGGGTTTCCCAAATTCCCCCCCCCGAAAAAAGCTTTCAGATTTTTTCAGCTTTTCAGATACCGAAAAGGCTTCCCTGAGCCTTTTCGGATACCTGCCCCCCCCACTCCGAAAAAAAATCAGGGTTTTCCCCCGGCTTTTTTTGGGATTCCCCAAAAACGGCCGTGGAGGCATTTAAAGTTTCCCCACTGTTTCCCCCTCTTTCCCATCTCTTGCTCCTGTTTCCAGGAGGGAGGGGGAAAGGGGGACCTTCCAGACAGCCAATCACTGCAATGCATTTCAAAATGCATTGCAGCTTGCAACTTTTTGCAAGGCTGTTGTTGCTGGCTTCAGTTGAAGCCCAGCTACTAGCTTGCTCCTAGTCCTTTCCCAGGGAAGGAGCTCTGGCGGCCAATAGGATTTTGGAATCTGCTCTCTGGCCAATCACAGAAGGTTTTTCCTTTTTGAAATCCTTCTGTGTATGCTCAGCGAGCATAAAAGCAGCAGATTCTGGCTGGCTGACTCCATCCTGTTCCTGGTTCCTGCTGCTGCTGGTGAGTGAGAAAGCTTAGCATGGAGATTGTGTGTGGCTGGCTGGCTTCTGCTAGAACCAGCCCCTGTTCCTTGAGCCTTCTTTCCTCCCAGTCCCAGCCTGCCTGCGTTGGAGTGGACCTTCAATCAAGACTGAAGACATTGTTCTGGTTTGATTAATTTAGGGCCTTTTTTTTAAAAAAAAATCTTTATTTCTTGTGGGTTGGTTTGGGGCCTGGGATTGGGGTGGTGGGTGGTGGGGGTGGTGGGTAGGCCTCAAGGGCCTCTCAGGCCTCTTTCTAGGTTTTTTTTAAGGGGGAGGGTTCTTCTAGTTTGTCTTTTTGCACTGCAGTTTATTTATTTATTACTGTACTTCACTTATTATTTGGCTGGCTTGTTGTTGGGACTTTTTCTGGGGGGTTAGTGAGTTCTATTTTTTTTTCTTTTAGTTCGAGTTCCTCCAGTTTTTCTTCTAGTTTTTACCTGTTTGTTTTTGCATTTTAATTTTTTTCCTGTGCTTCATTTTTATTTATTGGCTTAGGGCTTTTTCTGGGGGGTGGGTGGACTAGGCCTCCTTCTTGGGGTCTAGGCTCTTGTTTTTGGTTCCTGTGTTTTGTTGTGGTTCTTTCTGTTGCTTGTCTTTTTGCAGTTTAAGGTTTTTAAGGTTTTTTTAATTGTATTTTCTGAGCTTCTTGGGGTTTTTTTTTGGTGGGGGGTTCTGCCTGGGCCTAGGTTTTCTCTGTTGGTCTGTTTTTGGTTTTTATTTGTTCTGCTCTGTGAGTTACTTTTGCAGTTTAATTTTTAAAGTTCTTAGTGTGTGTTTGTTGGGCTTGTTTTTTTTCTGAGGGGGTGGACTAGGTCTTCTGCTTGGGGGGGGGCTAGGTAGGCTCTGTCGCCTTTTCCGTTCTGCCTTTTAGCAGGTTTTGTTTCGGCCTTCTTAGGCATGGGGATCAGTATTCTGTGTGTGTGCTTCTGGTTTAGCTGTGTGGTGTTAAATAGGCTTTTAAAAAAGGTTTCAAGTTTATTAACTAATAATATTTTAAAATAAATCTCACTATAGGGCTTTAACTGTTCTACCTTTAACTAGGCCAGTGGTAGGAGAACAAAAAGAGGCCAAGTTTATCTTCACATAAAACAAAGGTTTAAGTAGCGTTTATTTTTTTAAAAAAAGTAGTGTGCCGTGTTGTTTGTGCTCTGTGGAATCAAACCCGGTTCTCCCAGATTAGAGTCCACACATTTAACCACTACACCAAACTGGCAATGAGGGCATCATGGTCCTGCTCAGTATGGTGTGAGCAGAGTGTGCGTACCAGGGATAGGCATCCTGGAGTATCTGGTGGAAACCCATGTCTTTGACTGCAGAGAAGGGGCACCCATCTAGAGCAACCATCTCAGCAATGAGGTGAGTGTCCCTCTTGCTGGCCTGTTGCTCCCCCCCCCCAGCACTCTAGTGCTGACATCGCCAAACAACTCCGTCAGAGATGCTTGGCATCCCTGCCCCGTCCCTGCCGCAGAACACGCAGAGAGGTTGCTGGAGGTGGTCACAGGATGACTCACCTCCTGGCTGGCTGGTGGTGGCTGCTTGGGCACCCCAATAGCAGCCTGTCTCTCCCCCTGAAGAACCGGGTTTGATTCCCCACTCCTCCACTTGCACCTGCTGGACGACCTTGGGCCAGCCATAGTTCTGGTGCAGCTGTTCTTGAAAAAGAACAGTTTCTGTCAAAGCTCTCTCAGCCCTACCTACCTCATGGGGTGTCTGTTGTGGGGTGGGGAGGGGAAAGGAGTTTGTAAGCCACTCTGAGACTCCCTTGGGTAGTGAAGGGCGCGGTATAAATCCAATTTCTTCTTCTTCTCTTCTCATTGTACAGGGCTGCCAGGGACCATGTGAATGCACACTTGTCCCGCGCTCGTGGGAGATATGTGCACTTTATGTCCAACATCTGGCCCTCCTATCAGGTGCACAATTTGTACCTTTCATTGACTGTGCACTGGTGGCAACCCAGTGACATTTTGGTTGGGGGAGGGAAAACTAGTGTCAGGCAGGGTCAGGGCCACCGGGCCAACTACCGCCAAGCTCTGCTTCACATCGAGAAACTCGATGGGTCGCACACGGCAGGCAACATCTTGGCCACCATCCAGAGACAGTTAGTAGGGTGGATAGGTAGGGACACCATCAAGGGCTTCATGGTGACCCATGGTGGCCAGAACCTTAGGGCAGTGGCAGGGCAACTGGGCCTGATACACATTTACTGTGTGGCCCACCTTCTTCACCTCATGATGAAGGATGCTCTGGGGTTGGATTCTGCAGAGAAGCCCTATCTGGACGTTGTGACTCATGAGTTCCTCCAGAAATGCTGGCACATCACGAATCACTTCTCTCATAGTACAAAGGACCTCTATCTGCTACACGAGAAGCAGGCACTGGTAGGTGTGCCAGAATACTACCTGCTAGGTGACGTTCCCACTCGCTGGAACTCCACCTGAATGCTTGGTGGAGCAGGAGAGCTCCCTGACTGCCCTGATCTCTGAGAGTGGGGTCATTCAGAAAGAGAGCTGGCTGAACTGGGAGGACTGGTTGACCATCTCTCAGACTGTGATAGTTCTTAAGCCCTTTAAGAGCTACACAGAGATGCTGTTGTCTGACATGACAAGTCTGGCTCTGGTCATCCCCATGGTCCACATGGCCCATGAAGGTTTGGCCTAATTTCTGGAGCCAGCTGCAGGATGTGCAGACATGGTTCCAGCAGTGTGCACACTGGTGAGAAGGCTGCAAAGCGGACTCAAGAAGTGCTTTTGGTCTATCCTCCAGCAGAAGGTCTACATGATGGCGACCATGTGTGACCTATGCATCAAGGGCAGGAACGCCGAGTGGGCCAACAAGTTCACTCAATGGTGAGATGAGCTCTTCCAGCGAGGTGAGCTCATGTGGGCCAAAAGGACCACATTGCCATGAGCTGAGGGAGTGGGGGGTGCCAGCAGCTCCATGGCTGTTCATCCCCCATCCCCTTGCTAGGCAGCATCCCCCCCCCGAGGCTCCTGCTGTGATGAGTGTTGAGATGGCACTCATCAGGCAGATTCTTGGCCCCTCTCCTGGGAGCAGCAGGCGCACAAGAGAGGACACAGTGGCTGCGATGGTGAGGGAGTACCTTGTGGAGCCCTATGAGCCACAGGTGATGTGTCCACTGAGCTACTGGGCCATGAAGGAGATGGTCTGGCCGGACCTCTCTGCCATGGCCTAGAAGCTCTTCTCATGCCCTCCAACAAACGTGCAGAGTGAACACGTTTTTTCCCTTGCGGGCAACATTGTTTGCATCGCTCATGCCTGCTCCCCTGGTCAGTTGAGCAGTTGGTCTTCCTGAAGGTCAACTTGCCACTGTTCAGTTTCCTAGTCCTAGACTTTGAGGGTGATTGAAGTGAGCATGCATACTTGTGCCTGCAATCCCATCTTGGTCTGTGCTGGGAAGCTGGGTTACACAATGCTCTTCCCAGAGGCTAGGGAGAAGTAGCAGCCTGGGCCATTACCATTTTGATTGGCACAGAAATACCCCACCAGTCTCCCCACTTCCATCCATCCCACCTGCAGCAGAAATACCTCCACAGAACCCTGGTAGCCAGGGTGATGTTGAGGGTGGTGTGCGTATGCTATGCACCTAAGTTACACTGCCAGCGACTCCAAAACAAAATTGCATGCTGAAATTGAAACAGCATCACAAAAATTGTTCTCCATTTGAACAAGGTAGAATAGGGTAGATGCCAAGCAGCCAGAAACCAGCAGCACCCACAGGAGCACTATAAATAATATATGTGAATGTATGTTGTGTGCAATGCTCCCTCTAAGCTGTGGAGTCTTGTGAGCTAAAATTCTACTTTGTGAGCTAGTGGAGTAAGCGATTTGCCTGCTGCATAAATTAGTTTGCTCTGGAGCCATCCTTCCTGAGCTAAGACAAAAAATTGTGAGCTGGAGGCTAAAAAACTGAGTTAGCACACACTCAGCTTAGAGGGAACACTGGTTGTGTGTATTGAAAAATAACTTGCTTTTTTTGCAGGGGTGAGGTGGGATAAGGGAGGGAGAGCCTATGATGAATGGCAGCTGCCACACCTAGGCTAAGCCTCCTTCACTGAAGCAGGCAGTGATGGCTAGTGTTGGTGTACTGCTGCGAGAGAGGAGGATCAGTGGACAGATAGATCCTACCCCCTCCCTCTCACTTTCTGAGGCATTAGTGGGCAGGGCTTCTTGTGTTAGTGGTCTTTCACATAGGTTAACATAGAAGAGTCTTAGGGCACATCAGAAAGACAAATGTATTTTGAGGTAAGCTGACATGCTGAGACAGAGGCTCCTTGCTTTGCCGGATGCATGCAGTCACACACCTTCGATGCTAGCTAGAGGTGTCACTGCATGCATCTGAAGAAGTGGGCTGTGTTCACATAAAGCCATGGTTTGGGCAAATCAACAGGGCAGGGTCCCTCCAAAATCTTTTGAGCCTGTGGGCAGTGGGCACCTTTGGATTTCCCAAACAGGCTAATCATCTTCTGGGTGTGGAACAGGGGTCACTGGGGGTTTGGAGGGGGAGCTATTTATGAATATCCTGCATTATGCAGGGAGTTGGACTAGATGACCCTGGAGGTCTGACCTGAGTATTTTTTTTTATACATAAGCTTACAGGAGACAGAGGCCGCTTGCTTGGTCGGATGCATGAAGTTTCACCTTCTGTGCTACCTAGAGATGACACTTCATGCATCAGACAAAGTGGGCCGCGTTCACACCAAGCCATGGTTTTTGGGCCAGTCATTGTTTAGAATGTGCAGGGGGTTGGACTAGATGACCCTGGAGGTCCCTTCCAGCTCTATGATTCTAGCCGCAGAGATGTGTCAAACTCACTTGTTATGAGGGCCAGATCTGACATGAATGTCTCTGTCAGGTCGAATTGCACACCTGGTGATTACTAACTTGCACAGGTCCTGCCTGCCCCCCTCAGTTTATATGCTACAGAGATTCTCTGGCCTGACCTGAGTCCAGTTGGGTTTGGCACTGACTGGCACAGTGGCACAGGTTGTGAGGGGCAGATTGGCCAGGTTCTGCTGCTGGCCTGGCTGGCAAACCGTTCGTCTTATGATGCAGAGGTTTGGGCACTGACTGGCACAGTGGTACAGGCTGTCTGGGGGGCAGATTCATCATATGCTTGGGTTTGGGCATTGACTGGCACAATGGCACAGGTTGTGGGGGTCACCGTGCACTGGTTCCGCTGCTGCTGGCCTGGCAAACATGCTCCCTTAGTTTATATGCTGCAGAGATTCTCTGGTCTGACCTGAGTCCAGTTGGGTTTGGGCACTGACTGGCACAGTGGCACTGGTTCTGGGGGGCACATTGCACAGGTTCTGCTGCTGGCCTGGCAAACATGCCCCCTCACACCACCACCACACCTCACTTAGTTTCTTACAAGGAGATTCTGCCTGCCTTTTCCCCGTCTTCAATTCCCCATAGGAAACAATGGAGAACTGGGGCACCCTCTTTGGATGCCCCTGGAATTGGACCCCCTGGTCCAATATTTTCAAAACTTTGGGAGTCTTTTGGGGAGAGGCTCCAGCAGCTACAGTCCAAATTTTGAGCCTCTACCTCAAACTTCTTCCTCCCAGCCCCTGTGAACTTTTCAGAAACTTTTCAATGGCCCCATTGGATAGAATGGACCTGAATTTTTCAGGAATCCTGAAAATTTTTGGATATCTATACTCTATAGGTATTGTTTTTTTTTTTTTCAGATTTCCCCCAAAAAATTTAGGAAAAATATATCTGAATCCAAAAAATAGAGATTTTTTTTGCACACCCCTACCTCTTAATTTTTTTATAGAAAAACTAAAGGCACAAAAATGCATGGAGAGATCAGGGGATAAACTGAAGCAGGATGGGGGCAGAACCAATAAGAAATGTGGAAAAATCCAGAGAAAACAAAACATGTTAGCCAATGAGCAATTGTCTTACTGGAACTGGTGATGGTTGGAAAGAATATTCTACATCGTTACATTTTTGTATCATGTTGAGGTCTTACCAGTTTCCCAAGTTTTAATTTGCTTGTATTGTTTTGTTTACGTTTGAATTCTTCAGTTCACTCAGTGTTTATTTTCCTTCTTTTTGATTTGATTTTAACTGGGTTTTTTTCTCTCATGCATTGCGATTTTTAATCATTTTATTTTGATTTTATTCCAAATGTTTTAAATTGGTTTTGGATTTTCTAAAGAATGTATATGGCAGGAAAGAGACTTATATATTCTCTAAATCTATATGCACCCCCTTGCCCAGATTGCTTGGAGGTATGGGCTAGGGTGTCATCAATATGCAGATGACACCCAGCTCTATCTGATGTTGGGTGGCTGGTCGGACTCCAGCCCAGAAGATCTGAACTGGGCATTGCAAACCATGGCTGGTTGGCTTAGACTGAGCCAGCTGAAACTAAACCCAGCGGAGACGGAGGTCCTGTGCCTGAGTCGGGGTGGACTGGGGATGGGGATCCCTCTCCTGACCTTCAATGGGGCGCCTTTGGTGCCAGCATCGGAGGTTAGGAGTTTGGGAGTGCTCCTGGATTCCTCCTTAACTATGGAGGCCCAGGTGGCAGCCACTGCTGACTTGGCCTTTTATCACCTTTGGCTGATTCGGCAGTTGTTTTCCTTCCTCGACTGCGACGACCTGGCTACAGTGATCGATGTGACGGTCACCTCAAGATTAGACTACTGTAACACTCTCTACACGGGGCTGCCTTTGTTGCAAATTCAGAAGCTGCAGTTAGTGCAGAATGCTGTGGCCAGGCTCCTGATGGGTCTTCCTAGATGGGAACACATCCGGCCTGTGCTGAAAGTGCTGCACTGGCTGCCAATAGCATTCTGAATTTGCTTCAAAGTGCTGGTACTTACCTTTAAAGCCCTATATGGCCAGGGTCCGACATACCTGAGGGGCTGCCGTTTCCCCATACAGACCCCAGAGAGCACTATGGTTGGGGGCTCAACACCTATTAGTGACCCCAGGCCTCAGAGAGGCCAGGTTTGTGGCAACAAGGGCCAGGGCTTTTTCAGTGGCGGCTCCTACCTGGTGGGATGCGTTCCTAGAGGAGATCAGGGCCCTGAGGGACCTCTCACAGTTCCGCAGGGCCTGTAAGATGGAGCTCTTCCATCAGGCTTTCAATTAGGAGCTGCCACTACCACCACCACCACCAACTACTTTGTGGTAACAATGGGGAATGGAATGGCCCAATAAAGATTGAGCCACAGTATCGCGATGGATCAGCACTGCTGAATCGGGTTTTTGAGTAATACCTGTAGGTCACCATCTTGATTCAATCAAATGACCAACATCACTGAGCACTTTATCTTGCTAAACATGGGCCCCGTTCACACTGAGCATTTGCCCCGCTGAAGGTACAGGAGCCCTGTGGACTTTCCATGTGCGTTCATACGAGTACATCTGGGAGACGTAGTGCTCCTGTGGCCAACCCGCGGCTTCCCTCCAAAAATGCGGAGTAAAAAACTAGTAGGTCTGAGGTACTAGTTTCTGGAAACCCCGGGGCAAAGGCTGGCGTCTGATCGTGGGAGCGCCGGTATCCCGCGGCTTCCGACGCCCGCCCATGTCCCCGGGGTTTCCGGATGTTGTAAGTTTCCCTGGGATGCGCACCAACGCTGGACAGCACATGCACACACACAAGTCACCGACAGCGGCCCGCCCCCCCCCAACAGCGCATGCGCACTTCGCACTTTCGTGGTCTTCTGTGCTGCTGTTTTGCCGCACTACAGCAGCGCGGTGTGATCGCAGCACAGAGCTGGAGTGTGGCAACCCGGTGGTCCATGAGATCGGGCTACCACGCCTTATTTAGCTCCGGAGCAAACTGCCACGCCTCTCCCCCGCGTTTTTTGGCCCATATGACCAGGGCCATGGTTGTTTTTATTCAGTTTTTAAATGTTTATATTTGGCACAGGGTGCCCTGACTATGAGCCGCCCTGAGCCCGCCCGCGGGGAAGGCAGAATAGAAATTTAATAATAAATAAGTAGATAGATAAATAAATAAATATATACATGTTAACATAGCTTAAGTGGCAGAGCCCAAAATGAAAGTCAGAAGGGCTGCCTTAATAAATAATAGTATTTTATAGAGGGACAATTAAGTTTCTGCAACATATTTAAATACACAAGAGAAGAAAACAAGTTGGTACAAGTTTAGGGCTTTGTATCTTGCCACTTCACTTTGGCTGTCAACAGCCTGGTGAATGCGTTGACAGAAGTATAGCAATACCACTGAACACATACTGGAAAATATTTTCAACCACATGTACTAGTAGGCTTTGTAAGCGAAAAAGTGATGGTCATCATGGAGAATGAATTGTAACAATAAAAGGCCAATACATGGGTCATGTTCCTGTCAATCAGGATAGTGTTCTGGCAGGCAATGGGTATGAAAAATGCTTTTACCATTAAACACAGACTGAAATCAAAGTTATAGCTGTTAGAGAGAGGGCAAAAACCAGTTTAAAGCCTGAACACATGTTTGTCCCAGCAGGCACCCCTTCCCCAAAATATAGACACAACAAGTGTGGGTTTAATTAGTTTATTTAAATGGATGATCTACATTGTATGCTAGCATATTTTAAGGCCAGACTGTGTTATGCAGCCTTATGACAGGTGAAATTATTTGGGCAAATTCACCCTCGCTCCAAACCTGGCTAGTGGATACACCAGCCTTGTTTCTCTTCGCCTGTGCATAAATTTATACCAGGATATGCTAAGCTCCATCCCCCTTTCCCATTGTGCCATAGAACAACTAAGAGTTTCAAATAATGCTGCACAGAGTATTCCCGCTCAATTTATCCCATCATAAAATGTATAATGAACTGTTGTTCTTATAACAGCTGTTCAACCTTCTATCATGCCTGATGCCTCAGGTCAATTATCCCTATCTATCCTGAGCAAACCACCCTATTCCCACTAAACTAGGACCAAAATAAACATGTTTGGCCACAGTCAAATCTGTGTTTACCCAACCAGACTTGTACAGTATTGGGGAAGGAGAACACTCTGCTCCCCCACACCATTTTTCCAACCCAAACACTATTTGATTTCATGGAAGGCTACATGTGCAGTATTCTGTGCACTGAAACCCCTAAAGATTCAAATAATACTCAACTGGGGAAGTTTTGGTTCAGAAAAGTGATGCTGAGGAAGGCAGAAGCCTCTCCCTTCCCCTCTGTGCTACATTCCCAATCTGAATTAGGCCCTGTAGTACATATGCCATTTGCTGCAGGGAATGTGAGTCAGGTCAGGAGAACCCCACTCCAAGTTGTTGCCCAATGTTTTGTGGAACTTGGCCCTATTAGAAGCAATGATGTCTATGGCTCTGTCTACGTATATTGAGGTATTTGTTTGGCTACTTCTAAAGAAACCTGCTCTGGGCCCTAAAAATGATTTGTACTGTTGCCTGCTCTCAAACCTCCCATTTCTGAAGAAGGTCCTTGAGTAGGTGGTGGCTGTTGAACTCCAGGAGTTCTTTCTTGAAACCAGAGCTGCTGAGTGCCACCACATATTCCCAGACAACTATTATCTCCATCTCCCAAACAATGGGAGTTTTCTATAACAACTCTTATATAAAATATGATTATTCACTGCCACAGTGACCTTTTGGTGAGCTTTTAATGTAGTTTATATTCTGTTTTCTTTATTTGTCTGTTTACATGTTGTTTGTAATGCCGTTTATCTGGTGTTGATACTGTATTTAATTTTTATTTTTACTGAATTATTTTATTCTTTCGCTGTTGGAGATTTTTTGGCAAAAGTTGGAAGCTAAGTGTCTTAATAATAAATAATCAAGTTCTGTTGCCACCCCAATTTATCCTGTGCCTCTTACTAGCACCCAATTGAATCACATTTGCCCCCCACTGCCAGAATAATGAGACAGACAACAGTGTGG
Source organism: Gekko gecko (assembly GCA_029375565.1). Classification (NCBI taxonomy): domain Eukaryota; kingdom Metazoa; phylum Chordata; class Lepidosauria; order Squamata; family Gekkonidae; genus Gekko; species Gekko gecko. The sequence goes on from JAPDNY010000007.1 coordinate 72,041,457, forward strand.
AAGTAAACAAGAGCCACTTTATGAACTATTTAACCGAACATTGCAGCAATGGACAACTAAGCAAGCATGGAACAGGCAAAGCAGGCATCACTTCCCTGACCAACCCCCTTGCCCTTGAAGGCGGGTCACCTAGCTCCGGTCCAGAGTCAACTGTCTGGCTCATGACCAGCAGCCCAGCAAACTGGTTGCCTTCTAGGAGCGCCTACCCCTGAAGCCTTCCAACTTGCAGGGAGGAGCCTGCCCTTAAAGGGTCCCAGAGGTGATCAGCATTCCCCACCCAGGACCTTTAAATCTGAAGGCAGTTCCTGATGACCCCCTGTTCCCTAACGGGATATGCCGTGAAGTGCTCACCAGTTCTGTTTTCTTGCTTGCACAAAACCTGCCAAAACCAAGGTCAAGCCTCTGCTTTGGCCTTTGCTTCCCATTCAGCATCCTAATGCCAACCTAATTCCCTGCTGGGAGTCCTGCAAAAATATCCCATTGCCCTTGTCAGACAAATGCACCCTGTCAGCCCTGTACAGGTCTGGAAAGATGACCCGTTTATCAGGGTGTGGCAAAAACATACCCAATCCAGCATCCATGACCTTTCTCAGCTGCCTATTAACTTTATGGTGGGTGCGGTCAATACACCTGGGCCCCCCAAATTTCACCACACTTGGTGGGGCAGTATGGCTGACCATACTATCAGCACGCTGGGCCACCTTGCTCTTATCCTCGCAAGGTCAGCCTCAGCTTGCAACACAAGGGCCTTGCCCTTTATCAGACCAAGGTTATTACGCCCCAAGTGTATTACCAAGACATGAGGAGGAGGCCTCTGCCTCTCATCAAATAGCAGGGTAAAGAGCGCAGGCCATCACATGCCCCTCCTTCCCAACCATTCTACAGTCGCCCATTCACTAAGGCCAAGCTGAGAACTGCTGGATGTCCCTCTGGCCCGATGAGCCACCCAGAAGACCATGCTGTGGCCGCAGACAGTGACCCTTCATCTCGCCTCGTGGCCTGCAGCATCTGTAAGAAGAGCATGGTTAATAAACCAAATGTAACCCTATGTGATATTAAACCATGCAATTTCGGATGTAACCCTTGTAGCAGCGAGATTTCCAGCAATCTATCTCCTGAATCTCGCTACCTGTATATCCCATGATGGCAGACGTCGAAACGGCCCCAATCCTGAAAAAAGTGGGTTCCAAAGCGGACCCCTCCTAATCCCAATTGGGCCAGTGCCTTCTGCATCATGCTCCAAAATTGAAACTTAGTTAGGGGAGAACCATCCTTATGTCGAAATAGGTATCCCCTACCTTCTCCTCTCAAAGCCAAGTAATGGCTGAGAGCCACTACAGGGCATAACTGGACCTCTGCACAATGTCCCAGCTCAATAACCTTCTCCTTGCCACGCTGACTGGTGTTTGACTGCCGCAGCTGAATTTCAACTTTCAAGCTGGAAATGGAAACGTCCCCATGTTCCAGTGCCAGGCCTGAAACATCCTGCCACGAGCCTGCCACCAGTTCACTGATCTGAAGAGCCCCAGAAAAGGCGAACAGTGATGCTGTGTGAAATAATATGGCCTCATAGCTATCCACACACAAGGTGTGCCACTGGGTCTTGAGCCCTCTCAATATTGCTGGGGTCAAAGGTTCTCTGGTGTCAGCTACTGTACCACTTTCCCTAGACCAGCCCTCAATCATCTTCTGAATACGGAAGTCACCCGTATTGTCCAAATACCCTGAGGCATTGCTGGCATAGGCCAATGAAGACAGCTTGCCCCGATGGAAAGTGCCGACAGGCTCTTACGCCTCATCTGCACGCAGAATTGCATTAGATGGGGGACAGGTATGGGCCAAACTTGCCACAGGCCTGCCCCCTCCCTGAAGGATAGGAATTGCTTACCCGCCCTCTTATAAGCTCTGCATATGGAAGGGGCAAGAGCCAAGCTCATTGCCCTGTTGGCCTCAGCCCACCAATCCGCCACACCTCGACCAGCATCTGCACCAGGAACTGGTCGGTGTCTGGAGCCAGCTGATGGAATCTATCTGTTTACGAGAGAGAGCATCTGCGACCCCATTATTGACCTCCAGCACATGCCTAGCCTTGAACATAATATTGTTATACAACCATTGTAGGCTGAAGACTCTGACCAGAGCCATGACCCTGGGGGACTTAGATGCCAAGGAGTTAATTACATGTACTGTGGACATGTTGTTGCACCAGAATTGGACAGTGTGATTGGTAAACTCCCTCAACCAAATCCACACAGCTGCGACAATAGGAAAACATTCCAGAAAGGTGAGGTCTTTGACCTATCCAGCCTGAAACCATTCCACAGACAAGTCCCCAGCACACCAGTGCCCCTGAAAATATACTCCAAAACTGGAGGAACCTGCAGCGTCAGATGTAACCTGCAGCTCCGCTTCGACTAGGAAGTCCTCCCGCCAAAAGGACACCCTGTTGTATGAATCCAAAAACTGCTTCCATACAGGGAGATCGTCCTGAATCACCCTAGTGACCCTGGTCCTATGGTTTGAAAGATGGAGTCCTTTCATGGCCTCACAGAGCCTTCTGACAAAAGCTCTGCTGGGTGCCACAACTTTGCATGCAAAATTGAGGTGACTGACCAACTGCTGTAACTCCAACAAGGTTGTCTTATTACAAATCCTAGCTAGGTCTATCAATGTCTGCAGTGCAGTTAATTTATCCACAGGCAATCTACAGAACTGCCCTACTGTGTCAATTTCTATCTCCAAGAAAATCAAGGTGGTGGTAGGGCCTTCTGTTTTTTTCTTGGGCCAAAGGAACTCCCAGGTCCAATGCCAGGTTGATGAAGCTGTGTAGTAAAAACTCATATTGCCATACCCCTCCTTCCTGCAAGCAGGAAATCAACAAGATAATCGTCTGTAGTGCCTCAACCCATCCTGAACCGCAAGGCCCATTCCAAAAAGGAACTAAGCTTCTCAAACGCAGCACAGGACACCGAACATCCCATCGGAAGGGCCCTATCCATAAAGAATTTACCCTCAAAAGCAAAGCTCAAAGACAGCTGGGTGTACAGGGAGGAGGCAGAAGGCTGACTTAATGTCACATTTTGCCAGTTCCACACCCCATCCACAGCTATGCACCACCTGCATAGCCTGATTGAAGGACGTGTACCTAACATAACATAACTCCTCTGGTATCACATCATTCACCGACTCGCCATGAGGATAAGACAAGTGGTGAATGAGGCGATATTCTCCATGTGCCTTCTTTGGCACAACTCCCAATGGGGAAACCCTGAAATTGACAACTGGGGGGAAATGAAAAGGACCAAGGACTCTACCTTCCCTACATTCCTTGGCAATTTTCCCCCTAACTATGTGCTCCATACCTCAAACTGATTTCAAGGTAGGAGACATGTACAAAGTCCTACAACCTTGGAAAGATATCCTAAACCCAAACATGAAACCTTCCAGGAGGTAATCGCGACCTCATTGGTTCGGATAGTCCTGCAACCAACTCTCCAAAACTTTTAACTTAATTGGGTTAGGCCCCTTTGTCAGGAGGGGGGTTGTAGCCCCCGCCTCCTCCAGAGTGCTTACCGCCTCTACCTCCACCCTGACCCTTAGGTTTGGGGCAGTTAGAGAAGGAATGAGGCCCTGCACACAACGGACACTCATGTTGGAAGGAACAGGCCTTGCGACTACACATCCCATGAGAGGTGAACTCCTAGCAAAGCGGGCGTCGCTGAACTGCCTGCCCTGCCTGAGCATGGGTAGCTGACTGACCTTGAGGCCTCCGAACTGAATGGCCACTATGCAACCTCTCTATCCCTGATGGCTTAGACGTGGACATAATCTGCAGCCACAAATCAGGATGGATCCGATCCTAACTCATGACCAGGTTCATGGCAGCCCGCATCTGAAATTCCTCGTCATATTGTGACCACGCTGGGCCCAGGAAATCAGTGAAGGCCTTATAAATTATGTCCATGTACTGGAACATGGACACTGCTCTCCACAGTGATGCCTGATGACCACTGTGGCGTATATTAAAAATCCCAGGTACGAGTTAGCCTAAGTCCTATCCACCACTCGCCTCTTTAAGCGTTCCTTCTCACGCTCATCAAGGTCCTCTTTGTCTTTTTTTTTCTAACTCTCTATATAACAAAGTAAACACATCTACATATTCACCCTTAAGAATCTTCTCCTTAGTGGCTGTAGACATATGATCCCCCAGAGGCAGTGCAGAATTGCCAGATGGTATGGTCCCAGCTGCTACCATATCATATGAAATAACCCCAGAATTAGGCATTCCTATTCCAGGATATGGGTAACCCCACCCGGGCCATGCTCCAGGAGGGGGCAGTGAAACCCCACTTTCCCATCCTGCACAGTATGGCCAACTAACAGGTGGTGGTGTGGACCCAGAGGCACCCTGGGGACTGGGGCCCCATGGCCAATATGATCTGCTTGCCCCAACAGTATCATCCTTACCTTCTTTCCTTGGAGCTCCCTTATACACTTCCACCTGAAGCTCCTCATTGCCCTGTCCTTGTTGGGCAGATGATGATACGCCGTCATCCCCTGCAGCCGCTGCTTCCTCCTTATCTTCCAAAAGGGCCAAGTGCTCCAGCACCTGCACTTGAAAGGAAGAATTAGAATCTGTTTTAGGCCTTTTAATCCCCACCCCTGTTGGTGGCACACCCCATTGTTGCTCCAGTGCCTCTAACCGCTGAAGAATGGCTGCGTTAACCGGATCCTCATCCTCCTCATCAGAGGAGATAACTGGAACCGGCTGCACTGGTGGCCTCTTGGGAGCTGGCTGCTTTACTTTGGCTTTACCCTGACCTTTTCTTGAAGCCATGGCCTCAGTAGTCGGTCCCCAGCTCAGGTCTAGCCTAATCTATTTCCTTAGGAATGTGCCCCGCAATTGGCCCCAATCCTGTGTACCAGAGGCTATCTAAGGCTATTACTATTCATCACCCTTACTATAATTTAAAATGGCCACCAATAATGACACACCCAAGATGGCTGCTGACCCGGCCCTCTCCTGTTACAGAAATACCTTCCTAAAATGGCCCCTGGAAAAAATCACTCCCAAAATGCCAATCCAGCGCCTACACCCCCTAGCCTAAAAGGAATGGGAGCATAACCATCTGCCCCAACCCTCCCTGGCAACAACACCCACCTAGAAGTGGGGGGGGGGGCAAAATGTGAAACCACTCCCAATGATAAAAAAGGGAGTGGGAGGCTGCCAAGTGGCCTCACCTACCACAATTACAGGCCCCAAGGCCAAGAGACCCCCGTATGTGTGCATGTGTGGTTTTTTTTTTTTTTAAAATATAACAATGGCAAGGGGCCACCGTGTGCAGCCCCACAGACATGGTCCTCTGCCTTCAGCAACCCTGGCAGCCGAAAAGGTCCTCCACCAACTATCTGGCCCCCACCGCTGGCCGCGGCCAAAGAGAACACCACTGGCTGTGGCCGATGAGAACGCCGCTGCTGCTGTGAGAGGGCTGCCGCTGCCACCTCAAGTAGGCCCCCACTGCAAGCAGGCCACCACCACCGAATTTGGGTCACCGCCGCTGAATCTGGGTTGCCACCAGGGCTGGCTTGCTCACTTGGCAAACTAGGCATTCACCTAGAGCATGCTAGCCCTTAGGGGTGCCAAAAGCCCTGATGCTGTTGCTGCCCAGATTCCTCTGGGTGGCAAAGTGGCCCCCACCCACCAGTGGTGTTGCCGGGCAGGTGGGAGCTTGATACTTGAAGACAGTCCCATTAATTTCACTTTCTCCCTGACATTTACATTTCTATGTGCAGAGAATTTTATTTCCAGCAGCATTTAATCATGCATTTCACTCCTTTACAGCGCAAGAACACTTCTGTGGCAAAACTTTTACCTTATGATCTGCTGTTTGTGTAGATTTCAAGTGTCTGTATTCTTTCAATGAAAGTTACATAGCAATCACTTCATGTTCTATTATAAAATTAATTTCCTTGGCCATCTCCACTTTGTTACTTTTTATTTCAGTTTTCCTCCCTCTTGTTGTCATCCTTTAATGATAAGTAGAAAATAGTATACCTATTTATATGTGGATATTTAGAAATTTACAGATTGGAAGTGCTTCTAACACAATGGGAACAGGAAGCATTTCCTTCCTACATTAAATTTTCGAATCATTCTCATGTTATTGGTTTATCCTCTGAAGTCAGAGAACCATTCCCATAGAGTTCATATCTTCTGCATAATATGAATCTAGTAGACGTTCCCTGAGTGAAGGTTTAAAGTCAATAGAGTACTGTATTTTTATGTGTTATGAATAAATGATGGGCTTTGTGGAGATAAAAGTTAATGCCTTCAGCTGTGTGCTTGTCTGGGTCTCCTTTTAGTTGGGTTTTTTCTTTTATAAAAAGACTTTTCTAAGAATCAATAAGCTATCATGAGAGGATTTTGTGTGAGAAATAGTTCTTAGTTTTTCATAATTACCTGATTATGTCATATTCTTTACATTAAAAGTTAATCAACATGAAAGATTTCAACATATTGTTTCTCTTTGTTTTATTTTTCCTTGAAGGTATTATAAAAAGTAGCAAATGTAGCACAGTTTTCCACTGTAAATTATGCATTGGCATTTTATAGTTTTGAACAGAATTTTTAAATAAAATGTGAGGTAGTCTACTTGTTCTGCTTACCTTGTGAAAACAAACCAGTTCTTCCTGTTGAGAATTCTTCACCTTCAGACAGTGAAAATGTGAAGAAAGAGCTATTATTAATGTGCCGTCAAGTCACAGCTGTCTTATGGCAACCCTGTGGGATTTTCAAGGCATGAGATGTTCAGAGATGGTTTGCCATTGCCTGCCTCCATGTCATGACCCTGGTATTCCTTGGAGGTCTCCCACCTAAATACTAACCAGGGGTGACCCTGCTTGGCTTTTGAGATCTGATGAGATTAGGCTATCCTGGGCTATCCAGGGCTGCAGTCAGATGGGCAGTTTGACCCAATATAGTTGCTCTTCCTGTATGGATTAAATGGGCTCAGTCCCACAGCCACATCTGGCAGCCATTCCCCAGTCATACTCACCCAGTTGTAAGAGGAGTTGGATAGGGAGTAAATAAGCGCCACATAAACTCTAGTGCTTACGGATCCCTGCACAATCATCCCTTGTGGCCAGATGTCTGAATATGGGGGAGTGCATACAAAATGGATTGGCAGTCTGAATCTGCCAATCCATTCCAGGCAGGTTTTGTCTTCCTCTGCTTTGCAGTGCGTATAAGCCTAGGCAGCAGCTAATTAAGTTAACAGGGGCCTGGGAAGGGATTCCTGAAATTCCCAACAGAGGTGCAGCTTCAGTTGTGCACATATGTGCATGCACCTGGGGGGGGGGGAATAACCACTATGTGAACGATCCCCCGTGGCCCCCGTGCAATATAAAGGTGTCTCAGAGTGTGGTGTCTGATGGAGATTCTCTGTTCCTGATTGAAATGGAGAGATTTGCCCCATCTCCAAACTGCTCCAAGCTTCCAGTCTGACCACAGCCCAGGTCAGGCCACTCCATCAGAGCTAAATACAGATCACATTTCTGAGATCTTTCAACATCTTTAATTCTATGTAAAAACAGCCACACTAGCTGCCCTAAGCCTGCTTTGGCGGGGAGTGTGGGATATAAAAAAAATAAATAAATAAAATAAAAGACAGTGGTAAAAGTGGTTCTCCTTTCAAGCAAAAATAGGGCACAAAACTAAGAGCAGCTAAAACCTGTCCCTTCCCATCCATTATCCCAGTGATTTAAGTATTTTTCTCTAAGCCTGATCATAATACTAGAAGTTTTGGGGAAGGAGAGATTTTTTACTTGTTTACTCTGGTTTTGTTTAAAAACAGATCCTCATCTCACAACTGAGGATTATGGGAAAGGAGGAAAACTCCTTTGTCATTGTCCCCCCCAGATGGAAAAAGGAGTCAGACAACCAAGATTGGATAAAACTAAGGCCACTTTATTTAACATATTGAAAGTAATGACAAGGGCAAACAGGAACAGCAGCATGGTCAAGGCCTGGTGTCACCTAGACCCCATCCTTACTGTATAACTGGCAAGACACCAAGGCCCCAGGTTGGAGCCAACTGTAAGTCACTTGCAAACCCAGCCACACCCAGCAATTGGGATGCGCCTTGAGGATCCCTCCAACACCACCACATAGTCAGTGCAGAGGCTCCGTCGTGGCCACCCCCAAAGGCAGTCTACAAGCTTCATCCCTGGCCGCACGGTCGCAGGGGTGATCCTGCAGACTCCTATACCCCCCCACAGGGTTATTGATTGGTGCTTACAAAGCTGCATGAACTGTATCTAAACCTAATTCTGTCCTAATAAAGTGACAATCTAACTCGTGGCCCCATCCCAAGCCAAATCTTCAATCCACTAGCCGCAGTGCTGGATAGGCGAAAAAGACCACTTCTCAACTGCCAATCAGAGAAGTGGCAAAAAATTCCTACCCGGCCCCCCGAGAACAGGGCAAGCAGCCTGTGCTTACACGACATACAGGGCGAGTGGGTGGGCCGAGCACGAGGCAAGCAAATGAAAGGGCTGGAGCAGAGCTGGCTGTTAAAAGCAGCGCCGGCTCCACTACCCCTCTAGGAGTACAGGCTGCAACTGCAGTCCTTCCCCCTTTCTCCTCTCAAGGATGCAAAGGTGGCCCTCAGGAGGCATGCCGGTGGCTGTCTCCTGTAAGGCTGGATTGCCCCCCCAGATGGAAGAAAGAGTCAGACAAGCAAGGTTGGATAAAACTAAGGCCACTTTATTTAACATATTGAAAGTAATGACAAGAGCAAACAGGAACAGTGGCACAGTCAAGGCCTGGTGTCACCTAGACCGCATCCTTACCATATAACTGGCAAAACATCAAGGCCCCAGGTTGGAGCCAACTGTAAGTCGCTTGCAAACCCAGCCAAGCCCAGCGACTGGGATGCACCTTGAGGATCCCTCCAACACTGCCACACAGCCAGTGCAGGGGCTCCATCATGGCCATCCCCAAAGGCAGTCTGCAAGCCTCATCCCTGGCCCCATGGCCACAGGGGTGATCCGGCAGACCCCTATACCCCCCCCCACAGGGTTATTGATTGGGGCTTACAGAGCCGCATGAACTGTATCTAAACCTAATTCTGCCACTGCAAGAGCCAAACCTCTGCTTAGGCCCCTGCACCCAATCAAACACCTAATACTGATCTAAGCCCTTGCTGTAAATCCTGAAGGAAAAGGTCATTTCCCTTCTCGGAAAGGTGAACGCCATCATCGCTGTACAAGTCCGGGCAATCAAGCTGAATCTGGGGGTGAGGCAAATAGTGGCCCAACCCAACCTTTAAAATGTTTCAGAGCTCCCCATTGGCCTTACGCCGAACTCTCTTGATCCCCTTGGGATCCCAAGCGCTATGCCATAATGGGCATGGAATCATGGCAGACCACACAATTACTGTGTCTGGCCATTGGCGCTGAATGAACTTCAGGTCATCCCGGGCTTTCAGCACTAGGGCCTTCCCCTTCAGGAATCCCAAGTCGTTACCTCCCAAGTGAATGACCACAACATGTGGTGGCAAGGCAGAACTGTCCCCAAACAGAAGAGGGAGGAGGCCCGGCCAGTGTAGGCCCCGGCGCCCCCTCCACTCCACCGGAGCCCACTGTCTGAGGCCCAGTTGTGAGCCAATGGCCGATCAACTGGCCCGATGAGTAGCCCAAAAGATGTAGCTGTGTCCAGAGATGAGAATCCATCTCCTGCCACAAAACACAGCACCTAAGAAGAAACAACAGTGAAATCCAGAACCAACATTGCAAACAGCAACTCACAATACTACAAGAAGGTGCACATAACTTTTATAAGCCGCTGATCACCACCTGCCAACCCACTGAATGTCAGCAGTGGGATAGCCTAAAGCTGCCGCCATGGATGCTGCACCTATTCTGAATGAGTGAGTGCCAAACTTCACTCCAGAAAGGCCCAACAATCCCAAAGCCCAGGTCATAACAGCCCAAAACTGGTGCTTTGTCAGTGGGCTCCCATCGGCATCCACCCCGCCCCTCAAAGTCCTGTATTGAGACAAGGCCAATACAGGGCAGGGGTCAGAGTCGGAACAGACACCCAACTTAACCACCGACCCTTTATATCGCTGGTCAGTTTTAGAGCCCCAATATTGATGTGTGCCTCCTTCCCTTTAAATTGGAGGTCCTGATTGTGCAATGCCCTGCCCGACTGGTCAGTCTTGGACTGTGCTACCAGTTCGCTTACTTTAAGCACCCCAAAGAATGCCAGTAGTGAAGCTACATGGAAAAGACAGGCCTCATAACTGGAATTGCAAACGCTGAACCAGGTTGCTTGCAACCCTTTGAGACTGCCGGTGAAATAGGATGCCTCTGGTCCTTCAAAGCCCCCTTTTCCTGTGTCCAACCCTCTAACATCTTTCTAATATGAAAGTCGCCAGTGGTTTCTGAAAAGCCTAGAGCCTTGCTAGCAAATGCAAGGGCAGAAAGACATCCCCATATGGAGCTAACAGCCAAACCTGCCTCCTTCAAGGAAACAGAATAATGGATCAGCTGCTCCACTGTAATGGGCCAGACCATGGGATAACCCTCCTGTTTCCTAAACTCTTCGAATTGGCGAACTGACCATTCATACCCTCTTCACATGCTAGGGGCGATGGTGAGGCCTATTGCTCTGCAAGTCTCGGTCCTCCAACCCGCCATAGCTCTGGGGGCATCCTTGCCGGCTGAAGATCGGCGTCTGGAGCAAGCTGACGAAACCTCACCATCTGCGAGAGAGAGTGTCAGCTACCCTATTATCCACCCCCAGCACATGCCTAGCTAGAAACAGTGTATTGAGCCGCAGGCATCACAGTGTAAATGTGTGAACCAAGCACATCACCCTGGGTGATTTAGATGTGAGGGAATTGATAACGTGGACCACTTCCAAATTATCACACCAGAAGTGCACCGTGTGATCCACCAACTCATTCCCCCACGGCCAAACTGCCACTAGAATGGGGAAAAACTCCAAACGTGTCAAGTCCCTAGTCAACCCAGCAGAAATCCAATCCTCGGGCCATTCCTCTGCGCTCCAATGTCCACGGAAATAAACCCCAAAGCCTTGGGACCCTGCGCCATCTGACATGACCTGCAGCTCAGCTTCGAGCTTTAAGTCCTCCTGCCAAAAAGAAACTCCATTAAAGGAAGTCAAGAAATCCTGTCAAACCATGAGATCAGCCGTCATTGTGCAGTTAATGTGCACTCTGTGGTGTGGCAGGTGAAGCCCTGCCATGGCATCACATAGCCTGTGCAAAAAGGCCCAACCAGGGACAACCACTTTGCATGCAAAGTTAAGATGCCCCACTAGCTGCTGGAATTCCCGTAAGGTGGCCTTCCTTCGAGCGCAGGTCCGCATTTTTTTCCATAGGCAGTCAGGATGTCTGAGCCACTGTATCCAGTTCCACTCCCAGAAAAACTAACCTCTGCACTGGGCCTTCAGTCTTTTCATGGGCCAGAGGAACCCCCAGCTCCATGGTCAAATTCTGAAACCCTTCCAGGAGCTGAGTTCATCTACCTGTTCCTTGAGGACCCACAAAAAAGAAATCATCTAAATAATGTGCAACATCCTGAAAGCCCGTCTTAGCATGAAGAGCCCATTCCAGAAATGAACTGAAGCACTCAAATGCGGTGCATGACACAGAACATCCCATGGGCAAAGCCCTATCCATGAAGAACTGGCCATCAAAAGAGAAACCCAACATCTCAAAATCACCTGGATGCAAGGGAAGGAGGCGAAATGCAAACTTAATATAGCACTTTGCCAACTCTGCTGCTCAACCACAGCGCTGTACAACACGGACCACTTGGTCAAATGAGGTGTACCTCACCATGCACAGATAATCTGGAATGGCATCATTAACTGATTCATCCTGTGAATACAGAAGGTGATGAATTAATTGAAATTCACCAGTGATCTTTTCAGGCACAATCCCCAGAGGTGAAACTCTCAAATTACAAAGTGATGGTGAAGTAAATGGGCCCCAAACCTGGCCCTCCTCCAATTCCTTGGCAATCTTTTTTCTCACCACCGACTCCATGCCCTTAACTGATTTAAGATTAGAGACCATAAATGGGACCCTCATTCCTTGAAAAGATATCTGAAAACCAACAGTGAAACCCTCTAACAAATAAACTCTCTCCTCCTCTCTAGGATACCTCCACAGCCAGGGTTCAAGTGCCTTCAGGTTTATTGGGCTGGGGCCCTTTACCAGAAACAGTAGCTCCTTGCAAATGATGCACTATGTGCCCACTGTGCGAGTGTTTCCCCCAACTGTGACCAGGCATGGACATAATCTGGAGCCAAAGATGAGGATGCATTCTATCCCATGGAAGCATGGGATTCATGGCTGCCTGCATCTGGAACTCCTCATCATATTGCATCCATGCCGGGCCAGAAAAGCCAGTATAGGCTTTGTAAATAATGTCCAAGTACTGGAACAATGCCGGGGTCCTCAAGGGCTGAGACCATGATAACACGCCTGCATAAATTAAATAACCGGCCAGCCAATTAGCCCAAGTCCAATAAATTTTCCTCCTCTTTAGGATTTCCTTGTCATTGTCGTTCAACTCCTCTTTGTCCTTCTTCTCCAAAGCCCAGTAAAGAAGGCCAAAGTGGTTAATGTAATCACTTTTATAAATCTTCTTCCACGTTGCGGGTAAAAGGTGATCACCTAAAGGTAAGGCAGTATTCCCAAAGGGCATCGCTGATGTTGACATAACCTCATAAGGGTTAGCCCAAGGGGGGGGAAATGCAAACTATCCCAAGGACCAGGTGGACATGTTCCCCAAGGCACCTGCATAACATTCCCTCTTGATTATGGGATCTGTAGTTTTCTATGCATCCTGATTCAACATGAAAGGCAACAAAGACTACAAATCCCATTGTCCTTAACAGAAAGCAAGAAGTAGAAAAGACAGGATTTGTGTTTTGTAACTGCCAAAAAGAAAAATCTCCCAAATTAGCAAGTGTTTAATGTGAATTCCAGTTCAAGCTGGGCCCAGGTTCAGTTAAAAAACACTGGGGAAATTTACATTACATTCCTACCCCCTACCCCCAATTCTAAAAAGAGATGCTGGATCTCTCATCCAATTGGCTCACACACTGATTACATATTGCAATTGGGCAGTCGGTATATGAATGGATTCTTCAGCTGCTCATGACCTTCTCATGCTGAATGGCACAAATAGGCTTTCCTTCAGCCTTGCAGGGATGAAGGAGTTATGGGGGATCAGAGGCTGGCTCTCAGTTGATCCTACTTCTCTGTGTCCTAGCCATTCTTGGGGGACGGGGACAGAAGCCAACTCAAAGCTGAGCATGCACATTAGCTGAGAAGAAGCTTCTGATCTTCTACCCCAGAGGCACAGAGAATATTTAGGAGAGGGGAATTTGAAGGCAGTTTACGAGTGATCCTTGGGATCATTGTGAGTTGGCTTCTGATCTCAAAGCCAAAGTGAGCAATAACAGGGAAGCTGCAAGCCTAAGAAGCTCCTTGAATTGTTCCGTGTGGAGCCAAAGATATCTGGGATCAGCTCACATCTGATTATGGGAGTCAGAGATGATAGGTTTGGTTGCTGAACTCATTTACTGTGGAATCTTCAGCATACCAAATTCTAAATTCATCATTATCACCAAAATGCACTAGGCCAGTGATTCCCAATTTGAGTTCTCCTTATAACATGAAGAAATTTTGCAGACCCCCCATATAGCAGTAATTGTACTATGAGTATTCATTGATTGAGAAAATACATAATGACACAAAGATCAAAATGGCAGTGCAACCTAGCAGTTTGAAAGCAAGAAATTGCAAGTAGGTAAATAGGTACCACTTTGGTGGGAAGGTAACAGTGTTCCATGTGCCTTGCTGTTTGTTCATGCCAGCCACATGACCACAGAGAAGTCTTTGGACAACTCTGGCTCTTTGGCTTGGAAACGGAGATGAGCACCACCCCTTAGAGTCAGATTCGACTGGCTTTCAAGCAAGAGAAACCTTTACCTTTACTTTAGTGCACATATGGATTCATGGACTCATTGTAATACCTGTGTACCCCCTGGGGTCCCTAGCCCCCAGGTTAGGAATCACTACACTAGGCTTTTCAGATGGCATGAATTAGTCAATATGTCAGTGAAGGAATAGTAAGATATTTAATAATCTTATCCCCAGATTCAAATTATGGTGAACATACCCTATAGAATAGCGTACAAACCCCTTCACATATTTGGTCTTTTAAACCCAGACTTTTATTATTGTCTTTGCAAAGTCCTGCCTGTCCATATGTTTCAGTTGCCTTAGACTTCCACTACAAGTGAGCAATATTATCATTATATGAGAAACTTATGAAATATACTGATACTATATCAAGCAAGTACTTAATGAAATGTGAATTCCAAGTGCTCTGTCACCCTACAAAGTCCATAAGATTCTGCTGACTTAAGATGTTTCTAAATGGTGCTGTGACTGAATCAAAGTCATTGATTTTCTGAATAATGACATGGTAATAAAGATAAATGGCTGTAGAACCTATGACAGCATGCCAATGGCAGAAGCTCTGTTCCTTTTAGAGTTACAAAGTTTTCTAGTTCTATTTTCCACCTTCCACTTTTCGAAAATCACATAAAAATGTGAACTTCTTTGTAATGTCCACTTTCTCTTGTGCTGAGCACCCCATATAGCTGCATCAATGTTTTGTTCACAATTCAAAATGAACTGTGCACTTGACAGTATTCAACATGTTAACTAGCATGGTAGTTGCTGCTGGCATGTATTCACAATACATATAGTTTATGTATACTTTAGAACAATCAAGGGTAAGTCAGCCACACATAATAAAAAATCAGCTACTTTTAGAGTGTGTGTGGCTGTTGTGCCTGCATAGTCAACAGTGTTAATCAATTAATGGCATTAGATAACCCCTGCTCACAACTTACTGAATTGAGCTACAATACCCAGGAGGGAGGGAAAGAATGTTGGTCCAGTTTAGAACACTCAGGTCTAAACTATATGAGATGGAGTCCTTGGGTTCACCCGGGCGATATATTACCATTTTAAAGAATCCCCACATGGGAATTCCTTTCAACTACTGGGTGGTAACCTGTTTCCTGTCAGAACCACCACAATGTGTAGAGGGATGGGATCCCACCTCCCTCCTGCATAAGTTTTCCATCCCTAAATCATGCTGGGGGCATTATTTGCCTTCCCCCCATTTTGGGCAGGATCTCCTTTTCCAGTTCCCCATGGTGGTCCCAATGGTGAACTTTAGTAGTGAGGCCTACTAGTGATTTCAGCTCTCATACTTTATTTCCAGTGCAGAACAAGACAAACTTCCTGACTCGCAGGCCAGCTTATATGTGCAATAAACCCCACACCCCAAACACACCCCACACTCGTGATAGGCTATAACAGTGCCTGAGAGTTCTATAGGCTTACGGCTGGGAGCCTAGCCTCTGAGTAGCTCAGGGCTAGGATCCGCTTGGCCATTGCCTCTAGGAGCGAAGCTCAGGAGCTTCGCCTGACCACGTGGAGACCTCACCTCGCACGTGGTCATAGATGGATACATTACACCCCTCCCTCCTTGGTCTGAAAGACACCCACAGGCAGAGTCCTGGAGATAAGTGGTTGCCCTCCATGATCTTGTGGAACGACAGAGCATAGGCGCACTGACGGGGACCGGCACCGAGCTACTCAGCTGAGGGCTGGCCGGCATTGGCTGAGGTGGATTGGTCTGCAGTGTCCCGTCTGGTGCGGCCATGTTGTCTGGGTCCCAGGGGGGCAGCAATATGTCAAGTGCCGGCTCGGGAGAAGCCAGAGTCTCTGGTAGCTGAGGGGACATCGCAGCCTCTGGGGAGCCCGGTTCCTCAACGTCCTCTGGGTTGTAAGGCAGCACCTACTGACACAGCTAGTCAATGTGGTGGCAGAGTATCTGGCCATACTCACTGGGAACCTCATACAATCGGGGGCTTGTAACTCTCATCTGGGCCAGAATCCATGGTGGGCCCTATGCATAGTTCCTGGCATACACAGGATCCTGTGGGAAGAAATTGTGGTGTGGGGTGTTGTTTGCTGGCCAAAGGGAAAGGTGGCCAGCTTGTAGTTCCAGTTCTTACTGTCCAGGGGGCGGAGCACTTCCTTGGCCGTCTGCACCATGTGTTTGGCTTGGCCATTGGTTGCAGGGTGGAAGGGGTCCGACCTGATGTGACAGATCCCGTAGTATCGGGTAAAGTCCTGGAACTCGCTAGAGGTGGAGGCCACGCCGTTGTTAATGACCAGGGTGTCGGGAATGCCCTGGGCACTGGGCACTGAAGATCCTCCACATGGCCCTTATTGCTGATTTCGCGGAGGTGGACAGCACTGGGACCACTTCCAGCCACTTGCTGTACGCGTCCACCAGGATGAAAAACAGCTGACCCTGGAAGGGGCCCGCAAAGTCCAAGTGTAGTCCGTACCAGGGCCTGTGGGATGACTCCCAGGCTCGGACAGGGGCCCTGGGAGGCTTGGGTTGGGATTCCTGGCAGGGCTGGCATCTCTTGACCATGTCCTCGATGTCCTGATCTAGCCCTGGCCACCAGACATAGCTCCTGGCCAGTGCTTTCATCCAGACCACTCCTGGATGTGTCTCGTGGAGATCCGTGAGAACTTGTTCCCTCAAAGGGATCAGGATCACCACCCTGCCTCCCCACATTAAGCAGCCTTTGTGGGCCAACAGCTCGTCTTTGCAGGAGGCGAACACCGTGAAGTCCGCCCCCCAACCCAAGGGTCACCCCCTTCTCACCCAGTCCAAGACATGGCAGAGGATCTTGTCCTTAGCAGTGCAGCATGCCACCTCTCAAACATGCATGGGCTGCCTGAGTTGAGTCTCCAGGAGCGTAACCTAATGAGCTGGTGCTGGGTCCAGTGGGAGGCAACTCAAAGCGTCCACATGGCCCATCGCTTTTCTGGGTTGGTGGACTAGCGAATACATGTACCTGCCAAGAAAAAAGACCACCGAAGCACTCGGGGTGATGTCATCTGTGGGGTCTGGTGGTTGGGGGCCAGGAGGCCGAGAAGTGGATTATGGTCTGTGAGGATCATAAAGGGCCTGCCATACAGATAATGGTGAAATTTTTTCACCCCCACCACCATAGCCAGCGCCTCTTTGTTGATCTGCACATAGTTGCGCTCCGCAGCTGACAAGGTCCTAGAATAATAGGTGACCGGGACTTCCCGGCTGTCCAGTAGCTGATGGCACAGGACCGCCCCGACCCCATATGGAGATGCATCGCAGGCGAGGACCACCAGCAGATCCTTATTGAAGTGTGAAAGGATGGAGTTTGAAACCAGGAGGTCCTTCATGGCCTGGAACATGGCAGCGTGTTCCAGTCCCCAGGCCCATGGGGCGTTCTTGTCGAGCAGGCAGTGAAGGGGTTCCACCACAGCCGTCTTGAGAGGGAGGAAAGAATGATAAAAATTTAATAGGCCAAGGAAGGTCTGCAGTTTGGACTTTGAAGAGGGTGGGGGATCCTGAGTGATCGCCTTTGTCTTGTTGTCAGTGGGGTGTATGCCTGCGCTGTCCATGGCAAATCCCAGGAACTCCACCCAGGGCACTCCTAGAAGACATTTTTCTCATTTGACTTTCAGGCCTGCTGTGTCAAAATGTTGAAGCACTGCCTGGACACGTTCTGCGAAGGTCAAAGTATCTGGAGCCATGATGAGCACGTCATCTAGAAATGGCTGAACTCCAGGGATCCCTTTCAGGAGAGAATCCATAAAAGATTGGAAAATGCCCAGTGCGACTGACACCCCAAATTGAAGATAGTGCACTCGGCTCACTATGGTTTGAGCTTCGGCGGTGGCGGCATCAACCGGAAGCTGTTGATATGCCTGTGTCAAGTTCAATTTGCCTAAGACCCGGGCCCCCGCCAGAGTGGCAAGCACATGGCTGACCACTGGTACCAGGTACACGTGGTCTTGGTGGGCCTTATTCAATGTACATTTATAGTCGGCGCAAGTGCGCACGTCCCCGTTGGGTTTAACCGGGGTGACTATTGGGGTCTCCCATCATGCGGAAGTGACTGGCTCCAGCATCCCCTGTTCCACCAGGTGATTGAACTCTGCCTCAATCTTAGGTCTCATTGCAATTGGGGGGTGCCTGGCTTTTATCCAAATGGGGTGAACTGCCGGGTCGAGATCGAGGGAGATAGGGGGCCCTGTGTAGTGGCCAAGCATGCTGTCAAAAACCCTGGGGAACTCGTTGCACACTGCTGCAAAGTCCATGGGTTGGACCTGGTGAATCCCTGTGATCGTAAAACCCAGGGGCCCAAACCACGAGAATCCCAGCAAACTTGTGAGCCTACCCTCCACCACCAGCAAGTCCAGGCACTCAAAGGAGTCCTTATATTGCACCTTAAACTTGCCCCACCCCCGAACAGCCACAGGATTCTTATTAAAGTCCCACAACATGAGTCCCTGTGGCTTTTGTAGGAGGGGTCCCCCCCGTGGACAGAGCAAGCGTAGCGTCTCCTCAGAAATGATTGAGAAGGATGACCCCAAGTCAATTTCCATGCTGCATGGGGACCCCTTGATTAACACTGTTTTTTGCACTTTATGAGGGCAGTTGGGGGACAAGTTACATACCAGATGCTGCTGGTGGTGGGTTGAGAGGGTGTGGAGGTCGGAGGGGAGATCCATCTGGTGGGCCGATGTCCTCAGGCACGGACCTCCGGAGCTGCAGACCTTGGCGATGTGGCTCAATTTGTTATACATCCGGCAGACGGCATCCGTGAATCAGCACAACCAACGTTCGTGTGCCTTCCCGCAGCTGGCACAGACTGACAATGATGATGATGTCTTGGCCGAGGAGCAGCCCGCTGGCTGATGCTGCTGTTGGGGTGTGCGGCAGTGTACCTGTAGCACCTCCTCAGTTTCCAAGTCGTCCGATGTGGCCGAAGCTTGGGTGCAATGGACTGCCTTTCCGTGGCAGTCCTGATGCACCTTTTCGTAGGCTGAGGCCTCCCAGAGTGCCTTATCCAGGTTGTCCTGGCTAACCAATTTCCTCCGAAGGTTGGGCTCCCAGAGGCCCAAGAAGAATTGGTTTGTTAAAGCGTCCACCAGGTTGGTAAAGGAGCACCTTGTGGCTGCCCACCGGAGTCTGGCCAAGAAGTCAGAAGCTGTTTCATCCGGACCCTGGACTCACACAAAGAAATCCATGCACTTGGCAAACTTAGTGGGCTTTAGTGAGAGGTGGTCGGAAAGGGTCTTCACCAGTTCCCCATAGGGCTTGTCCTTGGTCTGCTTAGGTGCAATCAGGTCCTTTAGCAGTAGGATGGTATCCATCCCACAGCCCCAAAGGAAGTGGGCTTTCTTCTTACCCGGGTCCACGATGTCATGGCAGGAGAAGTAGCTTTCCAGTATTTCAAGCCACATTTCCCTCTGTGTGGGGCGGGAGATGTCAAAAGCAGCGATGCTCTCCTGGGGAACTGCCATCTTAGCAACTCCACGTGGAGGGTGTAGCTCGGGAGTGGTGGTGGCAGTTGCGGAAGCATGGAATGGCATGGTGCTGTGCTTGGAGTCAGTGGTGCAATGAGAGGGAACTGGTGAAGCTGGGGCTGATGCTGAGTGGCATGTTGTGGCCTCGGTGCCAGCACTCGAATCATCTTCCAGGTCATTGTTCATGGGAGGTAGAATCCCATCCTCGTCGCCAGTGAAAAGTAGTGAGACCTACTACTGATTTCAGCTCTCATACTTTATTTCCAGTAGAACAAGACAAACTTCCCGGCTTGCAGGCCAGCTTATATGTGCAAGAAACCCCACACCCCAAACACACCCCATACTCGTGATAGGCTATAACAGTGGCTGAGAGTTCTATAGGCTTACGGACGGGAGCCTAGCCCTCGGAGTGGCTCGGGGCTAGGATCCGCTTGGCCATTGTCTCTGGGACCGAAGTTCGGGCACTTCACCTGACCATGTGGAGACCTCATCTCACACGTGGTTATAGATGGATACATTACAGTTTTCCATCCCTAAATCATGCTGAGGGCATTATTTGCCTCCCCCTCAATACAACACCATTTTGGGCAGGATCTCCTTTTCCACTTTCCCATGGCGGTCCCAATGGTGAACTTTAGAGGGTTTCCTGGTTGGGAATTCATTAAAATGGTATTATGAACCTAGAGATGGCATCTTGCCTAGTTTGGCCCTCAGCAACCCAACAGACAGTCAGACAGGAAAAACAGGTGAGTCTGGTATCATACTGTGAAAAGCCATACAGCTCCCCCCCTGCACCTTTGCAGGATTGAAACAGTGATGCCACATCTTTAGAAAACTAATATTTTCCCTTGTTCGGTAGATTGGTTAGAGGCTAGATTCTGTATGGGAAAGGTGGGGGGAGTGCAATAGCTAGTGCACACAAAACAGTTTAGAACTATTTGGAGTGCTGATGTATAAAGTGAACATTTTTTCAGTTTTTGAAGTTTCTTGCAATTTGCAATCACATTGCAATTTAAGTAGGGGAGTGTTTGCACTTCACTGTCTTCTATCTGCTTTGCTCTTCCCTACATAAACTTTCCTTGCTAGTATATGTTGCTCAACCTGATTCAGTATTAAAAAATGGATTGAATTCCTGCCCTAAAAAGTACATTTTTAAAGTCCTAAAGTCACACACACACACACAACATATGGATAAACAGAGCCACCAAGATATAAAATACTATTTTAAAAAGTCATGCCAATTTAATTCTGGCAACTATAAAACCCAGAGAAGAATCAAAGATCATCTATAAGATCTGTACATGAGCTGTACAGTGCAATCCTAAGCATGGCTACTCAGAAGGAAGTCCCATTTTGTTTAACAGGTTTTAGTCCCAGACGGCAACTTCAATCTCCTTTCAGGTCCAAATTTTAATATAATATATTATGAAGATGCTGAGTCTTACAGTCCTGCAGAAGGTACAAGAAACACAAAGTACTATAACACTTATTTATAGAAGCAGATGGCCAATGTTTTCAAAGCTACCACCTTCAAAAGGATAGATCTGCTCTTCTAATTTTATGATGTATAATACTTATTGTTATGCAGTACAGGCTAAGAGTTGCTGAAATTGGAAATAAATGCCTAGGATCTCTTTTACTGACCATTTTATCAATGCAATGGCAGAAACTATTACAATATACTGGCAGTATATGAATGTTATGCTAGCACTGCATGCAAAAATAGAGGTAAAATATAAAGTATTGTACTTTAATCTTGCATAAAGCCATCAAGAGGGCAAATCAAATCTATTTTTGAAGGAACTCAGATTTGCTTCAGTTGTCACTGAAGACAATAGTTCTGCACTGTACCATTCACATTTTATTCTTCTAGAAATCTCCTTTACAAAATCATTATAACAAAGGATATGAACACAACAAGTCACCTTGTAGAGGTTTCTACTTGCAGACTTACTCCAGTTTGAAACCAGCTCTCTGAAACAAACAAACAAAACAAATCTGTCAAGTTTGTCAAAAGTATTCCGGGTTCTTCATGGAAGCTATTATTCTGAATTTACTGGAGGTAAGGCACTGTACGTCATGAAGTAAACATGACTATTTTGCCTATACCCAGAAAATAATCTCACAGAAACATTCCAAAAATAGCTTCTGACAAGAATGTCTTTGTTTCATTTTTTTCTTGATGCAACACAAGAAAAGCTTGTTAGTTGTAACTCTTTCATCTTCTTACATAAAAGAATCAAAACCTTGAATTTTTTTTTTTAAAGTTATGAAGCACACTGGAGCTGTTTATTGAAAATGCCTACATGGGTTAAATCTGCAGAAGGAAGAAATAAAAGAATCTTATGTAACCTTTTGAGAGTCTACAGAGAACAGGCTTGAAATGTATAAACAAAGAGGAACCACTACAGTCTCAGTGGAGTGCAGAGGATTTAAAAAAGAGAACAAGATTATAACTAAAATAAGGAGATGCAAAACACGCCTTTAGTAGATATGGGGCAAATATTCGGAGAAGTGAGACTTAAAAAATTTCCTATGGAGATGGGACCGGTAGAAAGCGGAGTTAAAGAATTAATGCAAGGAGAGATGTTTAAGGTGGCCAAAAAGGGAGCAAGACGCCCTTCAGGGAAAAGTATAAGATATAAAAGGGAAATGAAGACAAAACTGAAAAGACAGAAAAAGCAAAACATGGAAGCAAATTACCAGAAATATAAAGAGTTAAGACACTTAAGTATGAATAAGAAGAGAAGGCTGTTCTGAGAAATAAAGTAAAAACAAATGAGATTTAAAAAATTTTCCTTGGAGGTGGGACTGGTAAAAAGTGAAGCTGGAGAACTAATACAAGGAGAGTCATTTAAGGTGGCTAAAAAGGGAGCAAGGCACTCTTCAGGGAAAAGTATAAGATATAAAAGAAAAATGAAGACGGAACTGAAGAGACAGGAAAAGCAAAACATGGAAGCAAATTACCAGGAATGTAAAGAGTTAAGACACTTAAGTATGATTAAGGAGAGAAGGTTGTTCTGGAAAACCAAGCGAAAACAGGCTGCATGCACTGGGAGCCAGAACAACTTTTTTTTATATCCTTTATAAACTGCATGAAATTATTAGACATAGGCGATGTGTATTAATGGCAGAATTGGCAAAGTCTATTAAATGGTAGAATAATTGATAGATGTATGAAAGGATGGCTAAAGTAGAAATGGAATCAATTGATGTTTGTTTTTGTTTTTTTTCTTTATAGCTTAAAGATATCTTCTAATTATTATTTGCACTTGTATTGCATTGTATTGTCAACATAATTAATAGAGGGTGGTATAATGTGATTAAATAATTAAAATAAGGAGATATTAATTACATCAAGGTAAATAATTTCAAGTAATTAACAATAAGAAACACCAGGAGGGAATGAGATGGATGGTAGAAAGACATTTGAACAGGAGGTTATATATAACTTATAAGAAGATAGATGAGATAGAAAGACATAGAGGGGGGGGAAAAACCAGGAAACAACTGTTTATTCTGGTATATTTTCTTGGTTTACCAGGTTATGATTAAATATTGGACAGTGACATGATTAGAGTAGGACAATAGAAATATAAGGTATAAATTTTGGATAAATATCTGAAGAAGAAGAAGAGAAATATTATAAGTTTAAAGAAAAGAGATAGGAAATAAGAAATTCAAGCTTGTTATTTGACTGCAATTTATAGGAAACTGGAAAATGTTTAAAAAGACCAGAAAAATAGAGGGACTAAATCAGTTCAGATTTGTTTATAGATAAAAGGAACTAAGGATGAATTTATGTTTAAAGAACTGATTGCGGTTGGTGTTATGCTAAGTGAATGATATAGATGTAAAGATGGATTTTTAAGGTTGTGGGATAAAATACTAACTGATTATATTTGTAGAAACACCAAGCAATAGAAAAGACATCCTGATGAACTTTATATTGGGGGTGGACATAATCTCATTATAGTTATTGTTAGAATTATATGCTGAAATCTATGTTGAATTTTTCTTTGGTGGAATGTTTTGTTGTATAAAATGACATGATTCACCTTTGTTTATTATAGCAAAACCAATAAAAGGATTAATTAAAAAAAAAAGAATCTTACGTAACCGAAAAACAAAGCTCTGATCAAATGGATCATACTGTTAGGAGTAACAAAAACTTCAGCATTCTTTGAGAAAATATGAGGGGAAAATTAGGGGAGTCCATAGCAAATTTTTGAGGGGTAATTAAACTTATCAGAAAATATAATCTCATTAAATATCACTGAGATACAATATATGATTAAACACATGGCTTGGCTCACATTTGAAAAGTAGATCAAGATGGGTAGCCGTGTTTGTCTGTAGTAACAGAAAAGAGCAAGAGTCCAATAGCACTTTAAAGACTAACAACATTTGTGTCAGAGTATGACCTATAGTGAGTCACTGCTCACTTCTTCAGATAAAAGTAAACAGTTTGTGGGTTGCTTTTAACCTTGTTGTCCATTTGAAAGACAGCAATGGGAAGACCAAACTGCTCTATTAAGAACAGAGCAG
This sequence comes from Gekko gecko, assembly GCA_029375565.1. Lineage (NCBI taxonomy): Eukaryota > Metazoa > Chordata > Lepidosauria > Squamata > Gekkonidae > Gekko > Gekko gecko. Next base: position 72,065,504 of record JAPDNY010000007.1, read on the forward strand.
GGGTTTTTTTTCATGCTAAGCTATAGACTGGGCCAAAACAGTCACTTTCAGACAGCCTTATTGTTCTCTAGAAACTTTTGTTTGGATCTGAAAGTGCCACTTTATTAGTGCAACAGCAGTTCATCAGATGAAATGATATTTCTGTCTGGAGGAGGGGAGGGTTATTTTTGCTAATTCCTCCCTCTTGCTGTAAACCCCAACTTTGCCCCCCACACACTGTTCCTTGGGGCTCACAAGAGCACAATTTTGAGGGGAACAGAAGACTTCAGTGTGAGTGGGAGCCAGGGAAGCTGTGTTCCTGAAGTGCAACTCTGCTTGTGCTGCTTATTATTCAAGCCTTTGTTACCAGGATAGGAAATAGTGTTTGAGAAAACAGCCACTAAAGCAATATTCAGTGCCTAGTGAGTTGGCCAAAACATGCCCCTTTTCTGTCAAAACCTTCCCCTTCTTAAAGCAGTAATTAAAGGAAAGGTATGCTGATTACATTCTTTTATGTTCTGTTGTATGAGCTTGGGTGCATTATTGTAACATTGGAATTATTTTCATAAAACTCTTTGTATAGTATTGGAAGCCATCTTGGTTGTTTATTAGCAGGTCAGCTGCCACTATTGACACCCGAGATGCTTCCCAAAGCTATAGAAACCCTTGATATGGTATTTGGCCAGGTTTTGCCTTTATCCTAATGGATTGTTGAATGGGCATGTCATACCCTGAAGCAGTCTCTCCATTTGATACTAGCACATCCAGTGCTGCATCTCATCTTCTATCCACTACAAAAATATGACCAAGGCAAATATTTTTTAAATCAAATATATTAAAAATGTTCAAACCACTATTTAATCTTGATTTGGAATATTGGTTTGGGGAAAAAAAGAGATTAAAGCATGGAGTTTGATAGGGATTACAACATATAGTTTGCTGTGAACAACATATTGTCATGGGCTGGGCTGCGGGGCTAGACAAGCACACGGGTGGTCAAAACAGAGTCTGAGGTCGGAACCAGGGAACCCAACAATCACCGGGAGAACAAGTCCAGAGTGCAAGACAGGCAGGGTAGTCGAGGGGCAGTCCAGAGTCGGGAACCAGGCAAGTCAGATAACCAGAGAAATCAAGTCCAAATCACAAACCGTTAGTGTAGTCCGAGGGTCAGAGTTCCAAGAGTCAGGAGTCTGGGCAGCAAAGGTTCAGGGTGCAGAGTTGTGTGGAGTCAGATAAGCTGAGGTTGAGGAGCCGAGGGAAACAAGACAGGAGGCAGGAATCGGGGCGAGGTGGTGTAGAGCGTGATCAAACTGACTAGTTGCTGGCACGAGTTCATGTGCCAGCAATGACTAAATAGTACTCCAGGCGGTAGGCAATTGGCACGCTCCAAGCACGTCCTGGCTCCCGCTAGTACTCAGCTAAACGAGTGTCGGGTGCGCATCCGTGCCTCTCACCGCCGGGCTGCCATGTCCCGGTGGTGCTGCTCTCGCAAACGAGACACCGGTGGCGGCGAATCAGGGGGCGTGCCAGGCAAGCGGGGATCTGCCCCAGCTGTTGCTGGGCCCACATCAGCATTCACCGCACTGTCAGGTGCCGAGGTTTCGGATGATGAGAGCACATCCCTGGCAGGACTTAGCTCTTGTGCTGGAGCCAGGGGCTCGGGCTTCGCAGGTGCTGTGACACATATAACTTTTCTAATTATCCTTCCATGTGTAAGGGGAGGAGGGGGTGGGACTTGAACTGTTTGAAGCTGGTGATCCTTCATGATTGCTAATACAATGATGAACCATTATGTGTGAATCATGCAGATGAATCTTGTTCTCTTATTGCCAATTATTACACTCGTGATCCAGGGAGATTTGCAAAAGAGGCAATTCCATTTGTAGCACCTATTGTGAGAATCTCAGCCCCTCTTTCAGCTGAGACCCTCTTCTTAGTGAAGTCCCTCTCTTATTTTGGACTTAGTTGTTTCCTCCCTTTTACCTTTTATAAGTGTGCCCTTCAGTTGGTTTGTGTGTGTATTCATATGTGGTTACTTAGAGAATTAGTTCTCAGGTGCCCACTGTAGCTTCTTTACATTTTTATTTGTTTTATACACAATAAAATTATTTGTTTGTGTTTACAATCACTCACACTCTTTTTCTTCATAATTTTATTTTGGGGTATCACTACCAAGATCTACCCTGGTATACAGATGCTACAAAGGTCTTACATTATTCCTTTCTGCAACCATTAAAGCTAATTTCTCCTTCTCTGGGTCCAGTTTGGGTAACACTATTTACTTCATCACATCCAGTTTAGCCTCAGACTGCTGCACAAATCCCTCATTTGCCAGTCCATCCAAACTGGCCACTTTCTTTCTGACAAGTTTGGTGTAGTGGTTAAGTGTGTGGACTCTAATCCGGGAGAACTGGGTTTGATCCCCTCACTCCTCTACTTGCAGCTGCTGGATGAACTTTGGCAAGCTATAGTTCTGACAAGAGCCATCCTTGAAAGAGCAGTTCTTAAAAGAGTGCTCTCAGCCCCACCTACCTCACAGGGTGTCTGTTGTGGGGAGGGGAAGGGAAAGGAGTTTGTAAGCTGCACTGAGACTCCAAGTGAAGGGCGGGGTATAAATCCAATCTCCTCCTCCTACTCCTCCTCCTCCTCCTCTTCTTCTTCTTCTTCTTCTTCTTCTTCTTCTTCTTCTTCTTCTTCTTCTTCTTCTTCTTCTTCTTCTTCTTCTTCTTCTTCTTCTTCTTCTTCTTCTTCTTCTTCTTCTTGCCTGTGTGCTTATCTGTCTAACAAAGCAATGAAATTTGCACCCCACCATTAAACAATATTTTAAATATTTTTTAGTTTTTATGTAACAATTGATGCATTTTATTAAAACAGGAGATTGCATAATGCATCCCCATAAGGATCACCATAAACAGACATTGCAAATATGTGAGCCTATCTCCTCTCTCTTTTAATTTGTTTTCAAAGCGGGGGGGGGGGGCTGTTAAAATGGATTAATGCCACAGTGCTATAAGAGGAAAATGTAATCCTTTCCATTGTGCTGTTTTAACCTTGTTCCCCAGCAAGCCTATTTATGTCTTATTGGAGAAAGCCCATGGGTAAAACAGAAGAAAAGTTCTTGATCCAGGATGCTCACAGATCAGCATGTATAAAGTAATGGGAAATGTGCACAACACTGTACAGTGGTTTGAAGTCAAGGCAGTTTGGCTGAATAGACTTGCTTGTTTTTGTGGACTGAACTTTGACTGGTGGAGTTATTATAACACTTTTGCAGCACAAACACATATCCACTATATTATTAGAATGTGTCGTTCTTGTAAGATTCAGTATAAACAATGATGCTGATCCAATTTATTTTCCATTGCATCTTGATTCCTAGGGAAATATATTTTCTGTCAAAAAATTCTAATTTCTGTATTTTTTCTCAGTGTAAAAAATGAGCTGAAATCCCTAGGAGTCTGAAGGAAAACCAGCTCTTTCACTCCAATTGTCATTGACATGTTCTGTTTCTAAATGTCACTTTTCTATTTCTCTGTCTCACCCTCTGTCAGTTACCCTCTCCTATGACAATTGTTTTGATATCAGAAATGAGATGGCAAAGACATTTGAAGAAACCCAAGCTATAGATTTATAGCTATTTATTATTTTCTTCTGAAACTTTTACTGCTTATGTCTTTGATAAGCTTTTGAGCTATAAGAATTGTCCTTGTGGCATAAAAATCTACATCAAAATCCCTAAATGAGCAATTCAGTTAATAGTTAATTCTAATGCTACAAGCTGGTTTTGTTAATGGCAATACTTCTTGGGGACTAGGATTTCTGCTTCTCATGTTGTGTTGTGCTGCAAGTAAACATGATTTCCAAATGTTTAGATTAATTTTTGTTTGCCTGCCAAGATACACGTATAGTATAGAAGTGGCCTTTTTAAAATGTTTGCTTTGCTTCTAACTTAACATACATCAGTGGTTCAAAACAGATGAGGCAATGAGAAATCTATGAGTGGATCTTCCCAGGATCTTTTTTTAGCTGAATTAGAACCACACATGCCCCCCTCAAAGCTTTTCCTTATGTATTTGAAATATTTTATAACACTTCTCCTGTCTGTCAAACAGGTTTCCAATTAAAAACTATCATATAAACAAGAAGTTAAAGCACCACAATAAGAATATAATTTGAGAAATTTAATAAGAGGTTCTACTTTGAATCTTTTTTCAAATAGCAGCAAAGATGTTAGGGCTCACCTCGATGGGCAGTCTGTCCCATAGGAGGAGAAAGATCTCCTTAGTTACAGTTATGGAATGAATTACAAATATAGAAAGCAGCAAAAAAACAACAACACCATAGCACAATAAAAAGTGCAACAGACTACAAGCAAACTCCCTTTATAAAAGCTCCCTGATAAACCATTCCATTATACTACCGCCCTCTCATGTAATAGTATGAAGGCAATGTGGTATATTGCTAATGCCATTACCAATATACAGTGTTTCTAAAGAGAAATCATTATAGATTAATTTAGAGAATGTTAGCAAACCTTATGGCATTTCTATTGTTAGGAGGGATGAGTTAGAAAACTGTGAGTGGGCTTAAATCTATCAGCCACATGAACTGGCCTCTTTACTGTTCTTTATATCATAAACCTTATAGAATGAAGGGCTTTATGTTTTACTCAGAAAACTATGTCTATTTGACTCAGAAATTTCATTTTATTTTGTTTTAGCTTCCTTTATGCCTAAATTCACACAAACTTTCTGAAACCAACTCAGAAAAAGAAGTACCATTCACTGAATATATCTGAATCCAGGGAAAAGAAGGGTAGGAATCTCCCATCCTGCTTCCCATTGTTGATAGATCAATTGGGATTACAGACATTTCCACAAAGATGGAAATCTGCGTTTGCATTTTTAAATCAGTTTCATGCTGCTGTGACACCATCAAACATGAGGATTTAAAAATGTAAGTGCAGATTTCCCCACATCGTTGGTACCGACATACTGGGAAGTTGGTACTTCCTAGTAGGAAGTGCAGGCAGAAAGGGAGCACAAGGTGCCTTGGTCTTCAACAAGATTAATGTTTTGGGGGAGGGATTCTCTGTGAGGAGTTCTTCATGTATTTGGGAGGGTTATGTCCTAATTTTTCTTTTGTACATGTATGATTTCACCCTTTACCATTTTTTAAATACTATTGAATGTGCTTCTTTTTTAACTCCTATGCTTGTGAAAATGGTAGGATACTTTACAGACAGTACAGTAATACATAGATCCTTTTCAAGACCCTTTTAAGTGGCTTATTTAAGCACCCTTCTAAATTTCTAATCATAGCAGTTCAACAAGATTTTTTTAAAAAATAAACTGTGATAGTAGCTAAGATTGATATTGGCTTTAATTGTGTTTTTAATGGGGTTTTTTTAGCTACTCACATTCACTGTTATTTAATGTCATGAAATATTCTTGATACTTAAACATTTAAAGCAACATAAGTATTAAACTAATAACCTTCCAGTGGTATGCACAGTTTATTCAGAATTCACATGAGGAAATGGTAGCCTTTTATTGTTATTTTTAGCAATAAATCACTATGTCAAAGAAAATGGAACTCACAGATCTAAAAGTGAATTGCATTCAAGAGACAGGTTAGATTCAGGGTCAAGTTGTTGGGTTTTGAGAATTGAAAGTCTTTCAAACAGACTCCTTAATCCAATGTCTGCTAAGTAACCTGGCCTGCTCTAATGTTTTATATTTGTGAGAGAAAGTCACCTAGAACTAAAAATTTCACTCAGTAATTCTCTTGTCAGGGAGCAAGGATGAAATATATTGGTAGTCAAAAAGTCTGTTTTGGTCTTGATGTTTGTCAATGACATAGATTTCACTAACTTTCGGAACCAATCTTCCATTGTCTGAACAAACTGTCAGACTGATCGGCATTGAATAAGCATGTTTACCTGTGATTTTACACAGGAAAAGGTATCATTTTAAGCCAAAATGAGGAACCGTGAATCATGAAAAGGATTATTACTGTTCAAATAGTGTATCATAGGAATGGATCATCTAACTGGCAAGTTATTTTCTGCTTTCCAGACTGAGAAAAGTAGGTGATTTTCTATTATGAACAGCAAAGCCTACATCATACTTAGTGAAGTGTCACTGCCAAGAAATCAATCAAGACACTCACAGTAATCTTACTCTTTTTGAGTTGACACAGGTCCCATTTCACCTGCAAAGAAAAGTTTCTTCTTGTGCTATATGTGACATTTTCCAGGTGAAATTAAAATGTTTTTTTGTGAAACACTTTAAGACTCCCCAAACCAATTTCCACACCCCACATTCTTTACTAAGCCACATATGTCATCATAACAGCAATAATCAAATGCAGTTAGTCAAGGTCCACACCTTAAATTCTCTGTCTTTTCATTGACATGACAGATTGATTATTATTATTATTGAAAGCTTTAATGAAAGAACAAGCATACTGAAGGAAAATGGAACACTTAATTTTTTCCCAGCACCCTGCTATGATATAATTAACTTGCAAGGGAAAAAAAAATTGTTTATCAAGAACATAAGTTAATACCAAAATGAGGAACACAAAAGTGTAATATTAAAAATCTTATCCCAGAAACACTGATAGTTTTGAATCCCACCCCCCAATTCATTTTGAGAATCAAAAAGTGACATGGTTCATCTGTAAACTTTGAAGTTATAGACCCTGTCATTTGAAAAGTTACCATGAAAACAAAGGAAAACAAGGAAATTGGGATTACCAGCTCCTTCTGGACAGTCTTTCTTGTTCCTTTAATAGTTGCATGGTAGAAAGTTAACAGCCTTTCGACTCTGGATCTGGCAGCCCTGCTGCTGCCAGGGAGCATGAGGGTCAAGGGGAAATGGGGCACCATGCTGAGGATAAGGGGAATGTGCACTCAGAAGGGACCTCTTCTTCAGCTGGTGAACGGATATCCTTTTGTACCAAGGAACCATCCCTGGGAAGGGTGGGAGGGGGGCTCTTGGTAGTTGGTGATTCGATCCTCAGGCAGGTAGACAGCTGGGTGGCGAACCCGCGTACTGACCGTATGGTGACTTGCCTGCCTGGTGCGAAGGTAGCGGACATTATGCATGTTTTAGATAGGCTGGTAGATAGTGCTGGAGAGGAGCCAGTGGTTGTGGTGCATGTCGGTACCAACGATGTGGGGAAATGCAGTCATGAGGTCCTGAAGGAGAAATTTAGGCTGCTGGGCAGGAATCTCAAGGCCAGGACCTCCAAGGTAGCCTTCTCAGAAGTGCTACCTGTTCCACACGCAGGGCTGGAGAGACAGGCACAGATCAGGAGTCTCAATGTCTGGATGAGACGGTGGTATAGGGGAGAAGGGTTCAAGTTTGTTAGGCACTGGGATGCTTTTTGGGACAAGAGGGAGCTGTACAAAAGAGACGGTCTCCACTTGTCCCGAGAAGGAACCAGGCTGCTGGTGCTCAAAATCAAAAAGGTGGCAGAGCAGTTTTTAAACTGAATACTGGGGAGAAAGTCTCTGATTTGGGATGGCTCATCTCAAAGAGATGAAGGGGTAGCTGTTACTTTTATACAAGGAAATGGATTACAATTGTCCACTGAGACTGTGGCTAACGATAGGGACTGCCTGGCGAGGTCTCGAGGCAGCAAGAGGAAGGTTGTGGGCTTAACAAGTATGGGAAACTATAGGTGTTTATACACAAATGCTAGAAGTCTCCGAGGTAAAATCGGGGAGTTGGAATGCTTGGTGTTGGGGGGGGGAGGAAGTAGACATTGTGGGTATTTCAGAAACTTGGTGGGATGAAGAAAATCAGTGGGATACGGTGATTCCTGGTTATAAATTATATCGGAAGGATAGGGGGAAAAATTGAAAGGAAAAGTGGAAAAGGTCAAAACCATTGGGGAAGCTTGGAGACTATTTTAAAAGACAATCCTAGAAGCTCAGAAAAAATATATACCGCAGGTTAGGAAAGGCACAAATAGGTATTGAAAAAAGTCTGCATGGTTAACAAATAAAGTAATGGAAGCTGTAAAATGTAAGAAGGATTTCTTTAAGTGGTGGAAAGCTGGTCTCAGTGAGGTTGATAAAAAAGAACACAAGCCGTGGCAAATAAAATGCAAGTCTGTGATCAGGCAAGCAAAAAGGGAATATGAGGAGCATATCGCAAAAAACATAAAGGCCAACAATAAAACTTTCTTCAAATACATTAGAAGTAGGAAGCCAGCCAGGGAGGCAGTTGGTCCGGCTGCAGGAAAACGAGGGGGAGCTCTGTTCAGGTCATGGTTTAACATTAGTCGGGGGGGGGTGACATTTGGAGAAGGGATTAGCTGTCACTTCAGTAGTCACATAAATGACTGGGGGGGTATGAAGCCCATAGGCTATGCTCACTATGCCTGCGCAAAAGGCACACTCACCAGCGGATGGTCCTTGCCCTGGATCCTCAATGGGTGGATCATCAGAGGAGGAGGAGGGAATGAGTACCCAGGCTCTCTGGGACCATCCCCTTCTCCGTACTCGACGTGTGTCTAAAGATAGTAAAGTGTATTGGTTAAAAAGAGGATGGAATGTGTGAGTATAAAACCCCATGACTGGACAGCACAGCCACAGAAACCGTGCTATCAATGCTTGCCTTTTCAAAAGTGTGTCCAGATGATTATTTCTGGCTCACCTAACTGTGCACCTCTCCAGATATAAGAGATGTCCACATTGAAAACAATGCTTTCCAACAGCCATGAGCCAGGCTCCTTGTTTACAAGGACAGGGTTGTGGTGAACTAGAATCCACAGCTCAGACCACACCTCCCAAACACAGTTACCTTGACATGCCTTGGTGTCATAGTCTGATTTGGTACGTGTCTCTGCCATACTCCCTAAAATCTCTGAAAACCATGCTCTCTGAGTGGCCCATGGTTAGTGCAGCAGACGTTGACCATTCAGACATGCGTTTGTTACTTTCACAATTTCTTTTTCTTGTACTGCATTTACACATTGTCTCACAATACATGTGAAGATGTTACAAATAAATGAATAAAGTACATTGAATCAAAACCTAATTTTTTGGGGAATTAATGACAGTCAATTAAGGCTTACTGTACCTAACATTTCTCACAAAAGGAATCAAATAGTACCCCCTATATGCCACTGTCCCAATCCTTTAGAGAAAGTTATTTCAACACAGCTGCAGTGTCTGGCAGCAGACTTGTTATTGAGATACGTTTCCTCTTATTTAGGGAAAACATGTCCTCCTTGCACTGAGGTTGTCAAGGATGCACTGGAAAAGGGGGAGTAGAAAAAGCTCAATAAATTTAGAGACTTACATGGGGCTCTTTTTCAGTCCAGCTCGGTCTCCCTGCCTGCGCCCACAGACACGCCATGAGATGGAAATGGGGAGGACAGTGACTCCTGGGGGGGAAGCCTTCCCAGTCCTCCAGGGCATCTAGGAATGCCCCCTTCAGCCTTTTGAATTTGACCCGGCGTTGTGAGCCAGACCTGGGGTAGCCCTCAGCAGTAAGGTGCTTGGCTACCTGTTTGAATATGGGCATTGTGGGCAAGTGGGTGCTGGTCATTATCATTGGCCCAGCATCCATTTCATGCAGGAGTTCCAGAAGGCTTTCTATTTCCTCTTCCTCCCAGTAGATGCCCAAATGCCTCGCTGCCATTGCAAAAAGTTTTGGGCGTGGGGCATTTGTGCACATGTACAAACTAACACTGGAGATTTGAAACTCTGTATTCAATGTGTCGGGGAGGGGTTTTTTTTGGTAGCAGTCGACCCAAGGGTTGACACTTCTGTTGAGGAGTACAGTGGTCTACCACAGTGGCCACTATCCCAAGGAAAATGAGGGACACTCTTGGAAGTTTGGCAAATTCAGCCCATTGTCTTTTGTTAGTAGTCTGCACCTCCAAACACTTCCCCGATCTCTCCAAAACTTCCCCGAATAGTTCGAGTTCCAGAGTCCCAAAGTAGCCAATTAGCTCCACAGAAACTTCAAAATCTTCAACCCCCCATCCCTGGTGTTTATTCAAACAAAGCACACGTTTCATTGGGCACCCGTGCATTTCTCCCCCAAACTCAAGACCAGTGGCTGGACTCCATGCAGGCCACCCTTGAGCAGCTCCAGGCCAGCGCGGAGCTGCTCAGGGCAAGCGTGGACACCACTCGCCAGAACTGTGAGTATCTTTTCCTGCCTGGTCCGGTGATCAACATTAGGAATATGAGAGACATCCAAGGCACACGGGCAGTTATCAGCACAGGTTTTATTCAACAGCTGCCACTGGTGTGGTGAACCAAAAAACCCCACAACAACAATAACAACAACCATAACTACACAACACTGCAGTTCACTGAGAAGGTCAGAGCGCCCCCGCCTTTGGCATCCTCTCATTTTGTGTTAAGTGGCTTCCTGTATAGTGGGAAACAGCACCAGTGTGGGACAACACTTCTCCCCTGGTGAGTACTCTGTGGGAAATGACAGGAGTTCAGAAATAGCTCTTTGGATAGTCCGGCTGCAGTGCAAAGGAGGCTGCTTCTGACCCACATTTTGTTTGAAATGCCATTGTGCTCAAGAGGCCTCAGTGACAACTGAGCATGTGTATTTTGTTGGAGGGAGGGAAACAGTATTGTTGGGGTCAGTGGGGGAGCACTGGAGGGATCAGCCCAAAAATGGTGTTGGCCAGGGAAGAGGCAGTAACGAAAAAAAGGGGGGAGGAACTCAACCCAAGATATAACTGCGAGCCAAAAGGGGCTGAGCTAACACTGTATATTATAAAAGTACAAATATTTATTAAGGCGTATACATTTTAAAACATATTATGATTAAAAGAAAGAGTCTAAATATCAGACTTATAAAAACCTTTCAAGTACAAATACATATGATGGGTAAACAATTTCAAACTTTAGGACCAAATGTGTTTCGGCCCTTTTGGGCCTTTCTCAGTGGTCGCTATTCTCTATATTGCACTGACACACATCCAAATACATGTATAAAATATTTTTAGTTTACATATATATCTAACCAGATGTTGTTTCCTTGTATGTTTATAATTATGCTACTGGTATATATGTTGGGCCATAAATATAGCCATGCCAATTCTTCAAATTATTCTGGTATCAGAGATTTCATTGGTCTGGATGTGTGTCATCGCCATCAATGTAAAAGATGTAAAAGACATACATGCCACATCGAGGTTGTGGAGCAAGCGATGCTGAGACTCCACAGGGAGTTTCAGGGAATCCAGCTCACTGCAGCTGTGGCAGCCCAGGCAACCACACAGCCATTCTTGAGATACAGGCGGCTGGAGTAATAGGAAGAATGAGGAATCAAATCCTGGACATGTCAGGATGGCTGTCTTGGCAATATTTCTGAGGGGGTGTCATGGCATACTGTCAGGTTGAGGTATTTTAAAATTTCCACAAGCCTGAATGTACTTTTTGAAATGGAGAATAGCTACATGTTCTTGTTGCCAAAATGACCTTATCATAGTATCATGAGAACAATCCAGATTACTGACTATAGGGAGAGATTACCTCAGTCACCAGAGGGCCAAAGCTGGAGAGTGTGGGGTGGGCTGCTTTGTGACTTGGCAGTGGATCCCTCCCACAATTGTATATGGAACCAGATATATACTCACCACATGTGCTGCTTGGTCCTGGTGCTGTCTCGGTTTGATCTTGTGAAGTTGGCATGTTGAGGGGAAAGAGGTCCAGGGTGGCTTCCTGGGAGGGAGGGAGAGGGAGGGAGGGAGGGAGGGAGGGAGGGATGCTCTGCTGGCTGGTGCTGGGAGCTGCCCTCTCCTGGAAGCTGTGTGACAGCCTCTTCCCTGTCACACTGGAGCTCTTATGAAATATACGGCTAAGCTCCTCGTAAAACAGGCAGGTCTGCCATGTGGCCCCTGTTTGCTCATTGTTGGCCACCGCCTTCCTGAATTTAAGCTGAAGGCTCTTGGTCGTGGTGTGGCATTCCTCCACACTTCACTTAAAGCCTTTGGCAGCCAGACCCTTTGACCGGTCCCTAAAAACATCAATGTTCCTACAGGAACATTGTAGTTCTTCTTGTACTTTGCTGTCCCCCAGAGAGCTAGGAGCTCCAAGGTCTCCTAGCACCACCAGGAGATCCCTCTGACACCAGACATTTTTGAGGAGTGTCACTTTTCCGCCAATAGCCTACCCTGAGGTGAATATGTGAAATGAGTTCTGGCACAAGACAGATACCTGTGCTACCTAGGTACTATTTCCACTTCAATCCAACCCCTATAACAAAATACTTCCCTTTAAACTTTTGACCCGAATATGACCTTCGTGAGATCCCAAACTCATTTAAACACTATGACAAGTCAACATTTAAACTTTGGTTTTATTAACTTAGGAGCGGAGCTCAGCCTATGCACATACCGCCAACACTTAAAAAAATGGCAGATGAAAAGCGGAAGCCTTGGGCTCCCATGGCAGCTTTCCAGAGGGGAGGGGGGTTGAGGCATTCGGAAGTGGCTCGACACCACAAGAGCGATCAGACATCAGAAACTGCGGCTTGAAACCGGAGAATCGGGAAAACACAACTTGGGTAAGTGGTATCAAAATACTCCATTTTAAAGGGGGTTTGATCCGGAAAGCAATGGCTGGGGATGGTATGCAGATGTTGGGTGTGTGAACATGCACATAAAATCTGTTACTGAAGCATGCTGAAAGCAGTTCAAATGCTGTGTCTGAATGCACCCTGAGATACACTGGACAGAAGAATGAAAGACTAGATGGGTGGGCAAGAGACTGTTCACTTGAAAATTGCCTGTTCTTCCCTCCCTCTCCAGTTTATGCATTCACAGGTGTAGCAAAATGTGGGGAGAAGAGAGTCTGCAGTAAATGTTTGGTTGACAGCCTCAGGAGACTTATCATGGGAGGGAGACTTGCCAGCAATGTGACATCACCATGTGGGAGCAACACTGTAGTATTTGCCCAAAACTCTACAGTTTAACAGGAGCACTGGAAGTGACACCATCGTGTCAATATGATGTGATCCCCCCATTTCCCCAGCATTTCCCCCAGCAGTGGGCAGACCCAGAGTAGGGTGGGAGGTCTTCCCCCAAAGTAAAAGACCTAACCTCCCTAAGTGGAAGCTGGGATCTCACTCTACCATTGTGCTTGTGGTGGCCATCAGATTCTATTACACACCTTTAAATTCACACCAGTCTTAGTCTTCACATTTTTTTCCCCTGGTATTCCTTAGCCTTTGGATCCAGGATCCTAATATTGTGGCCTTTAGAACTCATCATGGTTAAGAGCAGCAGACTCTACTCTGAAGAACCAAGTTTGATTCTCCACTCCCCTATGTGCAGCCAGCTGAGTGACCTTGAGTCAGTCACAGTTCTCGCAGAGCTGTTCTCTCAAGAGCAGTTCTCTCAGACTTCTCTCAGCCACATCTACCTCACAGGGCAGGGAAAGGAAGGGAAGCTGCTCTGAACCTCTGAGTGAAGGGTGGGGTATAAATCCAGCTCCGCCTCCGCTGCCTCCTCCTCTTCTTCTTCTTGACCTCCCTCCTGTTTTCATATATTGGAGTGGTCTTCAGAACCACTTTTTCTAATATTTTTATGGGTGGTAATGTGGTCCATGGGGTTGTGAAGAGTCAGACTTGACTGTGCAACTGAACAACAACAAAAACCATCTGGAAACTTATGCTTTCTCAAGGCAAAATATAATTACTCAGGGGTCCCCAATGTATTGTCTGCCAGCACCTTCCTTGATGCCTGCCAAGTGTTTTTAGAATATGGGCTGGGTCAGATGTTGTTTTTTGAGATTTTTTAATTTATGGTATAATGAAGACAGTGGCTTATATAAAGCACTTTACCTGTGCAAACAACTGGACAATATTCTCAAAACACAGTGGGACCATTCTGATGGAATATGATTGGACTACACAGTTAAAATACTAAAATACTTAATGCTACTAACTGAATCTTCTGTTGAAGACATCAGCTCTTATAAAATTCAGATGAAAGTTGATAACAACATCATTACATCAAATTTTGTTCATTTTTCAAAAATAATTTATATTTCTATCAAAATAGGGCCAGAATTTCTCTCTTACTGTGTACAACTGCAAAGAGCTCTTGCCAGCATCAACTCTTTTTTTTAATGTCTAGGTTGAAAATATCTAGGCTCAAGGAGAAGGGCTCATGTAAAGGGATAGCCAGGAGAAGAAGCATATTTTTATTTTGCATATGTTCATTAGGTACTTGCAAAATGAACACAGATTATACCACATGAGGATTTCTTAGCTAGCTCTCTCTATATATACTAATTCTCTGTGTATGCTAGAAAATATTTTAAAACAATCTGTTCATTTTAAGAGGCATCTGCTCAAAATAGTGAAGACCTACTATCAGAACTATGTATAACCTCACTTCCTGCCATTGTATCTTGTGTCAGTCATTTTGTGGTCGGCTCCACCTCCTATGGTAACCATTTGTGGTTGGTTCTGCCCCATGTGGTATCGATTTTGGGGTTGCACCCAGTACTCTGTGTCAGAATTCCAAAGGATGGGGACCTCTGTGAAGAAGAGAAGTCATATCACTATGACTTCTTTTTCATTTCAGAACTTGCTGTGGTGGTTGTTCACATGATTCAGCATAACCAAGAAAATATATGAGTTATTTTTCAAGCAAGCCTTTCTTGGAAGGTGCACTTGTATTCTGTTCTAAGAGTTGCTATGAGTATTGGAAAAGCCATCTCAAGATTTTATTACTCCTCTGGTGGCCAACATGTTCCCTTGGGAGTTAAAGTGTTTAATGCTAAAGTCTCCGGGCAGATGTTATATGCTGCCAGGGTTTGGCTATGAGCAGTAACAGACAACATCAATGGACCATTATTAAAATTCCTATAAAATATTTTGGAATTCCCTTGATGTATGCCTAGAATAGCTCTGAGAGTCAAAGTTAGGGAGTTGTCTTTAGAAGGAAAGTCCTAGGGCAGAGCATTCAAGAAGGGTGTAGCTATGGTGGGGGTTCTCGTGGTCACACCCCCTTTCTCATCAGCCATACCCCACAAGTCCTGCAGCCTTAATTCACTTTCACTTCCTTGTTCCTTGTTCCCCAGTCATGAATAACTTCCTTGTTCCCTGGTCCTGATTTACTTCCTTGTTTCCAAGTCCTGAATAGCTTGTCCTGGAACCCCTGACCTCACCAGCTCTGCCCTCCCTTCCTGTTTTGATGATTACCAGGTCTTTGAATTCCACACTAAGAACTCTCTTGGCTTGGTGTAAACTATCAAGGCAGCTGATGCAGACCTGGACCCCAGTAGAGACTCTTTGTCAGACTGGCTTTCTTCACAAAGAGCACCCAAAATGGCTCATGGGGGGGGGTTGGGTATGGGTAGAAGAGCAAATAAAATTCAGACATCTTTAAAAAGTGCCCACTAGGCGGTGGTTGTGGTGAAGAGCTACAAGTTGGTTATAGTGGGTCAAAACAGGGAGGTGTAATTGAGGAAGGGATACTCAAAATTCAAAATGCTGGTTTTGCTTATGAATATTAAAACCAGGATTTTTGGTCTCTATTAACAATCTTTCTGGCTTTCCAGAATAAATTATGGGGGTGGTGGTGGATAAAGAGCTATAAATACAATTCATATGTTTTTAAATAGTGCCAAAAATCATGGCTGGCATAATTTGCTCTGGAGAGAGTGGCAGTGTGGGGTGGGTGGGTATTGGGTAAAATTCCATCTACTGGATTCCCCCTCCCTGTTTTCAACCTATCAGCTCAAGGGCACTTGGGCGGCATCCAACAGCCTTGCAGCTCGTGGGGGGTACTGAGCTGTCTCCTGGTAAAATTCCAGCTGCTGTTTCCTGTCTTCAGTTTTCAACTCAGTTTTAGTGTTTTTATGGTGTGTGTGCACATACTTCTTTCCTGGTTCTTTGCTCAGATCAACAGCTTCTACACTTTCTTGTTTAGCAAATGGACAAGTTCATAACTAGATGTGGTATAATAAACCTGAAACATTTGAGTAATAAACAACCTGTCATCATCATCATCATTATTACTGTTGTTGTTGTTGTCTTTATTATTATTACAGTTGTGTACAGAAAGACACATAATGGCTGCCCCACCAGAAAAAAATATGCCCCACAAGCAAAAAAATCCTGATTACGGGCCTGGCATTCAATCTGAAAATTAAGACCCTAAAAATAAATCCAGACTCAAGCCTCCTCAGACTAGTCAAATTGGACCATCACACAAGTGATTGGAGCAGATTACTAGATTATAAATTATTATGTTTGGACATTGCTGATGACATGACAGAAACAATGAATAGACAAGAATTGATCCAGCTTATTAGAAGAAATCTGAGGGACTTTGATTACGAGAGTATTGTTGATTAGAGCTTGCAGAGTATGTTCATCTTTCTCAGTAGGCATTATCCCTCCCACAAAAATGCAAAATTATTTATCTGAGTTAACTCTTCCAAAGTATAAAAGTGTATTCATGCTTGTGCCCTACCTTCAGCAGTGATGTTAGCAAGATTCAATGGAACTCCATATTCAGATAAGACTCTGCAATACAACAAAATCAGTTCTGTGGATTGTATTCTTTTTTACTGTCCCAAATTTTTAGATCAAAGAGCTGAATTGATGTCTCTATTAGTAAATCAAGACTGTATCTTTTCAGAAGCTAAATCATCTTAGCTACTCAGAGATAAACAAGCCACTTGGTGTGTGGCAAAATTTCTGACAGCTCTTGTTGAGTTACATGATAACTTTTGTAGTAATTTTTAGTCTTTCTTTTTGGGGGTGAGGGTCTGCTTTTATGACTCTGGTTGTGAAAACAGTAAGCAAGAAGTAAGTAATAACCAATAAAAAGTTTTATGGCACCTAAAAACTAAGAAATCTATTGTGTCATAAAGTTTCATGGGCCACAGCTGACTTGGCAGATGGATGAAAAGTTTTGCTGCTATTCAGTAGATGTTTATACATCTATAGTGTGGGGGGATGCTGCAGACAGCAGAGGACCCAACATAAAAACATAACAAGAACCATACTAGACCAGACCAAAGGCCCATCTAGTCCAGCATTCTGTTCACACAATGGGCCACCAGCTACTTCTAGGAAACCCACAGACATGAAGACTGCAACAGCATCAACCTGTCTGTGCTGTCCAGTGACTGATTTAAAGAAGCACACTACTGGAGGGAGTAGATATCCACCATCATTAGTACCCATTCATGGCCCAGTCCTCCATGAATTTGGACACTCCCCAGTTAAAGCCTTCCATGTTGGCCATGATCACATCCTTTGGCAGCAGTTTCCACAAATTAACTATATGCTGTGTGAAGAAATGTTTCCTTTTGCCTGTCCTCAATCTTCCACCCTTCCACTTCAGTAAATGTTCTAGTATTATGGGAGATGGAAAAACTTTTCTCTGTCCACATTCTCCATGCCATGAGTAATTTTATAAACCTCTACTTTTTTGCCTTTTTTATAGGGTGAACTTCCCTATCTGTCTATCCCTGTTGCAATTTTGGCCAGGATGGAATTTGCCTTTTTCACAACAGCCTCACGCTGGTTCAACATTTTCTTTAAGCTATCCACTACCTCCCCAAGGTCCCTTTCTTGGTTTGTTGATGCCAGCTCAGATTTGATCAGTGTGTCTGTGTCAACGGTATGCCTGATCAAAATGGGCTATTGCCATGTTGTCTAATTGTTGGGGGGGGGGGTTCATTATGATTTACCAGGAAAAATCCTATTAATTAATAGCTTTGCTGGGATTACTTTTCTTCAAATATTCATTACATGCTTTATGTTAATTATGAAAATGTACAATGAGGGGGGAAATGGGGGAGAAGTAAAAAAAAAGGAGAGAAAATGTGGCCACAATGGGAAAATGTGTCATAAATTGTCCTGCCAAGTTCACTCACTGAGAACCTGAAGCTTCAAAGGAATTGTTAGTTTCACAAATCTAAGCTGGCATTTGAACCTAAGTCAAAATGAAGTCATTGTTCAGGTTGGGTTCTCCTCCTTCAATCTGGCCTCAGAAAGATTACAATAAATTATTTTGGGACTTGGTCCATGCTTATACACTCACACATCCTTTCTTCCACTTTTAAGTGCTTTGAAATAAAGCCACCAGAGTGTTCTTTTCAGTGCTTTCATTCCTTGTAGAAGAAGTCCCTTTAGGCTTTAGTCAACATGAACTCTTCCTACTCACTCCCCTCTATCATCTGGTGACTTCTTTTTCCTCTCAAACGTGGGACAATTTCATTTTCTCACTTTATTTAAATTATATTATTTCCACCAATATTTCCGCCTTAAAATGCTCTTCATGATGAACTTAATGAGCAGATTCTGGCTCACTGAAAATAAATGTATGTACCACACAAATAAGATAATAAATTTTAAGCTGTTTAAATTGTCCACCAAGCTCATTGACTCTAGCAAACTGTTCACTCGGCAGCTGTCTAAAATGAAAGATATACTATTGGCTAAAGGAAAGCAATTCTGTGAGAGTCATGAAATACATCACGTTCATTTTCTTTAGAAGCAAACAGTTAACAAAGAAAAATATGCACACCAATTGTGAGACGTTGCTGACATGCAACTGACCTGCACAATTGTAAGCTTTTACCAACTTCTGTATGTCTGGTTGTTCCTTTAAAATTCAGAGTATCACCTATGATAAATCAGAATTTATTTTGTTTAAGGAAAATATTGCCAGATAGCAACTGCCACTTAGGAAATTAAATTTAATTTCCCTTTGAGACTAATTAGCTGTTAGCATCTCAGCTCTCTTTATGCATGTAATTAATGTTTCTCATCAAATGTTTTTTTACTAGGTCTGAAGAAGATACTGTGGGCTTTGCCATCAAATATTAGTCTTTCTTTTCATGGAAAACTTTAGTTGGAATAAATTGTTTGCCGTGTTATACCCCCAGGATTTTTCAATGCAAATTTAAGATAATGTGAGGGAAAACTCACCAAGCATCTACCTCACTTGAGGTTTCTTGTTTGGACCAAACCTGTCTGCTGAACTGTCAACATTTAAAAGACTAGAGAAAGACTAGAAATTGTATCCAGGCATTAAAAACAGAGCTGTAAAGTGCCAGCCTCTCAGTGTGCAGTCAGGTCACACAGCACATCACTTAAGCATGAAAAGACTCATATCATAATGATTAAAGCTTATGCACATTGAAATGGTGCATAAACCCTCCAGAGTTATCAGTGCTATAAAGATCGATTTGCTTCTGGGCTTAGTTCCTGTTCCTCCTTTCTTTTCTAAAACCTTTGTTATTATTAAACAAGGCATATTTCATTTCCAGTTAAAGATACGCATACAGTACAACTTTATAAATCTAGCTGATATGGGTGTCAGTTAGGGACCATCAGTACCTTATAGATGACAGGGGTAAGTGTTGGTGGAATAATGCAGCTGAAAAGTCTAGGTTGTGAACAAAGCTTAAAAATGCCATTAATTCTATACATTGACAGCTAATATGATGGAATTTTGAGACCAAAGAGAAAACTCCATGTTTCACTGGGGATTTTGTTCATTTTTTTTCCTTTGCCTATCACACTATTTGTTCCAGGAACCCCACCAATGAAGACACAAGACAACATCTTGGGTCTAACTAGTTTATTTAAATAGTTGGCCTAAGTCATACTATTAAATACACTGGCATATTTAAGGGGGTGGGCTTTGCTAGGCAGCCTTATGCAGGTTATTGGGCAGAACCATCCTGATTCTAAACTTGGCCAGCGTCTTCTGCCAGCCTTGCTATTCACTGCCTGTACTCAATGTGCTGATGGGGGTCCAGCCATAGCCATGTGGCCCTTGATGAGCCACATTGCCACTACCAGGTTCAGAAAGATGTTGCTGAGCACTAAAGGTGTTCACTTTCCAGCCACACCCTGCCATGTGACCAATGATGCACCATTCCAGACACATCCTCCCTCACTCCTGATGTTTCAGGATGCTCATCAATCATCCATACCTATAGCATGAGCAACCCACCCTATCTCTGCAAAACTAGTTATGACAAAAACAGCCAACAACCAGGACTATTTAGTCGAACCTCCACTATGACATCACAAAGCAGACAAAAAGGGCCCCCCTACAACCAATCCAGGGAAAACTCCCCAAATCCCTTCTCAGCCCCAATGGTGATCAGCAAATCCCATGATGGCTCAAAGGGAATGGTGGGTATCTCAGTAGCCAGCAGAAAAAGCCTGGCTAAGGGAGGCATGGTCAGAATATATGCTCATAAACTGCAATTCCAAAGTTGATCCTTGTGCTCCATTTGAATTCAAGGGGGCGAGGCAAATTGATCTCTGGCTTAATTGCCAGGAATTCCATGTGCCCCAGGCACCACACAAATGATGATGTAAAACAACACCTTGGGTTTAACTAATTTAGCTAAGGGTGTGTTCAGATGGGCAGCTAAATCCACCATTGGCCCAGCTCTAATTTGATCCAGATCTTTTTTTTCCAGCGTTGCACAACCAGACAGCTCCCCTTACTTTGCAGTGGGTTGTCTAGACGTGTGTGCATACTTCGCAGTGGGTTGTCTAGACGGCATCCACCTGAAAAAGCTACGCAGTCAGGTTTTTTTTTAAAAAAAAAAATCTGTGAATGCACATCTGTGCCTCAATGTGTACTTGTTTTTCTGCACATGTGCAGAATTGAATGGTTAGAGCACCGCCAATGGTATCTCTCTCTAGGTATCTTTTTAATTAATGCAGTTCATAAAAATCATGGGCTGTTCAGAAACATGGAATAGTCCGGAACATTTGAGTGGAGCTCTGTGGTTGTCACTCGTTTATGCATTTATGTGCATATCACTTAGAATTTTTTAAAATGGCAGCCACTCAGGATGGTCTGATGGGCTGAATGCGCGATGGAATGATCAGATGGGGAAAAGTCCATCAGTGGCCCGTCGGGAAGCAAAAACATTGGACTTTCACCAGTATCTATTAAGTACAGCCCCCTAGCATGGCAAAACGGGATGTTCACGGAAGAGCCACATTTCCCATATGTTGCTGTCTGGTCATTACCTTTAAATCCACCAGACAGTCGTGCCTGGCGCAGATCTAAAGACCCATCTGATTGGGACCTTAGTTGATTTACATCATACTATTAAATATGCTGACATATTTAAGTGGTCAGTGTGGTAGGCAGCCTGACTGTGGCTGCTTCATAGATATCAGAAAATGGTTACCTTTACTACCACATGTGACCCATCTCAGTTCTGCAATTCTAGTCCATACCATGGCTATAATTCAGTGCATAGTTTGGTGCACAAGTCTCATTTGCTGGATGACCTTGGGCCAGTGAACTCACTCTCAGCATAAGAACTATTGTTAAGAAAACTTCTCTTGATTTGTTTACCCAATTCCTCCCTGAAATCCAACAACCCCCCTCCCTTAATTTAGGAATGTGTAGTTTGTTTTGAATTAATTATGCTTTGATCAAAAGAGAATTTCAAAGAGAAAAGGGTCAGGAAGGGAGGTTTTGCAAAAAAATATATATATCAGAATTTCACTCTACAGATGCTCAGTGGTAGTCAATGTCATCCTAAACCTTCCTATCATCCTGCTGCAGTACCATCCTGCTGGAGTGTAACATTAAGAGAGTGCAAGGGCTGAAATTACAAAAGAGGACAGAGGGGTATAACAGAAAGGGAGGTTTCTGCAATTCATCACTGTTTCAGTTCAGTTCAGTTGCATATTTTTCTTTCTTTCTGTGCATGCATGTGCATTGATAAAACACTGCAAAAAGGCAGTATTGATGTGATAGAACATATGATAGTGTCTAAGCTGTGATCAAATGATGGGCTTCATGCAATCTGGCCTCACCTCTAATAATGACAATTAATTAATTGTAACAGAGAGTTTTGATCAGACACCTTACCCTTAACCCGCTTTACCACACATTCACCCTGTGGTTAATCAATCAGATGTGGCAGCCACAGAGTGGGGCAGTTGGGCAGCTTTTTAAATTTTGAGCATGCACATAAGCACATATTGGAAGCAGTGCTTCAAATTTCTGGCAGGCTTGTGGTGGCTGGTGGTCAATGGGATTGCTGGAGAAGGCTGCTGGGACATGTAGTGCAGTGTGGGGGGAAGTGTTTTTGAAACTATGCTTTGGATGTGTTTTTTTTTAATAAAAACACAGTTTTGAGAAGCTCCTCTTTGTGTATGTGTGTGTGTGCGCGCATATGTGTGTGTGTGTATGTGACAGAGAGAGAGAGATCTGTAAAATGTCTGTAAAAATAAATTCACATGTGGCACTTCATGGCCATGGTGCAAATATGCACTTATGCACACCTTGCTAACTGCCTCCAAAAAAAAGGTGCCCCAAACTAGAAGGGAACATTCAAACTTCCCAAATGGCTTGAGAGCGCAATGGATTGATCAGACTTCCAGAGATGTGGGGTGAAACTGCTGACACCAGGAAGCACCGGACTTTCCCCGGTGTCAAATAACTCTGATTTGAAGACTGATGAGAACAGGGTGCCAACAACTGGGGAACGGGAGGCAGATGTTGCTGTCTGATCATGCATTTTAAATCCAGAAGGGAACAGCAATGACCTCAGATCAAACAGCTCACCTGAAAGCAGCCTAAGTTTGTTTTGTGCACTGATGATTTGCAAAGCTGCACTAGATGCTAATAACATTTTCCTGGCACCGACGGGCCGGTCCTCAGCCTCAGGGCCCCATCCACCCCCCCTCCCGGGAACACCCGATGCACTGGGAACAGCCAGAGGACAGAGGTGACCTGGGCAGAGGTGCCCAAAGATGCTGGCGGTGGCGGGATGCTTCAAGCCGGTGGTGCGAAGCCCCCAGCTCCAATGCCAAGACCCGGCATGGCCGGGCGCAGTCTGCAGTTTGTGCCAGCCAGGCAGGCTGACATGCAGTGGGCCCAGGGAGTCCAGGGCAGTCAAAGGCCCCCAAAGAAAAAGGTCCTCTCACAGTGCCCACCGTAAGCCAGGCAGTAGCCACAGCTCGCAACACCGGAGACAAAACAGCCCAGCTCTTGCCCTCGACTCAGCATCGGGGCTCTTATCCAGGGACGGGACTAGTGGTGATGGACACCTCAGCATCCTGTGAGAGGGAAGCTGGGTGTGGGGAGGGGTATAAAGAGGGGACAAGAAAGGAGGTCGGGGAGGAAGACAGTAGTGCAGTTGGAGAGTGGTGGAAACCCCAGACCAGCAAGAGAGAGCATCAGGGGACACCCAGATGGCTTCTGTTGTGCCTTGGACCAGCCACAGGTGTCATGAACTAGGCAGCCAGCCCATTCTGAGACCTCCTGTCCCCTTCTGAAGTGAAAGACCCCTGTAGCGATGGCAAGCGGAGGGGCCAGCACCCTCCTGGGTAGGCCAGGGCATGACACACATAAAGATTTTGGAAGGATTTATTCATGAGTTTTATTAGTGTACATGCCTTTATTGGTAATGTAGAGAAGAGCAGCAGATACAAATGAATTAAAGGAGGTGTACATTCTGGCAGTATTGTAGACAAAAGTATTTTTCTATAAACATTAAGCAATACAAGATTCCAATGTCCAGAAATCCAGAGAGAAACCTGGATGAGGAGAAACATAGCAGCATTGGTTATACTAAACCACATCCTCATGTGAGCATCATCAGTAGTAGAGAGCTGCCCTAAATTAAGAATTACCATTCTTAAAGGCCATTAATCAATTATGGAACTGGAAATAACTTCTCAGTCCTGTACTTCTATTTCCTAGTGGTAAGGATTTTTAACAAATATTGAGGTAGAGCAACAGAAAAGGGGGGGAGTTGTGCCGGTTTCTCTGGCCTTTCTGCTTTGCCTCTATCTTCCTTTGTGTGACAAAGGAAGATAGAGGCAAAGCAGAGAGGCCAGAGAAACCGGCACAACTCCCCCCTTTTCTGTTGCGATCATACTTACCAGAAGCCTCGGCAACCATGTGATTCCCCCGCAGATTAAAGGGGCGCAATCAGACAGACACATCTGTCTGGCATCCCCGAGTCGTCAGCGGGGCATTGTTGCGTGCCGCAGGAGCATGGATAAAAGCTACTGGCTAAAACCTAGTATTATGGGGAACTGCAGGGCATGCAGCCTGAAGTACGACCGCACAAATGCGCGTCATTGCAGCCGGGCAAACAGCCTCGCTTCCTGCCCACTTTTTCCCCCTTCTGTGTGATCGCAGCCTATATTTATTTTCCCAGATCCTGATACTTCCCAAATACTTTCCCAGATCCTGAAGTGCTGGATTGTCTTTGCTTGGGATAGTTATATCTTAAATGGCCCACAGATGACAAAGCTCTTCAGATTCTCTTATGCTTGTTGGGGATCTGACATATCTGGGTGGTTTTCTAAGGGACAGATTCTTCCTCAGGGTGCCAAATGTGTGTTCAGGGACATGGTGACATAACACTTCTTCCACTTGTGAATGGTAGGGATTCCCCCTCCCCATTTTTATTCTTTATTTCAAAAGGCACTGTTTCATTATTGGATGATTTCATATATTTTAGTTTTGTTTTCATAATTCTATTATGAAATAGAATTATTATTATTATTATTATTATTATTATTATTATTATTATTATTATTATTTCCTATTGGTTTCAATGGAACACAAACACCCTTTTCTCAAGTCTGTACTGTCATAATTTTTTATCCACACTGGGCAAAACTTTTTTTGGGGGGGAAGGTGTAGTATTCCCCAAGGTCATCCACATTTCCAAATTTTAGACAGATAAAATAAAAGGGCAATAAAACACACCCATGTTTAATATTAACATCTATGGCCACTTTGCTTAAGGTACAGTAGCACAAGGAAGAGTCAGATTGTCAAGGCTAGGGCATTTGGTGGCACAAGAAGAGCAAGGCATCTGGGCAGCAGGAGAAGGACCTTGAAATAGATTCTCTTAAATGAAGGGTAAGATTTGGCTGAGGGAGGAGGAGCTGTTTTGTCCTGCTGCTGAGATTCATCTCCTCAAGACATGTGGGAAGACATGTGGACCCTGCCAGCAGGACAAAGAAGCTCCACTTTTTTTGCTAGCAAAACCAGTGCTGGATAGAAGGGAAGGAAGGTTGAAGCCCCTCTTCCTGCTGTACCATGCTGTATAGTGGAATTGAGCCCCAAGCAATTTTTAAGGTGAATCCCTGGTTACATGTATATGGTGAGTTGTGTCAGGGAAATCCCCAACCTCACATTACATGTGTCAGGTAATGAGAGCCTTAGGGTACTCAGGGTACTTGCCAATTGCTGTATCACAGTATAGAAACTTGCCCAAATTCCTGCCAACCTAGTTATACTTTAATCTGTACAGAAAGCAGGCCAAAAATCACCTATCCCAAACCAGTGTAGAGCAGGCAAAAAAGAGGCCATATTGATCATCAGTATGAAGGAAGCTCAAAAAAATTCCTTATCAATTTCTTCACAGTGACCAGCTAATCACACATTAATCCAAAGTAAAGGTGAGAGGGCTAGCTAACAGAAAATCTACAGAATGGTATCAAAGCTATATTAAATAGCTGCTCAGACTTCCTTTTGCCCCTGTCTGTCTACATATAAACCAGCAAACAGGCCATTGCTTCCCCAATACAGATCTTGTGCTCCATTCAAAAGTGGGGGGGAGGGGAGGCTGCCACAAAATTGCACCACAGCTGTTTAGGCTGTGACCTTCTTTTTTCATTTCAACTCTGATGGCTGCATCTAGGTTCTTGTCTTTATTGTCTGCCTTTAGTAAGGCCTTTAGTAAGATACAGACGATCAGTTGCTGTTGCTTTATACTCGTCCCTTACTTTGGCATCCCTCTGTTAGTATGGAGACGTTTCCTTGGTGGGGTCTTCAAGCACATGTAGCAGGCAAACAGTAAGTCTTTCCTATTCATGTTCTGTGCAAATATTTGAAAGCTTTAACTGAGAATTACCTACTGTCTATTGCCATAAGAAATATTGTAAAGTTACAAAAAAAAGTACAGCAAGTTTCTTGAGAACATCTTTCTTCCATAACTACTTCTTCCATAACTGATCTTCTTTGTGGTCTCTGTGCATCACACCCATGGGAACAGTGTGCCTGTGCTGACCTGGTGTTGTACAAAGCTCACAACAGGATTTTCATGCCCTCGCTCCGGGCCTGCGTGGGGACTCCCAGCGCGCATGCCCAGAGAGGTGGGGCACGAATAGCCTGCCAGTTCTCTTCTGACCGCCTTGCTGTTAACAGCCTGTGTCGGTTGCTCTGAGAGCATTTTTTCCTCACAGCAGGGATCTTTTTCTTCTCAGCATTTTGGTTTTTTTCCTTCAGCTTTTTCATTACTCTTTTGTTGGGACGCTTGAGAAATTCTCTTGCGAGATTTCTCGTGGTCTTCGGACCTTGTCCCTTCGATTCCCCCCCCCCTTTCCCCTAAAGCTGTCTCTCCCACAGCAGTTTATGGAAAGCCAAAAGTGGGGGTGCTTCAAACGGTGCTCTTCTTGTGGCAGCAAGTTAGCCCTCAAGGACGAGCATTCTTTGTGTGTTTTTTGTTTGGGTGAGAGCCACCGTCCTGAAGCCTGTGCCTTGGTTTCGGTTTCGGCGGAGCGAATAGCGGTTGCCTCTCGGGAAGCTCCCGGAGGCGATCAGCCCACACACAGTCGGGGGGGTCTTCACACAAGCGAACGACCCTAGTGAGCCTTAGGCAAAGGCTCTGAACCAGGGGGCGTGTGGGGGATAGCCTCTTTGCCGGCCTGACGGTCGGGAAATCAAGGCTTTCCCTTTGCCCCAATGGCCCCGCTGTGTAGTGCCCAAATGGGAGGTAGCAACGCCACCGACTTCATGGAGTGAAGCAGCGGACATGAATCAATAAAAGGGAAATCGGCAGCAAATCGTGAGTTGGAGATCTGTTCGAAGTGGCATAAATGCGCTCCCCCCTATAATCGTATAAGTGCATGGGAGGAGGGAGGAATCCCCACCCCCCTTAGAAATTGGGACTGGCAAAGAAAGAGAGAAGGGGGGTGAAGTAAAAAAGCTGATTGGAAAAGATACCTTTGAGGGTTTTATTGAAACCAGAAAAAGAAGCTTGTCTCCTGAGGGTCGCGGTACGAACTTAGTTAAAGTAAACAATAAAAATGTTGGGGCAGAAAAAGGTCCCAGAGAAACCGGTAAAGAAGGTGGGAGGGACTTCAGGTCCTGGCAGCCTCCCCCTAGAGCCAGCTGTCAATCAACAGAAAAGTGAGTCACTGCGCCGTCTGCTGGATCAAATGCAGAAAATCAGCGAAACCCTTTGCAACATGGAAAGTGTGCTCAGTAGTCAACAGAAACAATTAACAGAAACAGCAAAGAAAATGGAGGAAATTGCACAGAAGTGTTTGGTCTCGACGGAAGACACCAAGAAAATCAAGAAAAAGGTCGACAAGTTAGAAAAGCATCAAGATATGCAAGAAAAAAGAATTTTAATGTTGCAGATGGAAAAATCAAACTTGACTCTTCGTT
Organism: Gekko gecko; assembly: GCA_029375565.1. Lineage (NCBI taxonomy): Eukaryota > Metazoa > Chordata > Lepidosauria > Squamata > Gekkonidae > Gekko > Gekko gecko. The sequence continues at coordinate 72,092,912 of JAPDNY010000007.1, forward strand.
TTCAGGGCATAAAGGAAGAAGAGAAAGAAGATCTCAGAAATATCTTGGCGAATGCCTTGGCACCACTAACTGGCAGAGAAGCGCAAAACTTAAAAGAGGAGATGGATGTGGCCCACAGAGCCTATTCCAGTTTTATAAAGAAAAACAATCTGCCAGCAGAAGTGGTTGTCAAGTTCACTAAGCAGCGTACTCAAGATCAAATTCTGCGAGCGGTATCAGCAATGCCCTTGAAGATTTGGAGAGCAGACTATCAGAATACTAAAAGACGTTCCATGTGAAATTCATATGAAAAGGAAAGCATATAAAGGACTGACCTTGTTTCTACAAAGACATCAAATTAGTTACAAATGGTGGATCCCTGAAGGACTGGTGTTCAAGTTCAAAGACAAAAGAGAGAAGATTGACTCCATTTTCAAAGCTCAAGAATTCCTGAAGAGACACGCTAGTTCAGAGGAAGAGGCAGAACTCACTAATTGGACAGTTTTTAGTAGCGAAGAGGACAGCGGCCCAGAAGAGGGAGGAGCAGGAGCGGAAGACGAAAAGGCAAAAGAGGGCCCGTCTTACAACCTGAGAGACTTAAAAGGGAGAAACCTCAAGATATAACAGCTGTTCGTGAGACGACAGAATGGAGCTGATCATCAACTAACCCCAAAGGACTTTACTAATCTAATTAACAAATGTATTTTGGACTTTCAGTAAGATGAAAAGACGATCTTTCAACCACGGTAAAAGCCAAAAACTTTATTTGTACTAACAAAAAAAAAGTATTAACATCTTAACAGAGAATTCACTCACCCTTTTTCTTTATCCATCTATATACCCTACCTTTTTTCTGTATAGAAAAGCAATAAAATTCTCTCCTTTTTAGGAGGGTTATTACTGAAGCCTGTGCCTTGTGTGCTCGTTTCTCCAATCAAATGAGAAAGAACAGGGCCGCTAGGCTGAAAGTGGCACTCTGGGAGTCGGCTCTTGCGCCCTCTACTACCAGCATGGAGACCGAGCAGTCAGGATTGAAGCCTGCAACAGCCTTGACTTCGATATTGAAGGATCTTTCAACACCGAAGCCTCCCCGAGTTGGGAAGTCCTCCTCCGATACGGGACTGGCTTCTAAAAAGAAAACGGGCTCAAAGACGACATCCTCGGTGTCGACTCCAGTGAAAAAGCCCAAAAAAGATAAATCTAAGGGGCACGCTGCCCAGACGTCAGGAGACACACTTAAGTCTCATGGTGTGAGCAGTGCTATATCTCCAAGGGGCTCTGCTTTACATGCTGACGCATCACAGCAACCTCTTCAGACACTCCGCCCAACTCCAGAGCTGCCGATGGTTCTAGTGGAGCCTCCAGTGGAAATCTTGGACTCCCCACCTCGACAGCTGGACCCCCCGGTGTTGGATATCTGACATCAAGCCAAGCCACTCCCGTCGATGTCACCCCTTCCCACCGATGTCGACCTTATCTCTGACACCCAAGCTGTGGGTTCCCGCTCACCTTCTGTGGCTTCCTGGGCTAGTGACCATTCGGAACATCCCTGACACTGTCCTAGAGGATGCTCTTGGTCTCCTCATTGACCAGATCGGTATGGATGGAAAGACTACGACCCAAGGTATCAACCAAACTACATGCATGAACCCCAGGGGAGATATCCTTATGGCCCATCCTGATACCCATATGACCATAGGCAAGATATGCTGTATTGGTTTTCTTCTGGCCCATGGCAGTATCCACGGGGACTAGGTCCTTGGGAATCCCACCAACATAGATCGCACTCCCCGCATCACCCTCCGCCTTCGGTGTTGCTGTCGAAACCACCACCATCTCCTCCACAGCTTCCTGCGCAATCTTCTTTGCATCAGCCATCGATACCGATGCCCCTGCAACAGCCCCCAATGTTGTTACCAACTCAGGAAGTTGTATCCACTTCTGAGCCCTCTCAAGATGGTTCTGATGAAGAGCGCATGGAGGATGATTTCTCTCCCATAGACCTGCCTCCAAAGCAACCCATCTCTGGAGACAGTCCAATATTGCCGTCTGAGGATATGTCCTCGTACAGGGAACTAGTTAAGCGGATGGCCCATTCCCTTGGTCTCACCATCGTGCAGCCACAACCATCTGCTGCGGATGAAGTGTACAACATCATTGAGATTGATGCATCAACACCTATTGCTCTCCCGATGTCGAAACATCTCCTTAAGGCAGTCAAGACTCCTTGGGTCAAGCCATCCTTGGCTCCGGTCTCCACTAAACAACTTGATCACATGTATCGAGTACAAGAAGAAGGGGCTTTCTTCCTTTACCTTCACCCCCATCCTAATTCGCTAGTCGTCTCTACCTCATCCAAAAATAGAAGATCTAGCGCCATCCCTTCGGCTAGGGAGAGCAAGAAAATCGATGCCTATGGTCGCAGGATCTACTCTTCCACTGCCCTGGGCATAAAGTCCTCAAATTACCTGGCTTGTTTTGGGCGATATGAATACTCCCTCTGGCAAAGGATGTCTGCCTTACTCCCTTCCATACCGGAAGACAAATTAGCCGAAGCCTGAACCATCCAGAAGGAGGGCCTTCTGGTTTCTAAACAAATCTTAAACACCGCTAAACATTCCCTAGATGCCTTTTCGACATCGATGGCATCATCGGTATCGCTTCGACGCCATGCATGGCTTCGTACCACTTCCTTACCGCTGGATACCAGATCCTATATCGAGGACCTCCCCTTGGATGGAGACAGCCTCTTCCACTCATCCACCGACGCTGCCTTGCAGGAGTTAGACAAAAATATCAAGGCTTCAAAGTCGTTAGGGGTATCCGCTCCACAATGATCCTACCGACAACGCTCGTGGTCCTGGTATCCTCCACGGCATTCATATTCCACCAAGCCTTCTCCGGATACCGCCTGGAAACCACACCAGTCTCCGATTCCTCATCGCCCTCAATATCAGTCTAAGTCGAGGTCAGGAATGCAGCAACAGCAACAGAGGTCGAAGTCCAGCCGATGTCCAAAGCAGAATCTTTGACTCTCTACCATCAATTCCGTCAGAGACAACTCATCTCCATCCATTCCTCTCCATGTGGAGAACCATCACCTCAGATGCCTGGGTCCTTTCCATCGTGACCGAGGGCTACTACATCAAATTTATCGACCGTCCTACCCTCCCTGTCTTCAGTCCCACCCCTCCTTCCACCATTCTTCTTCAGGAGGTCGACTCCCTCCTGAGGAAGGAGGCGATAGAGCCTGTACCAACGTCTTCGAAGCAGAGAGGTTTCTACTCCCGATATTTTGTGGTACCGAAGCGCGACGGCGGGTTGCGGCCCGTCTTGGATCTTCGGGATCTCAATGTTTACATCCGATACCAAAAATTCAAAATGACGACTCTGCAGGTTATACTTCCCCTTCTTTCCCAAGGTGCCTGGATGGCTACGATTGACCTCCAGGATGCCTACTTCCACCTCAACATCCACCATTCTCACCGGAGATACCTCCGTTTTGCCATAGGGAAGTGTCACTATCAGTACAAATGCCTCCCTTTTTGTCTCTCCACCGCACTGAGGATCTTCACCAAGACCATGGTGGTGATGGCAGCCCACCTTCGTCTCCAGGGAGTCACCATCTTCCCTTATATAGATGACTGGCTTCTGGTGGCGGACGACCCAACGCTCCTGAGAAGGGATATTGCTCTGACGCTGCACCTCCTATCATCTTTGGGACTTCAGGTAAACCATTCAAAATCTCACCTGGAACCGTCCCAGAAGGTGCATTTTATTGGAGCTCTACTGGACACTATCACCTGCAGAGCCTACCTTCCGGCAGACAGGGCTCAAACCCTGGCCTCTCTAGCAATCGCCATTCACACTTCTCCATCCTCAACGGCGTACCAGATACAGCGCCTTTTAGGACACATGTCCATGACAACTTCTGTCATCCCACTAGCCAAACTGTGGATGAGGCCCTTCCAACTCTGGTTCTTAAGGAACTTTCGTCCAGCAATCATGCCACAATCCAAATCCCTCATTCCACCTCAGGCCGTGCGAGACTGCCTTCTCTGGTGGACTGTCATCCTGAATATCACAGAAGGTGCACCTTTCACCATTCCTGTTCCTCACTACACTCTGACCATAGATGCCTCTCTATGGGGTTGGGGGGCCCACCTCAGTGGCATCAGTATCGGGTCCTGATGGGATGCTTCCACCACAACTTGCCGCATCAATTTCCTAGAGCTACTAGCGATCGGATTGGCCCTTCGGGCCTTCCAGCCTCTCCTCCGGGGCTACTGTGTGGCTATCCTCACAGACAATATGACAGCCATGAGCTATGTGAACCGCCAAGGGGGAACGGTGTCACGGAGCCTCTGTCACCTGGCAGTCGAAAAGTGGGATTGGTGCGTAGCCTCCCAGATCACTCCAATAGCCATGTACATTCCAGGAGTCCTGAACGTAGAGGCGGACCTGCTCAGCAGAGGTGCCACTCATCACCACAAGTGGGAACTGAACCTATCCTACCTCCAACCTCTCTTCCAACAATGGGGCACTCCGGCGATCGATGTGTTCGCCTCCAGAGAAAACAAGAAATGCAAGCACTTCTGCATCCAGAGAGGAAGAGATCCTCTTTCCCTAGGAGATGCCCTTCTATTTCCGTGGGATGGAACATTTCTTTATATGTTCCCTCCCTTGCCCCTACTCCTGAGAGTGGTACACAAGTTGGCCAGGCTTCGTCCGGATTGCATCCTAATAACACTGTGGTGGCCCAGGCAACCCTGGTTCCCTGTTCTATGTCGTCTAGTGTGAGGGAAGTACCATCACTTTCCCAAGGTTCCAGATCTTCTCACGACAGAAAGGGGCACGCTGTTCCACCCAGAAGTAAACAAGCTAAAACTGACGGCCTGAAGAATTCAACCTTAGTATTCTCTGCCAGAGTCGCAGAAGTGCTCTCCAATGCTAGGAAGGAATCCACGCGTCTATCATATAAGAGGAAATGGTGCAGGTTCCTTTCTTACCTCCGCCCCCCAATTGCATCCCCTACTTCTGTTGGTCTTGACAGGATCCTGGATTTTCTCGTCTCCCTTAAAGATCAAGGCCTTTCCCACTCATCCATCCGAGTCTACCTGGCAGCTATATCTGCATACCATGAGGGTCTGGATGGCCATACCATATTTTCCCATCTGACCTCTAAACAGTTCCTAAAAGGTCTTCTCCGAATGCATCCCCCTATGGCTCCACCCACAGAACTCTGGGACCTACCTCTCATACTCTGCCATCTCACCAGACACCCGTTTGAACCAATGGCAACATGCGAGATTCAATACGCCGCCTGGAAGACAGCCTTCCTGGTGGCCATCACCTCGGCTAGGAGGGTCAGTGAACTCACAGCGTTATGACATGACCCGCCGTATCTGGTCTTTTTCCCCGATGGAGTTCGTTTAGTGCCAGACATTACCTTTGTTCCGAAAGTTGTTTCTGAATTCCACATCAATTCAGAGATTTTTCTACCGGATTTTTTCCCGCATCCTGACGGAAATGAGCAGCACCTACTGCACACCCTAGATGTCAAAAGGGCGCTTCTGTTTTATCTTAACAGGACTCAACCTACCAGATGGGACAGTACACTGTTCGTCTCTTATAGCCCGGCTTCCTTGGGATTATGCATCTCATCCCAGCATTTGTCCAAATGGATTGTTGAAACAATTAGACTGTGCTATGCCCTAGCGAAGCAGTCACATCCTACTACTCTAAGGGCTCACTCCACAAGGTACATGGTGACCTCTACGGCCTTTCTAAAGGGCACATCCTGATCGTCCATCTGCAGAGCTGCAACATGGTCCACACCAACCACATTCATCAAACACTACGCTCTGGACATTTGTGCGCAACAGAAGGGTGATCTGGGTCATCTGGTCCTTTCCGCTGTGGCTCGCAGAGTCTGACAGCACCCACCTCCAGGTGAGCCATTGCTTTTTAATCTCCCATGGGTGTGATGCATAGAGACCACGAAGAAGATAAACAGGTTGCTTACCTGTAACTGATGATCTTCGAGTGGTCATCTGTGCATTCACACCGCCTGCCCGTCCTTCCCCACTGCTGTCATCCTCGGCTGTTCTCATACATGGCTTTGGTTGATAGCGATCAGAAGGAACTGGCGGAATATTCATGCCCCGCCTCTCTGAGCATGCGCGCTGGGGGTCCCCACGCAGGCCCAGAGTGAGGGCACGAAAATCCTGTTGTGAGCTTTGTACAACACTGACCAGGTCAGCGCAGGCGCACTGTTCCCATGGGTGTGAATGCACAGATGACCACTCGAAGATCATCAGTTACAGGTAAGCAACCTGTTTTTAGTATGGAGACGTTCCCTTGGTGGGGTCTTCAAGCACATGTAGCAGGCAAACAGTAAGTCTTTCCTATTCATGTTCTGTGCAAATATTTGAAAGCTTTAGCTGAGAATTACCTACTGTCTATTGTCATAAGAAACATTGTAAAGGTACAAAAAAGAGTACAGCAAGTTTCTTGAGAACATCTTTCTTCCATAACTTCAGACAGTATTGAAATTAGTACTGCTTTACACAAAAAAATCAGGAACCATCTCTCATCAGAAATAGATGAATGCGGCCCTGACCTGGATAGCCCAGGCAAGCCTGATCTCATCAGATCTTGGAAGCTAAGCAGGGCCAACTCTGGCAAGTACTTGGATGGGAGACATCCAAGGAATACCAGGGCCTGGATGCAGAGGCAGGCAATAGCAAGCCACCTTTCTAAAAGTCCCTTGTCTCCAAGCCCCACTAGAGGTCGCCATAAGTCAGCCATGCTTTTCAGGCATATATGTACACACACAAATACAAAAAATGGGGGGAAATAGATGATTGTGGCATGATACACTACACATAATTTGATCTAGTATTTGATTTAAACATAAAAGAAGGTTAGTAATGTATGCAGCTAACTGATACTCTGTGGTTAAGTGTGCGGACTCTAATCTGGGAGAACCGGGTTTGATTCCCCACTCCTCCACTTGCACCTGCTGATGTGACCTTGGGTCAGTCACAAGCTCTGGCACAGCTGTTCTTGAAAAAGAGCAGTTTCTGTCAGAGTTCTCTCAGCCCCACCTACCTCACAGGGTGTTTGTTGTGGGGAGGGGAAGGGAAAGGAGTTTGTAAGCTGCTCTGAGACTCCAAGTGAGGGGCAGGGCATAAATCCAATCTCCTCCTCCTCCTCCTCCTCCTCCTCCTCCTCCTCCTCCTCCTCCTCCTCCTCTTCTTCTTCTTCTTCTTCTTCTTCTTCTTCTTCTTCTTCTTCTTCTTCTTCTTCTTCTTCTTCTTCTTCTTCTTCTTCTTCTTCTTCTTCTTCTTCTTCTTCTATTTTTTGGAAAGATTTTGGAATCCTGCTTATTCTAGAAAGTGCCTAGAAATAAAACTAAGTTAGACAAATTGCTCCAAAAGCCATTTCTTGTAAATGACAGCCTGTGAAGAATCTAACTATTTTTCTAATTCTTCCCATTTTAATATATCATAATTGAGGAGAGAACAGGCTGTTTCATCACAGAATAAATGCAGGCAAGAGTAACTTTTATGGAAGTTGGTGGACTTGGTGGATTTTTTTTTTACAAAGTTAGCATCAAAGCATGTTAATAATAGTACAATAAGAATAAAAATGTAATTCAATGGGATAAAATTATGTTTCCAAGTACTATGTCAAATTAAAACAATAGCCTACTACTACTATGGTATAAGGCTGGGGTTCCCAGTATGGTGCCTGTGGGCACCATGGTGCTTGCCAACACTTTCCCTGGTGCCCACCAACTGTTTTTAGAAAGTGGGTGGGGCCAAGTGGTACTGATTGGCCACTGGAGATCTGATTGGCTCTGCAGATTAAAATAATATTTCAGTTACAGCTGCCACCACTATGTTGGTTTTATTCTCTGTCAATCCTCATTCCCAGTGCACTTTTAAAACTGCCTCTCTTCTCCCTGCACTTGACCTTTCTCTTTGTGTGTGGCTCCACCTCCTGCAGCAGTCATTTTTGGGTTGGCTCCCCCTTCTGTGGCAATCATTCTGTAATCAAGCCCACCACCCTGTGCCAGAATTCCAAAGGTGCCCACAGGCACCAAAAGGTTGGGGACATCTGGTATAAATAAATATAAATAAATATAAATCTGGCTGAAAAATAGTACTTCTGAAGGCCAGCTGCTTGTGGTATTCCTCATTCATCCTACACATAAGATTTGATTCAGTAATTGGTCCTTGGTCCTTCGAAATTCAGCATGGTGTTGTGGAAGAAGAAGAAGAGGAGGAGGAGGAGGAGGAGGAGGAGGAGGAAATTGGATTTATACCCCACCCTTCACTACCCAAAGGAGTCTCAGAGCAGCTTATAAACTCCTTTCCCTTCCCCTCCCCACAACAGACACCCTGTGATGTAGGTGGGGCTGATAAAGCTCTGACAGAAACTGCTCTTTTTCAAGAACACCTCTGACAGAACTAAAGTGTTCTACTATGATCTGGGAGATTTAGGATTAAATCCTCATTCTGCTATGGAAGCTCACTGGGTGATCTTGGGCCAGTCTCTCTCTTTCAGCCTAACCTACCTCTCAAGATGTTTGTAAGGATGAAATGGAGGACAGAAATAAACCACTGGGTCCTCATTCGGGGAGGAGAAGGATATAAATCTCTCAATAAATGCTAAGAAATAGGTTGTAGTCATATCTTAGTTTCTCTTCACCTCTTTAAGTTTTAGCAACAGAATATTAGCTGAATTTATGAGTCAATTGTAATTGGGCAACAGAGAAAGGCTTTGGGAGCTGTGTCATCTGAATAAGGTATGATGTAGTGGCTGTCTAGCTAATATGAAATGGGCTAGTTTTAAAATTGCTAGAACCAGGGCCAAAATAATGCTAATTCCCATCAGAATTTCGCAAAGTTTACTGCTCCCCTTATAAGATGGGACAGAATAGGAAAACTTTCCACTGAAATCAAATGTTTCAAAAAGCATGTTAGATTTCTAGCAGAGCTAAGTACCAAAAGAACAAACACAACCACTACAACTCTAAAGTGAATTCATGCCCTGTCTGTATTTCATAATGGCCAAGATAAATAATCACCCATTACCTAATGACCAACAAAGGTCAAAGTTGCAAGAACATAAGCAAGGTGGTCTTGGGTTCTGACCACTTGAAAACTAAGACACTGTTGCACTGTATTTAGATACAGCTGTTATGATAAAGTTACATTCTCATCCAAGTTTCTTGATTAGTTCAAAATATATTATTCTACCACTGCTGTTTGTTTCAAACCTTACTATGTTTGCTAGAGGAGTTGCAGCTGCTGTAATTACCACCTGTAAAAAAGCACAACATTTGTAAGAAGGGGTTCCTAGGCAAAAATCATACACACAATTAGACCCGCCATAGGCACGAATGCCGGGCAGATTTAAAGGGTGTGATCAGACAACATCTGGGAAGCGTCCCACAGCTGTCAGCAACCTGTACTGCTCCGCTGCAGAAGTGGAGTTAAAAGACACCGAGGAAACTCCGGTAGTAAACAGGTTGTGACAGGCCACAGATGGACTTTCCCCTGTCTGGTCGCTCCAGCACGCTCTCATGCCTTTGGGATGGTCTGATCGGGTCATCCCTACTCTGTGCCATTGCTTTCCCCCCTTCGCAGTAGGTGCATCATTGCAAACTTCACAGGGAGCCCTCAGTGTGGAAGTGCAGTTCATCATTTCCTCATTTAAGCGCATGGGAAACAAACGGCTCAAAAAAAAGAAAAAGAATCACCCACAGTTGCATCTGATCACACACTGATGGATTGTGCCCATAACTTCAAAGGGAGGTGTGATCTCACAACTGTAGGTCAAATTCCTCCAGAGAAAATAGCCTCAACCCCCCCCCCCCGTTTTATCTGGCACGTGTGACTGCATCCCTATTTTATCAGAAGATTTTTCTCCTGAGAGCAAGTGATCAATGATAGATGCATTGGAATAGGTGAACCTGTCACTGACTATACCCTCATCATCTTTATTCTACCAGGGGAAAAAACCCGATGATATAAAGTTTTGTTTTCAAAATAATTAATATTTAGAATTCTGAGACATTACTCCATCCACAGAATGCAGTGTCTGGGTACAGATGATCCAGTCCATACAGTACAGCCCCACAGTAATCAATGTAGCCCATTGTTTTCTGTTCTACACCTACCAAGATGCAAACAGCACAAATGGTCATTAAAATAAGACAGAAACTAGAGCATGTCTTCCTTGACTGTACCCATGAAGATCCTTTATACTGAGTCAAACTGTTGGCCCAGGCTGCTCCCACTGGCCATGACTTCCATGATCTCAGACTGAAAGTTCTTTCTCATCATGCACTATCCTTACCAGGAGATGCTTAGGATAACTCCTGGAATCTTCTGCATACAAATCCTGTGCTATACTACAGAGTCAGAGCTTCTTCTCAGTCTGTGAGTGAGCCAGAGTTTGTCCCCATTTTGCCTTTTCTCATTCCTTGATTCAAGATTTCAAGTATAAGAACAAGGATCAGGAAAGAGAACTATGACAGTGCTTATGTTGCTTGCATGAAAAAGCAACACATGGATGCCAAGAGAAACAAGGAAGTGTTCTTATTTCATTTCCGCTTGGCAATGGCAGGCTGCATCATTACAAAGACTGATTCTTTCAGGAAGCCTTCCATTTCCTCAGTGAAATGAACAACAACAAAGCCTGGAACCCTTTTGTTTTTCAAGTGTTCATTCACAGGCCCACATGAAGACTTCATACATTCCTCACAATGCACATCTAGAAGTATAATAGCTTTTTTCAAACTTGGGCCATTTTGCAGGGCTCTTGCCACCTACACTCAACAATAAGGGAACAAAATTGAAGAAGCTTTTTAGCTTTTATAGCTTATTGATTTTTATATTTTCTGATGTATTAGAGCAATTTTTCAAATGTATCCGCCTTACCTTGATATCTTGAGTGTAGGGAGAGGATTTCACATTTATTAGCGTTGCGTGCTCTCTCTCTCTCTCTCTCTCTCTCTCTCTCTCTGTGTGTGTGTATGTGTATATATATATATATATATATATATATATATATATATCAGTAGAAGTTCTTCAGTATTATCTGAGGGATATAAATGGTTTTGGTAAAAAAAATCAATCTTCAAACTAAAATGCAGCGGTTGTGTGCAAGTGTTACATAAAAAGCAGGCAACAAGGAATACACTTTCCCAGCTAGGTAACAAAGATGGTTTTTGAAAGTAGACTCTTGAATTGCCGTTGAACTCACTGAAGCTCAATACTTTTCAAATAGAAAAGTTCTATCTTAATGGAGGGCATATAATGCCGTAAATACTTTTTTATTATCTCTGATCAACCGTGACAGCATAAAAAAAAAGAGTGCACCAGAAGCATCACCTCCAATGGTAGCACTCTTTTCTCAGAGCTTGGGCAATAAGTGAAAAAAGCCCTATGAAACATTTCATGGTCAGATGGTTTTTGGTGGGTTTTTTTTTTTGTCAGTGTGTTGAATTTTTAATGCTATAATCAGTACAAAGATGTACCCTACTGCTTATAACACACAGGACTGCAACACAGTGCCTTTCCCTTTTTCACACAGTGGGTTTTTCCCCCCTGTTTTTCAAATGCTATTTGCCACTAATGATGTTCTCTGCCTAACACACTTCCTTTTAATTGCCTTTAACATCTCGGTTGGAGATTAGTCTCCTCCACCCCATGGGTACAAATTTGAACCAAAAAAAAAAAATCATTAAACCAAGCCCCAGCATCTTTACTTTGCTTTTGTGTTAGTACCAGTTTCTTCCCACATATTGGGGTCACACACATCAAGGGACATCAGCCAATAATTTCTTTATGAGTATTCTGATCTGCAGGATGTGTTGCAATCAGAACAGATATTAGTAAAATGTCTTCAGCCCACGACTAATATTAAAGTTTTCAAATTCATTTGGATCTTCTGCTTTGTACTCAGCAATATAAGAACTCATCTTCCTCAGTCATTAATTTTGTTTCATCATATTAGACTAGCTGATAATGAAAAGGTTATTGGGGATATTTAATGCACTCATTCAAGCTAGTTTTATTGGGATATTTTAGGTTACTGTATAATAAATTGATCCAACTGCATATGGTCTTGTTTGTTTGTTCATTAATAACCTATTTTTCTAATTCAGAATTCAGGAATATTTTTTAAAGAAAACACAATAGAGGTCAGCATAGTACATATAACCAGTGTAATAAACCTAGTTTATGCAATTAAAAAGCAATGAAATAAAAAGGTATAATACACCCAATAAAGAAGATTTCACAATTAGAAATTAATGAAATAAATATAGTATAATATGTCCAATAAACAGTACAATATAAAGAGGGAGGGGGGAAGAGAACTGTCTATAATCTTCACAGGCAATTAAAATTACAACCCTATTATCTCTATAAAATGTGCTCTCCTACATAATTCCATTTCACCACATCCCTATTCCCTTTGTAAAAATGCCTTCCTGAACAGTTCTGTTTTACCCATTCTGTGAAATAATAGAAGTGGATAAGACTTCTTGACCTAGTCAGGTATATAGTTCCACAAGGTGGGAACCACACAGAGAATGCTGAGATATGGGCAGGTACTGTTCTTACTCTTTTCAGGGTCACACTATCAGAAGGCTTTGTTCAGATGAGGAAAAATTCACAGTGGAGTAAGTGGAGGGAGATGGCTCTGCAGATGTTTGGTCCTGGGCCATGAAGAGCTCTGTTGGTAATCAGCACCTGGAACTGAACCCTGGAAATATTTGGTAGACAGTGGAATGACTGTAGAAGAGGCATAAAATGAATGCTTAACTCCTGGTAGTAAACAAGCTGCAACTTTCTGTACCAGCTGGAGTTTTCAGGATGTCTTCAAGGACAGATCTGTGTTTAGGTGTGTTACACTGGTCTGACCTGAAGATTACATAGCATGGATCCACATGGCCAGATCAGCTATGTAAAGATCGGAAATGACCTTCTGCGCTAAATGAAGATGGAAAAAAGCATTTTTTGCAGTTGAATTAACTTGCTTCTCCATCAATAATGCTGAGTTCAGTATAACCACAGAATGAATTGGCAAGAGACAGCTGACTCCTGTCAAATGTGTAAAGTGAAATACTGTCCAAACCCTGTTTTCTCAGGATTAAGTTTTAGCTTTTTCACATTTAACCATTTAACTGCTGCAACTAAGCGCCAGCTCAGGACGGCTACAGAAGCATCAGGTGATGTAGACAAAATGTAGAGCTGTGCTTCACTCCTCAGTGTATTGATGGCACCCAGTTCTAAGTATCACTACCATGGGCTTTGCTTAGAGATTGAACATAATATTGATCCTTGAGGAATCCCACAATCAAAACACACACTGCTAACAGAGAAGCCGATTTCCCACAAGTGCCCACACTGGAATTCTATTTTGAGAAATGGACACAAGCAAAACTAAGACTCTGAAACAGAGGCTGGTCAAGGCAAATTTCAGTCTATTTTTTCCCATTCCCTGGCTTTTCACGCTTTCACAGAGTATGCTAAACTTTCCCTTTCTCCCTACCTTGTCTCTCTCTGACCTATTCTGAATTGGGCCTGAGTTTTCCCTGGTTTCCACCACAGCCCATCTATTTGATCATAAAATGGTACATATCCCTGAAGTTTATGTCCCAACTCAGGATATCCAAATCAGTGATCCAACTTGCTTCTTCCTGGCAAGTGAGCAAACAGTCCTCTCCATTGCGCCCATTTTTCTCTATAAAGAGAAAACATCTCCTCTCCCAGGAAAGAGGGTCAGTGCCTCTTGAACGTTAATCAAAGTATCCTCCATTTCTCTATCATAATACTGGCTTTCACAGCCCCTGACATCCTTTTGACATCTGTCATGGTAACCTACTCAAAATGATCCATAAACAGACCTGATAGTATGCTAGACAGTTCACTGCCAGAAGTGTATTACAAGCAGTGTCCAAATCAGACCATATTTAAGACATTTTGTCAGTAAAAAAAATCAGTTCTTGGGAATTTAGGTGTGTTCAGCAGGCACTGAACACCCTAAACAACTGATACATGTTATAGAGAAGTAAAACTTATTTTCCACTATCACTGCCACCTCATTGTCAATGGGTTCTATAGCATGCTTTGTCAGCTTCCCTCCAAGTTTTTTGTCAGACATCTCCCAGTTTTCTTTTAAGTTGCCCAGTTCCATGGCACCGTAGGTATCTTATTTACAAAAGGCCAACACATTAGTCATTTACATTAGGGGTGAACAAATGTATTTCTCTTCTTTTCACATTTTTTTTTAAATCAATGGTTTTAGTTTATACATTTAGTATACTATAATGTATACTAAAAGTATACATATTGTATACAATAATGTATAATGTTGATTTATGTACAAATGAAAAAATGCCAATGGGGGAAAAATTAATATCAGGACATAGAAACCAGTGTGAAAATTTAAAAAGCCTACATTTGATTAATACAAGAGAAAAGCAAAATTGAAACATTTGGGAGGATGGATTCAAAATAACCTCTAACCATACAGTGTTTTCAGTTGTGCAAAGTGCTTCTCATAGAGTGGGCTTGGATCCACAAGAGCATTTCTGTGGTCAGAAGGCCTTCTGCCCATGGAACGACTACCTTGCCTTTCCCCTCAATCCAGTCCCAAACTCCTCCCAGATATTCTTCCTGATGGGTTTCCAGATCCCCAGAAGCTATATTCCAAAAGGCATGCGGGGCTGCAGGAAAGGGGTGTTAAGAAAGTCACAGCCCATGGGCAGAAATCATTCCATCTGGGCAAACACTTGAGTGTATACTAGTTGTTAACTGTATTTTAACCTTACATCAGCCTGTCATACCCATGGCACTTTTCCCCTGGGGAAGAAGGGGCAGAAGCCTATTGATAGCAGCAACCCAGAAGCAGAGATGAGAAGGAAGCCATGTGAGCTTGCAACAGCAAGGGAGGAGCAGCCAACCAACAGAAGGAGGAGGAGGAGGAGGAGGAGGAAGAAGATTTGGATTTACACCCCGCACTTCACTCAGGGTCTCAGAGCGGCTTACAATCTCCTTCCCTTCCTTTTCCTCCAACAGATACCCTGTGAGGTAGTTGGAGCTGAGAGAGCTCTGAGAGAATTGTGACTGACCTAAAGTCACCCAGCTGGCTGCATGTGGAGGAGTGGGGAATCAAACCCAGTTCTCCAGATTAGAGTCTGCTGCTCTTAACCACAATACTAAACTGACCCTCTGGAACAAAGAAATCACCTGGGCTAAAGGTCTCAATGAGAGGAAGTCTTTGCTTGGGAATAGAAGCAGAGAAACAGGAATTAGGAAGACTGAGGCTGTAAACATGGAACCCAGTTGTGATCAGATGGAGTTGGTGAGAGAAGAAGAAGAGATTGGATTTATACCCCGCCCCTCACTGCCCAAAGTCCTCTCAGAGCAGCTTACAAACTCCTTTCCTTTCCCCTCCCCACAACAGACACCTTGTGAGGTAGACAGGGCTGAGAGAACTTCTGACAGAAATGGCTCTTTTTCAAGAACAGCTGTGCCAGAGCTTGTGACTGACCCAAGGTCACATCAGCAGGTGCAAGTGGAGGAGTGGGGAATCAAACCTAGTTTTCCCAGATTAGGGTCCGCACACCTAACCACTATACCAAACTGGCTCTCAGAGGTGAACTGTCTAAACTACAAGGTCATAGTGAATCTCTGGAACTGGCATTATAAAGGGTGATCTTGCCCTCTTCCCTCCCTCATGTACAGGATTTTCCCTTCTGTCGTCTTTCTTGCTGAGGAGTCCTTTTATCTATTTTCTTATTATTTGTTTGTCTTTATATTTTGTCCATACATCTCTCTATCTATGTATTTTGATGCTGGCCCTGCCCAGGGAACTGAGAGAAGAGATAAAATCACATTCTTATATTCTGCTTTTGAAATGACCCACAAAAGGCTTTTTGAAAGTTCAAAATAAACAAAATGTTTTATTTAATTTGGAGGAGAAAAGATCAGGTGGATTCAGATGTAGGATACATGAGGTGAACAGATAATAAAAGTGAGGTAACTTTGTGTTCACACATCAGATAATTTGTTGTGAACAAATAAATGTTTCTGTTATTCAACAATGTTTTTAAAACTTTGAGGAGAGAGGCTTTCTTTTCAGTGTCTGTTTAAACACTCAAGCATAGGTTTCTGAGTTTCGCCGACAGGTAAAGTTTAGAAAGTGGGAACATACAGCCAAGTTCTCAGATTATTAGGCATTAACCCTTGACAGTCTGTCACAGCAACCTATACATTTTTGGTATGTTGACTGGTCTTTGAGTCTGTCAAAATAAGATGGCATCCTGATCCCCTCCCCCCCAGGAGATGAGTCCTCTAGTTATGGGGGCTTCACAAAACCTAGGGGAAAACAAACCTTTTGTTTCCATGTGGAAATGGAATAATAACTGTGGATATGGAATAATAATTACCTTGTCCCCATCATTCAGATGTCATTCAAATGTTGATCTGAATCTAACCGATGTAACCAAACCCTAACGGCTGAAATTGAATTTGAAGAGCTTGTCAGCAGAAGTGTTTTGTTGCTATGAACTAGAAACTGTTGGACCATATAGTAAACAAGGCCATTGTTGACCAAATACTTGTTTGATGAATTTGCCATCTGGCTTTGTGCCAATGTTTTGTGCGTAAACATTATTATACTGAGCTTTTCAAGTAGTTGAATCTATAAATTGAAAGGTTTTGAAGGAACCTGAATTTAGCACAGTTCCTAGCCAGTGCCAAAAAGCATTTGTCTTACTTCAGAGGTTTTCTTTTCCTGAATCATGTACTGTACTCTTTATGAAGATTTCACTTTGCTCTGTAATTGGAATCAGATAATAGTTACTAACTTTTGAGTGCATCAGGAAATATGAACATGTATGAAGTATCTGCTTTCCCTAGTGAATAATTTGTATTCCAGTCCAAACAAATTTAGAGCTAGTATGAAAACTTTATTTTTGTTTTGTTTTTGCTAGCTGTGGGGAAATGTGAAATATTTTATAACATACATGTATTTGACAACTACCAACAAAGAAGCTAAAAATTAAGGGTATTTTCTACTACTTTAATAAAAGACTGTATGAATAAATTCAGAGGTGCTACTAAGGGAGGAATGTTTGACCCAGGAACTGGGATGTCTCCTGTTCTAGATGAGGATGTACAGATAGGTGGCAACCATGTCCATGGACACCTTTCACTAGCTTTCGTAGTGAGCCACCTACAGCCCTTCTTGGGCAAGAAAGATCTTGCCATGGTGGTGCATTCCCTGTTAATAGCTAGATTAGGTTACTGCAATCTGCTATACATGGGACTGCCCTTGAAGACTACAACCGGTACAGAATGCTGACTGGAGTGGATTATAGGGATCATATCACTCCAGTCTTGTTCCATTTCTACTGGCTCCAAATTTCATTGTAGGTCCAGCCTAGGAAACTGAGAGAAACTAAAATCCTTCTTTTTGTCCTGGTTTGACAGTGGTACACAAGAAGCTGATGGTAAATCAGAAATAACAAACTGGTTTTTTTTCACTTTGAAGGGAAATGGTTAGATAGGAATCAGGTTTAAGACTTATGAGGTGAACAGGCACGAGGCGAGGGTGAGGTAACTCTGTATAAAAATAAACACCTAGATAATTTGACACAAACTAGTAACTTTCTGTTATTCGAACACATCTTTAAAACTCGAGAAGAGAGATTTCTTGGCAGTCTCTACTTACAAAAACAAGCATAAGCTTCTTGGTATAAGAAGGGGGTGGCGACTCTCTACTTGGGGCTGCCTTTGTTGCAAATCCGGAAGCTGCAGCTGGTGCAGAATGCTGCAGCCAGGCTGTTGATGGGTCTCTCTAGGAGGGATCATATTCAGCCTGTGCTGAAAGTGCTGCACTGGCTGCCAATAGCGTACCGGATTCGCTTCAAAGTGCTGGTCTTGACCTTTAAAGCCCTGTATGGCCAGGGTCCAGCCTACTTGAGGGACCGCCTTTCCCCATATGTTCCCCCAAGGGCACTTCGGTCTGGGAGTCAACAGCTCCTGGAAATTCCAGGCCCCAGGGAAGTAAAATTTGCTGCCACCAGAGCCAGGGCTTTCTTGGTGGTGGCTCCTACCTGGTTGTCAGGAGTCCTAACTTAGTCAGCAAAACACCAGGCCTTGTGATGCAAGCAAGGATAGTATTTATTATAAAGCTGCAAGAGAAAGGTTCACTGAAGCAGGTACATTGTTCAGAATGACTTGGTTACAAAAAGCAAGCAGTTATACAGGGCAAGGGGGTGAATGGGGACCCCCCCTTCTCCTAGTCACAGAATACCATGCGATTGGGAATCGAAAGTTACTACGCTAATGAAGTTCCCAACGCCCCCATTATTCACAGCAAAGCTGCAGCTTTGAAAGCGATAGGAAAGCTCGCAGCTTGATTCCTCAAGGTCAGAATGTCCCGTCTGCAGGAGATAGGGGTAACCAGAGCTACATTCCATTCTCACACCCTAAGCGTAAATCAACAACTCCCCAGATTCCAACCTCCCGCCTGTCACGCCACTAAGGCGCCCAGAGCCAACCTCCCCTCCCCTCCATCCATCATGACAGGGCTACCTGACATGCAGCCCCCTCGAAAATAAGCCTACCCCTTTGGTTTATGGGGGTACAACTTGTGGAACGCCCGGATAAGCCGGGGGCCAGAACATTTTCCGCCCGTACCCACTCCCTCTGTTCCGGCCCAAAGTCAATCCATTCAACCAGATAAAATAATCGATTGCGAGAGATCTTAGAGTCCAAGATTTGCGATACTTCGTAGTGAGGTTCCCCCCCCCACCAGCAGCGGAGGTGGGGTCGGCCGTTGTGGTCTCCATTTGTTCTCCTCAGGCGCCTGGCGTAGAAGCCTTACATGGAAAACAGGATGAACAGACTTTAGGGATTTGGGCAAAGCAAGTTCAACAGTTACATTGTTAATCACTCTCACAATCTCAAAGGGACCGATAAATTTCCAACCGAGCTTGCGACTCGGCTGAATACGACGCAAGTGTTGCGTGGATAAATAGGCAAACTCCCCACATTTAGGGATCCAGGCAAGATTACGTTTCTTGTCGGCCTGGAGTTTGTAAGCCGCCTTAGCTTCTTCTAGAGTCTTGGCTAACGAACCCCACGCCATTTGTAAGTGTTTGCACCAGTCTCCAGCGTCTCCCGCCGGGAGATCGGGAGAATTCAAAAATGGCAGCGGCGGGGCGTCGTATCCATGTACTGCTTTAAATGGGGACATTCCAGTCGACGAGTGCTGAGTATTATTGTAACAGAACTCAGCTAAAGGCAAAAGAGAATGCCAGTCGTCCTGCTGAAAGTTGGAAAAACACCGCAAATATTGTTCCAAAGTTTGATTTACACGTTCGGTCTGCCCATCGGATTCTGGATGATATGCACTGCTAACCCCCCTCTCCACCCCAAGCAGTGACATAAGTTCACTCCAGAATCGTGAGACGAATTGCACCCCCCTATCCGAGATTACTTTAGCAGGTAAAGTGTGGAGCCTCACTACGTGTTGCAAAAACGCAGAGGCTAGTTTCTTGGCAGAGGGGATAGAGGCAAACGGAACAAAATGAGCCTGTTTGGTAAACAAGTCCACTATCACCCATATGACAGTTTTCCCCCGCTAGGGGGTAGGTCCGTAATAAAGTCCATAGAGATCACTTCCCATGGCCGAGCCGGCGTGGGGAGGGGTTGTAACGCACCCGGGGATTTGCCGGGCCGAGGTTTACTCATCAAGCACATTTGACACCCAGACGTGAAGAGGGAAATGTCTTTCCTTAGCCCCGGCCACCAAAACTGTCTTTGTAGGAGCTGGAGAGATTTCACAAACCCTGTGTGTCCAGCCAGTTTCGACCCGTGCGCCCACCCCATCACCTCCCCCCGAGGGACCGTGGGGCAAAGAGTTTATTTTTCTTAATCCAGCAGCCGTGCGCATCACGGAGTATTCCTTCTTCCCCCTCCACCTCCTCCCTATCCGCATCCGTCATAGCTGTAGAGAATTTCACCACCCAGTCCTTGGGAGGAGGATCTGGCGACGGGGGGGAGAGTTTGGCCTGCCTCCGAGTGGTAACTGCCCCTCCCAGTTGGGAGGGAGTGAAAATTGAGTCATGAATCTCCTCCCTCTTACTGTCGTGTTGCGGGAGGCGGGACAGCGCATCAGCCAGCGAGTTTGACGTCCCCGGGAAGTGGTGCAGTGTAAAGTTAAACTTGGAGAAGAAATCAGCCCAGCGGAGCTGTTTGGCGTTCAAGGAACGGGGGAGCGGAGCAGCTCGAGGTTTTTGTGATCAGTCCAGACCTCGAACGGGACACGTGCCCCCTCAAGCCAATGGCGCCAAGTAGCCAGCGCCAAACGGATCGATCCTGCTTCTTTCTCCCACACCGACCAATTCCGTTCAGTATCATTAAATTTCTTTGAAACATAAGCAAGGGGGTGCAGTTTCCCATCCTCACCTCTTGGAGGATCGCCCCCCCCATGGCAACGTCTGAAGCGTCAACTTGAACAATGAATTTCTTAAGTTCATTAGGGTGGGCTAAGACCGGTTCAGACGTGAAAAGGGTTTTCAATTTGTCAAAAGCCCGTTGGCACTCTGGTGACCATTTCAATTTAGCTCCAGGTCGAGTGCATTCGGGTGGCTTTCCTTTGGTTTTCAATAAGTCAGTCAAGGGGAGAGCCACCTGGGCAAAGTTTGATAGGAACGATCTATAAAAGTTCGCGAATCCAAGGAAACCCTGGAGTTGCCTCCGCGTTTTGGGGGCCTCCCACCCTACTACATCCTTAATCTTGTCAGGGTCCATCTCAATTCCTTTTTGAGATATGCGGTAGCCCAGAAAAGGGATCTCCGTTTTGTGAAATTCACACTTGGACAGTTTGGCAAACGGTTTATGCTTGTGCAACGTTTGTAGCACTTCCCGCACCAGTTTCACATGAGATTTCAGGTCGGGAGAATATAAAAGAATGTCATCAAGGTAAACAAGGACCCCCTTGAACAAATATTTATGCAACACCTCGTTAATTAAGTTCATGAAGACCCCCGGGGCCCCTTGGAGCCCGAATGGCATGACCAGATATTCAAACTGGCCCAGGGGGTGTTGAACGCCGTCTTAAATTCATCCCCCTCCCGAATTCGGACTCTGAAATAGGCATCTCGGAGGTCTAACTTCGAGAAGATTTTCCCCCAGCCACCGCCGCCAACAAGTCTTTTATGAGGGGCATGGGGTAAGCGTTTGTGTTGGACACTGCATTCAAACCACGATAGTCAGTGCATAGCCGCAACCCCCCGTCCTTTTTTTTTCGGAAAAGCACCGGAGCCGCAAACGGGGAGGATGCTGGCCGTATAAAACCCCGACTGAGGTTTTTGTCAATGAACTTTCGCAGTTCCACTTTTTCCGAGGGGCTCATAGAATACAGTTTTCCCTTTGGCAACTTTTGGTTGGGCAAAATTTCGATTGCACAGTCTGAGTTTCTGTGGGGGGGTAATTCATCGGCCTCCTCCTCCCCAAACACAGGGGCCAGGTCGTGGTACTCGGGGGGATGCTTTCCAGTTCCGCGTCTGCCACCCCCGCCGTCACTAGGAGTTGCCCCCCGTCGTGGGTCCCCACTCTTTCCTCCACAAATGGGACCGGCATTTCCCAGAGATGAAGTTCACCTTCCCCTCCCCCATAGTACGTGCGGATCGTGGTCAAAGAACCACGGGCTCCCTAGAACCAGAGGGAAGCGGGCTGCAGGGTTAACCACGAAAGATCTTTCTTCCCAGTGTTGCCCGAGTCCCACCCTTAAGGGTACAGTCTCGTATTTACAGGGTTCTTTCATAGTGGACCCGTCCATTTGAGTAAAAATTAAAGGTTCATTTAGTTTAACAACTTTCGCCCCTAGTCCCGTAATTAGTGTGGGATTGATGAGGTCTCTCCCACACCCAGAGTCAATGAGGGCTCGTACTCTCACATGGGTCAATAGACCCGGGTCCATTACAGTCACTGTGAGAAAGAAAAGAGAGGGGGGTTTGCTCACCGAGTTTTGCGCCTGGGAGTGTGGGACCTGCTGTTCAGCGCTGTTTACAGCAGGTCCGGCTCGTTTCCCTGCGGCACGGTCTCGCCATCGGATGAGTCGGATGCCTCGCTGAGCGGTTTAGCTTGCAAGGCTTTCGCCCCCTTCGGTTTCGCCACCTGTTTGGGTGTAGATGTGTCAAATTTCTTCTTGACTCCTTTTTGCGCCCCAGCCGGTGCAGAAGACGTTGGGCAGTTCGCGGCGAAATGACCTCCTTCTCCACATTTGAGGCAAAGACCTTGCTTCATTCGGAGTTCCCTGGTACCGTCTCTCGGCTTCGGATTCGGGGCAAGGGGTTTCCCCTTCGCTGCAGGCGTGGGACCCCTGTTGGCCATCGCTGCGGCGTCATCCAGTTTGATGGTCTTCAGCCGGTTCTCCATTGTGATGGCGGCTTGAATCCATCCCGTGAGGGTGTTCGGGTCTTGGTTCCTGGTGACTTCTCGGCGGATCTCCGCGTTGAGCCCCCACTTGTAGAAGTCTACTAGGTTCCCTTCCCCTCGGAGTTTAGCGGCACATCTGCGGAACTCCGAGGTGTAGTCTCTCACCGACCTCGCGCCTTGTTTGAGGCTTCGGATCATTGCCTTGGCTGCTTTAGTAGAATGCACATCTTCGAATTGCTCTTTCATGGCCCACATGAAAGAATCGATCTCTCTCAGCTCACGCCCGTCATCTTGGTGGAGTCCCACATACCAATCTGCGGCCGCTCCCTTCAAGTGGACTGCTATGACATCGACCATGCGCTCTTCCCGTTGGAAAAGGTGACCCCAGGTTTCGATAAACCTCTCGGCTCTCACCAGGAAGAACGGGAATTTTTCGGGGTCTCCATCGAAATCAGCGTCCAGGAGTTCTGCCGGCTTAGATGGCAAGAACCCCCAAGGGCGAGGGGGTGGTTGCCCAGGTCCTGGCCCCGCTGGTTGGTCTGGCGGGCCAGCTGGTACGTTCCCTTGGTCTTGGTCCAGCGCCGGGCGCTGGTCGGGAGGAACGCGATCTGGTGGTTCCTCACGTCTCTGCCGCTCACGCTCTTCCCGTATCCCTTCCGCGATCATCTGTGGGATGCGTGCGAGGGATTCGTCCAGGAAGCGCATCAGGCGGTCTTGGCTCGGCTCCCCACTCCACCTCCTTCTCACCACGGCATCCTTGCGGCTCTCGGTGTCTCGACCGGTGTCCTCCGGGGCTTCTGCTGTGATGAGCTTTCGGACCGACCTCTCGGGGTGACTAGCTCCCATGGAGGCTCTCGGGGTCCCAAACCACGCTTCGTGGGTCTCAGCCAAGGGTTTCACCCAGTCTCGTCTGCGCCCAACTCGGTGGGTCACCCCTCCATAGGCTGCCCCATACGGGTCTCTGTAAGGCCCTCCAAAGTCGTACTCCCCACCCCATTGTCTCGGCACATGTGTGTCAGGGGTCTCCTTGGGTACGTCTTTCCCTGGAGGCCTTTTCTCCTTCTCTTCTTCAATCGGGAGAGTGTCTTCTTCACCGTCACTCATTGTGGAGTGGCGGGTTTACGACCAGTCCCGAAAGTTGATGAAGATTCTGAACAAACTGTCAGGAGTCCTAACTTAGTCAGCAAAACACCAGGCCTTGTGATGCAAGCAAGGATAGTATTTATTATAAAGCTGCAAGAGAAAGGTTCACTGAAGCAGGTACATTGTTCAGAATGACTTGGTTACAAAAAGCAAGCAGTTATACAGGGCAAGGGGGTGAATGGGGACCCCCCCTTCTCCTAGTCACAGAATACCATGCGATTGGGAATCGAAAGTTACTACGCTAATGAAGTTCCCAACGCCCCCATTATTCACAGCAAAGCTGCAGCTTTGAAAGCGATAGGAAAGCTCGCAGCTTGATTCCTCAAGGTCAGAATGTCCCGTCTGCAGGAGATAGGGGTAACCAGAGCTACATTCCATTCTCACACCCTAAGCGTAAATCAACAACTCCCCAGATTCCAACCTCCCGCCTGTCACGCCACTAAGGCGCCCAGAGCCAACCTCCCCTCCCCTCCATCCATCATGACAGGGCTACCTGACACTGATGGAGGGAGCTCCCGGAGGAGATCCGGGCCCTGCGGGACCTTGCTCAGTTCTGCAGGGCCTGTAAGACGGAGCTATTCCGCCGGGCCTATGATTAGGAGCCGCCGCCATGGTTAGCCATCTGCCATCGCACTATTGTCACCATCGAGTGCGGGGCGGCCCTGGCAGGAGAGGGGGTGATGAGCTACTGTTTGGCTGCTGTTTGGCTATTGGGGGTTAACGTCTGCCGGGGGCTATAATCTGCCCCATCTTGTTTTCATTGCCTGAATGTTGTTTTTATGTTTTATATTGTTTATGTATTGTTTATATGTTTATATTCTGGTTTTATACTATTGAACTTGTTTTAAAGTTGGCATGTGTGCCTTGTTGTTAGCCGCCCTGAGCCTTCGGGGAGGGCGGGATACAAATCCAAATAAATAAATAAATAATAATAAATAAATTGGTGTCACAGACACTAAAGTTGATGAAGGCAGGAACATTCACACAAGTCCCAGTTCCCTTCCTTATCCACTGGCTGGGGATTGCCCCCATCTTCTAAGAGCAAGTGGCCTACCTAGCCTATTTGGCCCCCAGGGCAAATAATTTTTTAACACCCCCTCCTTTTTGTCATCAAGTCACAGCTGACTTATGGTGACCTCATAGGATTTTCAAGGCAAGAGAAGTTCGGAAGTGGTTTGCCATTGCCTGTCTCCATGACAGTCCTGCTTAACTTATGAAATCGGGGGGGGGGTACACACAAAAAATAGGTAAAGGAAGACAGAAATGAATGAGAAACATTTTCCGGATCTGGTCTTAATGACAGAGGGTGTGTGGAGCTTGCTCTCCCACTCTCTGATCCATTTACCTTCTTTAGGCTATGTTGTTAGGCCTCAAACCTTGTCTTGTAGAGGGGGTGCTAGAGCTAAGACTGAGGGGGTGGCGACTCTCTCAACTTAACTAGAAGTCCCGAAACGAAGAGGTGAATTGGAACACGGACGAGACTCCGGAAGTCACGACGCGCACAAGGGGAGGCCAGAGGATTCTTCAGAGTCGGAAAGGAGCAACCCTATGATTGGCAGTCTGAGACACAAAGCTAAGTAAAACTAAAATTAAAATGGAACTTACCTTAATTAAATCTCGAGGAGGGGTAGGATTTGAGTCAGAAGCAAACGGGTCCTCCAGTTTGTTTATATAGCTCTTAAGGCAAGCGGCTAGTGAAATAACAATTGGGTAAATAGCGAGTTTAGAATAAGAAAGGAGGGCGGTTAAGTGTAAAGCAGCGTTAATGCTGGGTATTACATAGTCTTTTTTTTCTCTTTCTTTGTTGCCTTTCTGTGCGGCGGCCCCTTTAAATCTGAGTGTTGGATGACGAGGCATATCGCTGTGAGAGGCAAAGGAGAGGAGGCAATGACGCCTCGAGGCGGAAATACAGCTGAAAGGAGGAGGCAAGACCACAAGCTGATGAGATCACAGAGCAATTAGAACAACAGAGACAAAGGCGGAGGGAATCTACAGAGCGACCAGAGAACACGGAGAAAGGCAGAGGGAGTTGAGAGTGGAATTTTTTTTAAAAAAAGAAAATTTATTATTGGATATATAATAGCATGTTCCACATTTTGTTTACAATTCTTATCATATCCTTTTCAAATTTTTATCTCCCCCCGGCTTCCCACGATGCTCCGCCCCCGTTAACATTTTCAACCAATATTCTCGTACATTCAACTCGTTCTTAATATTCAAATCTTAAATTTCAATATTTTGCTTTTTAACTTTAACAATTAGGTAACTTTTTGAAATACAGTCTCTCTTGTTACAACACTTCTATTATTAGTAACCATCAAAACAAAGTAATCTGTTTTTCACATCCCAGTTAAGCTCTAAATAGTCTTTAAAATCTTTCCAGTCTGTTAAAAATTCTTCGTCTTCTACTCCATGAAGTTTTCTTGTTAGTTTGTCCATCTCAGCCATAAAAATCATTTTTTTAATCCATTCCCACTTATCAGGTATCTGCTCTTGTTTCCAGAACTGAGCGTAAGTCATTCTTGCAGTTGAAATGAGATACCATAACAAAGTTCTTTTTGTCATTTTGACTTCTTCTAACTTTAGTCCTAAAAGCAACATTTCTGGTTCTTTTTTCAACGTACATTTCAAGATTTTCTGAATTTCACTATGAATCTCTGTCCAAAAAACATTTGCTTTTTCACAAGTCCACCACATATGGTAAAACGAGCCCTCTTTCTTTTTACATTTCCAACATTTGTTAGACATATTCTCATTCATATTAGCAATTTTTTTGGTGTCATATACCATCTATACATCATTTTGTAACAGTTTTCTTTAACATTAACACATGTTGATATTTTAATCAACTTTTTCCACAAACATTCCCAAGATGACATTTCTGTATCTCTATTTACATTTATAGCCCATTTCACCATTTGTTCTTTTACTATCTCATCTTCTGTATACCACTTTAACAAAATCTTGTACATTTTAGAAATCATTTTTTTACCTGTTTCACTCCAATTTTTTTCTATTTCATTATTTTCTTTTCTAAAACTATATCTCATTTTGTCAGTCTTAAATAAATCGTAAATCTGTCTATAATTTAACCAGTCATACTCAAAACCCAAATCTTCTCTTGATCTCATCGCAAAGCTTTTCCCCTCAATTTTCAGAATATCTCTGTAAGGTAGCCAGTCTTTTCCTTTGTGCCTTGAAAGTGGTTTTATTACTTCCGCCGGAACAATCCACATTGGTCTTGCTTCAAAAAAGAATCTCTTATATCTCATCCATGTCATAAATAGTGATCTCCTTATGAAGTGGTGCTTAAAAAGGTTGTCTACTTTGGATTTCTCATACCATAAATAAGCATGCCAACCATATCTTCAATCATGCCCTTCTAATGCCAACAGTTGTCTATTCTCCAAGTTAATCCACTGCTCCAACCAGGCTAGGCACACCGCGTCATGATATAATCTAAAGTTAGGAAGCTGGAAGCCTCCCCTTTCTTTTGCATCACAAAGTATTTTCATTTTAATCCTTGGCTTCCTTCCAGCCCACACGAATTTAGAAATCTCCTTTTGCCATAAGTTCAACACTTTACAATCTTTCACAATTGGAATCGTCTGGAATAAAAAAAGCAAACAGAAGCCATGTGAGCTTGCATTTCTTGATATCTTGTTGAATTTTGTTCCAGGCCTTTTCGTAATTGTTCTTAAACAAATCTATATTCTTTGCTGTAACCTCAATTCCCAAATATTTAGCCTTTTTCACCACTTCACATTGAGCTCTTTCTTGTAAATCCAACTGTTTTTCCTTTCTCACATTTTTACAGAGTATTTTTGTCTTGTTCTTATTAACATAAAATCCCGCCAAGTCACCAAATTCTTTAATCCTTTCCATCAATAACGGTACATTTCTTAATGGGTCTTCAATTATAAACATTACATCATCGGCAAAAGCCCTGTATTTATATTCAAAGTTTCCAATTGTAAGTCCTTTTATATCTTTATCTTCCTTTACTTTACTCAGCATCACTTCCAAGATCCAAATAAATAACAAAGGCGATAACGGACACCCTTGTCTTGTACCTTTCTGTACTCTAAAATAATCCGTCAACTCCTTATTCTCGTTCAACGATGGTTTTGTTCACAATATACAGCCCTAATCATATTTCATAGAATCATAGAATCATAGAATGTTAGAGTTGGAAGGGACCTTGCAGGCCATCTGGTCCAACCCCCTGCACTCTGCAGGAACACAGCCGAAACCCCTACATACCTACAACATACCCAAAAGATGGTTGTCCAGTCTCCTCTTGAAAACGTCCAGCGAAGGAGCTGTCCAATGAGTTGAGAGTGGAAAAAGGGCTGTCCAATGAGTTGAGAGTGGAAATTGACAGCTGGAGACGGCGGTGACTAGTGATGTGGGAGAAGTTGGAAGCGGCTGGAGCTGTGTGTGACATGACGAGGAGCGAGTGGAGAGCAGAGCTTGGACTTTGGGAAGCAGACAGGAGTTAGAGAGAAGAAGAGCATACTATAAGAGTGAGAGGAAGAAGAGTGGAAGTGGCTAAAGATAGAAAGTTAAAAAGAAATACATGGGACTTAAAGGTTTATTTGGGATATTTAGCAATAAGTAGAGACTTACAGAGTGTTTAAGACATCAGGACAGACTGATAGGAGAGGAGAACAATAGTTAAATAGATAGTAAAGGCAGTTCAACAAGGAATATATATATATATAAAAATATAAATAAATACTAATAACAGCCCAACAAGGAATTTAAACAGAATAGTAATATAAATAGAAGGGGAGGATTTATGGCCACAGGTTTTTCAAGTGGTAGAAGAACTTCAATGCTCTCTCCTGGTCAGGTAGGAAATATAAGTCAATTAAGACCAGATATGATTATTGACAGTCATAGATCAGTATACATACAAAAGCGGATTACAAAATTAAAAATTTAGAAAAAGCAGCTCTAAAATAAGCTACTACAAACCAATAAAATGTTAAAAAGTATTATTTTTCTTTTAAAACCCCTATTCATTAATCTGTTTATGAGACTAATAAATTTCTAATCCTTGATGCCAGCCAACCAACCAAATCTAGCTATTTGGAGGGTAACCCTAGGAAGCCTGTCTGAAAGGAAGCCTCTCAAGAGGCAAAGACTTTGCCTATGTGTAGTCAATTAAGACAAAGCACGATGAGCATTCCACAGGCAACCATGAAGGATTTGAATAAAATGATCCAAGAAAGTGTCACTCAAGCAATTAAACAAACTATAGAAACGACCTTACCTTCTCTAATTAAAATTTAAAAATGAAATAGAACCATTGAAAAATAAAATAGATGAGATAACATCACAAATTAATATAGAAACACAAAAAATCAAGAAGCAAATATTGGATAATAAGCAAGAAATAATGAAAATGACCACCAAACAAGGGAAATTTAAAGAAAAATTACAAGACCTAGATTTTGAAATTTTAGAATTAAAAGCAAAAAATGAAAGAATTGAGGAGACCCTTATAAACTTTGAAATGGATAAAGCGGCACAAATAATAAGATGCCAAAATATTCCCGAGAACATTGAAAAAACTCTTAAAGATGAATTAGCGCAAAATCTAGCGGAACAACTACAGATAGGCACGAAAGAAGAAATAAGGTACAGTATTGAAGATATATATAGAAGAAACTCTTCATATGCTAAACAGCATAAACTCCCCAGGGAGGTGCATGTGAAATTTTTTAGGAAAGACATGAAAGAGAGAATTCTCAAGGCTACATATGAAAACAAGGTCACTATTCAAGGAGAAGAAATTAAATTCCTAAAAGAAGTCCCATGGAGAGTAAGGGAGAGAAGAATCCCATACTCTAAATTGACAAATTTATTGAGAAATAACGGAATTGTATATCGATGGCTGGTCCCCGAAGGGGTACTTTTTTCATATGATAGTAGGAGGCAAAGGATAGATTCAATCTTTAAAATTGAGAATTTCCTTGAGAAGTATGGAGAAGATTTGGGACTCCGAAAAGAAGAGGAACAAGAAGAAGAAAGAGAGGAAAGCAAGGAATCTGAAGAGGCGGAGGAAACTATAGAGCAAGAAAAGGAAGTAACCACAGGAACTACCACAAAGAAAGGGAAGAAAAAAACAAATAAATCGACATACCAGATTTTAACTAGGTTTATATACAAAAATAAAGGAAGAAACAGTAAGAAATAATAAATAATGTGGATTAAGAAATTTAAAATCTTATCTATTAATATAAATGGGCTGAATAGCCCACAAAAAAGAAGAACGTTTCAGCAAATAAATAAAAATAAAGTGGATATTGTATGTTTACAAGAAACTCATATAAAGAAAGATGGTATTAAATATCTAGACAACAAAAAAATGGGAATGGCATTTATAGCTTCAGATTCAAAGAAAAAAAGGGGAGTAGTAACCTATGTGAAGGATAAACTTAATCCTTAAATGTTTTATGCATCAAAGGATGGTAGAATAGAGGCGGTAGCTATAACAAGGAACGGCAAAGAAACATTGATAATTAATATATATGCGCCGAATCAAAATCAAAAATCCTTTTATAAAGAATTGCAGACAGTTTTGAGCCTGAAGGAGTTTGAATATATATGTTTAGAGGGGACTACAATGCGGTATTAGACTCTGTTATTGCCTTTATTGTTTATATTTGCCTTAGAATCACTAAATAATTCAATAAGAAATAATGATCAGATAAATGCTTTAAGAGTTAAAGGGGAGGAATTTAAACTTTTGGCGTTCGCTGATGACTTTGTATTTATAGTGGAAAATCCTCAAAAATCTATTAAAGTATTGATGGAAATAGCTCACGCTTATGGACAAGTAGCTGGCTTCAAGATAAATTTTAAGAAAACAAAACTTCTACTCAAAAACTGTGACTCGGATATTGCACAAGAAATTAATAAAATAACATCTATGGAAATAGTTAAAAAAGTGAAATATTTGGGTGTTTATGTAACTAATAGAGTCAGTTTGCTAATAAAGGACAACTATTATAAACTACTGGAAGATATTAAGAATGATCTTTCAAGATGGAAGGAAATACCGTTATCGTTTATGGGTAAAATTGCAGCGATAAAAATGAATATATTGCCTAGGTTTTTATTTTTAGCCCAAAATATCCCCATATTGAAGAATTTGAAATTTATCAATGAATTAGATATGATTACCAGAAAGTTTATATGGCATCCAAAAAGAGCAAGAATTAAATGGAAAGTTCTCCAGGACAGAAAAGAAAAGGGAGGGATGGGAGTACCGAATTGGAAAATATATTATCAGGTGAGTGCATTGACTTGGATAAGAGATTGGATTCTATTGGAAGATACAAGAACATTGGCGCTAGAGGACCACGATCTGTTTATGGGGTGGCATTCATACGTATGATATGAAAAGGATAAGATACACTCGATTTTTACCCAGCATGCAATAAGGGGTGCTTTAAGTAAAATTTGGAATGAGATAAAAGAGAGATTTTATAGGAAAACTCCAAGATGGGTATCACCATTGGAAGCTTTTGTGAAACCGTCACTCTCGATAACAAATAAGAAAGTTAATTATAATGTTCTGTTGGAAAAAAATGATACCTTAAAAACAGAAGAAAAATTGAGACAGGAATATCAAACTAATTTATCATGGTGGGAACGCACATTACTACAAGATAGATATGGTAAAGATAAGCTAAAGGGATTTGAAGATAGGAATACTCAACTTGATAGGATCTGGTTATCATCCAGTGATAAACTAATTCAGAAACTGTACAGATTTCTGTTAGAAGAGTATGAGCTAGATGAAAGTATCAAATCCGTGATGATCTCCTGGATGCAGGATATGGGGAAAGAAATAGAAATTGAACAATGGAATACAATTTGGAAAACTGTAAAATTTATGAGAGCCACTTCCTATAAAGAAAATATTTATAAAATGTTCCATAGGTGGTATTGGTCCCCAGACAGAATTGCAAAATGTTACCTGCAAACTTCGAACAAATGTTGGAAGTGTAAGTCAAGTGTGGGGACCTTTTATCACATGTGGTGGAAATGTAGTAAAGTACAATCATATTGGAAAATGATACATAAAGTCATTTATGAAATTTTAGACGTAGATGTGGTGGTAGCGCCTGAAACATACTTATTGAATATAATTCCAAAAGGTTATAATAAGCAAGATACATATTTATTAGTGTATATTTTAACTGCTGCAAGAATATTAGTGGCTTAAAATTGGAAAATGGACATGTTACCCTCAAAAGATGATTTAATTGGAAAGCTGTTAGACCTAGCAGAGATGGATAATTTGAGTATAATAATACAGGCTAAAGAAGAAAAAATACAAGAGAAAAGATGGTTAAGACTTTATAATTGGATAAAACATGCAAAAAACATAAAGTAAAGCGGAATATTTAACTTATGGTAAAAGACATGTAAATGTACTTAATGACTCAAAAAATGTATGTAATCGTATGTAGAGATATGTGTGCATATAGGTGGAAAATCTTGAAATAAATATAATTTTTTTTAAAAAAAGCAGGAGAGAAATTAAGAGAGGGAAAGGTTGTTTTATCTTGCTGCAACACCCTAACTATTGCTTTGCAAGATCTGACTGAGCTGGTGCAAGGAAAGGTAGAGAGAAATGCTAAACCAGAGGTGTTGAACTCATTTGTTACAAGGGTTATGCCAGATCTGATATAAATGTTACTTTGTTTGGCTGGGCCATGTGTACCACAAAACATAACAACAGGTACTGGAGATACAATCTTTAGAAAGGTGATTTCAGATGCTGAATGGCAATAGCAGGTGAATGACAATCATAGGCTTGATTGGATTAGGTGTGATGGGCATGGTGATATCAGCATTGGTAATGAGACCAAGATCTCAATTTGGTCCAGGAAGATTCAGTCCAGGAGTACGCAAAGAATAAATCAGCGTAAGTCTGACATTAGAAATCAGATTTAAAAACCAGTGGGGGGACATTTTAACCTTCCAGGACATTCAGTTGCTGGCCTGAGAATACCAGTTCTCTTACAAAGGCATTTCAAAAGGAGATTAGAAAGAAAGACTGCTGAATTGCGATAATGAAGCTCAAGACAATGCATTTTCCTGGACTGATCTGAGACCTAGGTTTCCTGTTTCATTACCAACACCTGCTATTGTCATTCAACATCTGAAATCACTCCACTGTCCAGGATGGACATATGACTCACATTCTAGCTGTATCTGAAGAAGTGAGCATTGACTCATGAAAGCTCATGCCCTGTCACAAATGTTGTTAGTCGTTAAGGTACTATTAGATTCTTGCTCTTTTCCACTAATAGAGACTGTAAGATCCCCCCCCCAATCTGTTAGAAATGGAGAGAGGGATGTGTTGATTTCAGACTGGGCAAAATCCACTCAGTGCTAGCGATGATAATGAAACAGTTAAAAAAAGCAAAATGGGTTAATGTGAAGAATGGGAGGGGAGAGAGGGAGATGTGTTCAGCTGGAACATATGAAACCCTAAATATATTTTAAAATACTTAGCCATCTACTTCCAGTCATTAAACAATGGAATCCAATCCAAGTGTTTTAATTCCTAATTTGAAAGAAAATAAAATCCCAGATAGACACCAAGAAATCTAATCTTTAAAAAACCCTTTTCAGAATACGCCAAAATAATTTCCTTTTAGTTTTCCCTTCCCCTTATCCCAGTGCATCTCTTTCCTGCATCCAGGGCTCTTTTTGTAGCAAGAACTCCTTTGCATATTAGGCCACATACCCCTGATGTAGCCAATCCTCCAAGAGCTTACAGTAACCCCTGTAAGAAGAGCTCTGTAAGCTGTTGGAGGATTGGCTACATTAGGGGTGTGTGGCCTAATATGAAAAGGAGTTCCTGCTACAAAAAGAACCCTGCCTGAACCCCTTCCTTTCTTTTAACGTATGTGTGATCATGTCTCAAAGAAAATAGCAGAACAGGGTGATTTCAATGTAAAATGTGCTTGTCAGAAGAATCCCCCGTTCTCCCCCCCTGAAGAAATGTATGTGAACATGAAAGCATATACCTTGAATAAAACTTTGTTGGTCTTAAAGGTGCCACCAGACTCAAACTTTGTTCTCTCTGTGGCAATTACTTTAGCAACTATCAGTGTGATCTGTTAAGAAAGTTTCCTTGAGCCTTGGAGAAAAGGGAAGCTTAGTTGACCCTAGAGATCCTTCTATACTTGGACTTCTCTTCAACTTAAAAATAAAAGGGAAAACATTTGGCTGGAAGCAGTAGGACAATGCTGGCTTTGAGGGCCTCTTCAAAGGCCTTCCATAAGCTACGCCTGGGGTGGACGCCACCCCCTGCACCCCCTTGATACACCACTGCTAGGAGCTATTTCCCTCAGACTTGATAGGATCGCCTCTCCCTTCACTGGGAGCTATTTTCCTTAGTCTTGATAGGGATGGGCTATGTATTCCACTTCCCTAACTCAGGGTCCTTCTTGAATCTGTCACAGCCTGCTTTGTTCTCTAAGTGTTAACTGCCAGCCTGGAGCACATTGATGCCCCACCCACCCTGGGCCTGGACACTGTGGGTAAGTGCAGCCCCTGGCCCCGAGAGACTGTCCACCACAGAGCTGCGTGGCGGGCTGAGCTGCACGGCAGACCTACCTGCCCTCCCTTACCTGACCGGCACACGCAAGCAGCTTGAGTGCCATCCATGGTTGGGGTGTGGCAGGCAAGAAGCTGGCTTCAACTTTTAAACGTCCCCTGACTGCCCTGGGGTCTTGCCATTGGCCTGGGGAGGGGAGGGAGGTCCTGACTTTCCCACTGCTTGCCAGATTCATGTCCTCCCACCATCAGGCCACCTCTCCCTCCCCCACCTGGCCCCGCAAATGGTGGGTCGCATTGACTCGGATCCTTCCTGCTTGTGTCAACTGAAGAATTCCATTTGAATCCCGTCACTCAAGGTTCTCAGACCAAGTTAAGAACATAAGAGAAGCCAATGTTGGATCAGACCAACAGCCCATCCAGTCCAACATTCTATCACACAGTGGCCAAAAATACCAGGTGCCATCAGGAGGTCCACCAGTGGGGCCAGGACACTAGAAGTCCTCCCACTGTTGACCCCCCCCCAAGCACCAAGAATACAGAGCATCACTTGCCCCAGAGTCCCTATCTATACCTTGTGACTAATAGCCACTGATAGACGTCTGCTCCATATGTTTATCTAATTCCCTCTTGAAGCTGTCCATGCTTGTAGCCACCACTACCTCCTGTGGCAGTGTTCCATATGTTAATCACTCTTTGGGTGAAGAAGTACTTTCTTTTATCTGTTCTAACCCAACTGCTCAGCAATTTCATTAAGTGCCCATGAGTTCTTGTATTGTGAGAGAGAAAAGTACCTTACCATCTTATAAACTTCAATCATGTCACCCCTCAGTCATCATTTCTCCAAGCTAAAGAGCCCCAAGTGTTTTAATCTTTCTTCATAGGGAAAGTGTTCTATCTTTTTTATCATTCTAGTTGCCCTCTTCTGCACTTTCCCCAAAGCTATAATATCCTTTTTAAGGTGTGGTGACCAGAAGTGTACACAGTATTCCAAATGAGGTCGCACCATTGATTTATATAGGGGCATTATGATACTGGCTGATTTGTTTTCAATACCCTTCCTAATAATCCCCAACATAGCATTGGCCTTTTTTTTTTTTTTTTTTTGCAGTTGCACACTGTCTAGACATTTTCATTGAGTTATCTACTACAACTCCAAGGTCTCTCTCTTGGTCAGTCTCTGCCAGTTTGGACCCCATCAACGTGTATTTATAGTTAGGATTTTTGGCTCCAATGTGCATCACTTGCACTTGGCCACATTGAACCTCATTTAGCATGTTGATGCCCACTCACCCATCCTTGACAGATCCCTTTGGAGTGCCTCACAATCCTCCCTGGTTCTCATCATCCTGAACAACTTTGTATCATCTACAAATTTAGCCACTTCACTGCTTACTCTCAAGTCCAAATCATTAATGAACAAGTTAAAAAGCATTGGACCAAGCACTAATCCCTCTGGTACCCCACTGCTTACCACCCTCCACTGAGAAAATTGCCCATTTATACTCACTCTCTGTTTCCTATTAATTAGCCAGTTTTTGATCCACAAAAGGACTTGTCCTTTTATCCTGTGACTATTGAGCTTACTTAGGAGCCTTTAATGAGGAACTTTATCAAAAGCTTTCTGGAAGTCAAGGTAAATAATATCTATTGGGTTCCCCTTGTCCACATGTTTGTTCACTCCCTCAAGGAACACTTCTCTGCAACTTGTCTCTGCAACAGATTAGTGAGACAAGATCTTCCCTTACAGAACCCATGCTGAATCTGCCTCAATAGTTTTTGTTCATCAATGTGCCTACTAATTCTTTCCTTAATAATAGTTTCCACCAATTTACCTTGTATTGATGACAGACTGACTGGCCTGTAATTTCCTGGATCTCCTCTGGAACCCTTTTTAAAGATGGGAGTGACATTAGCTACCTTCCAGTCCTCAGGAATGGAGGCAGATTTTAATGAAAGATTACATATTTTTGTCAGGAGATCCACAAGTTCACATTTGAGTTCTTTCAGAACTCTCGGATGAATGCCATCCGAGCCTGGTGATTTATTAGTTTTTAAATTGTCCATCAGTCGTAGGACTTCCTCTCTTGTCACCTCAATCTGACTCAGGTCTTTCAACACCCCTCCCGAAATCAGTGGTTCTGGAGTGGGCAAGCACTTTACATCTTCCACAGTGAAGACAGATGCAATAAATGCATTCAGCTTCTCAGCCATTTCCCTATCATCCTTCACTACTCCCTTTACCCCTTGGTCATCCAAGGGCCCCGCTGGCTCCATGGCTGGTTTCTTGCTTCTAATGTATTTGAAGAAAGTTTTATTGTTGGTCTTTATGTTTTTTGCTATATGCTCCTCACATTCCCTTTTTGCCTGCCTGATTACTGACTTGCATTTTGTTTGTGACAGCCTGTGTTCCCTTTTATCAACCTCACTGAGACTAGCTTTCTACCGCTTAAACGAATCCTTCTTACCTTTTACAGCTTCCATTACTTCATTTGTGAACCATGCAGGCTTTTTTCTATACCTATCTGTGCCTTTCCTAAAGCCTTAACCATTTACTGCCCATCACAGATGGAAATATCACTTTCTGAATAAAATCTTGGTCTGGTACCTTGTAAACCAGAATTTTTCCATGTTTCAGTGATACCTCTGGATTTTCCTCCAGTGAAAAAAGTGAGTTCTACCAGCCTTTTCAAAACATATACTTGAGATACTGCTGTAGATTTGGATTTGTGTCCACTTGCTCACATGTATTGAAAGTTATATATAATGTATTTGGTTTTCTCACTCCTTACCCATGGCTTTTTTGCACTCCTTTCCTCCCACTAGCCTTGGTAAAGTTTTCTACTAACTTCTGACACCATAATATAACTTCTGCCTTCATAATATAGCCTGCTCTGTTGCCTTTGAAACTGCTGATCAATGTTCTTCAGCTTTCTTTCTTGACCTCCTATGACACTTTTATTTTCAGATTCTTATCTTTCTTCTCTGACCTCTTATGTAGTTTTCTGTGGCTCCTTCCTTAGGTTGTATTCAGATGACACATGAAGCTGCCTTATATCAAACCAGACTATCCATCCATCAATGCCAGTATTGTTTACTCAGACTGGCATGGTTCTCCAGTGCCTTGGGTCTTTCACATTTACCTGCTGCCTGGTCCTTTTAACTGGAGATGACTTGAACTGAACCTGGGACCTTCTGCATGCCAAGCAGATGCTCTACCACTCAGCCCCGGCCAAATTCAAATGTACTCAAATCTGGCTTGTTGCCTGATCCACAAAAATATTAGCACTCCTCCCTTCTCACAAAAATATTTGTACTCCTCCCTCCTCTCTGCTTTTTCCAGCTCTGCAATATCCTTTTGGAGATACGGTAACCAGAACTGTATACAGTATTCCAGATGAGGCTGCACCATATGAACTATATGGGGGTATTACAATATTGGCCATTTTATTCTCAATCTCTTTCCTAATAATCCCTAACATAAAATTTGTCCTTTTCACTGCTGCAGCACACTGCATTGACACTTTCATTGAATTATCCACTATGACCCCAAGATCTTCTTTCCCTCTCAGTCCCAGCAAGTTCAGACCCCATTGGCCTATACTTGAAGTTGGATTTTTTTTATCCCAGTATGGATCACTTAACACTTACCAACACTGAACTTCATTTGCCACATTGTTGCCCACTCACCCAGTTTGTGGAGGCCCTCTTGGAGCTCTTCATAGTCAGTCTTGGTTTTCACAATCCTGAATAATTTTGTGTCATCTGCACACTTGGCCACTACATTATTCACCCCTAGTTCTTCAACCCCCCAGCCCCCCACCAAGAAATTCTAGGAATTTTCTAACCTCTTTCCCTCCTCTTGGTAATTCCCAGACTTCCCCTGCTTCATTCACTCCTTTTTAGCCACTCACCAACCTACCTTTTATTTGCCTCCTATCTTCAGCTATATTTATTCTTTATTTGCTTCATTTATACCTCATCTTTCTGCACTGTGGAGACCAAAGCACCTTACATTGTTCTTTTTATCCACACACCAATCCTGTGAGGTAGGTTAGGCTGAATATGTGGCTAGTCCCAGGGCTGGCTCACTCACTAGGCGAACTAGGCATTTGCCTAGAGCGTGCCGGCCCTTAGGGGCACCAAAAGCCCCCCATCCCCACCAAAAAACCCCGCCCCTTCCCTTGCTTGCCAGCAGGCCCTGCAGCTGCGGGACACACAGACAAGCTGGCACTGAAATGGAAGAGACAGGGGTTTAAACCCCCGCCCTTTCCCTGGCTTGCTGGCACCCCTACAGCTGCCCCACCACTGCCTCTCCAAGTGCCACCACTCCAGCAGCCAGCTTCGGTGCTCCCCGGAGCCAGGCTGCCCCCCACCTCGCAGGGAGGGAGGGGAAGAGGGAGGACTCTGGCCAGTGCTAAGCTAAGCGCACTCTGCAGCTGCTGGTCTTCCCTGGCACATGGGGCGGCAGGGCCCCAGCCTGGCCTGGCATGGTGTGGCTAGCCTGGCCAGCGGCAGAGCACCAGGAGCAGCAGCCCATGGCCCTCAGGAGGCAGGCAGCCGGCGGGGCAGGAAGTCTGACAGGGGAGGGAGGGGGAGTCCCCCTGCAGGGGGAGTGCCGCCTCCTCTTTTCCCTCCCCTCCCCCCTTCCGGCAGAGCCCTGGTGGCAGGCAGCTGTCAGCGGGTGTCCCGGATGGCTCTTCAGGAGGGAGAGGGGGGGATCCATCTCTGGAGAGGCCGTGGCAGTGGGCGCCCCAGGCCACTTGGCTGGTCCCTCCCCCCAGGGGTCCTCCTCCTCCTCCTCTTCCTGGGTGCTGCTGCCCCCGTGGTTCCTGCTGCCACCGCCGCCCAAGGGGGGCGGTGCTAAACTAGGTGCACCCTGCAGCAGAGCCCCGGTGGCGGGCAGCTGTCAGCGGGTGTCCCGGGCAGCTCTTGGGGGGAGGGGGGATCCGTCTCTGGAGAGGCCGTGGTGGTGGGCGCCCCAAGCCACTTGGCTGGTCCCTCCCCCCTAGGGGCCCTCCTCCTCTTCCCGGGTGCCACTGCCCCGTGGTTCCTGCCACTGCTGCCGCCCAAGGGGGCAGTGCTAAGCTAGGTGCACCCCACCACAGAGCCCTGGCAGCAGGCAGCTATTAGCGGGCATCCCGGGCAGCTCTTGGGGGGGAGGCGGGGAATCCTATGGTTGCCTAACAACTGCCACTGAGGGCTACCATTTTTTTTAAACTGCAGGCACTCATTTTATCATTTTCAGTTTTTTAACCTTCCCAGTATACTTTTTTTAGATTTCACATTTTTCTGCAAACCTAGGGCCCTTTTCAGATTTGTAGAAAGATATGTCTTGACCATTCGCATCTCTAGTCAACAGACTGAAGTATCCAAAGATATCCTGATTTTGCTATTAGAATATAAGATATGCAGTTACCTATTCAGACAAAATAGTGACCATACATATCAGAAGGATATTCAGACAAAATAGTGACCATATATATCAGGAGGATTGCAAGTAGTGCCTTCTCTCAAAACATGAATTTCATGTGATGTGTATTCAAGAAGAAAATATCCACAAAATTCATGTACTGAAGGAGAAAATATGTGATCACAAAACACGTAAGTTGAATTTTGTCTTGCATGTTATTGAGGAATGTTAGCTCAGATGGATGGAGTTTGATGTATGAGTTTCAAGCAGATAAAAATATTACGTATAGAGTGAACTAAACCTGAAAAGAGCAGTGGTGCATTAAAGCTTCAGTGATGGGGTCATTTTAAAGATGTGTTATCAGTTTTTCTAATAAGCTAATGTAATGTCCAATAACCTGATTAGGCCTGTTGATTAATAGAGCTACTTAAAATACAACACTATTAAACCTCGTATTTATTTCCTAAACTACCAATAATTAGCTTCTCTGATAATTAGCTTCTCATGGCTGTTTGTGACATGGAAAATGAAGGTGCAGTAAAATAACACAAAGTGATGGCACAGGAAACTGGGTCATATCTGTGGTACAATATAAGCTTATTGAGCTAATTTTAAAAACTCAGGATGATCCAGTTGAGGATTTTGTAGAGGACAGTATTTTTACTTTTCACATGTTAGAGAAAACTGAAGGATACAACCTGATATAGCTTTAGCAAATGTTATCTGCTAATATTTTATTGGAAATGTAATTGGAGATCATGATTTTTAATGTTTATTTATAGTTCTAACTGTGAATTTTTATTTTTGTGGTGTTATAGGTTGGTTATGTTTGCTGCATTATGGCTGGAGAAGGACCATCCTTTCTTAAAACAGATTGCTTGTAAATAGTACGGGGATGATCAGATTACATACTTTGAGGGGATCTAATTATTGGCTCTCTCTCTTTTGCCTTTGGAAGGTTATACCAGGAGGGGCAGGTTAACGGTGCTGTGGTTTGAATTTGAAAAGATGAAAAAAGATTTTTATCTAGAGTTTCACTGGACTGAAAGCTGCCTGAAGACAACCAAAGGATATACCAAAGTATATCAGATGCTTGATATATATTTTAATGTTTGTTTTATGCTTAATGTTTGAACAGCCCCCCCATAAACTAGTAACTACACAAGAAAATAAATAAAACACAAATATCTTTTTGTGTTTACTTGTAGTGCCCTTATTTAGAAAATGCTGCTGTAAATTTATTGCATGCAAAATGGTGCAAACCAGCATGGTCATCTTCATAAAAAGTTAATTCATTGCTATACTACAGTTGTGAAACTTCCATACTAGGAAAGGCAATGAAGTTCAGGCTGACACCACTGGGAAATTAGTATGAATTTTCTTGTTCCATTAGATCTTCTGTCCTTTGTGTTGTGGGAAAATTTACTCTAGGTTAAAATGATCCAAAATATCAGCCATCCATTTTTACATATCAGTAGCCAACCCCCTGCTCAGTGCAGGATCAGCATCCCTGACAAGTGTTTGTCCAGATGCTCCTTAAAGACTGCCAGTAAGGGGGAGCTCACCACCTCCCTATGCAGCTGATTCCACTGTTGCACAACTTTTACTGTAAAAAAGTTTTTCCTAATATCCAGCTGGTACATTCCCACCCCTTAATTTAAACCCATTATTGTGAGTCCCATCCTCTGCTGCCAATAGGAATAATTCCCTGCTCTCCTCTAAGTGACAAATACTTAAAGAGAGCCATCATGTCCCCCCTCAACCTCCTCTTCTCCAGACTAAACATTCCCAAGTCCCTCAGCTTTTCCTCATAGGATTTGGTCTCCAGGCCCCTGATCATCCTCATCACTCTTCTGTGCATGTGCTCCATTCTGTCCACATCCTTTCTGAAGTAAGGCCTCCAGAACTGCACACAGCACTCCAGGTGTGGCCTGACCAATGCAGTGTACAGTGGGACTATAATATCTTGCAATTTGGATGTTATGTCTCTGTTGATACACCCCACGATTGCATTAGCCTTTTTTTGTCACCGCATCACACTGGCTGCTCATATTTAGCTTATAAGTCCACTCTTACCCCAAGATCTTGTTCACACACACTGCTACTCAGAAGTGTATCCCCCATCCGGTATGTGTGTTCCTCATTTTTGTTACCCAGATGTAGAACTTGGCACTTATACTTGCTAAATTGCATCTTGTTCACATCCGCCCACTCTCATTGAAGTCTATATCTTCTGCTGTGTTTGCTGCTCCTCCCAATTTAGTGTCATCTGCAAATTTAATGAATAGCCCATCCACACTCCTAATCCAGATAATTTATAACAATATTGAAAAGTACTGAGCCCAGAACCGGGCCCTGTAGCACCCCACTGGACACCTCCCTCTCTGAGTGCGGTTCTCCAACCAGTTCCCTATCCACCTAACTAGCCCAGAGTCCAGTCCACAGTCTAGTTTACCCATCAGAACATCATGGGGAACCCTGTTAAAAGCTTTACTGAAATCCAGGTAAACAACATCAACAGCCTTCCCTCGATCCAGTAAGCTTGTCATTCTATCAAAGAACGAAAAGTTGATCTGGCAGGAAGGACCTTTTGGGGACAAATCTGTGCTGACTTCCCTGGATCACCAAGTTGCTTGCAAATCAATCCCTTTAAAATCTACTCCAGTATCTTCCCTGGCACAGAGATCAGACTGACTGGCCTGTAGTTTCCTGGGTAATCCCCCCCTCCCTTTTTTAAATTGGGATAACATCTGCCTTCCTCCTCTTCTTGTTTTTTCAGGGTAAGGTAAAGGTAAAGGTTCCCTTGCTCGAAAGCCAGTCGAATCCGACTCTAGGGTTGCGGTGCTCATCTCCGTTTCAAAGCCGAAGAGCCAGCGCTGTCCGAAGACATTTCCGTGGTCATGTGGCCGACATGACTAAACACCAAGGCGCATGGAATGCTGTTACCTTCCCACTGAAGTGGTACCTATTTATCTACTTGCAATTTCTTGCTTTCGAACTGCTAGGTTGGCAGGAGCTGGAACTAGAGACAGGAGCTCAGGGTAGAGTGCCATAAAATGCCCCAAGAGGTCAAGGAGCAGAGATATATTTCCACTGTGAGATAATCATTTGCTCTACCTGCCAGGGCGGGCAAGATGTATAGCTGCTTTAAAGCATCACCTGGCTAATGAGAGGAGTGGGATGTATGCCTAGGGTGATTGGAAGACCAGGGTTCACCTTCCCATGTGGGACTCAGTTCCCTCAATCTGGGTGAAGGCTTCCTGCCAGCAAATGCAGGAAGGGTTAAAATATTGGAAACATCCATTAGTCTTTGTTTAAATGCTGGAAGTTGGGTCCCCCTGCATGGAGCATGTGGGGCTCAGGATATGCTTTGTTGCACAGACATTCAGGGGGATGTCAAAGGTAAATATTTTCCCTGTTATTTTCCTTAGATCTCTAAACCACTGGGCTTGATAAATTGTTTTCCTTGTCTAGTGTTGTAACTTAGCCTGCAGTAA
This sequence comes from Gekko gecko, assembly GCA_029375565.1. Classification (NCBI taxonomy): domain Eukaryota; kingdom Metazoa; phylum Chordata; class Lepidosauria; order Squamata; family Gekkonidae; genus Gekko; species Gekko gecko. The sequence goes on from JAPDNY010000007.1 coordinate 72,136,015, forward strand.
TGCATTCTTTTCCTGATTAATAGGGCAGACTGTGATTCAAAGTCCTCCTTATGTGCCGTAGAACATTCATTCATTATAAACATGCTTAAACATGCATGCACAGGAGAGCTGAAGTAACTGCAAAACTCTGCCCTTTGTACTTACTCAGAGGCAGCCTTAATAGTGTCCCCAAGTTCTGGTAATGTGGGAGGCTGGATTTATAACTTAGGGTGGTGGCACAAAGAAGAGCGACACATTTTACATGCAAACAAACAAGCAAAAGGCACATAAGCACTCACAGACCTAGGGCAAGTTTATGACAAGATATGGTGATTTAAAGAATGAATTAATCTCTGTAAGAAATTTAACTTTTGAATATTGATAAACTGATACCTTTAAAATCAATATTTGCTCTTATTGGTTTTTATCTTAAAGTAATTAGTTAGAACTACTTTGGGATGAAAAAGTCAATTAACTACTATCAAAGTAATAATTAAAGGAGGCACAAAAACCTGCAGTTTTGTAATACAGAAATTCAAATCTCATCTGTAGAACTCTCTCTTGGTCACCTGGCATCATCTTTGTTGTATTTAAAGCAGCATTATGTTTGTGATTTTTGTAGTTTTGTTGTTGATGTTTGTGCTCCTCCAGTTTTTTAAAACAATATCCATACTCTAGGATAAAATTAATAAAGCAAGCAAAGCTTGCTTGAAGGTTGTACTGTGATTTTAATTAATGTCTTGATTACTACGCTTTTGTTATTATTGTGATTTACATTTATTGAGTTGGATCCTTTGGAGGTGCTTTCTTCCAGGAGAAGACTTTTTCCTGATGCAAAAGCATCTTGCTTCAGAGAAGGTGCTTCCTGTTGGGAGTAGCAATCGCTACTAGTGGAAGAGATCCATGGGTCCAATCCAATATCTGTTGGATGGCAAGGTTGTATTTTTTAAAAATAATAATCATAAATTAATACGTTGTAGTAACTCTGTTTAAAGAGGACAGATTCTATGTACATACAATCATAGCCAAATTTGTTTTTATGAATAGAACTAGCAGTAAAGCCCATTGTGAAAGCAATACAATGAGCTCTAGAAAGATGTGATGTGTAACAAATGCATAGGCTGGAAAGAGGTATAATAAATATTAGCAGTCTGTAAGTGAAAGATACAAATGTGGAAGTAAAGTCTCACATAACTTATGTTACACAATAGCCAGTGTCCAAGGTCACACAATGTGGGCCAGAAAATGTTGCACACAGGGGGTTTGTGGAGTAGTGTCAACAACTAGGCAGTCTGCAAAGTCATTTTATGTTGGATGTCCATGTCATTCAATGTGGTTGTGGTCGCACTGTCCACCCTATTAGAGCAGAGGTCTCAGGGGAAGGTGGGTTGAAAGTGAGTGGTCATGATGAAAGTCTCAGTAGGTTACGTGGGAATGAGAAGGAGGAGTCTTGGGAAATGAGTGTTGTGAAATATCTATAGTTTTGAAAGTTGTCTTTTTTGGTAGAGAAGTGTGGCTGAGGAATGTTTTCCAGCAAGATAGTTTAGGGCTGGATGATGTTGTCTGTAGAAAGTAAAACATTAAGTGATATCAGCCACCAAGGATGGATGTTGCAGCCATGAGACATTGGGTTTTTTTGTCTAAGGATCTCATGCCCACAGGACCATCATTCCTCAAACCATGCACAGAAATGTGCAGCAGGACATTCTTGTACTGGAACACTTTCCCCATGTCGTGTCCACTTACCTGGTCCTATAATGTGTACAGTGTGTCTTTTCAGAGTTGTGTCAGTCTCCCTTGGTTTTTTGTGGTTCTCTGAATGTGATTTGTTGTCTGTAGAAAGTAAAGGATTAAGTGATGTTACCCACCAAGGATGGACGCAGCATCTATGAGACATTGGGGTTTTTTGTCTAAGGATCTTGTGCCCACAGGACCATCATTCCTCAAACCATGCACAGAAATGTACAGCAGGGCATTCTTGTACTGGAACACTTTCCCCATGTCGTGTCCACTTGCCTGGTCCTGTAGTGTGTACAGTGTGTCTTTTTAGAGTTGTGTCAGTTTCCCTTGCTTTTTGTGGTTCTCTGAATCTGATTTGTTGTCTGTAGAAAGTAAAGGATTAAATGATGTTACCCACCAAGGATGGATGCAGCATCTATGAGACATTGGGGGGTTTTGTCTAAGGATCTCATGCCCACGGGACCATCATTCTGCAAACTATGCATAAAAATGTGCAGGAGGGCATTCTTGTAATGGAATACTTTCCCCATGTCATGTCCACTTACCTGGTCCTGTAACGTGTGTGGTGTGTCTGTTCACAGCTGTCTGAATCTCATGTGGTTGTCATGGTTCTCTGAGTCTGAAGTGTTGTCTGTAGAAAGGAAAGCATTAATTGATGTCAGCCACCAAGGATGTATGTCATGTCCACTTACCTGGTCCTGTAACGTGTACAGTGTGTCTTTTCACAGTTGTCTCAGTCTCCTGTAATGTTTGTGGGTCTCGGAATCTGAAGTGTTGATTGTCGTTTTGCTCATCCTCCTTCTCAGATCTTTGTTTCTTAGATAGGTAAATATAGTCCCATAGAATAAGTTCCCTTCTTTATCTTTATAAGCTACCACCTTTATTTCTGAACTTGTATGTGTGTTCATATCGTGCTTTTCAATTAATACATTTTGATTTTATTCTTTAATTCTCTTTAATAAAAACCATTTCATTAATCACAGCCTGGTTCATTTTGAGAGTTCTACTGAGGGGGAAATTCCCATAAACATAGGTGGAGATCCTGCTTAATTACCCCCTCTGGCATTGTTTGGGTTTCCTGGCTAATTCCTCAGCAAACTCAGGAAACCCTCACAACCACTTAGGGTAACAACAGACATACAGAGTTGTGACTGTGGAGTCATTTTATAGACTAGATAAGGTGCCCTGCAGGATAGGATTACAGGTCCAAACAAAGGACCAAGCCATTTCCCAAACTTTGATTGAAAAGTATGATGGCACCCTAATGGGTATATCCTGGCATGTACATATAGGGTTAATGGCCTATACCATCACATACATCAAAGTAAATATGTTTTTGGTAACCCAGAGAATGGCCCGGGTAGAGGACCATAAATCTGATTTCCAGAGAAATGTTTACACTTCAAAGGAAGTTTGGCCCATCAAAGGGGCCATAAAAGACAGAGTAGGTGTTTTGCAGATAAATGTTGCTAAAGAAGATTTACACATCAAAGACACAAAGGAACTTTCAGAGGAAGAAGATCTCCAAATCTGGACATGCTGGAATGCTGAGAACACTGATACTTATGGTGGGGGGGGAGCAGATTGCACGTAGAAAGGACAGGTGGTCTGTTTCTCGTAAACCTCCAGGGTCTATATCTTTGGTAAGGTCCCATGATTATATATGTGTCCCCTCCAGGACTACTCATTGGCCCAGGAACAATGCTTTGGGGTACCCTGGGGTGAAGGTGCCTGTAAATGCCAGAGGCTTTCCCTCTGATGCAAGGTATACCGGTGGGGTCACAACATCCAAAGTAATGCTGTTCATTAGATCTGATCCCTGAAAATAGTTAATTTCAGTCTGCACAAAGCACATAGTTTGTACCAATTAGATATCAGCACTTAACAAAATCAAAGAGAATTCTGGACTTTGGGTTTCAGTGTGTATATGATAACTTTATTTAAAATTTTATATAATCTACATATCTTGGATTATTGAGTTTAGAACAGTCATCTGGAAGTAAATTCAAATAAGTATATTTAGGATCTGGGTATGAGATTCACTCACAGGCCACATCTGGTGTCAATGCAGTTACAGGCCAATCTATAACTCAGTGGAGGGCAGATTGCTTGGCTTTAAGCAGATTTAGTCAGCATTTCTAAAGGCTTAACTGGGAAATAAGTGACTTTGAAAAGCCAATTGAACTTATTCCACATAAATTAGTTTAGGATCATGGGACCAGTCCCTTTGAGACCAGGCTGCTGAGTGTTTTCACTGAAAGCAGGCAGTCTCATAGTAGTCAATCTTAACAAAGTCAAAAATATACAAGAAAACAGTTTTAAAGTGTATTCAGTAATATGCTCAAGTGCTACTAGAACTTTAACTCTGATCAGTGTTCCCTCTAAGCTGAGTTAGTGTGAGCTAGCTCACAGCTTTTTAGCCTCTGGCTCACAGATTTTTGTCTCAGCTCAGGAAGGATGACTCTGGAACAAACTAATTTATGCAGTAGCCGAATTGCTTGCTCACAACTTTAATGCCATTAGCTCGCAAAGCAGAATTTTTGCTCACAAGACTCCACAGCTTGGAGGGAACATTGACTCTGATGTATTTTATTCACCATTTCTTACTAAAGTATGTAGTATGTAGCTGTCTTTATATTTTCTTTATAAACATTAAAGATTGTCTGTTTAAAAATCTAGATCTCAGCAAAGCTTCTGGTATGATAAATGAAGAAAATATGTTTTGCAAACAAGAGGATTTGAGAGTTTGCTCCTTGTTAGTTTGAAAAAAGATTAAATATGACAATACTATTAGCTTCTCTTTGATTCTGAACACTGACTCATTAACTCTGATGTTCTAAATAACACTCCCCCATTAGAACATGATCTATAAGGCGTGATAGAAAAGTATGCTGGCAGACAATAAGAATTTAACCATATGATCAAGTTTTAGGCTTGATTCAAGTATGATACTGTTGACGCAAAGAACACCTTCTCACAACTCTGCATTGGTCAAAGTCTTTGTTTAAAGCACAGTACAACTCACTCATAATAGTTATGCATGCTTAGCACACCAGCAGAAGTATCTCCAAGGGCCACATATCTCTGGCTTACAAATTAAGCATATGTAGCTGCTTTGCACAAGTTACAACAACAGTTTACAGGAAATTTGATGGATTTGGTTGCTACCATTGCAAGCCTGGCGGGGTTTGCCTGATTTGGAGTGGCTCCTTCCCATTAGCTGGTGGATGGGGGGGAAGCCCCACTCCCAAGAGTGACCACCCGGCCTCCTCTCCATCTCTTCCCAACAAGCTGCTGTAGAGAGGTGGGGACCATGCACTTGTACTCTAAGCCCTGAATTCAGGGCTTGGAATGCAGAAGAGCACAGCTTCCCCCCCACACCTCTTGCCAGCAGCATTTAAAGGATGCCTTTAAAAGCTGCTGGGGAGAGGTGGCGTGCTACTCCCCAATGTGATGATGCCACTTCTGTGTAACATCATCACATTAGGGACTCCCCCCCAATAATGCCCCTCAAAGTCCCCACTGGGGACTTTGAGGGGACCTGGCAACCCTACTGGCAAACTGTGACAACATTCTCAAGCACAGTAAGTGTGGCAGTGATGAACTGAGGGAACTGAGAAGGAGGAAATAATACAAATATTAACGTATGCCATAACATCCTGTCCTTAATATAATTGAATTTTGGTTCCGCCATAGTCTATGCATGCCAACAGTGTTCGGTGGCCCACGGTGCTACTCAATTCCTGACTACAAATCAGGAGAAGCCCGAGTCCAGCCCACACCACCACTGGACGTGAAAATTTGGAGGTGGGCTGTAAAGGCCGGCAGCGGCGCTGAGCCGGCCGCAGTGGGCTATTTATGCTGCTCCCTCCCACCCACCCTTCAGAAGCATTGGGGGGAGAGATGAAGGTGGCCAGCAGTGCAGAGCCACCCACCGCAGCTGGTTTTTGCCACTTTCCCCCCCCCCATGCCCTTCACAGATAATCGCAGGAGGCTGGGGAAGGCCGGTGGCGGCAGTGAGCCGGCCACCATGGGCCCGTTCTCCCCACTCCCCCCGCCCTTCAGTGACAATCATGGGGGGGCCATGAGGGCTGCCGGCGGTGCTGAGCTGGCCGCCACAGCCCCATTTACACCACTCCCCCTGCCCTTCAGAGGCAATCGTAGATGGGGGGAAGGCCGGTGGCAGCACTGAGCCAGCCGCCGCAGGACCATCTTCGCCATTCCTCCCCATTCAGAGGCAATCGCGGAGAGGGGGGAGGTGAAGGCTGCCGCTGCTGCTCGGCTGCCCACCATGGCCCCGTTCTCGCCATTCCCCCCCGGCCTTCACAGGCAATTGGGGAGGGAGATGAAGACTGGCAGCAGCGATGGGGGAAGGTGAAGGCCAGTGGCGGTGCTGAGCCAGCCGCTGCGGGCCCCTTTTTGCCACCGCCCCTTAAGAGGCAACCTGGAGGGGGAGTAGGTGAAGGCTGGCACCACTGCGGCCCCGGCTGCCATGGCCTAGTTTCCTCCGCTCCTCCCCCCAGTCTTTCTCTCTCTCTCTTTCTGTCTCTCTCCCCCATCTTTCATTCTCTCACTCTCCCCCTCTACCTTCCTTCCTGCCTTTCATTCCCCCCCACCTTTCTGTCTTCCTTCCTTCCATTCTTTCTCTCTCTCTCACTCTCCCCCTCTTTCTTTCACTCTCCCCCTCTACCTACCTACCTTCCTTCCTTTCTCTCTCTCCTTCCTTCCTTCCTTCCTTCCTTCCTTCCTTCCTTCCTTCCTTCCTTTCTTTCTTCCTTCCTTCCTTCCTTTCTTTCTTTCTTTCTTTCTTTCTTTCTTTCTTTCTTTCTTTCTTTCTTTCTTTCTTTCTTTCTTTCTTTCTTTCTCTTCTTTCTTTCTTTCTTTCATCTGTCTCTCTCTTCCTTCCTTCCTTCCTTCCTTCCTTCCTTCCTTCCTTCCTTCCTTCCTTCCTCTCTCTCTCTCTGCCTGCCCTCCCTACCTTCTACCTATCCATCCTCTCACCATTCCGACCTTTCTAGGGCTCGTTGTCTTCCAACACAACAGGCTTGGCTCCCTAGTATGTTATAATACAAATATTAACATATGCCATAACATATGCTTTCATATATATATGAAAGCTGTCCATCTGTGGGTGCTATAGTTGACTGTTCCTTTTCCCTATAAAGGAAGATACAATTGGAGGGATGGACCATGGGTGGAAAATTTGTGTGTCACAGCCAATCAAGGTACACGACAGGGCCCATATTTAAATATGTTGCATACCTAAGGAATGACAATGATCTGTCTGCCCATTCAAGCAATGTGAGGGTAAGTGGCCACTTTGGGGCTGAACACGAGTTTGGGGGATTTTTCAAACTGGCAAAGCAAAATTACTTTTAAAAACCTATTACAAGATTGTTTATACCTTAACTGGAAATAGGCTAGAATAGTGCAAGAATTTTACTTTAAGGTAACATAAATTTAATGATGAATCTGAGACATCTTGCAATGAGAGGTCTCCCAGGCCACCCTCTTATGCTGACCAGTTCCAGGAGGTTGGGTAAGGACCTCCTCAACACTTGGATTCGAATCCAAATGCTATTATGAAGGATGGTTGGGGAAAAGTAGTTCTTCTTAGTATATCAACAAGGAAAAGCAAGGAGAAACAGCAAGATCACTCAGAGGTTTGGGCAATGGAGGGATTATCTGTTATGCTGGTAGCCTAGTAGATAAAGTAGTCCACACTAAGGGAGCAGGGGAAGCTAACCGTGAAGGAAAGATGGGATATAAATATTTCAATGAACAAATAAAGCCTGATTTAACCCCCAAGTCCAGCTTGGCCCTCAAATGATCAGATTATCTCAGGATGCTTCACACAAGGGGAGACAAGTCAGCAGTACGTGGCAAATCCCTCCACGGAAGAGGTAGTGCTCACTTATGAAGCCTCCACAAGCCACGCTCCATTAGTTGGAAAATTCCCAGATTTTCAAATAATATACTGTACCTTATTTGACTTATGAAGGGTGCTGGGACAACAAGGTCCCTGACCTTGAGTGAGTTTCCTGATGTCAGTGTTTTACTTTAAAATGTAAGTATTTTTCAAAGTGAGTTTTATACTAATTTACATTATACATAAATGATGTAGGTCATGTGTATAAATTGCATATACAACATGAACAAATGTACAATCACAACAGTGAAGACTGGACAGCTCAAAAAGATAAAGATATAAACCAACATTTAAAAAAGAATAAGAAACATTTGGTTGTCCCTGTTAACAGCCCTCTTTTTCCCAACAACTTTTACTTCACCTTAATCCCAATTTATTATCATATAAAAAGCCCTTTAGAAGCACCTATCACACTTGGCCTCTAATTCTGAATAATGTTGAGAATGTCATCAGAACAATACATCCATGTTGCTATCCACTGTATAGAATATTCAGGTTTCTTTTTAAAAAAAACAACTCCAGTAGTCTCTCATGCATTCTTTATTGTCTGTCATGCCATGGGATCAGCCACACAATATTTAAGGTTAACATTTGTTTAACAACATCTGGTCTCCATAATATTAACATTAACATCTCATTGGGAAACTCAGCATGTGCCTTCCTAACCTTATACACAGGTGACTAATGTCTATAAGATAACAACATTCATTACAAATGAATAGCGATAAAATCAGGGTAACGTGTATAAAATAGGAGATAGTATGAATTGCATTTTCCAAACTTTTGTCAATTAATTCAGAATCTCCATTGTCATTAATTTAGAAGGTTGTTTGAAGGAAACAAAGAATAATTATTGACATTAATGTATACATTCAAATAGAAGAGCTCCTTTAGAATATGATTTAATGGTTAAAAACATTTTACAAAAGCCTCTGATGAATAACTAATAATATTTTCATAAAATCAGAAGGAAAGCTTAACACTGTATCTCTTTTCTTATACAGGCACATTCCTCACAGCTAGAATATAGGCATGATCAAAAGCTGGGACTCTCAGTGAACAGAGGTTGCTCTCTTTTTTTCAAAGTTATTCAGTGCTCAAGCCCACAATAAGAATCCTGTCTGGATGTATAGTGATTGCTCATCTACTAAAAATGTAAAAAGGAACAACAAAAGTTCACTTTTTAATAAGTGCATGAAGTTATTCTCAATTGTATAGCACATATTTTACTCATACACTTACTTGCATTGCTTTCCTGCCCCATTTTCAGATCATCCCTCTACTGAAGCCCACCCAGCAGGAAAAAAGAAAGAATACCTTAAAAAGAGGTTTCAGTTTCAATGTTAACAATGAAGACACAAGAGACAGAAATGTGTGCTAAATTAGACTTACTTATGGCTGAAATGCAGCAATAATACAACATTCCCTTAATACTTACTGTTGGTTACTCTTAATGGACAACCTGTACTGGGCACCAGCATTTGGGCAATTCTGCCCTGGTGCTAATTTCACCCATCACTGCCACCAGCTTTGTGTATTCTAGCCTGTACAGAGAACTATCTTAAGCCTCATATCCCCCCCAACATCCATCATAAGAATATAAGAGGAGCTAATATTGGATCAGGCCAATGGCCCATTCCAGTTCAACACTCTGTGTCACACAGTGGCCAAAAATACCAGGTGCCACCAGGAGGTCCACCAGTGGGGCCAGGACACTACAAGCCCTCCCACTGTTGCCCCCTCAAGCACCAAGAATACAGTGCATCACTTGCCCCAGACTGAGAGTTCCTATCTATACTTTATGGCTAATAGCCACTGATGGACCTCTGCTCCATATGTTTATCTAATTCCCTCTTGAAGCCATCCATGCTTGCAGCCACCACCCCCTTTGGCAGTGAATTCCATGTGTTAATCATCTTTGGGTGAAGAAGTACTTCCTTTTATCTGTTCTAATCCAACTGCCCAGCAATTTCAGTGAGTGCCCATGAGTTCTTGTATTGTGAGAAAGGGAGAAAAATACTTCTTTTTCTACCTGCTCTATCCCATGTTTAATCTTATAAACCTCGATCATGTCACCCCCTCAGCCATCGTTTCTCCAAGCTAAAGAGCCCCAAGTGTTTTAACCTTTCTTCATAGGGAAAGTGTTCCAACCCTTTTATCATTCTAGTTGCTCTTTTCTGCACTTTTCCACAAGCAACTAAAGTCTTCCCAGAGGCTGCTCATTACCAAATGAGTTTTTCCCCAAGCACAAGCCCATGAAGAGCTATCTTAGAAACCTCCCTTCAATATGTGATGCCTCAGGCGGCTTCCCCACGTGCTCATCCCATGGTCAAGCATCCACATTAATGCTGCACTTCAACCATGGAGAGTGGCATCTGGTAGGTTTAATATATGGGGGGCAGATGTGCATATCACCAATGACTTTTTTTAAAAAAGCAGAACTAAGCTCCCAGCAACCTGGCAACACCGCTGGTCGTTGGGGCTGCTTTGCCGCCTTGAGGAAGCTGGGCAGCAACAGAGTCATGTCACCTGGTGCTATGATGTAGGCAGGGGCGGAGCCGGCCTGGGTAAACAGCCGGGCTCCACCCCCACCAAAGCCAGTTGCTTCATGAGCACCTTACAGCATTTTCCCATTTGGGAACAGGGGGTCATCAGGAACTGCAATCAGATTTTTAAGGTCCAGGGTGAGGGACGGTGATCACCCCTGGGAACCCCTTAGAGTATGCCCCTCTCTGCAAGTTTGAAGGCTTCAGCGGTAGGCACTCCTAGGTGGCAACCAGTTTTGCTGGGCTGATGGCTCAAGACCAGAGCTGGGTGACCTGCCCATGAAAAGGGCAAGTAGACTGGTCAGGGAGTGACACCTGCCTTGCCTATTCCGTGCTCGCTTAGTTGGTCCCTTGCTGCAATGTTATGTTAAATAATTTATAAAGTGGCCCTTGTTTACTTCCAAACTGTTGTCTATCTCGTTATTCTGACTGGGGGGGCAAATGGATCTGATGGTTCACACATCCTAACCAGCTTCAGTTTGCAACTGGGAAGTTCAGATGTCGGGAAATGTGAGTTGAAAGCGCTGACATCCATAAAGACTGGACTTTCCCCAGTGCCTGATTACTCTGCTTCCAAAGTGGGGCAGAACAGGGTGGTGATGACTGGGGAATGGAAGGCAGATATTGCTGTATTGTCATGCTCTTTAAATCTGCAAAGGTACCAGAACGATATCAGCACAAAGTGCTCCGGTGACCATAGCCTGTTTGCCATCACTTGTTAAAGCCTAAGCAGTCCCATGTATTTCAGTCCACAAATTTCTTCTTGGCTCCATGAGGCAACCCATTAAGTCCACATTACTAAATAGGATGGGAGGAGCAGTCAACTGCTTTGGGGGAAGCATGCATATGGAAAGAGGGGCAGGATTATATAGCCATCTTTTTCCAATTGACTGGGCTACATGCAGCAGTTGACTCGGACCTGCTCTCTTCCGTTAGATGTTTGGGTCAAGGTAGTCCATTGCTCCAAGACACAGAACGATTTCGCACAAGGAGCTGCACTGCCATCACGCCTCCCTTTGCTGTGTTTCCATTGGTCAATTTCCCACTTGAAGCCATGCAGCCACATTTTGACCCGTGGCTTCACCCGATTTTCCCCGCGGTTTCATGATTTTCAAAAAACAGGATCACAAAACCGTGGGGAAAATCAGTCAAAGCCGCGGGTCAAAATGTAGCCTCATGGCTTCAAGTGGGAAATTGACAAATGGAAATGGGGCAAAGGGAGGCGTGACGGCAGCACAGCTCCTTGTGCAAAATCGGTCACATTGAACAAGCTTGTGTCTTGTCTTTAGTACTATATTTTTACTCATTCTATTTGACTGCTTCTTCAGAGCTGAGTACATTCACTGAGGGTCTTAAATGGAATCACAAACTCATCCTGCCACTGTTGTAAAATCCAGTAAGTTCTGAGCATGTGCCAATATAAGTATTGCCACCAGCTGATGAATACTGCTGACTATGCAGGCACAAAAACAGCATGTTGACTTGAAAAGTAGCTGCTTTTAAATAATGCATGATCTGACAACGGGACACATGTCTTTTTAGCAATCCAGTGAAGGTTCAGCATGCACCACCAGCAGCTATCCAGCAAACAAATAAGCAAAATGCTACCTAGCACACTGACAAAATAATAGAGAAAACAGCCATTGTGAATAAGGAAAGTTGTGAAAACTTATTTTCAACACGTGTGTTATCATTACTCCTGATCCATAAAGGATAATAGGACAGTTCCTTCTCATGCACACTTCTGATTTACATGTGTGTGGTAGATACTGCATTTGTACTGGATTGGAATGAATATCCCAATTTCTTTACTCTGTGACCACATCACTACCTGTTTATTACTAGAGGCAAATGTAAATTTAGCACATCTGACAGAACCAAATTAAGGGTTAAGTAGTAGTAGTTAATAAACCCTTCACAAATCACTTCTCTGTTTCCTTGATAAATGAATTCAATAAATAAATGAAATGATAAATGGAGTAATGAAGTCAGCTGTAAGTGCAGCAGGCTAGTTTAATCTCTCTGCTCTTTCAAGTGAATGTCCCCAGTTCAGGGGCTTTCTATACATACGGTTTCTCTAAACTTTTGTCATAAACACTTTATAGTACTGTAGAATGAGTAAAGGAGAATTATTTCAGTCTGGAATCACCAAGAATTTCCTGAGCAAATAAGCCCGTCTGTGGCTTATGTCCATACATGCAGTTTTCTCAAAACTGAACGTTTGTGAAGCTTTTTTAAAAAAAGCTACGAAAAACCCTAAGGTCATTGTGGCCATTCTAGCTGTTCAGAAATGAAATTAAACCTTTTCTCCTTCTTTTTGTTGTTCTAGCCTCCTAGGTGCATTTATACAAGCTGCAGCTAGATATCATATTCTGGTACTATATGTAATGGACTGAAATGACTGATGTAAAATCTCTGTAGCAGGGGTGAAAGGAGATTGGAAAAACAACAAATTTTATCCCATTATGGGTCTGGCATAACAAGCCAGAGAAATCAACCAAAAGAAAACATGGAGATCAATTTTAAGCAGGTTTACTCACAATACTACTACTCAGGTCTATTTCAATGGGTCTTTGGTGTTCTTTGTGTTAGCCAAATAGGGCCTGTTGCCTGGTGTGCCAACACCCAATGATGAACACAGCCAGTGAAATTCCAGAAGCAGACAGAACTTTATTGCAATAAAGGGGGCCTTGGCAGCAGAAACCCAAGGATTTCATTAATAAAGCATCAGCATTAACTTTTTATACACTGTGGCAAACAACTTTTAGACATGTGCAAATGTTTATGGATTACAAAACTTAAAGTTCCTCTATATCCATATATTTGCCAAACATGCATTTCTTTTTTGCCCTTATTTGGAATGCTCATATATCTCCTGAGCTTTGCAAAATAACTGCCCTTATTTCTAAATCAGCTTAATCAGCTATGTTCTGGAGCATCTTGCTCACTTCACCACATCCTGGTTTGTTTGCTTGTTAACTGAATTGAGCTTGCCTAAGATTTTGACTGGCCTGAACTTACACAAAGCAACATAAAAATGACTTTGGTCTTGTGTATCATTAGGATAGCCCTAATAAGCTCTTAAACAATATATGATACACAGTCTAAAAAAGACAAACATCTTGAGTGTACATAGTATAAGGATAAATGGAATTATGTGTTGTTAATTTGTTTCTATTTTTTCCAGCCTTACTCCAGTTAGGGATGACTTAAATAGGAGTCTACCATGATGTTTTGTTCTGTGTAAAATGTGCCCATCTTTTAAGGCAGCTTCATGTATTCAAACTGAAACAACTTATCTGTTTGGTGTTCATTTTTACAAGCAGAGAAAATCTTTGCACCCTTGTCAGCTTTTTTGGAAGATCCTTCTCAAAATATTCATTTCTATATGAACCTGCCTGGTCACTACAGTTATCTTTGGAGGCCCTGCTTCAGGTGCCCCCACCTTCTGAGATTAGGCAGGTAGCAAGCTGCAACCTAGGAGAGGGCCTTCTCAGTCATGGCTGAGACTCTCTCTCCAGGGGGATTAGTCTATCCCCTTTTGCTGCCATCTGCCACCAACAGGGGAAGACATTTTTATTTTGTTTGGCATTCCCTCAATGACCCCTCCTCTCAAACCAATATTTTAATTGCTGTTTTTTATGTTTTGTATACATTTTAATTCTGTTTTTAATTGTTTCGGGGGATTGATTTTAATAGTTCTTAATGTGATTTTATCATGTATGTCTTAGTTGTTGCAACCTTTGGTGGCCCTTTTGAGGGTAGAAAGACAAGATAAGATATAAATTCTGTAAATAAATAAAACAAATATGAAATGTGTGTGTGAGACCCTACTCTGAAAATGTGTGACATCAGATCACAATTGACTAATTACATGGTGCTTAAAGGTACTCTGATATGATTTTACTCATTGAAGTTTGGTAACTTATGGAAAGTTATAGCAGTAGGACATAGAGAAAATCCACATTCATCTACAAGCCCTTAAATACAACACACACTCAGAGAAAACTGTCACAACATGGAGATTACAATGCATTTCCATGAGAATAATCAATTTCAATATAAAAATTAATGTTATATTTTCTGGAAAAGTTGCTGCCACACCCCATGAGATCCTGGGTTAGGATGGGAAGTAGGGGAGCCCAAAAGCTGTTGCAAGATAGGCTGCACTTCAGGGTAAGAAAAAGGCAGGGCTGTGTCCTGAGAATACCTAGAGAGAAGCAGGGCCAAAGATAGCCGGTATTAACCTCCTTGGTGTTAAAAGGCTACCACTGGAGAAGAGCTCTTCTCAGGAGTAAAGGCAAACTTAAGTATAGACCAAGAGAGCAGGAGAGGCATCTAGGCATGACAGGAGGAAAGGAAATAAAATCCCAAATCAGAAAGAATGGAGGAAAGAAAGCACCTTGGCAGGAAGCCAGGCAGGTTGCACGGCCTGCGGCCATTGAAGACAGAAGGACCAAAGAAGTGGATTTTCTGGCCCTGAAAGCAGCAGGTTACTTTCTTAAGACCTATTTCAATGCCTATTTCTATATTAAGGGTGCAGTAGCTAGAAACCGCAAATAACAGGTAGAAGCAGTAAGGGATAGGGATAGGTATATCTCCAGGTTATAATCTGGGACTCTGTTACTGCAAACAAACAAAGGGTGGGCACCGAGCAAAAGTTAATTATTACTTCGGATCGGGGCTTGGGGGTATTTTTTTTTTTTTACCATGGTTGTTTATTTGGGGGTAGTACATTACCGGTTCAGGATTCAAATCCATGTAGTTTCAGCATTTGGGACCATTATTTTCAATGTGGAATATATATGGGGGTCTGGGGTGGCTGTTTATAAGGATAATGCCACCACATTTGCACAGAAGTTACCCTCATTATAATCTAAAGACTTCTCTTTGAAGTTTCAAGTAAATTGGATGAAGGGAGTCAATTTTACTGACCCAGGAAGTAGATGCCTCTTGGCACAGCCTCAGTTCTCTCCACTGATTCCTAAAATGGTGGTCAAAGCAGCCTAGCAGGTGAACTCCAGCTAGCCGTGGCATTAACAAACAACAACAAAAACAAATTTAAAAAACCTGTCTGCATTTTCCTAATCTGATAGTGACTGACTGACAATAACAGACTGAAAACTGAAAACTCTGCATTTGCCATCCTTCCTCATTGTAGCCTGTTTGTTTCCTTTCACAGAGTAAAAGTGGCTTCCTTTGCAAACTTCCCATCCCTTTCTGTCAGTCTGTCCTTATGGGAATGTACTGAAATGAATGACAGGAATAACTATTGAGAATAACAGGAGAGGCTTCAAGGCAGCTTAGATATAGTGGGAGCTAGGAAAACCATTGACTTGGATGGGATCCATTGAAATATATAACAGCACACAAAAGTTGTGATGGAAGGGCCATAGGTTTGAAATTATAGCCTCCAGAGATTAATTACAGTCCCTGGGCCCAAATAGACTGCTCTGGGACTAGAAGGAAAGTCCCCAGAGTGAAATGATAGTTCCTGGGAGGAAATAAAAGTATTCTGGGACTGGAATGACAGCATCCAGAGTAGAATGATAGCCTCTGGAGTAACAGAAGCAATCTGAGGATGGAATGACAGAACACTTCTGCTAGTCCCAGGGTTCATCATTCCGCTCTGGGGCTGTCATTCCACGGTCAGAGCTGGTCTCTAAATCTGTACCACATTTATGTTGGAACTTTTGTTTACTGTAATGCATTTCAGTGAAGCCTATACAAGTTACTTGACATTCCTGGCTCCCATTATATCCAGTGTGCATTCAAATATTTCCCATTTTTCCCATTCTTGTCATTTATTTTAGTACAGCCTGCCCCAGCTTTCTATTTACCCAGCCATAGAAGAACAAAACGGGTCCATTCCCCCCACACACATAGAGAAGGCAGAGAAAGAGAACTGCAGCTTTCTGTGGCTTGTCTCCAAAGATGATTGACTGGAAGCAGTGGTGGCACCAGAAAAAAAATTCTGGAGAGGAAAGAAAGGGCAAAATATATTTCTGGTAGGCAAGCTTAATAGAGATGTAAAGAGATTTCAGAAAGAAAAATAAAGTACATTTCATGGCAAAATTGCAATGCTAAATATGTTTTTTTCTGAAATAAATCACATTGTTAAGCAATACTAATTTTTGTATAGCATGTATTAATCAAATTAAATTACAGTAAGGACAAGGACTTTCAAACAAGTTTTAAGTTGCTACATAAAAATTTCTGTGGTATACATATTAAACAGACATAACATTCTCTAGAAAATGGCTGCTTTTTGAAGTAATGCAGGCAGAACTCTCTAACTGTAAGGGAATTAAGAGCAAACAAAGACACATGGTCCCTGTACACAAAAGAAACCCAGTTCATGTGGATGTTGTTTTTTTCCTTTGGGCATCCTAAATAGCATTCTTTGGCTGCATTGTCATGTACTGAGAAAGAAGGATGGTATGCTGATCTAAAGGAGGTGAATGTGTTGATTTTTATGCAGTTCTGCACAATGATTGACATCGGGATTGAAAGCACTAACCCAATTTAAAACATTGCAATTGTTGATAAATCTTCTCTTAAGTTCACTTATAGTGTGATCAATAACAGGAAGAAACACCTTAATTTTAAAATCAAGGTAATTTGATGGGTAGATGCTTTCTGCTATGTTTAATTCAGTAACACAGTTTTGGAATTTCTGGAGGATACGGCATATTCTCTTTTCTTTAGTTTGCATTTTGGTTGGATTTTCTTCTGCAAACATCTTCACTTCTGCCATCATTTTGCTGAAATTTTCATCCTGATCTCTGAGATATTGCAATGTACCAGTTAAGGAATTAATTAGAACTCAAGCTTCAGCCATGTTACAATTTGATTTTTGCAAGCAGTCTGATACCACTCTAAGTTCAAGAAGCACTTCACTAAAAAGAATCAAGCAAAACACAAAGCTGAAATCTATTTGATTTAGAATTCTACAAGCCTCTACACTTCTTTGAGAATTTGATTCATTACTGACTATATTCAGAAGCAGTAAAATTACAGGAAGTGTAGATTTAACAACTAAACATGATGCAGTCTGACCAGGCCCGTAGCTACCATGAGGCCCATGGGGCCTGCTCCCCCACAGTTTTTATGGGCCCCTCCCTGATCCTTGGCTCCATCAGTGTGCAGCCTGCAGGACTCCAGGTAGAAACTAGAGAGGCTTATGTGGGGGCAGCGGGCCCTCCAGCTTAGTCTCATGTACTATACAGCATGGGCCTGTATGGGCATCTTTGGAATTCTGATGTGGGATTGGGTGCAACAAAATTGCTGCCTTGGGACATGGAGCCAACCACAGAATGGCAGCTAAGGGTGGTAGAGACAAAGAAGAAGTCCAGGTGCATGAGGGAGGATGTGAGGATGGAGGTGGATTGGTGGGGGAGTATATTTCCCAATCATGTCAACTATTACTGTAGTAATAAATAATAAATTGAAACATTTTTGTGCTGTAAACCACTTCTATTTATTATTTATTTATTAGTTACTAGGAGTAAGGCCCGTTGTGGAAGTAAATACAACAGGCTCTAGAAAGAGGCTCTGGGAGAGTGCCCTGGCTTTGGGCACACAGTGTGAATTTGCTGTGGTGACCTCAGCAGGGTATAATGACAGAGACTGCCATTTTCTCCAGAGGAACTGATCTCTGCTACCTGAAGAGCAGTTGTAGTTTTGAGTGATTTCCAGCCCTCACCTGGAGATTGGCAACAATTGTTACACAGGAGGAAATGGCTGGTTTGGAGGGTGGAGTCTATGGCATTCTACCTGCCTGAAGTCCAACCCCTCCTCAAACCCCATCGTCTCCAGGTTCCACCCCTCAAATCCCCAGGAATTTGCCAACCTGGAGTTGGCAACCCCATCTCCTTCCCAGCTAACCATCAACCTACTGTTATCTTCCCCTCTGACTTCAGCTGACTTCTGCCCTCTCTCCTGCAGAGCAGTTGTAATTCTGATTGATCTCCAGCCCCCACCTGGAGATTGGCAACGATGGTTCCCCAGGATGGAATGGCTAGTTTGATGGGTGGAGTCTATGGCATGTACCTGTCTGAGGTCCCACCCCTCCTGAAACCTCACCCGCTTCAGGCTCCATCCCTCAAATCTCCAGGAATTTCCCATCTGGAGTTGGCAACCCTATCAGGACTGACCCCAATGAGTTTTCTCCCAAAGGCCAAAACAGGTGACAGGACCAAGCTTGATTGCCTACCAAGAGGCACTGAGGGGAAAGTAGGGTTACCAGCTCTAAGTAGGGAAATACCTGGAGATTTGGGGGGTGGATCCTATGGAGGGCAGCATTGGGAGGGGGAGGCGGAAGGACTCAGCAGGGTATAATGCCATAGGGTCTACCCTCCAAAGCAGCCATTTTCTCCAGGGGAACTGATCTCAGTCATCTGGAGATCAATTGTAACAGCAGGAGATCTCCAGGTCCCACCTGGAGATTGGAAACCCTAGGGGAAAGACAGCTGCACAGCAGGGGGTGGAAGAGAAAGGTTTGATGGCCACTGGGCCCAGATTGGCAACAATAATTCCCCAGGAGAAAATGGCTGGTTTGGAGGGTGGAGTCTATGGCACTGTACCTGTCTGAGGTCCCACCCCTCTTCAAACCTCACCCTCTCTGGGCTCCACCCCTCAAATCTCCAGGAATTTCCATACCTATAGTTGGCAACTTTATCTCATTCCCTCTCAGCAGCCTCTTCCTAGGCAAACTTCTGTCTTTCTCATTAGCGGGGAGCAAAGCAGTTTACTTCATTCTTTTCGGCTTTGTAATCTGTACAGCAACCCTGTAAGGCAGGTTAGGCAGAAAGTGTCCAGGTGGTCCAAAATCACCCAGGCAGTTTCCATAGGGATGCTCCTGCTGAACAGGAGCAAGCAGCCAGGCCTAGGGTTGCCATTGCCAACAAAGACAAATTGATGCAAAGCAGGATGGAAAAGTCTCCATATCTCTATTTTGCCTTCAATTGGTTTTGATGCCAGCAGAGTGAGAAAATGCCAGAGGTTCTGGGTGGGTGCCCCATGGGAAATGCACCAAACAATTCCTAAAGATTTTCCACTGTGTCGATAAATCATTTTCTACACTCACAGTGTCCCCTGCCAGAATTAGTACCAGAGCTTTTTTTGCCTTATGGTATTCTGCTTGTGGTGTGACCTGTCTTTTTTGTGGTGTGGCATGGTTGTGTTATTGGGTTTGTTTCTTTTGAAGGGGAAGTGTTGTGAGTGAGGACATATTTCACCTTAGAATACAACAGGTTGCATAAACAACAGACAATTCCAACTGTCTTGCGGTGGGGGGGGGGGGAGTTTGAGGTGCGAAATAGAGTGAAGTCCAATCAGCTTCTGTATGCAAATGAGCTTGAAATGCTGGCCCAATCAGAGAAGAGTGGCCTAGGCTGCAGTGTGTGGGAGAGAACTCAGGCAACGCAGCTAGTGGATAGGGACAGATTCTGAGCGACATACCAGGGAGCGAATTGATTTTGCCAAGCATAGAACCTTGCCAGACCACTACCCTTTTATTTAATAGGACAGGATTATTTAGAAGTATAAGCATGGTGTGGCAGTTCTGCACAGACATATAATGACCATCCCCCTGAGCAAAACATTGGCCTCCCAAGCAAAAAGTTGTTTGCTACGGGGCTGAATCTGACACACCCAATGAGTGTCTGACAATCTTTTAAATTCTGTTCCCTTCTGTTCCCTGTCTTTGCAATTCAATGAAATGTCTGCACATATGGATAGGCTACAAATACATACACTGGTTGAAGAAGACTAAGTTTTCAACAACATCAATATTCTTACACACATCACCAATAACTAAGTTCAGCCTGTGGTTGAAGCAGTGAACATAGATGGCTTGTGGCACCTTTTTCAGGAGCAATGCCTGCACCCCATTTAGTTTACCACTCATTACACTGGCTTCATCATGGGTTTGTGCGCTGCAGTGCTTGATATCTATGCGACAACGTACTAAAATATTCTCTCTTTTTTATATAACTTTTTTATTGCTTTTATAATCTACGTCCTACTACCTAAGGCTAAGGTTACAGGGGAAAACACTATCACTAAAGACAAGAACTTTGTGTTTGGTTACAGATACATAAAACACTCCTGAAGTAGCAGTAGAAAAACAGAAAACAGAGAGTTCAAACCTCTGTCAAATAGGGTTTAATTATGCTAAATTCAAATATTTTGTAATCCAGAATACATGTTTATTTCTTACGCTTCTTCTTATGCTTCACTTTTGGTGTCTTGGGTGCTGCTGCTCCTTTCTCAGACTCTGAAGTCGAACTGCTAGAGTCACCTGAGATGTTGCCCGATTCTTCCTCGCTGGGTTCCTCTCCTTCCTCCAAATTTGGATCGCCATCTTCTGCATTCAATTGTTGTTTCAAAAAGTTTTTGGCCTTTTTGGGCAGAGTCAATTTTAATTTTCTTATCATTATATTTGAATACAAGCCCTTCTGGAAAGCTCCATGTGTAGGTTATTAATTTGTTTTGCAGGAAAAGGATTAAGTCTTTGTATTGTCGTCTTCATTTCCGGATCTCAAATGGAATATTTTTTAAAATTTTAATTTCATCCTCTTCAACTTTAAGTGTTTTTCCTGCTGTAGCTTTTAAAACATTGTCTCTCATTGTTCTCTTGGAGAATTTAACATAAATTTCACCAGGAAATTTATTTTTTCTTATAAAATCAGATTATGTACGGTATACCAAAGTCCATATCGCTCTGGAGATCCTCTTGTTTAAGATCCAAGATTGAAGCTATTGCTCCACTTAACGTTGCTTTTAAATCTTCTCCCTTCTGTTCAAGAACTCCTTGGAAGCATAGAACATGCATAGATTTTTCCAGTTGAAGTTGAAGTGATTGATTTTTATCCATATTTCTTTCTTCTTTCAGTTCTTGCTTAATATCAATAGTCCTTGTTTCAGCTTTTTCGATCCTTTTGACTGTCTTGTTGGCTCTTTTTTTCATATGTGCAGGCTGATTTTGGACAGAATCCAGCTTAGTGTTGATAGTTGACATTTGCTCCAGCAGAGGGAGCAATGCTGCTGCGAGCATATTGGGAAAGTCTGCAACCACTTCCTGTACCTGGGTGGGAGTTATTGGTATAGTACTTCCTGGGAGAAATTTCTTTTCTGACACCATTCTCCTCACTCTCCCAGCCATTTGTTTACAAGGAAGAAAAGTTTTAGTTTTAAAGTAAAGTTTATCTGAATTCAACGTTTCTTGGCTTAAAATGTAGCTTTAAAGCTCGAAAAGAGTCTTGTGTGGTTAGTTCCATTCTTTCTCTCTTTTCTATAACATTTATGAACCACTCTGTTTCGAGGGGGGTGGATCTCCAACCCTTCCCTGCCCACAGCTCCTTCTCAGATCGATGTAGCAAACTGAGACTTCTTTGCTTATACAGAGGTTTGATTGACTCATTATTTAGGCGAGTTCGATTGTTGCCAGGGTTCCTTTCGCTTGTTTTCTTGTCTGCTTGTCTGGAGGTTGGCTCTGGTTGCCATACTGGCTCCGGAGCATCAGGACCTCTCAGGGACGGCCAAGCCTTGATCACTTAGCTGTCACCTTGGGAGAGGCTTATCCTGGCCCCCCAGGCTGAGAGTCTCTTACAGAGACTCCAGAGGGGTCTGGAACCCTCCTAA
The DNA here is from genome assembly GCA_029375565.1 of Gekko gecko. Classification (NCBI taxonomy): domain Eukaryota; kingdom Metazoa; phylum Chordata; class Lepidosauria; order Squamata; family Gekkonidae; genus Gekko; species Gekko gecko. Next base: position 72,157,855 of record JAPDNY010000007.1, read on the forward strand.
TCACCTCAGCTTGGTGCATCTCCATTGGAGGATCGATGAGACACATCCAAGAACAAGTCACCATAAACTGGAAGTCCCTACTAAGATATTCTTTATGTAACTCACTAGTGAAGAAGCATCCAGTGAATGTCATGGCTGGAAACCAACAAACTATCCAAATATATTACCACTGTAGCAGTAGCAGAGAACTACTGGCATTTGTTCCTGTTTACATATATCCTTTGTTTCGTCAGCAATTAATGCAAAGAAGCCAGCTTACTTCCCTTCATTCAAAATTGACACCAGAACCATTCTATCTATGCTTAACAATTCATCTCATGATGTTTAACAGTTCATCTTGAACCAGAATGATATGTGTATTTTGCATTGCATGGAAAAGTATTTCTTTTAGACTGGATTCTGAGATTGTGCTTTGCAAGTAAGAGCAAGAGTTTGAGAACATTTCCCCTGTTATCACTTGCCTCATTCTCCCAATGTCCATGGTGAACAATATTTTGTGATGCTGTGAACAAAAGAATTTCTGCAAAAGTGGCTATATAATGCCTGTTTTCTTTTTTAAGTTGTTTATGAGTATCACTTAATTGTGCTAAAACAGAACCTCCTTTGAATTTCTGTGCTTGTTTGTAACTCTCCCATGCCACCATGCAGTCTTTGTGGACTGCAGTTCTATTATGAAGTTTCAGTCCTGAATCATTATCAGTAGCCTTTTTCCAGTTTTTGTACCATCCATGAGTAAATACAGGCATTGTTTTCAGTGAAATGGCTGTTAAGCCAACCACCTGCCTCTTAGATCCATGCCCCTTGTGGCTGGTAAAAGTCAGCAGCAAGGGACTATGAGGTCCCCTGGAAGATATTATCAATCTGTCCCTGGGTTCGGGTGTCTTTTCAGTGGGACTGAAGGAGGTGGTGGTTGTCCTGTTCTTTAAAAAACAACTTTAGATCCTATGGATCTGGCCAATTACTACCCACTCTCAAATCTTTCATTTCTGGGAAGGTAATTGAGAGAGTGGTGGTAGAGTAGCTCCAGAAATTCCTGAAGGATACATCGGTGTTGGATCCATTCCAATCCAGCTTCTACCCTGGCCATGGGATGAAGACAGCACTGGTGGCCATCACAGACGATCTCTGCAGGCAGCTGGATTGTAGTGGGAAGGCACTGCTGATATTACTTCATCTATTGACCCAATGCCTTGCCGATGCTGGAGTCCATGGGGTAGCCTTGCAATGGTTTACCTCATTCCTCCATGGTCGGGGCCAGAGGATGGAACTGGGAGACACAGTGTCCCCAAGGCACACACTAGTATGTGGGGTTCCTCAAGCAGCACGTCTCTCCCCAATGTTATTTAACATCTATATGCACTCCATCACCCAGCTGGCACAGAGATTTGGGCTGGGATATCATCAGTACACTGATGACAACAAGCTATTTCTGTAGATGGGTGGCTGACTGGACACCATTCCTGTGAACTGAACCAAGGGTTTGGAGACCATGGTAGGATGGTTAAAGCAAAATCAGTTGAAACTGAATCCTGGTAAGATGGAGGTTCTGTGGCTGGGGGGAGGGGAGCCACAGATAGGTTGCCAACTCCCAACTCTTGATGGAGTGTCCCTAACACTGACATCAATCATGAGGAATCTGGGCATGACTCTTTGGACCTACCCTTGACACTGACCTGGAAGCTTCAACTGATCCAGAATGCAGCCATACATGGACCCCTCAGATGGAATACTTTCAACCTGTGCAACACGAGCTGCACTGGCTTCCAATGGAGCACCGGCTCAGGTTCAAGGTTCTGATTTTGACCTTTAAGTGGCCAGGGACCCACATACCTTTAGGACCATGTCTCTCAGTGGCCAGGGACCCACATACCTTTAGGACCATGTCTCTCAGTATGCCCGAAGAAGAGCGTCACACTCAAGAAGTAAGAACCTCCTGGTGGTCCTTGGCCTGAGAGAGATCCAGCTGTCCTCAACCAGGGCCAAAGCTTTTCCAGCCCTGGCCCCTACCTGGTGGAACTCTCTGCTGGAAAACATCTATACCCTTGCAGGATTTGTTACCTTTTTGCAGGGTATGTATGGCAGAGATATTCTGCCAGTCATTTGGTTGAGGACAGTGATGGTATAGCATGTAGTCTAGCACTCTCATACCCTCCATTCTCTGCAAGACCCCCAGGGGGCTTGTGAAATCTGAAATTTTCTTGCCATCTTGGAATTAATTGAATTTTGCTGATATGTGTATTGTATATTTTACTGTAGGATTCTAATTTTTAATCTATTGTATGTTCCTTTTTGTTGTAAGCCACCCTGAGCCTTGCTTGCAAGGAAGGGCAGCCTAAAAAATTAATCAAATAAATCATTAAATAAGCCAAATACAGCATTTTTTATTATACTGTATTACTAGTAGTAGTAGTGTAGCAGAGATTGCACCATGCTGGATTGAAATGTGTCCATGATTGGCCATATATTGTTTCTGGGAAACTTTTTAAGCATTGGCTGAAATGGACTTCCTTCTTCAGAATGTGCGATGTCTTTAAGATTAGAAGTTTCTTTACAAAGGAAGGCATCAAATCAACCACTGGACTAACATCAGGGAGCTCTGAAACACTTTCTACTTTTGAATTACCTAATTCATAAAATTTAGATTCACTGCTGCTGGATAATTCCTCTTCCAGTCAATTTCAGAGTCATTTATTCTTTATACTTCTGTGACATCAGGCCTTCTCCTTTCTTTTGCTGGTTTTGTGAAATAGTACTCTAAAGATCCACAAGATGAAGGTCCAGAAGATTATGCTGGGCACTTTTTATTGCAATCCATTGCCTTTGTAATATAAAAAGGAATAAGAGGCATGATTGCAGTTGGGTTGACTAATGAAAAAACATTCATAAGCTTTCTCTGCATATATTTCCCTTTTTCCTGTCCTAATGTTCTGAGCAGGTATTCTTGATCTGTTAGGTCAGTTCTGCAGGACATGCAAGGCAGAGATGTTCCGCCAGGTGTTTGCTTGAGGACAGCTATGGTTCAGTCTTGACACTCCCACTTTCCATTTCCCCTCGCCCATTTCCCACAAGATAGCAGCGCAGCTAGGATTTTAGCGTCATCTGTGAGCAATTAATCAGATTATTATATTTTTATTGCTTTCTGTAAATTTTAATTTGTTTTATACTACTGTCTTGCACACCACCCTGAGCCTGGTTTTACCAGGGATGGCAGTTGATAAATTTAATTTAATAAATAAATCATAAATTATGCTGATAGGCAGGTACATCTGCTTATCACTGAGTCAACCAACTGTCAGGATATTAAATAGCTAATATTATTATTAATATAGCAACTCTTGTGGGAACTGGCTTCCAGCAATCCAATCTTAAGATTTCTCTAGACCATCCACACCTAGTTTTAGCACTCTCTATATTTCTCATTACTTTTACAATTATTCTGGGGGGGAAATCACCCAGAAGTAAGTAATACTTGATACAGGAATGTGGATCAAAAAGAAAAGATACATCTTATGTATAAGCCACCAAATATGAGGTTTAGAGATTCAGACCTGATGCAAGACAGTCCAAAGAGAGTAAAGAACATTTCTGTGAATTTCCAAAAGAATTCTCTAAACAAAACAGAACTTCCTAACTCAACCATAGAAAAAATGTAAAGGGGAAGGCATTAATTCTAAGGAATGCTTATTATACTTTGTTGTTGTTCTTCAGTCGCACAGTCGAGTCCAACTCTTCACGACCCCATGGACCAGATCATGCCAAGCCCTCCTGTCTTCCACTGTCCTCTGAAGTTTGCTCAATTTCATGTCCATTGCACTGATGACACTGTCTAAACATCTCATCCTTTGCCATCCCCTTCTTCTTTGACCTTCAATCTTTCCCAGCATCAGGGTCTTCTCCAGTGAGTGCTCCCTTCTCATTTGGTGGCAAAGTATTTGAGCTTCAACTTCAGGATCTGGCCTTCCAGGGAACAATCAGAGTTGATTTCTTTTAGGATTGAATGATTTGAGCTCCTTGCAGTCCAAGGGACTCTCAAGAGTCTTCTCCAGCACCATAGTTCAAAAGAATCTATTATTTGGCATTCGGCCTTCCTTATAGTCCAACTCTTGCAGCCATACATTACTACTCGGAATACCATTGCTTTGACCATGCGGACTTTTGTTGGCAGGGTGATGTCGCTGCTATTTATTATGCTGTTTAGGTTTGCCATTGCTTTCCTCCCAAGGAGCAGGCGTCTTTTAATTTCATGGCTGCAGTCAATGTCTGCAGTGATCTGGGATCCCAGGAACATGAAGTCTGTCACAACTTCCACGACTTCCCCTTCTATTTGCCAAGGCGTGATGGGGCTGGATGCCATGATCTTAGTTTTTTTTTTTATCTTGAGCTTCAAGCCCACTTTTGCGTTCTCCTCTTTCACCCTGAGCAAGAGGCTCTTTAGGTCCTCTTCACTTTCTGCCATCAGAGTGGTATCGTCTGCATATCTGAGGTTATTGATCTTTTCCCCAGCAATCTTAATTCCAGCTTGTGATTCATCCAGGCCAGCATTTCGCATGATGTACTCTGCATATAAATTAAATAAGCAAGGTGACAATATACATCCTTGTAGTACTCCTTTTCCTGTGCAAATCCAGTCAGTTGTTCCATATCTGGTTCTAACTGTTGCTTCTTGACCCTTATACAAGTTTCTCAGGAGACATGTGAGGTGGTCTGGTACTCCCATCTCTTTAAGAATCTTCCATAGTTTATTGTGATCCACACAATCAAAGGCTTTAGCATAGTCAGTGAAGTTTTTCTGGTACTCTCTTGCTTTCTCCATAATCCAGCGAATGTTGGCAATTTGATTTCTAGTTCTTCTACCTCTTTAAAACCCAGCTTGTACTTCTGGCAGTTCTCTATCCACGTACTGTTGGAGCCTAGCTTGTAGGATCTTTAGCATGACCTTGCTAGCGTGTGAAATGAATGCAATTGTGCGATAGTTTGAACATTCCTTGGCATTGCCCTTCTTTGGGATTAGAATGTATACTGACCTTTTCCAATCCTGTGACCACTGTTACGTTTTCCAAATTTGTTGGCAAATTGAGTGCAGCACTTTAACAGCATCTTCTTTTAAGACTTTGAATTGCTCAGCTGGGATACCATCACCTCCACTAGCTTTGTTGTTAGTAATGCTTTCTAAGGCCCATTTAACTTTGCATTCCAGGATGTCTGGCTCGAGGTCAGTGATTATACCATCGTGGTTGTCAAGGACATTGAGGTCCTTCTTGTATAGTTCTTCTGTGTATTCTTGCCATCTTTTCGTAGTCTCTTCTGCTTCTGTTAGGTCCCTGCCGTTTTTGTCTTTTATTGTGGCCAGCTTTGCATGGAACATTCCCTTGACTTCTCCAATTTTCTTGAAGAGATCTCTAGGCCTTCCCATTCTATTGTTTTCCTCTATTATTTTGCATTGTTCATTCAGGAAAGCCTCCTTATCTCTCCTTGTTGTTCTCTGGAAATCTGCATTCACTTGGGTAAATCTTTCCTTTTCACCTTTGCCTTTTGCTTTCCTTCTTTCATCTGCTATTTGTAAAGCCTCTTGCATTTCTTTTTCTTTGGGATGGTGGTGATTGCTGCCTCCTGTACAGTGTCACAAACCTCTGTCCATAGTTCTTCAGGCACTCTGTCTATCAAATCTAGTCCCTTAAACCTATTTGTCACCTCTACTGTATATTCATTGGGGATGCGATCTAGGTCAAATCTGAATGGCCTAGTGGTTTTTCCAACTTTCTTCAGTTTAAGTCTGAATTTTGCAATGAGTAGCTCATGATCTGAGCCACAGTCAGCTCCAGGTCTTGTTTTTACTGACTGGATAGAGCTTCTCCATCTTTGACTGCAAATTATATAGTCAATCTGATTCCAGTGTTGCCCATTTGGTGATGTCCATGTGTAGAGTCACCTCTTAGGTTGTTGGAAAAGGGTGTTCACTATGACCAGCATGTTCTCTTGACAAAACTCTGTTAGCCTTTGCCCTGCTTCATTTTGTTCTCCAAGGCCAAACTTGTCTGTTATTCTGGTTACCTTTTGATTTCCTACTTTAGCCTTCCAGTCCCCTATGATGATGAGGACATCATTTTTTGGTATTAGTTCTATGAGGTGTTGTAGGTCTTCATGGAACTGGTCCACTCCAGCCTTTTCTGCATCAGTATTTGGGGCATAGATTTGGATTACTGTGATGTTGCATGGTTTGCCTTGGATTCGGACCGAGATCATTCTGTCATTTTTGAGATTGTATCCCAATACTGCCTTTCTCACTCTCTTGTTGACTATAAAGGACACACCATTTTTTTCTATGGGTTTCCTGGCCACAGTAGTAGATATAATGGTCTTCTGAGTTAAATTCGCCCATTCCTGTCCACTTTAGTTCACTGATTCCCAAGATGTCGATGTTCATTCTTGCCATCTCATTTTTGATCACGTCAAGCTTGCCTTGATTCACAGATCTTACATTTCAGGTTCCTATGCAGTATTGTTCTTTGCAGCATCGGACTTTCCTTTCACCGTCAGACACATCCACAACTGATCGTCCTTTCGGCTTTGTCCCAGTCACTTCACTCTTTCTGGGGTTACTTGTAATTGCCCTCTGCTCTTCCCCAGTAGCATATTGGGCACCTTCTGACCTGAAGGGCTCATCTTCCAGCATCATATCTTTTAGCTTATTATACTAGATGAAAGCAAAGAATATATATGTTACCGGCAAAGTTTGTAAGCCAGCATTGTATAGAATGCCTAGGCATTGTATGGAATGCCTAAAACTCTCCGGCAATTTATGAAAGTATTCATTTTTTACACATTTCCTAGGCATTCTATAGAATGCCAAATGAGAAACCGGCAACATATGAAGTCAGGCCTCCAGAGCCCTCCCCGCCCCCCCAAATCCTCTCCGGAGGCCCACGCCAGGCCCTCTGGAGCCCTCCCTGACCCCTCCACAGGCCTGCACCATGGCGTCGGGCCCTCTGGAGCCTTCCCCGCCCCCCAGACTGCTCTCTGGAGGCCCGCGCCGCTGCAGCACGGCCTCCCCCAACTCCTCTCCAGAGGCCCGCGCCGTGGTGGCGGGTCCTAGTCGGGTGTCCTCGCTCATGGCAGGCGGGGGGGTGGGGGCAGTGGCCACTGTGGCATTTGGGGGGGCGCAAGGTAGCAAGGGGGGCCATGCTGCCTAATGGGGTGGGAAGAATTTGGGGGGATGCCCTGCCTCCGGAGCCTCTGGGAGCCTCGGCCCCATTGGCAGGACCTCTTTTCATACTTTGCCAAAATAGCATTTGTCATTCAGCAGAATGCCTAGGTATTATATAAAGTGCCTAGGGAAAGTGTGTAAGAAATCTGATGTTGCATACATTGCCTAAAAACACCAGGTATTCCATACAATGCCTAGGCATTCTATACAATGCCGACATTTCAAACTTTGCCTGTAACATATATATTTCTAAACAAACCCAAAAAGAATCACACATCAAAGTAACAGTCTAGCAGGAGTTAACAGAAACTACTCGAATTTGGAGCAGAAGTTACCTTTAGATGCAAGTATGAGAAACATGAAGAACAGGACAATTGAAGCAGAGGTGAGTGGTCTGCCCCAGCTAGCAGAGAGAAACAAAATGTCAGCTCTCAGTGAAATCTAAAACTGACTCTAAAGCCAGGCAAGTTACCCTGCTTTTGTTCCACTTTGGATAACATGGGGTCCTTTGAACATTAAAGACTGGTACTTGACAGAAAAGTGAGAAAGCTGTGAAACAAAGGGTGATTTCCCACTAAAGCTGCCGCAGGGTTGCGCCGCCGTTTGCCCCGAGATTTTTAGTCAGTTTCACACCCGAAGCCGCGGGGCTGCATTTTGACCCGCGGCTTCGCTCGATTTCCCCGCAGTTTCGTAATCCTGTTTTTTGAGGATTACGAAACTGCGGGGAAATCGGGCAAAGCCACGGGTCAAAATGCAGCCCCGCGGCTTCGGGTGTGAAATTGACTAAAAATCTCGGGGCAACGGTGGCGCAACCCCGCGGCAGCTTTAGTGGGAAATCACCCAAAGTTTATTGCTTGAGAAGGAACCTTCAGGGCAGATTAACATCAGAGATCAAGGCACACAGGTTTGCATGGCAGTTTAGAAGTCAAATGCTCAGTGATTACAGCATATCATGTCAACACACTGCAGGAGGGCTAATCCAACAAGGTTTAAGAATCACCTACCCATTGTAGTCCCTGGGAAAATGCCCCTTTGCTTAATGAAAAAGATGTATCAGTTTTATTTTCTAAAAACAAAACCTTTTAAAAATACTAGATTATTCCCCATGAGCTCCATCTGCTTTTTTGCTTTCATTTGTTCTCCATGCTTTTGCTTTTTTTAAAAAAATCTCCTTTCTGTATCCCCATGTCTTTTCAGATCAAAGCTTTATTCACAAGGTATCAGGTGAATGAAACAGATTCAAATAATCCATCTGTGATATGTATGTAGATCTTTAATAGAATGAGTGCCATCTCCTGGCACAGAAAAATATATTGCATTGTCTATAATACTTTCATTTCAATGATACACTTTGGTTAATGAGCTCTTGTACTACAATCCTAAACTACCAGGTATCTGTTGTGTATTTGATGTTTCATCCATCTGAGTATGTGGAACATGCTCAAACCTCTATGGTCAATGCCTTACTGCTTGTGAGGAACCAAGTCAAATCACATCTGCATCCCATCCCTCCAGCATTCATGTTTGGGCTTTGACTATTATTTCTCTGGAGTGAGACAGTACATTGGAAGAATTGGGCTGTCCTGAAGAAAAATTAGAACAGCTGTTCAACAGAGCATGGCCACTGCATGATAAACCTTGCATTATATGTCATTGTCCTAACAGAATAAAGATGGAGATGGAGTCACAGAAATGTGCTCACCTTTGGTGGCAAGAGAGACAGAAAAGATTGCATGGATGGCTCCACACCAAATTGATGGAAATTTCTAGTACTGGTGTTAATGCCAAAGCTTACTGTTTTTATCTTTTTGCCATCCAATCTATTTTGGTCTTTTTGTTTTATTTTCTTTCCACGGCAGTTTTTAGAGTAGCTGCAAAAGGTATGCTTTATAGCTCAGACTTTTCTTACTTCTCACTGCATAAAATAAACTGAAAGTATTTGTTATTCTTGTTGCTTTTAATTACAGGAGGTTCTTTTGCTGAAATATATGAAGCTCCACCCTGCTAATCTTTACTTATTACATAAATGGCTACTGATCCTGAGCTTGCATCCTTCTTCAGCATAGCCACTTGCTCACCAAGTGTTCTTTTCACACAGCTGCTATCATGATTCAAGTCTAGCTAGCAAAGTTCATGATGCAATATGGTAGCTTTGGGGCAAGGGAAGGTTATCTGTGGCCCCAGTTATACAGGCCGGATAATGTGGGGGGGAGGCAGGGTTATTTGCAGCACCCACACGTCGGCAGCATGCCACAGTTCCTTCCCTCCACACCTGCGCATCAATGAGGGGCCGGAGGGAAAAGCCATGCACCAGCGCAATCACACCGAGGGAGTCTGGAGGCAGCCCATGGCAAACTGTTTGCTAGTACCTTTGAGGAGGTAGTTTTTTACTCTGCATCTTCGGCGGGAAGCCATGGGTTGGCCATGGGAGTGCTACGCCTCCCAGATGTTGCAGTGTGATCGCGCCTGGAAACTCCGCCATTTAATCGTGGCTCTCCCATGGCAAATTCAGTGTGTGACCGGGGCCTGAATAATCACAATGTCAGCAAATAGTTCTCTTAACTATATTTCTTTCCTCCTTTCATCTCTTTTAACTTTAGGTCTTAGAGAAACTTGTAGGCTTGGATGGGTAAGATATTGGATCAGTTCAGACATATCATGAAACCATGGTTTACTGGTGAAATCATGGTTAACTACCATTCATTTGTGAATTGTGGAATTTTTCTGGCAGAAACCATTCAAAATCTTCAACAAATGCTGCTGTCATTGGTCAAGGAGTCTGCTAATGAAACACAGTGAAAAGTTTTGGTTTCAAGCTTCTCTGGCCATCTATGTAGCTTGTGCAGTGTGTGGGGGTATTAAATCAGGATTAAGTCAGGTCAGGATGTCTGTGTTCATACATCACATGACAGACTAGCGGTTGTTAATAAACCATCTTCAAATCATGGTTTTAGATATCAGTTTGGTTTACTAACAATAGTTAATGGAGTGGACCACACTAAATATTGATAATTTGATTAAATTGTGGCCATCTGAACCAAGACATTATGCACATTTATGGACTCAAGCAATACCAATTTGCTAATAAAAACAATGCTGCACGTATTAAGAATGGTGAAGAGTTGGTTTTCGGTTTCGGTGCTGCGAATGGCGGCCGCTTCTCAGGACGCTCCCGGAGGCGGTTAGCCCACATGCGGAATGGGGGGGTCTTCGCGTTTGCGAAAGACCCTAGTGAGCCTTAGTCAAAGGCTCCAAACCGGGGGCGCATAGGGGAGTAGCCTCTTTGCCGGCAAACTGCCGGGAAATTGAGGCTTTCTCCCCGCCCCAATCGGCCCCACCGCGTAGTGCGTCCCGAATGGGACTTAGCAGCCCTGCCGACTTCCAGGAGTGAGGAAAAGCGGATGAATTACCATGAAAAGAAGATATGGCATCTAATCGTGAGTTGAAGATCTATTTTGAAGCGAAAATTAAAACCCCCCCGCAAGCGGATAAGCGTATGGGAGGAGGGAGGAGCTTCCACCCTCTTCGAAGAAGCGAATTTTTAAAAGAAACGCGAAGGGGGGTAACAAGAAAAAATGTTGGTGAAAGTACCGTTGGGGTTTTACAGAAGATTGCGGCTTTAGTTGCTTTCTGGGGGATGTGGCACGAACTCTGAAAAAGTAAATAAAAAACAAAATGTCGATGCTGGGGAAAATCCTGCTTAGAACGGAAGAGAAGAGAGGAGGGACTTCCGCTCCAGTCAACCCCCCCAGAACTAGCTGTCAATCAACAAGAGACTGAGATACTGCGCCACCTGCTGGAGTAAATCTAAAATATCAATGAAACGTTTTTAAAATGGAAATTGTTCTCATCAGACTACAAAAATAAATGTTGGAATTAACAAGGTTGATGGCAGAAAATGTATAGAAAATTAATTTGATGCTAAAGTTCCAAGCTATGGATGAAGAAGGGAAAGAAGATCTCAGATTTATTTTGACGAAAGTCTTGACACCTCTATCTGGCAGTGGAGCGAATAAATAAAAAGAAGAGGCGGATAAGGCTCCCAAAGCCTATTCCGCCTTTAAAAAAAAGGATATACTCTGCCAGTAGAAAGGGGTGTTGAGCTTAGCAAGTAATGGAGATCTAATTTCAACTTGAGTGTTAATGGAGCCAACGAGAAATGACTGCCAGAAACAACAAGAAAAAAGAAGCGAAAGAAGATGGATTAAAAAATTTCTGAAGAGACATGCCAGCACAGAGGAGGAAGCAGTACTCAAAATTTGGATTTTTGAAGAAGACGGCGGCCCGGGGGAAGGAAGTGACGGAACGGGAGGCACTAAAGTTCAAAGGACTTAATGTTAATTGGAGAGACTTAAAAAGGAATTTGTTCGTGTAACATCTGAAAAGATTTGATTTAACCCCAGTGGACTTTACTAACTTTACTAACAGAATTGATTTGGACTTTGTAAAGCTGAAAAGAAGATCTCTCAACCGTGATGGATGCCGACAACTGGAAGAAATAAAACTAACCTTTACTAACAGAAAAAAACTCACTCCGCTCTTTTTTCTCTTCCCATCTGTCTACCTTACCCTTTTCTTATAAAAAATAAAATTCTCTCCTTTTTAGGAGAGTTATTTCAAAAAAAAAAGAAAAAGAATGGTGAAGAGTTGAGTTTGTTTTAATGTGTCACATGGGTGAGTGGATAGATTAAATTTGGTGGCAGATTTTGATGGCAGAACTTTGTGAGCATTCCTAGATTAATTACAATTAATTGCAGAAATTCTTTATGTAATACAGACAGTAGGTGGAACAAAATATGGGACATCATCAACTAAGGTAAGAATCATGAAATAGAACTGGGAAATCCATCCATCTCTGTGTGGGATTTCCTTAGACTTATTCTTTTAAAAATGGAAGAAAAGGCTTCCAAATGTCTCAAACCTGGCATATCCAAGGCTCCTTGAAAGCTGTAGGGGAGGAGTTGAACATGTGGCAAAAATAAAACAAGACCACTTGAAAGTTATGTTTGTATTATTACTATTTTATGCATTGACTTATTGTTGCATTATGAAATCAGAATTACAAATAGAACTGAACAAGCAAGCCTTCCACAAAGAAAGGCTAGCACGTCACAGTGTTATTCTCAGTTCTAGTCACCTTTTAAAATAAAAGTTCATCTTAATATGTCCCTTAGAAATTAACAGCTGGTGTTATTAGCAGAATACTTGAGCCATTAATTGGCAATTAAATCTCTGTTGGCAACATTGATTTGTTGACAATTACTGCATTGTAACAAAGATTCAGAATTGTCATTCATCTCAAGGTATATAAACAGATTGACCTCAATATAGCCTCATAAATGGAAACAATTAGAAACCTCTTATACCTTTGAGCTTGGGACAAGGGTGAGTAGGATCACATGCCACTTCTTGGAAGATTTTAATGGGACATTATAGATATATATGCCAGTATCTATTCTCTTATTACTATATCAGATTTATTATTACGGCTTGTGACCAGCATAAGATCAGTTACAGCAATGTACATGAATCTAGTAAGTTTTAGGAAATACACAATATTTAAAATTACTGACTGGCCTATGCATTCTTAAAATCACGGAACAGATTGAACAAAACATCTACATTTTATGATTCAGCTACATTCTGTGTTAATTCCCTGTGAATTCTGAATGATGCTTGAAGAAATCTGACACAGGGGAGTGTGAACTGAGGATTTGTGTCTGAAAGGAACTTCCTTGTAATTTCAGATTCAGAGCAGGCAGAAAAGCTCCCAAGCAAGGGTGCAATAATCTTCACATGGATTTCCTGGTAGAAATGGCAGTGAAGGAAAATATGCTCATTTGTCTCGACCTTCCCTGCTCCACATGGGCAAACCCTCTCTGCTAATGGGATCTTCCTATAACATCCCTCCACTACTGCAGAGGGGAGTATATTCCATCTAGCCAAAGAGTAAGCCCTGCGGTGGGACAGGATCTCCAACAGCAATAAGTAGGCTGCCGGAATTACAACATATCTAGTGTTGTTTGATGCCAGGAAATCTGAAACTCTGCTGATGTCTCCCTGTCTTTCAGTGTCCAGTATCCTTTGCTTGACCAGGGCCTTTGCTTGATCTAAGGCCATTTTTAAAAGAAACTCTGGGGAGAGGCCTAGCATATTCAATTTGTGGCAGACTGCCTTTAACCAAGTGGATCAAAAGGCATCCCAGAGAATTAACAATGTAAGGTCTTATTACTATATTAAAATTCATTCCGATAGAGCTGTGAGGCCCTCAAAAAGCAAGAAAAACAGCATTACTCACTGTGTTAGAGAAGTTGGGAATTAGTCATTCCATTTACAACTATACCACACAGGTCACTTTGGGTTATGGAATAAAATCACCTATCTCTTTTCCCATAATCCTTAATATAGCTGTCAACAATGGCCTAAGATACCTTTGGCTGTTACCCTTTGGTACGAATGGCCTAATGTAAAGTTTAGGGAAAAGTCAAAATATATTCCATAATCCTGGCAACAACACATTTGCAGGAGTTCTTTCATTTTAGTGGCATACTGAGTTTAGCTGTAAGACAATTATAATTATTCATGTTTCTTCAGGAGACCAAGACTTCTAGCTTTTTCTCTGATATAGCGATATCCCCCCCCCCATAAGTTAAATGCTCTTGTAAGGGATATTTTGAAGTGAATGACTGCACAGTGAAAACAAAAGTGGTACAGTCTGTTATGTATTGAGCCTAAACCTTTCCTCTAGCTGTACCTAGAATGGGCTGAGCTTGCTTCTCTAGAACAATAGCTCACCTGGATCCAGCAACTCACCAATAGATAAGCAGTGTAATGTAAATAGCCTATCACTGGGAGTGGGTGTGTATTGGGTGTGGTGTTTTGCATGCCTATAAGCAGGGCTTCAGCCCTGCTAGCTTGTCTTGTAGTTTGCTGAAATCACTTAATAAACATGAGCTGATCACTGCAATGCGTCTAGAACCCAGTATGTCCTTGCACACATATTACAGTTCCTCAAACTTTTGTGTTTGAAATCTGCCTACAGCCTTATTTCTGAGCAGTAGGAAGCAAGAAGGATTTCCTACATGGACTGGAATGAGCTTGCAAAAGCCATAATGACTTGATAAGCAGGAATTGCTGTTTTTAGACAGCGTACAGCTACCAATGAATAAATAGACTTGCATTCATTATAATACGAAACATCAAATCTGCATTCAGTTCTAATAGGGCAGTCTCCCAAGCTCAGTGAGCTGAAACACTTACAATATGTGTTTACATCATGATAAGGCACATTTTAAACAGTAGATTCAGTTTTGTGCTTTCCAGGGAGACCAGGGACTCAATCAACAATGCTAGGCTTTGCTTATTAAGCAATAAAACAAAAGCCCATTTTAGTAAGTTATCCTACCTTGAGGGTACAATCCATTACATCTTCTGTATTTTTGTTTCAGCTATGCATGTGATTTGACAAACAGTAGAATATTACCTCTGGTAATGTTTCAGTATGAATTGCTTTCCTTGGCATACGCTGGAGTGCATGGCAGCAATGTTTAGCAACTCAATATTGGTGTCAACTTATACTCAGCTTGGGCAACCGGTCTTGCATAATGCATGCTTTTCTGAACTGACAATTCCTGTCATTGGACTAAATTGGTTAGTTTTCAGTGAAGAGAGGGTGCTGCAGAAGTTGCCTATTTTGGTAGATCAGGAAAATTCTTCCTATTCTTTCTTGCAAGGCAGTTCATACATTATTATCCAAGTTAGATAAACATAAGTAAGAGTAAATCTTGAACCCTGGGGTTATCTGGAATGTATTGAAAGTTATGAGACTGCCATAAACCAAGTCTTCACCAGATAATAATGTGACCATACAGGGTGACTGCCTCATTCTCCTCCACAACCACTCATGCACATACATTGTAAGACACCTAACAGGATGGTGCAAAATAAGAAATCTGTCACATAATCTGCTCTACGCTTGAAACCAGAGCACAACGGAATATGCATTATTTCTGAGATGTTTAACTGCCAAGTTTCCATACAGTCCAAATGGTTGCTGCAGGTGGCCATGAAATCCTGAGGGGGACCAAAAAAGTTTCTCAGTATGTAAATCAAACTCCTTAGTGCTCACAACTTAGTGCGGCCCAACATCGAGGCTGAAGACCACTCCATGATCTCGGCCTGACAGCGTGATGCACAGAAAATGACCATAGTGATTTTTTTGTTTCTAGTTCTAAATAATATTTCCATAGCCAAAAGGTAATTATACAAGATATCTGACACAAAAAAAGAAAGAAATTCTATCAGGTTTTTTTATTTTTAATATTTATTTGTTTTTAACAAAGGTTGCTGAACCTAGTATAGAGTATTTTGGAATCTTACTTGGAAGCAGTATTGTAAAATTGTTGTATAACTCAGCTCCCGGCGACCCGGCAATGCTGCTGGTTGCCGGGGGCTGCTTTGCTGCCCTGAAGAAGTCATGCAGCAACAGTAGTTACAATGCCTTGTGTCATGATGTGAGTGGGGGGCGGAGCTGGCTAGGATAAACAGCCAGGCTCTGCTCCCGCCCGTTGACAGTTGCTCTGATGTGCTTGGAGAGACGGGAACTTGATGACTGAGCTGCTGGCTTCGGAAGGCCTTTGGCCTGAGAAGCAGCAATGCAGCAGTGGTGGAGCTCTTTGTCCTCGTTGGGCCTCTGTGGTGGGCCCTGGAAGTGGTGAGCTGAGTCAGCGGCTGGGGCGAAGGGCTGCGTTGGTGGTCAGAACGCCCAGGCCATGGAGGTGGCTAGGCAGTGGGCTGCACTGTTGGGCCATGGCAGCATCGGTGCTGTCCAATCTGCAGGACTGGGAGGCTCACAGCTTCCGGGCAGCTCGCCTGTGCGCCTCACTATTTTGTTAAACCAAGCAAACACAAACACACAAAACCTGACCCCCTTTTTAGGTGGAGGGGAACATTAGAGAGCCTGGGGTGGTGGCTGCAGTTGGTGAGGCTGCTTAGTGCCACCCCGCCATAAGTTGCCCCCACGCTATTCATCGCCCGTGCCCCTGCTGCCTTGTACTTTCATTGTAGCAGGGTGTTAGGGGATGTTTTAGATATCTGGCCACCCACTCCTGCCTGTGGACATTTGGGGAGTTTGGGTGTGGGGGGGTTGGAATATAGGCCTTGAGAAAGCCAGCCCACTAGAGACCAGCATTCGGTGGGGGTGCCTCCTTGGAGGACATTTGGGGTTTTTTAAATTAAATATTATTTAAATAATAAATTAGTTAATTGAAATGTGAGATAGAGGGTGGTGGTGAGGTAATTGCCCCCCTAATTAATTAATTATTTTTTTCTGGCTTATATATGGTTGAAGGCCAATTCCTCCAGGCAGCCATTTTAGAGGAATTAATTTGACAGCCATTTCTGGGTTGGTGCAGCAGTGGCCATTTCACAGGGACTTCAGTGGCCATTTTGGGTATGACATGGGCTGGCAGTTTATATTAAACTGCAAAACACATAACAGGTACCCAGCCCTTGCCCATTTGATTACAAGGGTGAAGCCCCACTGTATCTTTTTTTAAATTAAATTTTATTGAATTTTTAGAAAGATAAAGTACAGTACAGAACATTCAAATGCATGCACCTGTGAAAACAAACTTGTTAACCATAAACATTATAAAACATATGGTTTAAGGGGTACCTTTAATAAATAGTACTACAGTAGATTATGTATTTCAAATATCTTGTACCTCAGAATATCTTTCTCAATTAACAACAAGTTAATATTTTGTATTTGGGTTCTTTGATAGTTTCCCAGTCAAATTTATCTATATTCATTTTTTCCAATAGTGGATACCATTTATCTAGAGGGTTTAGTAAATACCTTCCCACATCCTTCTGATGGAACCATAGAGATACCTTTCCTTGCAAAAAAAAATCCCATACTTTGTGTAACCATTGTTGCATAGAGGGAAGAGTGGTTGTTTTCCATTTACTTGCAAGTGATAATTTGGCAGCAATTAACATTATATTAATTAACGATTTACTATTTTCAGGTGGACCGTCTGCAGACCAATGGTGAAGGAGGATCAGCATCGGATCGTAAGGTAAGTTATATGCAGTTAGTGTGTATATGGACAAAATAATTTGTTTCCAGTAATTAGCTACTTTAGGGCATTCCCACCATGTATGAAAATAGGTCGCTTTTTGACCACATTGTTTCCAACATAGCGGGGAAGAACTTGGATATATATGCGAGAGTTTAGCTGGAGTAAGGTACCATCTGTGTAGAACCTTATATGCTGTCTCTTGAATTAATGCTGAAGGTGAGATTCTTGTGCATATGTCTGCCCATTGATCTTTGGAAATAGTTTGACCCATGTCTTTTTGCCAAGCTGCTTGGTAACTAGGTATCTTGTTGGGTTGTAGGTCCAGGAGTTGTTTATATATTATTGAAATTACACCTTTCTTGGGTTGATGTCTCCAAAGTAATTGTTCAAAGCCCTTGAGAGAGGTTTCTGTAGGTTAGGTTTAATTTTGGTGTCATCCAGTAGGTGTTGGACCTGTAAGTACTTGAACCAGGCTATCTTAGAATGTGATTTTTTGTCTAAATCCAATTTTGAAAGTATTTTGCCCTTAGAGAAGAGGTCTGCTATTCTCGTTAGGCCCGCCGATTTCCATGTTTGAAAAGAACTCGGGTTTTCTGCATAGACTGATGCCAGTGTGACTGAACTGTCGTGTAATTTTCCTTTTACAAAAATGTAACGACCACCTTCATCTTTTTCAATTGCCTCAATCTTGAAAGGAACATTTTTTGCAATTAAAATGGCCACGCCACATGATTTGGACATGCCGGGAGCGAGAACTTGAGTATTAAACCAATTAGAAATGAAAACCCTTTGGTCACTTTTAATGTATGTTTCTTGGAGGAGTGCAGGTCAGTGGCTATACGCTTTGCTTTAATTTTATTGTTCAAACCCCTACAATTAAAAGAGGTGATTTTGTATTTCAGCGATGCCATTTGGGTTTTAAACAGTAAATAGGCTTGAAAAAAAAGTAGCCAAGGAATTTGAGGTACTTTTTATATAGTTGTGCAGCGAAATAAGGAAAGGTATCATATGGTTCGTGGCATCCCCATCAAGTATTACAACATTCTGCATGAAGGAGCCAATACAATAAAAAATAGCCTCCATAGTAACTTCACATTCCTAGGATCCCAGATCACTGCAGATGGTGACTGCAGCCATGAAATTAAAAGACGCCTGCTCCTTGGGAGGAAAGCGATGGCAAACCTAAACAGCATGATAAAAAGCAGAGACATCACCCTGCCAACAAAAGTCCGCATGGTCAAAGCAATGGTATTCCCCGTAGTAATGTATGGCTGCGAGAGTTGGACTATAAGGAAGGCCGAGCGCCGAAGAATAGATTCTTTTGAACTATGGTGCTGGAGAAGACTCTTAAGAGTCCCTTGGACTGCCAGGAGATCAAATCAGTCAATCCTAAAAGAAATCAACTCTGATTGCTCCCTGGAAGGCCAGATCCTGAAGCTGAAGCTCAAATACTTTGGCCACCAAATGAGAAGGGAGCATTCACTGGAGAAGACCCTGATGCTGGGAAAGATTGAAGGTCAAAGAAGAAGGGGACGGCAAAGGATGAGATGGTTAGACAGTGTCATCGATGCAACGAACATGAAATTGAGCAAACTTCAGCAGACAGCAGAAGACAGGAGGGCCTGGCGTAAACTGGTCCATGGGGTCGCGAAGAGTTGGACTCGACTGTGCGACTGAACAACAACAACTTGAAACTGGGTAGCTCAATTGGGCACTTAGTGTGTGGGGGCGACTTCAAGTGTGGTCTGAATGGAAAACAACTGAACTTCTAATGGTTTCCTTCGGTGAAGGAATCCTTATCAGCAACATGTGACTTTGATAGTGTGAATGCTCGCTGAGTGGACAAATTGTGTTAGTACTTGTCATGTGTTAGGATTTATAATACTCATTGCACTACGTCTTTAATATCTTACGCTTTCTGTTTTAGCAGGGATACGGTGTGACTTTCAGTCTAATATGTGATCTGGAAATCTGACAGCTGGCATGTCATTACATGTCATTGTTTTGGTCCAATGAGCATTCTTCACAGGTTTAATAGTGCATTTGTCTTTAGGGGGAAATCCAGTGAGTGACCAGGGCCTAGATGAGTGGCGTTGGTTATGACAGGCTGCAGGAGGTGCTGGCTGGGATGTGACGGTGCAGCCACAGCAATAGGAAATGAGGCAAATGGCTTCCAGGGAGATTCCAGTGGGGCAGGGGTTAAGCAGGAAACATCAGTGGATCAGCATGGCTTGGGAGGCCAGATGGCTGTTCTGCCCATGCACTTGGGAATGAAACTACTTCTAGACCTGGCAACCCAGCCTGACTTACATTAGGTAAATAGGTGCTACTGGAGCCATCTTCACCTTATGGCAAGTGTGAATACAGCCTGCACACATGTGTATACATCAGATGGTAAGATGGAGCCAATGCACATTTCTATGTGCGTGTCCTAGTCTTTAGGATAGGAACCCAGTTTCTATTAAGAAATGAGAGGTACTGTGCACTCTTCAGGGTAAGGTTTTTTAAAATAAATAAATAAATACCAAATAAGCAAACAAAAATTAAATTATACAGGTTTTTAAAGTGACACCACATTGTAAATTGCCAAAATCACATTTTAAAGCTGAACTCACCGGTTGGCTAGGATGGGTCTTAGAGCCAGTTTGGTGTAGTGGTTAAGTGTGCAGACTTTTATCTGGGAGAACCGGGTTTGATTCCCCACTCCTCCACTTGCACCTGCTGATGTGACCTTGGGTCAGTCACAAGCTCTGGCACAGCTGTTCTCTCAAGGACAGTTTCTGTCAGAAGTTCTCTCAGCCCCACCTACCTCACAGGGTGTCTGTTGTGGGGAAGGGAAGGGAAAGGAGTTTGTAAACCGCTCTGAGACGCCTTTGGGCAGTGAAGGGCGGGGTATAAATCCAAACTCTTCTTCTTCCTTCTTCTAGTGGTTAGTAAAGAAGCATTTCATATACCTAGAAGCATTTCAAAATGCCTTATTGGGGCAGTCCCTTGACTTTAAAACAATGGATGCCTCCCTGTTCAGCTCTGCTTGCAATAGTTGGAATAGTTCTTTAAGAGTGCCAAGGCACTAAAACAATTGATCCAGATCTCCTCCAGTGTTGTTTCCACAGTTTGACAATCCAGGGGATCTGGGACTAGATCAGAGATGCTCTCTTCTGACATAGACTTTAGCTAGTGACAATTTCCAGGCCACAGTTTCCTATCTTTCAGGGTGCTGGGTTGCCAGAAGATCCGAAGAAAAAGAGTCTTGTCTGTTTAATAGAGTCTTACTGCATGGAAATGCACAGCTGTAGTTTTTTTCAAGGACTCGGAGGTAAATAACATCACTTGATAATTAATATCCCTTTAAAGGGAGGGGGCTTTCTTTGCTAAACAGGAATGTAAATAAGTTATGTCATTTGATCAGGGCACACATAAGCCCTATGAACATTGGGCAGTGCCTTGCAGATCATAATAGCCATGCAAATGCAAACATTGCTGTGTGGATGTAGTGGACTACTACAGTATTCTATGCAGGTATTGGAGAAAGGGAGCTCTAGAGGACCAGAGGCAACCTATTTCTCTGACAGTGAAATAAGGGTCAATTTTTGCAACCTGGGGTGTTGCTGCACTTCAGATTATTAAGATGGTTACCGCTTTAGGCATGCGGATGGAACTTCTCTGATCAGGCAGCCCCTTTGCAGCGGTTAGCACTCGTGCTTTGGGCAAGTTGGGCCTTTCCCGGGGTGAAGTTTGGAACTCACTCTTCTTGGTTCAGTGAACTTACTCTTCTTGGTTCAGTGCCGCTTCCACTGCAGCTGCCCTGGGCTATGGGTTCCCTTGCTGTGTGGCAGTGTCAGTGGAACCTTGTTCAGATCAAGACTTTTGTCTGGTCACTGCACTCCCGTTTGGGGGTGGCATTGTGGATCAGTGAGCTAGTGGCAGGCTTGTTGCCTAGCATTCAAAGAATGGTATTACAAAGTTTAAAGTTATTAACAAAGTTTTTCTTACAGGTGCTGTTGGCTGTGGGGCAAGATGAAGACTCAATGTCTGTGGCCACAGCATGGTCCTTTGGGCCACCCACCGGTCCAGGAGGACATCCTTGTGCTGTGAAGGCCCTTGTGATATGAACTATGGCAGACCTTGCAATGATAGTAGTACTATAGACAACACTCCATGTAACATCACTGTGTTGCGGGTGGCTCTTTCCCCTCCCGGCATGCCCCCCAAATCCCCCTGCTGGGGGAAAAATATGACCTGGCAATCCTACCCAAGCACTACCCTAGGAATACAAAGCACTATCTCTAATTCACAAGCAAGCAGCAGGAAGAGTTTTGCATTCAGCAAAATCAATACCTTAAGGGTTTGTTTTTTTTAAGGGAAATCTAAGGGAGAAATTGAGAGAACTGGAGGGAAGAGAAGGACAAGTGTGGTAGGGAAGGATGGAGGTAGATGTCAAATTCTAAGCTACACTACACTAGAGCCAGCGTGGTGTAGTAATTAAAAGCAGACTCTAATCTGGAGAACCAGGTTTGATTCCCCATTCCTGTATAAAAAGCCTGCTGGGTGACCTTGGGCCAGTCACTGTTCTCTCAGAACTCTCTCAGGCCCACTTACCCCACAAGGTGCTTGTTATGGGGAGAATAAGGGAAGGCAATTGTAAGCTGCTTTAAAAGTTCTTTAGGTAGAGAAAAGAGCAGTATAAAGACCTTCTTCTTATTCTTCTTATTCTACATTGCTTTCCTCACAAATACACTCACCACCCTTACTACACGCAAAGCAGACACACTATACACAGGGTACTTGCTATCACTGCAAACTGGTTAATGAAATCCTGGAACCAGAAGTATGCGCTCACTCACTCGCTCGCTCGCTCCCAGCCACAGCAAAAATGCTGTAGAGAGGGTGCAGCTGAATAAAGCAGCCTGCCATCCATTCCTGATCGGCAGACCATATTTGCAGATAGCCAATCATATCTGGAGCTTCATTTGAAGTTAACTAGGGCTGAGGCAAACTGACCCACAGCAGTTGCGTGCTGTGAATGTCTCTTCTTGCAAAGCTAATAGGTTGTGTGAATGCCATTAAAATTATGGATATTCCAAACCATATTTGCTTTCCAATCTTCTACCAGTAATCCCTGAAACTACTTTGAAGGACTGGCAGCATATTATTATGTTATGTACTGAGCCTGAACTGTACTTACCAATGGATGTAGCTTGGGGATGAATAACAATAGCTGGCTAGGTTCCTTCAGCCAGGGATTTCAAGTCTTCTTTCTACTTGCTAAATCACTAATAAACGATGAGCTGATCACTATACAAGTCTGAACCCAGTATATTTCACTGGCAATGAGGATGGGATCCCGATGAGTGAGCCTGATCCAGATCCAGCCAACACTGCACTGCGCTATGAGCTCCAGCGCCCTGCATACCACACTGCTCCATGGATCATGGCTGCCACTCCAGGACATCTACCATAATTCGACCCCACTCACCCAGAGCTGTGGAAAACCTGGGTGGAGTGGCTCAAGTACTTCATCAGGTTCCAGGACATTGAGGATGCCGAGGAAAAGAAGGCCCTCCTGCTCAGTGCCTGCGGAATCACCAGTCTGCATCTCGGCCAGGGCCTCATTGCGCCAAAGACCCCGGAAGAGGCTTCATATGATGACCTCCTCAAGGTGCTCGCTGGCCATTTCGCGCATCAACCAACCAAGATGGCGTGGCATGTAGACTTCTTCTCATGCCAACAAAAGGCCAATGAAGCAGCTACTGACTTCATGGCCAACCTCCATCAGCTGGCCCTAAACTGCAGGTTCCCAGATCTCGAGGACACCCTTCTCAACCAGTTTATCATAGGCGTCTGAGAGCATCTTGGAAGAGACTCTACAGAGGCTCTGCCCACAGGCGGGTCCCCACCTTAGGCCTACCGGCTTCACCCTCAGGGACTTCCAGAAGAACGAGGTGGCCATCAAAGGGTGGGGCAAATTCCATGTCCAATACAAGAACTTTAAGGGACTGTTGGACTTTTTGGTGGTCGAGGGGTAGCTTACCAGTTTACTGGAACTGTCATGGTTCACGCCTTTGGGTTTTGGAGTGACGGGGGTGCACCACATGCAGGCCTCAGACTTCAATAACATGTGCAATGAGTTCCTTGCCATCTTCAATGGAACTCTCGGTCGTTACACCAGCCCGCCAGTCTCCCTACAGCTTAGCCCGGTGGTGCATTCCATCCGGATGAAGCCCAGGCAAGTCCTATTTGCCCTTAAGCCCAAGATTGATGGAGAGCTGGATCGACTCGTGGCCCAAGGGGTTTTGCAGCCCGTGTCACACTCCGTCTGGGAGACCCCAATTGTGACTCCAGTGAAGCCCAATGGCGACATCCGCATATGCGTGGACTACAAATGCATGATAAATGGCCCTGCAGGACCATGCCTATCTGGTCCTGGTGGTCAGCCATGTCTTGGCATCCTTAGTGGGTGCCAAGATCTTTGGTAAGCTGGACTTAGCGCAGGCGTACAGCAGCCCCCGGTCGACGATGTGACTGCAGAGGCTCAGATGGTCATAACACACTGGGTTGTGTTCCGGGTGCGGCAGCTACAATTTGGGGTCAGCATAGCCCTGGGAATTTTCCAGAACCTAATGGACTGTCTCCTTAAAGGGATTCCCGGGGTACAATCCTTCTTCGATGATGTTTTAATTGCTGCACCCACGACAGAGGACTTCACTGAGAGAGTGTGTGCCATCCTGCAGCAGTTCCAAGCCGCCGGCCTCAAGGTGAAATGAGAAAAATGTCTCCTGGGGGTACTATGGGTCGAGTTCCTGAGTTTTTCCATCAATGCTCAGGGAATCCATCCAGCTCCCAACAAGGTCCGCACCATTATCAATACTCCAGCACCAACATCCAAGCCAGAACTCCAGGCCTTCTTGGGCCTGCTGAAGTTTTATCATTCCTTTCTGCCTCACAAAGCTGCGATTGCTGAACCCCTACACTGCCTTCTAGATAAAAAAGCCCCCTGGGTCTGTGGATAGAGGCAGGCCACCGCATTCCGAGGGGTAAAGGAGCTTATCACTTCGAATGCTGTTCTTGCACACTTTGACAAGAAGCTGCCTATTGTCCTCACCTGTGACGCTTCACCGTACAGGGTAGGGGCCATCCTAGGACACCAGCTGCCTGATGGCCGGGAGGTTCCCGTGGCCTGTTACTTCCACACCTTGTCCTCAGCTGAACGTAACTACATGCAGATCGACAAGGAGGTGCTAGAAATAGTGGCGGGAGTCAAGAAATTTCATGACTACCTTTATGGGTGTCCTTTTACCATTGTGACCAATCACAAGCCCCTGCTGGGTCTTTTGGCTCTGAATCGCCAAATGCCACAGATGCTGTCTCCCTGGGTGCTGCACTGGTCCATCTTCCTGGCAGGCTACCAGTATTCACTCCTCCATTGCCTGGAGAAGGTGATGGGACATGCTGATGCCCTCAGCAGCCTGCCGCTGCCCTCCTGTGACCTGGACCCAGCTCCCATGCATCAGATCCTACTCATCAAGGACCTGCACAACCGTCCTCTTCAAGTATCCAATGTGTCCCATCACACTGCCCAGGACCGCATCCTCTCCCATGTTCTGGACTGGGTGGGGAGGGGATGGCCCACCAGCTGGGTGGGCTCGGAATTTGCTACGTTCTCCTCCCACCAGGCTAAACTTTCATCCCACAAGGGCTGCCTGTTATGGGGGAGCCTGGTGGTCATGCACACACCATTGTGACAGTGAGTACTAGCAGCTCTTCACAAAATGCATCCGGAGATTGTGTGGATGAAGGCACTGGCCTGCAGCTACATATGGTGGCCCAGCATGGACAGCAAAATTGAGGACTGTGTTAAGCACTATTATACATGCCAAGAAACCTGGCCGGAGCCCCCCAGGGCACTAGTGCATCAGTGGGAGTCCACAAACAAACCCTGGGCCTGGTTACATCTCCACTTTGTGGGGCCTTTCCAGGGGCAGATCTTCTTCATTTTGGTGAATCCTACACCAAATGGCTGGAAGTGGTACTAGTCCCTTCCACCTCATCCTTGGCGGCAATTTGTGCCCTCCGCAGGACCTTCTGCACCCACAGCATACCCGATATCATTGTAACGGACAATGGAACGGCCTTCACGTTGGGCAAGTTCCAGGAATTCATGGGCCACTATGCCATCCAGCACATCCGCTTTGCTCCTTCCACCCCACAACCAACAGCCAAGCAGAATGGATGGTGAGGACTACGAAGGAGTCCCTCTGCAGGATCATCCAAGGGGACTGGGATCACTGGCTCACGACCATCGTGTGCCCCCAAACACCACCACCAGCCATAGCCCTGTGGAACTCCTCATGGGCAGGCACCTAACAACCTGTCTAGACCAAATGTGCCCGGACTGCGCTCCAGAATACAGCCTGGCCCCTGAAAGTCAAGCAGCACCCGTGGGTTTTTTCTGGGTGACCCCATCTATGCCTGGAATTTCTCCATAGGTCCACCATGGATTCCAGCCAAGGTCATCAGGGTAACTGGGCCCCTGTTGTATAAAGTGTCCAAGGAGGATGGCCAGCTCCTTTGGAGGCACATCGACACTGTCTCCTCCCAGCCAAGCCGGGTCTTCCCTCAGTACTTCCAGAAGACAGTGATGAGGAGCTGCCAAGCCCCCAGGAACCAGAGTCAGAGAGGGACACACCAGCAGTCAGCAAGCAGCCAAAGGCCAGTGAGCTGCCATCAGAAGATGTGGAGAGAATGCCAGAACCAGCAGCCACAGGTGGTCCCGAGGTCATGCCTACACCACCACCATCCACTAGACCATCGATGGAACCTTCTGACTTGATTCCATGGACTCTGACCCCACTGTTGGAACCATGTCGTTCGAACTGCGAGCAATGCAGACCAGCATATTTAAAAGACTTTGTTTGTTGACAGGGCTCTGAACTTCGGGGGAAGGGGGGTTATATACTGAGCCTGAACTGTACTTACCAATGGACGTAGCTTGGGGATACATAACAATAGCTGGCTAGGATCCTAGAATAGACCAGTAGGGAAACAAGGATCCCAGAGTAAACCAATTGAGAAACAATGTAATGTAAATAGCCTATCGTTGGGAGTGGGGTGTGTTTTGGGTGTAACCTTTTGCATGCATAAATACTCGGCTTCAGCCAGGGATTTCAAGTCTTCTTGCTGAATCACTAATAATCTATGAGCTGATCACTATACGCATCTGAACCCAGTATATTTCATATTAATAGATTTATATGGAATAAGAAGAGGCCTAGGGTTGAGAGCCAGTTTGGTGTAGTGGTTAAGTGTGTAGACTCTAATCTGAGAGAACCGGGTTTGATTCCTCACTCCTTCACTTGCAGCTGCTGGATGACCTTGGGCAAGCCATAGTTCTGTCAGAGCTGTTCTCTCAAGGACAGTTTTGGAAAGAGCTCTCTCAACCCCACTTACTTCACAGGGTGTCTGTTGTGGAGAGGGGAGGGGAAAGAAGTTTGTAAGCCACTCTGACTCCAAGTGGAGGGTGAGGTATAAAGCCAATCCCTTCTCTTCTTCTTCTTCTTCTTCTTAATGTACAATTGTACAGACCAAATGGTGTGACATAGGTTTGAATTTCCTTAATATGAAAAAATTATCACAATGTAATGAAACTAACATGGATAATAAGAAGGTTTTCTGTTAACCTTTCCAAAACAGCTATTGAACAAGCACATGTTAAAATGCCTTTGAGGTCCTTTCTTTAGGTTTCAAAGCAAGAAAGGAAAAGAATATATAAAAATGTTAACTTTGTGATTTATAATCTTTTAGCTTGTTGGGATCATTACATCAAGAGATTCTCTCCTCAGGTTTTACCTTTAGCCTCTACAATTAACTGAATAAACTACAGTATTATCAATTTATTTGTTTGCTAAAATGGGAAGAAGTGTTTATAGATCTTTAATTGTAAATAACAAAATTATTTCCTTTGCAGTAGTTAATTGGGATAACAATAGGCAGATAAGACTTAATGGCTATATTCAATTTAGAAGCTTTTTTAAAAAATAAGATCTTAATGTGCTCAAACCTTAGAAATTGTTCTGAGAATGAGCAAATATTAATAAATGTTGGCAGACATCTTATGTCAAAGATTTATATTCCAAAGCTTAGTATTAATGACATATTTTGACAAATGTAGAATAAGGCTCTTGGTTATTCAGCTTCTGAACAAGCTTGGAAATTTGTTCTTTCAAGTGGATCTCTTTATCAATCTGCACCTAATTAAGAGACAATGTATTTGAGATGATCCACCTTTGGCATATGACAGCAAAAAGACTTGCTAAAATACAAAACTAGATGCTGGTTTTGTAAACAGCCTGATGCAGATTTTCTTCATATGTGGTGGCTATGCCCCACAACAGTTAAATATTGGGAGACAATTGTGGAGAAAATACTGTTGGGTTTAGGACTGAGAATACCAATGTTACCTGAAACAATGATGCTCAATAATGTTATGAATTTTCTAAAGAGTCTTTGGGATATTTTGTTACATTTAATCACTATATCAAGAATTATTTTTGCCAGATATTGGAAAAAGGATTCACTTCCAAGTATTCTAGAGTAGCTAGAAAAAAAATAAGGAAACTTACTTTTGATTATATAAACATACTTACAGAGGGGAAAAACAGGTGAGTTGGATTTGCTACGACAACTTTGTATATAGAGAATGAAACCAGATTTGTAGTATTTGTTTACTTCTGGTATCTAATGTATTACATGTGATTATACTTAGTGTATGTACTTTTTTGTTAAAAAATTATTTTAAAAATGACGTCAGCTAACATGCATCACATGTTCCCCATTGATTTCACTTGGCTGTCAAGTATAACTCATTCAATGTCAGACCTTCAGTTCCTAACAACTGAATTGGTGACTTTGTTGTCTGGCTACTGCAAAATTATTACGTTAAAGTAATCCTTTTGAAAGAATTTTTTATATGTAACACTTGTTTATAATTCAGACAAAATCTGAGTCAGAATCTTGACATAAGAACATTTTGTTCCTTAAAAAGGCAAATTAGTCTCTCTCCCTCCCCCCAATAAAAAGGCAATAATGTTTCCAAAATATGTTGCTTGTTAGCTCAATATTTTTCTTTCATTGTTAGCTTTCTGGGATTTTAAAATAAGTGATTCCACAAAAGGATGATTGTTAACGAGCTCATAATTGCTTCATCTCTCGCCTTCTCTGTGTTTCCTTTCACAGCATCTAGGTATTTTTATTTACAAGATTTGTGCCATTGCCAATAGCATTTTGTACCTTGCATGCCATCAAGAGTAACTCAATATTAAACTGCATCGTTTTTGTTTTTATGTTCACTTCCCTTTGGAGCTCAGCAATTTGCAGACTGTCTGAATTTAAAATGGCCAATGAATCTTAGAAAGTTATTGTACATAGTTCAGCAGAGTAAAAGTAGTTCAAATCAATGAAGCACATTGTATCTTGGCTTTATGACTAAATCATTTAGGACACAGATTATGATTGAAGGCAGAAAGGAAGAAAGAAAGGTATAGATTTCAACCATTTACTTTTGTTTCTTGTTAAATGGGCATTGTTAGATAGCTGCAATTATTGCTATTATGACTAAATGACTCTTTAACATTAGTGTCTTTCCCTCTGTTTTTTCCAAATGTAATAGGGAGCCAGTTTGGTGTAGTGGTTACGAGTGGTGGACTCTAATCTGGAGAACCAGGTTTGATTTTCCACTCTTCCACATAAAGTGAGCTGGGTGACCTTGGGTCAGTCACAGCTCTCTCAGAGCTCTCTCAGCCCCACAGGGTATCTTTTGTGGGGAGAGGAAAGGAAGGTGATTGTAAGCCACTCTGAGACTCCTTCAGGTAGTGATGGGTAGAGTATAAAACCAACTCTTCTTCTTCTTCCTTAGAAAAACTGGCATATTAAAAAATTTGACTGCTATGTTATAACTGTCTTTGAAAATTCTATGTTAATTTCACTGGGTTGGATCTAGACTGTATTGACAATTTTCACTGATTCCTTCTTCTTGCTGCAGATCCCACATTGTCATTCCTTAGTGTCCCTATTCCTTCCTACTAAACTGTAAAGTATATTGTTTGACTTTGGGATAATCACTGATTCTCACCCTAATCTAGCCTGTAGAGGAGATAACTGAGAGGTGATATGATAACTATCTTCAAGCACTAGAAGGCCTGTCATATAGAGGATGGTGTGGAGTCATTTTCTGTTGCCCCAGAAGGTTGGACCAGAACCGGTTGAAATTAAATCAGAAGAGTTTTCAGCTAAACATTAGGAAGAACTTCCTGACAGAGCGGTTCCTCAGTGGAACAGGCTTCCTCAAAAGATGGTGGGCTCTCCTTATTTGGAGGTTCTCAAACAGGGGCTAGATGGCCATCTGACAGTAATGCGGATTCTGTGAACTTAGGCAGATCATAAGAGGGAGGGCATGAAGGGTTCCATCAGTGTTTAGTTCTCATGGCCCTTTCTTACATACCCAAGGAAATGCTGATCGCCTCTTTGGGGGCAGGAAGCAGTTTTCTCCAGGCCAGTTTGGCCAGGGATCCTGGAGGGTTTTTTGTTTTTTTGCCCTCTTCTGGGCATGGAACAGGGGTCACTGGGAATGTATGGGGGGAGGTATTTGTGAATTTCCTGCGTTATACTGGGGGTTGGACTAGATGACCCTGGAGATACCTTCCATCTCTATGATTTTGTGATTCTAACTGACCTTTTTAGAGTTAATGTGAAGATGAAATGGGGAGGGGAAACCATAGGTACTGCCCTGCTCTGAGAAGAAATGTGGGACAAAACATATGAGAGGAAGTTATTAATTGGCTTTTTCTATAGTCTGAATTTTATATTTCTTTTGAATAAACAATCTATAATATCAATTTGGCTGCTATTTCAGAAAAATAATTTTGTATTTAAAGAAGTAAACTTTTTTCCTGTACTCTGATGTCTGTTCTATTTTGTAAAATCCTGAACTTAGAAATAAGTGGTTAGACTTCCTCATAAATCCCTAACCCCTATGCAGGGCAAAACTGCACAAGATTGCTATTACATAGTCATTTTCCACACAGAAGATATCTCAACAGGTTCCCCTTGTACAACCTTGTCAAGCCAAGGCCATTTCCTTCCATTTCTGGAGCCCTGGTGACTCTGTTTGCATGGTAATATTTCATAAATGCAAAAAGACTTCCTAGGAAAAAACAACTGAGACACAAATCCTCAGATAAATATTAAGTGACAGTGTGCCAACCAAGCTTCTAATAGTGAAGAGGATGTTTAAAGAATATGATTGCACCAAGATGCCAGAAAAGAATTAACTCTGCAAGTGCTATCAAATGTTAGTCTTGTTTGTTAAGGTTGTGTTGCAACTTACCTTTTCCAATTCAGTTTTTTCCTAAACTGGGGTGTGTACTTCTATGTCTTGCTCCCCATTGGGAAATGTTCAGTTTCAAAATAAATCAGAATAACATCTACCAGAAACAAATAGCTGTTGATAGACCTATGCTATTAATTGGTCGAATCATATTTAAAAGTAATCTACACTAGAGGCTATCACTGGATCTTGTGACAGTGAACTCTATGTTATTTATGTATTGTGTGAAAAAGTTCAGTTTACTCTCAGGACTAGGTTGGGTTAGTTTTCTGAAGAAACAGTGAGAAGAGTAGGGGGAAGTGAAGGACAAGGTTGTGGTGACTGTGGTAAATAATTAAGATCAAGGATGGGTAAGAGCTTGTTGCTTATTTATTTATTTATTTTTTTGCTTTGAGCCTTTTTTCAGTCACTGTCTTCATCATCACTGCATCATAAAGAGGTAGCCCATTTTCCCTCACACCACAAGAATAAAGTCTTGAGAGACTAATATTGGCTGAGTTCAGACTGGCAGTTTGCCCTACTATAGTCACGTTCCAGCCATGTTTCGCAAGCGGATTAAAGGGGGCATTCACACAAGCATATCTGCCTGGTGTTCCCCACCCATAGTCAACCTGTGCTATTCCGCTTCGCTCCCGCATTTTAAAGATACCTGGTGAAAGTGATAACAAACCCCTAAGAGCCCATTTATCCCGCTTCATTCCACTGCTGGGAAGTGTAAACACCAACCCAAAAAGCCGGGAGCAACCCATGTTGCGCATAGGGCAGCAGTGATATGATTGGCTGTGCTCCGCTCTACCACCCAATGTGGTGCCGGTGCAATGGGATCCTCCCCAAATCGACTGGATGCACTTGTGCATATGAGGACATATGTGCTCATGCGCACATAGCCAAATTACCAGGGAAAAGCCATTTACATCTGTGCCTCCGGGCCAGCAGAACGATGCCGTGCGCCTCCTCCCGGTATGCTCCCACATCAGTCGGTGTGGGACTGGGAAAACCCGGAGCAGTTCTGGGGCTTTTTTTGCCACGACTGGCTCCCACTTCAAACTGCCAGTCTGAACTCAGCCATTAAGTATACAAAGGACCGTACTTTAGTAACTACTAGTCTTAATGGCATAAATATAAATCAATTTAGTGCACTTTCAGACCTCTAGTGTGGGCATCCTTCTTCCCAAGAAAATTTCTTGATTGAGCTTAAGTCTCAAGATTCTGCTCTCCATATTTGGGTAAGTGTTCCCAGGTTCCAAGCTCTGCACCAGTGTTGCTAGCCCCTGCTTCATGGTGGTCACCATCCATATACCTAAAAGGTGTCATCACAATGCCCAAATTATGGGGAGAAGGCTTGGGGGAGGTTTAGTTTAATCCACAAACCGTACCACTTACTCTTCTCAATTTTAGCTCCTACCTCCTGTACTCATATGTTACACCCCCAGCTATGTTCCTATAGGAAAATCTGTACAGAACACATCATTCATATAGTTAAGGTTGCCAATTTTGGGCTGGGAAATTTCTGGAGATTTCAGGGTGGAGCCTGAGAAAGGTGTGATTTAGGGAGGGGAGGGACCTCAGCAGACTATAATGCCATAAAGTCTACCCTCCAAAGCTACCATTTTCTCCTGATCTCTGTAGTCTGGAGATAATTTTTAATTCTGGGAAATCTCCATTTACCACCTGGTGATTGGCAATCCTATATAGAATAGTGCACTATCCAGTGATGTATGGAAACAGTCAGTTATGATCTTTTCTTTCACAAAGTGCATGAAATTAAATTATCTGTTTAAAGAGTTAAGGGGTGAACATTGCTGATGAAATTAAATCCATCAGCAGAGACAGAGTTTCTTTTCACAGTGTATAATTTGCACCAGTATGTAACAACAAGAAAAAGTTCAAAACAGGCTAACTGAGTGAAGGAGGTGGGTCATATCAAAGGGCTTGCAGTAGAGATGGTCTTCAAGTAACTCAAGCCTGAACTAAACCATAATCTATCATAGAAGGCAAAACAGCCCCCAGGTGTTTGGGGTATCTTCCTATTAATATATTTAATGTAAGCATTATCAAGCTAGTAAAGAGCAAGAGTCCAGTAGCATCTTGAAAACTAACAAAATTTGTGGCAGGGTATGAGCTTTTGTGAGTCACTGCTCACTTCTTCAGATTATCAAGCTATTTATGAAGATATAAATTTCTACTTGTGCCTTTAAATTACTTGGAAGTAGGAGTACAGTATCATCCTTCCCATGACTGTATTTCAAAGGAAGGAAAGGTGGCTGATACATGCACCCTTTGACATAACATGCTGCAGGCTCATTTGTATTTGGGTACCCAAACCAGAAATACGGTACTATATATGTTTTAGGAAGCCTCCCTTCCTAAAAAGAAATTTATTTATTTCTCCTTGAATATCATTAGTGGCTAAATTCACTAATATTTTATGGATACCCATTTCTCTTTGGCTCAGCCAGTAATTATATCCTTAGACTGGGAGATCTAACACCATGTTGCTTCATGTTTCTCACACTCTCTAAAGGCCACACACTTGATCTGACATGAAAAAGAAGGATGCCTATACATAGATATCATAGTTCTTTTTTATAAGAGATTCTTTGGAGGGTGACAACAACCATTGGTACAGAAGAATCAATACAGGGCAGAAAGAAAGGTTCTACTGTATGCACTCCAAGGGAACGGTGACAATTTATTGTTGATAAAAGAGCCTACACCTTGGGCACTGAAAGTATTAAAGAAATAGATGAAACAATGCCAGAATAGGAACATCCACCTTACGTTACACATTCAAATAGCGAAATCCCCCACATTATAGCTGAATATTATTTAAAAGCAAAACAAAACATGACATCTCCCTATTGACCACTGTGTATTATAATTTCTTTCTTCTGAAATGTGAAGGGTTTATGGATATCTTTCATACATAATACAATCCATTCAGTATATTAATACAATAATACAGATAGCGTTCTTTAAGGTGCCAAGTCATTTGCAGTAGTGCTGTTGCGAGTAAGGATCTTTCTGAGACAGATGAATCATTATAGTTGCCATTTAACAGGGAAGAAATGGTGCTTGAGAAAAAACACCAAAGGCTATTGGGTGAATCCATAGACAATGTAGGATGAACAAATCCATGGATGAGTCAACAAGTCCATGGCCGAAGATTTATCTCATATATTCAAGCATTTCAGATGAAAATAAGAACCTACTTGTAACACCTCAATTTCTAGGCTAAGGATCATTGTCTATGCACCTTCTCCGAGTACAAACGAATTCACATTACTGAAGGTTTGCTCTTCTTGCTGCATGCTGCATTCATTTACTTCAGGTTCCACCGATATATTTCCACCTTTTTAAAAGGCAGGAAGGCATTTGCTCTTTTTTGCTTTAGTTAAGAAAAGCAACAACAATTGGGTTAAATCTGTTAGCAATGGTTTAAAATGAGCCTCATCAAGATGAGAAAGGCCCTCTGTATGTCAGCCCCACCTCCCTCACAAGATGCCTGCTGTAGGGAGTAGAAGGGAATGTGATTGTAAATTGCTTTGAAACTTGCTTAGAGAAAAGTGGGGTATTAAAATCAACTCTTCTTCATTGAATGAGATTTTTTCCATTTCACATTAGTTATTTCTAATCTGTTTAAATTTTTGGTAGTGAAATGACCTGTATCCAAATATATTAAGAAAACTTAAGTCTTCTTTTGCTCCCATACCCTGAAATGCAGACACCAGACAAAATTAGTAGGTTCAGCTGGGTTTACTGACTATGATATACATTTTACATTAAACTCACTCCCATTTTACTGGCTTCTAAACAGGCTGCCCACTGGATTTGCCGGCATTTGGGCAACCCTTGCTGTCTCTAAGTGCAACACTGCTATAGGTCATGCCTGCTTTTTCTCTCCTGCACCAAATTTGAACAGAGAGATTTTGGCCATCAACCCCCTACCCCCAACACACACACACACACACACCATGCACTGTAAAGGTTCAAGCACTGATGTGCAGCACCAAAAGATTAACCCCACAATCTCTGGAACTGTGAAGCCATCAGTGGCTGGTTTAGGTGCCCCCTCATTCTTGGATACTTCGTAAGAACATAAGAGAAGGCAATGTTGGATCAGGCCAATGGCCCATCCAGTCCAATACTCTGTCACACAGTGGTCAAAAATACCAGGTACCATCAGGAGGTCCAGCAGTGGGGCCTGGACACTAGAAGCCCTCCCACTGTTGCTCCCTCCAGGCACCAAGAATACATTGCATCACTTGCCCCAGCCTGAGAGTTCCTATCTATACCTTGTAGCTAATAGCCACTGATGGACCTCTGCTCCATATGCTTATCTAATTTCCTCTTGAAGACGTCCATGATGTAGTCACCGCCACTTCCTGTGGCAGTGAATTCCATGTGTTAATCACTCTTTGGGTGAAGAAGTACTTCCTTTTATCTGTTCTAACTGTCGGTTCTTGTATTGTGAGAAAGGGACAAAAGTACCTCTTTCTCTACCTGTTCTATCCCATGAATAATCTTATAAACCTCACCCCTCAGCCGTCGTTTCTCCAAGCTAAAGAGCCCCAAGCGTTTTAACCTTTCTTCTTAGGGAAAGTGTTCCAACCCTTTTATCATTCTAGTTGCCCTCTTCTGCACTTTTTCCGGTGCTATAATATCCTTTTTGAGGTGTGGTGACCAGAACTGTACACAGTATTCCAAATGAGGTTGCACCATCGACTTATACAGGGCATTATGTTACTGGATGATTTGTTTTCAATTCCCTTTCTAATAATCCCGAGCATAGCATTGGGCTTTTTTATTGCAGTTGCTCACTGTCTCAAAATTTTCAGTGAGTTATCTACTAAGACTCCAAGATCTCTCTCTTGGTCAGTCTCTGCCAGTTTGGACCTCATCAGTGAGTATTTATAGTTAGGATTTTTGGCTCCAATGTGCATCACTTTGCACTTGGCCACATTGAACCCCATTTGCCACGTTGATGCCCACTCGCTCATCCTCGTCAGATCCCTTTGGAATGCCTCACAATCCTCCCTGGTTTTCACCACCCCAAACAACTTTGTGTCATCTGCAAATTTAGCCACTTCATTGCTTACTTCCAACTTCAAATCATTCATAAACAAAAAGCATTGGACCAAGTACTGATCCCTGTGGTACCCCACTGCTTACTACTCTCCACTGAGAAAATTGCCCATTTATACTCACTCTCTGTTTCCTATTAATTAGCCAGTTTTTGATCCACAAAAGGACTTGTCCTTTTATCCCATGACTATTGAGTTTACTTAGGAGCCTTTGATGAGGAACTTTATCAAAAGCTTTCTGGAAGTCAAGGTAAACCACATCTATTGGGTCCCCCTTGTCCACATGCTTGTTCACGCCCTCAAAGAACACTAACAAGTTAGTGAGACAAGATCTTCCCTTACAGAACCCATGCTGAGTCTGCCTCAATAATTTTTGTTCATCAATGTGCCTTTCCTCAATAACAGTTTCCACCAACTTACCCAGTATCGATGTCAGACTGACTGGCTTATAATTTCCTGGATCTCCTCTGGAACCCTTTTTAAAGATGGGAGTGACATTAGCTACCTTCCAGCAAGTGTGTAGACTTTCCAATTTCCGGGGGGGGGCTGGGGTTGGTCCAGAGGCATTGCTATGCTACATCCTTAAAAGAACCAAGGCCCAGTGACATCATAGGGAGGAGCCAGTGACATCACAGGCCACTGTCACTATAGAGGCGGAGCCATGTGAGATTAAGGAAGGGGCTATCCAGAAATTTAGGGGAACCTGGGAGCCCTTGGGAACCCCCCTAGTCATGCCCCTGGGCTGGGCTAAACCTAGGAAAAGGTGGGAGTTGGCCAGTAGTCAAAGTGGTATCTCAACAGTCTCCTGCTGTGTCCTTTATTTATATTCACTTTTAGAATAGTCACTTTAAGATCTGCAAATATACATACTACATGTGCATAAGACAAACAAATGGTCACAAATTTGAAAGTGAGGGCAACACAGAAAAGCCGGTGGGGGAACATTTTAAAAGTTTTTCTGGACATTCATTTACAGGAGTCTTGTTTCTGCCTTATTCATATTGTTGACTTTGTACTGGAATTTACAAAATTATGGCATCACAGATGCCTTCATTTGGTAAATGCATGGCTGAAATCTCGTAGCCAGAATACCATACAGTTGCTGTGCACCCAATTTCTGAGCAATGTACAGAGTTCAGAGTAGCTAGCTCAGTTTTTAGCCTATGGCTCACACATTTTTGTCTTAGCTCAGGAAGGATAGCTCCAGAGCAAACTAAATTATGCAGCAGCCAAACCACTCACTCACAACTTTAATGCCAGTAGCTCACAAAGTAGAATTTTTGCTCATAAGGCTCCACAGCTTAGAGGGAGCATTGGTTGCCATATATCACCCAATTCCCACCCCCCACCTTTTCCCCACTGAAACTAGCCAAAAATTGCAGACATTATTTCCACCCATGTCTCAAGCATAGCCACATGATACACAGTAACAAAAAATTATGTTGTAATTATGTCTGAAAACAAAGGGTGTACTTAAACCTAACTGATGCATTATATCCATTACATATTTTCATGCTTTCTGGGTTGTGGTAGAATCCTATACTGTTGTCACATGGTAAAAAGACCCAAGAAAGCAGCTCCCATGATGTTCAGATATGACATAAGCATATAGAATCATTAATGGGTTGGGTCACCTCTAACTTTGAGAGTGAACTTTTCATGGGCTTAGTTCAGATCCAAAACCAAGGTTAGTTTATGAAAACAGGATATGGCTTACAGATGATCACTCAATGGTGGTTTCTTATTTGCTCTGGCTGGACATCTCTATATTCAGGAATGAGTAAAAGTGGTGCTAAGAAACCAGCCAGGGCTTTATTCATACATTGCACAAAGCCATAGTTAAGACTAACTTTGGTTTAGCTATTCAACTTCATACTATGGTTTTCAAGCCGGATGGAATGCACAGTTTTCAAGTGGATGCTGGATGACCATCTTTTGGGTATGTTGTAGGTATGTAGGGCTATCTTTTGGCTGTGCTCCTGCAGAGTGCAGGGGGTTGGACTAGATGACCTGCAAGGTCCATTCCAAATCTAACATTCTCTGATTCTATGATTCGAGGGTTAGAATTAGGATTATTAAGGTTAGGGTTAGGATTATGAGGGTTAGGGTTATGAGAGTTAGGGTTATGGTTATTAGGGTTAGGATTATTAGGGTTAGGATTATGAGGGTTAGGGCTATGGTTATTAGGGTTAGGGTTATAAGGGTTAGGGTTACGATAATTGGGGTTAGGTTTAGGGTTATTAGGGTTAGAGTTAGGGTTATGATTATTAGGGTTAGGGTTATTAGGGTTAGGGTTAGGATTATTGTGGTTAGGGTTATTAGGGTTAGGATTAGGATTATTAGGGATAGGGTTATGAGGGTTAGGGTTAGGATTATTAGGAAAATAGATTTTTATTTTAAAAAACCTTTCCACATACAAATTAAGTCAAAAAAATCAGACAAACTATTAACCATTTTTCAACAATTGTTAACAAATAAACAGTTTAATGATATAACAATACAGCAATATAGCCTTATAAACTTTTGAAAATATATATCTACATAACTGTATAACCAAATTAAGTTAAATTAAATTAAACACTATAACTTTGGAATACAGAGATGTGTAAGTAGAAAACCATACAATCCTTATAGAACTTTATATTGTACATTATGTTATGTTATGTCATGCCACATTGCTTTACATTGCTTTACTTTACCTTACTTTACTTTACATCACCTCATAATAGCTTACATTACATGACATCCAACCCTATTCTAGCTTCTTGCCTAGGCACAACACTTATAAGAAGAGATCAGTAGTCATTCTACAGTACTGGAGGGTTTACCTCTGAAAACCAATGCCACCTCTTCTACCAGATTTCATTTTTATTTTTTTTTCTCTTCCCACACTTGTATTTGGTTTAGCGAATGTACAAATCTGGATACAGTTTCCTTAGTGCTGACAGGTCTTTTTGTACATGACTAGATTTATTAATCTCACCACTGACCATGGTACTGGCCTCTGAGACAGTTGATGGGCAGCAAAAAAGGGCCCCTCTTCCTTCCCCAACCACCTCTGTCTTGGTTGTCCAAAACCCTCTCTAGGTTGAAGACCAGAAAAAATTGTTTCCCAATGTTGGAATAACAAGATTGGCCACTTAAGAACTTGAGCCACCTTTGCCAACTCCTTTCTAACTGCGATGCACTCTGAAACAGCATTTGAGTCTTTCGAACGGTCCCTTTTCTCTAGGCTTTCTCTTTGTGTTGCCCCCACATGTCTAGAATCTTTGGCTTCATCCTTCTGTAAAAACTCCCTCGTCCAGATCTTTATCTTTATCCATATCCTCTTTTCTTGTTCTTCTCCTCCTTATTCCATTTCCTCTGATACCTCTTGAACCTCTTCTATGAGCTCCCTTCTTTTATCCACTTCTTCAAGACAAATAGCCAATTGTATATTATAATTGCTTACTCTTCCTTGTATTCTTTCCCTTTTTTCTCATATCTTCTCATGGTCTCTTTCCCTTTTTGAGAATACAGAGAAATCTTCTGTGAATCCACTACTTTATGAAACTCATCTTGTAAATCTTTCAATTCCTGCCTTGTTTGGTTGTACTTTTGTCTGGTCTCTGTCATCATTTTATGTAGTTCTCTATTTTCCAAAACTGTACACAGCCTCTTCCAGAGTGCACCATCTGAAAGGAACTTGTCTACTGATGACTCCGGGTTTTGTGGACACCTCCTTCCTTTTCCTTCTCCCTCTCTGAGCCTTGGGGAAACAACTTGGGATTCTTTAGGACTTCCAGTTCCTTTCCTTGCTTCCATCCTCTTAAGTTCTTCATCACTCCTGGAAGTTGCCATAACAGACTCATCAACTTCCATTCCTAAGTCTTCTTCCTGGTCTCTCAGAATATCAAACCTGTTTCCAGTGTCTGCTCTTACCTTCTTATAAACTCCCGCAGTCACCTTTCCTCTTAACAACTTGTGTCCACTGCTCTCCCCTTTCTTCTTTTTGTCTCTCCAGCTCTAGCTCCTCTAAAGAAGATTCAGTCTCAAGATTCACAGCTTCCATCACAGATCTTGTCGCAGGTCCTGTTTCAGATTGTCTGGACTCCTTCCGTAGGTTAGTCAGATGATGAGAAAGAACTAACTTCTCATAAGTCTTAGGATAGATCTCATTATAATAAGCCTCTGGACACAAGAGATGTGTCCTTTGACACCACACAATAAATCCCCTTCTGACAAGTTGTGAAAAGGTGACCCTTTTCCCCACAGTTCAAACAAAGGGGGGATATACAATTTTGCCTAATATGATCATAGGCACCACATTGAAAGCAAGCCAGAGGCTGCCCACTATACCTCGTGATACCCCGTCTGCTCCCAAAAAGAAATATTTTGGTAAATGTTTAAGTCTGCTTTGACTATCCCTTTGCAAAGCTATAACTGCTTTAAACTCACCAGATTCCCAAATCATCCACCCTTTTTGTCAGTGACATCAGTACCTTACACCGAGAGCTTAACCACTTTTCTATGTCTTCAGCTGGTACATGTGTGGTTCTAAATGATACTGTAAGTACTCTTGCTTCTCCTTTAAATAGAGGCATGATGTCAAATTCCTCCAAGGGTCCCATATTCCCTTTAGTCGCCTGCCTCACATGACTCCAGAATCTTTGAAAGGCTGACTCAGAAACCAAACAAACGTTAGTTTGACGCATACCAGGTGGCATCATCTTTGGGTATCTGTAGAAAATCTAACAGAACCACCTTAGTCATATAGTCTGGCCTCAACTTATTTGAGTCTGAACCTCTGTACCTAAATCTAGTAACAAATCTTCATCTGGGATCAAGCTCTGATCCTTCCTAGTATTCCTCAAAATATTCTGCTAAAATATACTCATCTAATCGTTGTTCAAATTCATAATCTACTATCCATCTCAGTAACTCTCCTCCCCCTTCTTGCCTCAACCTAGGTTTTTGCCCTCCTCCACTCCTTGTCTCTCGATGATCCCCCTTAACCATCCCTGCATAGGATAAAATGGATTGAGGTTGGTGAATATGTTCCTGTTCTTGTTGAATGTTCTTTAAAACATTAGACACAACTAAACTACTTTTTCCTTTCTTCCCCCTACTATCTACAGATTTCTTCCTATCAACAGTGTGAGGGTGAGAGGTCACTACAGAAGCTTCTATTGGATCTAAAAAGGAAGCTAGCATATGAGAACAATCTTTGTTTTTACCAGCACAGTTAACCTCTTCTCTGTTCCTAAGTGTTTGTGACCTCTTTCTCTTCTGTGAATCACCAGTTATTTCTACCATATTTCTCAACTGAGAACCATCTCTATTACACATAATTTGTCCTTGTTGACTTTTTCTGGGAACAATAGTCTCAATACTATTAACCGTTCCAGCCTTCTTTGACTTGTCTCATCTGTTCATAGGAGTCTGTCCTCACTGTTGTAAAGCTGGCCCAATCTTTGATTGAGCTGGTAAAAGTGGGAAAACAGGGGAAAGTCCCATGTCCAAGTTCATTCGGTATCCAGTCTCTTTCCTCCATTGTTTCATGCCTCTCCCACTGATAGCCATCTCCTTCTCCTGTAGGACTTATCTAAAGTTGAAGGGGTATCAAAAAGACCTTTTGGACAGTAGGGTGTATGAAACTTCCATGCCTCTCCCCCTCCCTGCCACACTCCTTGTCCTTGAATAATCCCAGTTTTTTCATTTTCCCATTCCCCTCTTCCTCTTCTGATTCTAAAATTCCAGTCCCAGAACATTTTTCAAAGCTATCTTTATCTTCCAAGCCATCTTCATCTTCTAAGCTATCTTCCTCTTCCAAGCAATCTGTATCTTTGTCCCTCTTACTACTATCTGTCAAGGCGTGCGCAACGCTGGCTGGCACGTTAGTGCCCAAAGGGAGTTAGGGTACCCAAAGAAGACTGGAGTCCAGAACTTAGGTGCAAATACAAAGTGAATTTTATTTACACTCTGCCACCACCTATATACAGTTCTCAGTGTCAAAGTGCTCCGCTGCAATCAATCTAAGTGAAGAGCATAAAACCACTGTACACTCTGTACATTTATACAGCCTCTGGCCAATCAGCACACAGCTGATGCAATCCAGATGCAATACTCAGTGTCAGGCTGGACTGCCTCAGACCGGTTATAGCCAGCCTTTTTGCAGTCACATGCTGGCAATAGCTGTCATTCCGTTTGACACTAGATCAAACTCATCTAGGCCAGCCTTACCAAAACCAGTGAATCACAACACTCCCCCTTAAGGCTGAGCCTTGATGTACAGTTTGTTTTCCAATTTACAAAACTGTTTTACATCCAAACATTTGGTAAAAGCATCTGCTACATTTAACATTAGAGGTACATCACATATTATGTTGAACACAGTTAACAATTACAGAAATTATCTACCTCCACACAGCATTAGCTTTTCTTTTAGTACTGCCTTCTGGCACGCATTTCATCTTAAACACCCTTTTGCACCCTTTTATATTTTTGTTACTTGGTGCCTCAGGTTTCTCAAACACTTTGTGTTCCTTCAGTGAACTGTATTCACTTTGCATAGCTTGAAACCATGCCTCCTTTTCTGCATTAGGCATTTGCAAAACTTTATTATTACTTTGAGGCTCCTTGGTATACACATGATTTATATCAAAACCATACCTCACTGGTGGTATGCCCTTAGTGCTATGTGTAGACATTCTCTGTGGCACACACTCATTTTCACCTTTTGCAGATATTTGTTCACCAGACACATCAACACTTTGTTCCTGTTTTACCCCTGGTTCTGCTTTAACATTGTTTTTGTCACTTGTACTTTCAGTGCCACTTGTACAAGGTAACTCAACAATCTCAGGAACCTTGTTGGCATGAATTCTTTCCCAGTTTTCATCTTCACAAAAATTAGCAGACCTACTGTATGTTATTTTGTGATTATTATCAGCAAACCTGCAACTCTTCATGCCTGTCTGGTATCCAAGAAAAATTAACTTTTTTGCTTTGGGCCCTCCTTTTCTTCTGCGTTCCAAAGGTATATTAACCCATGCCTTTGAACCAAAAACCCTTAAGTAATCCAAACATGGAACTCTTTGGTATAACAACCTATAAGGGATGTCATCCACCGAACGAGAATAAATGTGATTACTCAGGTAACATGCATTCTTAATAGCTTCAGCCCAGTAAGCAATACCAAGATTTGCATCTTTTAACATGGAAAACATCATGGTTTGCAACACTCCCCCTTTCCTTTCTGCAAGACCATTTTCAGTGGGGGTGCAAGAATTTGAGACCCTGTGTTTGATTCCTTTCTGTTGCATCCAAACCTTGAAAGCATTTGATGTAAATCCTCCCCCCCCATATCAGACTGTATGGCAACAACATTTCCAATTTGATTTGTTATTTTCTTGTGCCAATACTTAACAGTGGGGAACACATCCAACTTGTGCTTCATTACATAAAGCCAGGAAAAATGTGAGTGGTCATCAGTAATAATTAATGCAAACCTGTTATCAGAATGACTGTTTGGGTAAGGCCCCACCACATCCATATGAACCAGATCTAAAGGTCTTTCAGATTGTCTCAAACTCTGTTTTGCAACAGGGCACGCCTTTGACTTACTCATTTTGCATATTTCACAATCTAAGTACACTTTACACTTGTTTACACCCTCCTTTCCTATTATTTCTAACGTTTTCTGAATTGTTTTACAGGAGACATGTGCGAGCCTTCTATGTAGAACATGTTGACAATTGTTGTGGGGTTTTACATTGCTAACCACTTGTGCAATTTCAGTACTTCTTCTCCCAAAGAGTGATTAACATATGGAATTCACTGCCACAGGAGGTGGTGGCAGCTACAAGCATGGACAGTTTCAAAAGGGAATTAGATAAACATATGGAGCAGAAGCCCATCAGTGGCTATTAGCCACAGGGTATAGATGGGAACTCTCAGTCTGGGACAGGTGATGCACTCTATTCTTGGTGCTGGAGGGGGCAGCAGTAGGAGGGCTTCTAGTGTCCTGGCCCCACTGCTGGACCTCCTGATGGCACCTGGTATATTTTGGCCGCTGTGTGACAGAGTGTTGGACTAGATGAGCCATTGGCCTGATTCAACATTGGCTTCTCTTATGTTCTTATGTACCACCATTCAGCATATACACATTGTGTTTCAGCCTGCCTATTGCACACACTTTGTTAGCCTTAACCACTTTACATTTGTTATTTGCAAGACATACCACACTAAGTAAGTTTTGTTTAAGAGCAGGGACACAGAGAACCCCATTCAACATACAGCCCAAGCTAGAAAAATATACATCTCCCTCAGCAGTTACTTTGGACAGTGTCCCATCTGCCAAACATACAGAGGACAGAGAAGGTTTTCGTTTATTTAACAGCATACTTTCCTTTTTGCAATAGGTCAAAGTTGCTCCTGAATCCACTAGCCATTCAGTGGTATCTGCCTCTT
Organism: Gekko gecko; assembly: GCA_029375565.1. Classification (NCBI taxonomy): domain Eukaryota; kingdom Metazoa; phylum Chordata; class Lepidosauria; order Squamata; family Gekkonidae; genus Gekko; species Gekko gecko. Next base: position 72,202,060 of record JAPDNY010000007.1, read on the forward strand.
CCTGCAGCACCACAGAAGCCTGGTGACGATTTCCAGGCTGCTGCTCCTTTTTCTTGTGTTTCTCTGGACAAGACCATAACAAATGGTCAAAAGACCCACATCCAAAACACTGATGACTTTTTCTCCATTTGTTGTCCTCCTTGCTGCTCTTCTGGTTGCTCGATAACATAGTTACACAGCTGCTGGCAATCTCCTGTGTCTCCTTGGTTACCTCCTTGGCTTTCTCCCTGGAATGGTTGGCACAGTTCCTAGAAAAACTGGTGTGCCTTTTGAAATCAGCCCTGCGCATAGTCTCCTGAAGAATCTTGCCATTCACATACTCCACAATTAGATGGGCAGCATCCATAGCCTCAAACGTTGTTATCAATGTTTGATAATCTTCTGATAAGAAAATATCACATACACCTTATCCAGATCAGTAAATGTTTTACCTAGCTCCTGTAGTTGCCGGAAATAATCCATTAAAGTGGCCAAATGTTCCTTAATGGGCTCATTAGGCAGCTGCACCGTCCTATACAGATGCCTAGTGAGAGAGATAATGGAGCCCATATCTGCTTGCTGATAAACTGCCTTGAGAGTGTCCCAGGCGTCCTTACTGCTCTCCTTATCAGCAACATAAATTAAGTTGCTGATAAGGAGATCACTCATGCTCAGGATGATGAGGGCTAGAGCTCTTTCATCATTCCTCTCTTCCAGAGGTGTCGGCTCTTCAGGAGGATCAGACACGCAAGCCCAAAGACCCTCTTTAACCAGAAAATACTTCATTATTAAAGCCCAGTTATTGTAGTTAGTTGCAGTAAGCTTCTCCACAAGCTGAAATATCGGTACCTGTGCCATGCTGGTCTCCGCCACTGGTAGCTGGCTGTCTGCCTCTGCAGCTGGATGTCTGTGTAAGCACACGACTCCCCCTCACTGCTGCCGGTCTCAGACTCCTCCAGCACTTTCAGCACCTCCAAGCTCTCCATCTGCAACAGCTTCTCCACAGCTCTGCTGGAACACTGCTTTCAGTTCAGCACATGAAAGCCCAGAGGCAGACAGCTAGCTGACACAATTCAACTCCACTGGTACTCACTTCCAAACTCCACTGTACTGCCAGCCGCGGCCTGGGCCCATAACCCTGTCGTGGTGCGTGCAACACTGGCTGGCACGTTAGTGTCCAAATGGAGTTAGAGTACCCAAAGAAGACTGGAGTCCAGAACTTAGGTGCAAATACAAAGTGAATTTTATTTACACTCTGCCACCACCTATATACAGTTCTCAGTGTCAAAGTGCTCCATTGCAATCAATCCAAGTGAAGAGCATAAGGCAGCAGCTCATAACAAGTGATTCAGCTTTATTTACAAGGTAGGACGAATACAAAACAGGAGAGCAACAGGCTCTCTTTTAAACTATCCGGGCTTGGTAGGCCATGCCCTTAGTTGAGTTAAGAAACAATCAAAATATGAACATAACAACCAATCAAGTCAACTCCCTCCAGATCCTTTCTTGAATCCTGATTGGACTGCTGCCCAGAGTATCCAATCAGCTTGCAGGAGCTACGATACCAGACTAAAACAGGAGATAGATTTCAAGCTCAGGCATTATGTATACCAATACATAACATCCCTCCCCTCTAAGATGAATCAATCCTGCCACATCTCAAAAAGGATATTATAGCATTGGAAAAAGTGCAGAGAAGGGCAACTAGAACGATAAAAGGGTTGGAACACCTTCCCTATGAAGAAAGGTTAAAACGCTTGGGGCTCTTTAGCTTGGAGAAACGATGGCTGAGGGGTGACATGATCGAGGTTTATAAGATTATAAATGGGATTGAGCAGGTTGAGAAAGAAGTACTTTTCTCCCTTTCTCACAATACAAGAACTCGTGGGCACTCAATGAAATTGCTGAGCATTCAGGTTAGAACAGATAAAAGGAAATACTTCTTCACCCAAAGAGTGATTAATATATGGAATTCACTGCCACAGGAGGTGGCGTCAGCTACAAGCATGGACAGTTTCAAGAGGGAATTAGATAAACATATGGAGCAGAAGTCCATTAGTGGCTATTAGCCATAGGGTATAGATGGGAATTCTCAGTCTGGGGCAGGTGATGCACTCTATTCTTGGTGCTGGAGGGGGCAGCAGTGGGAGGGCTTTTAGTGTCCTGGCCCCACTGCTGGACCTCCTGATGGCACGTGATATATTCTGCCTGCTGTGTGACAGAGTGTTGGACTAGATGGGCCATTGGCCTGATTCAATATTGGCTTCTCTTATGTTCTTATAAAATCTTTTAAATGAGAGGGAGGTTGTCATGTTCATTGCGACCATCTTACTGGGTCAGTTTGAGGTACTGTCTCTGCATCCCTGTCTCTAAGACCATCCTGTTCCCCAGTGGGACTACTGCTCAAACGGCTAGTGTCAGGGATTGGGTTCTGCTCTGATCCTGCCCCGGCAACCAGTTCAACGTCCCGATTTACAACACCAACCTCTGAATTCGAAGGTTCTACTTGCTCAGCTGTGGGGGTTGGAACCTCGTTAGGCTCAGTACTATCCTCAGTGCTTGAGTTAGCCCATCTCTGCCTAAGTTGGTCTATGTGGTGCCTTAACTGTCTGCCGTCTGCAGTTTGTATCACATATGACAGAGTGCCAGTTACCTCAGTGAAGACTGTTGGGAGCCAATGGTGCCCCTCCCCATAGTTCCAGGCAAAAACGGTGTCCCCAACTTTAAAGGAACAAGGAGTTTCCAGGACTTCACTCTGTGGTGGTTTGTCGGTGGTGAAGTCGGGGTGGATTCGATCCAGTAGCAATGTTAGGCAGTGTCCCATCAGCAACTCTGCTGGGCTCCTCCCACTTGCGGTGTGCAGCGTAATATGTTGGTACAGCATAAAGGATGCCAGCTTCTGAGCCCAGTCCTGATAGATCATTCTCCGCAGGGCTTCCTTTGTGGTCCACACCATCCATTCAGCCTGCCCATTTGTGGCTGGGTGGAATGGTGCAGATGTGATGTGTTTAATTAAGTTGTTTCCCAAAAACTCCAGGAATTCAGCTGAGGTAAATTGTGTCCCGTTATCTGAGACTACCATGTCAGGTAAGCCGTGGGTCACAAAGATACGGTGCAGTGCTTTTATGACTATGGCAGAAGTCATTTTCGACATTTGTACCACCTCTAACCATTTAGAGTACGCATCGACTATTATTAAGAACACTTGCCCTTGAAATGGCCCTGCAAAGTTAATATGCAATCTCGACCACGGTCTGTGTGGTGTTTCCCAGTGATGTATGGGAGCCTGAGGGGGTTCTGGCTGAGATTCCTGGCATGGTTGACACACCTTTACCCACTCCTCAATTTCATGGTCTATACGGGGCCACCAAACATAACTCCGAGCTAGAGCCTTCATTTTGACTATGCTTGTGTGACCTTCATGCAGAGCCTCCAGAACCCATTTCCTTAGGTTGGGAGGCACCACCACCCAATTCCCCCATAACAGACAGCCTTTGTGCACTGACAGTTCTTTTTGCTGTGAGCTATACGGCTGAAATTCCACAGAGAACTGACTTGCTGGCCGCCCCCTCCACACCCAGTTAAGTACATGGGCAATTGTGGGGTCTTTGGTCAATCCAGCCACGATTCAGAGGCATGCACAGGTGACTGAGGAAGTTCTTCAATGGCCATTACTTTGCACACAGGAGCCAGGTTGAGAGCCGGCCCCAGAACAGAACACCGGCTTAACGCATCTGTGTGCCCTATAGCCAGTGGATGAGGTCAAAATCATATGCTGCCAGAAATACAGTCCAGCACAACATATGAGGCGATAAGACCTGTGGGGTTTGGTGATTTGGTGCAAATAGTCCCAGAAGTGGTTTATGGTCCGTGACCATGAGGAATCTGCATCGGTATAAAAAATCATGAAATTTCTTTATGCCCAACACTAAGGCAAGTCCCTCTTTATCATTTTGGGCATAGTTCCTCTCAGCAGCAGTCAAAGTCTGGGAATAATACGCCACTGGCGCTTCCCGCCCATCCACCATTACATGGTTAAGAACAGTGCCAATGCCAAAGGGGGAGGTGTCCGCAGAAAGGACCAATGGTTTGTTCTCGTCAAAATGTGTTAGAACATTATTCAACACCAACAAGTTCTTAATAGCCCCAAACACTTGGTCGTGCTGCGACCCCCATTCCCATTTCACCTCCTTCACCAATAATTTAAGTAGAGGCTCTGCTATTGATGCCTTATGAGGCAAAAAGGCATGATAAAAATTCAATATGCCTAGGAATGATTACAGCTCTTTTTTGTTTTTTGGTCGAGGCACGTTCTGAATTGCAGCAACCTTGTTCTCCATATGGTGAACTCCATGTTTGTCTATGAGGAACCCTACGAATTCCACCCTGGGTACCCCAAATTGGCATTTGTTTCTCTTGACCTTAAGGTCGGCCACCTGGAACCAACCCAATACCGCCCTGATGCGATCAGCCAACCTTGCCTCATTAGCCCCAGCAATTAGCACATCATCGAAATATGGTACCACTCCTGGCAGATCCTGCAACAACCCTTCCATTAATCCCTGGAAGATTCCTGGGGCCACATTCACACCGAATTGCAGGCGGTTAACCTTGAACGCCCCCCTGTGAGTGACAATAGTTTGTGCCTCAGCTGCACTTTGATCGACAGGCAATTGATGGTAGGCATGGGCAAGAGCTAATTTTGCCCTCCCGCCAGAGACACTAACACATGGCTTATGATAGGCACTGGGTACGAATGTTGTTGTAATGCCCTATTAATAGTACATTTATAATCGGTGCAAATTTGAACAGTCCTGTCAGGCTTAATTGGTGTCACAATAGGAGTCTCCCACCTAGCATGTGATATGGGTTCGAGTATGCCCTGAGCAACTAGTTTGTCCAGTTCTGCTTCGATTCGCAGTCTGAGCACGATGGGTACCCATCAGTATTTTAGTCTGACAGGCGCCACAGAAGGGTCCAAGTCAAAAGTTATTAGAGGGCCCATATACCATCCCAAAGACCCATCAAATACCTCGGGGAACTCTGAGTAGATGGAACTCAATTTATTATCAGAAACCTGGTTTACCCCTGTCACAGCAATACTGAGGGCATCAAACCAGTCTAAACCTAACAGACTGGCCCTACACCCTTTGGCAACCAGGAGGCTCAGGGTCTCCTTGTGACCCTTAAACTGTATCTCAAACTTGGCCTCCCCAGCCACAGGAATACACCGTCCCTGAAAATCAAACAGGTGCACCTGGCTGGATGCCAACTGGCGCCAGCTCCTCTGTGGAAACAGGCACTGCAGTGTCTCCATGGAAATGACGGTCATGGCCAATCCCGAGTCGACCTCCATTTCGCACGGCTCCCCATCCAGCATGACAGTTCCATGGATCTTCTTTCTGGCTCTTGGTCCAGTGCTCATGATGGTCGTGGGGCAGGAGCAGCAGGTGGTCTCACTGTTCTGATGTCTTGTGCTTGTGGTTTTGCTTCAGTGAAGAGGGTGGTGATTTCTTTTTCACCTTGGCTCAGCACACTCTGGCCAAGTGGCCCTGCTTGTCGCACGTTCAGCATCTGATGTCATGTGCCCAAAACCGGTCCCAGTCATGTGCTCTGCTGCAACCCACACAGGCTTTCCTTGATGCAGCTTTCACTGGAGTCTGCCGGGGCCTTGTCACTCGAGTTTTGTTGACGTCATCATCCTCACCCTCAGGTTCACTGGCTGATTCATGATGTACCGACTTCTCTGGGTGCTGACGGGGCAGACTGCCAGCTTGTCTAACCTCCTTGGTAGACTTCTCCGCAGCTTCTGTGGCGATGGCTTTGGCGTAGGCCATAGCATAAGTCAGCTCTGATTTAGTGAAAAGCCTCTGCTGGAGCTTTTCGTCCCGCAGGCTGAACACCAACCAATCAAGTAATGCCGCCTCTAGGTCGGGGAAGTTGTAGGTCCTGGCTGCCTTCTGTAGAGCCATGATGTATTCAGCAATCGACTCGCTTGCCCCCTGATCTCACTTGTAGAACGCATATCTGCAGGCAATCTGTGAGGACTTGGGTGCAAAGTGATTTTTCAGCTTGCTCTTGATATCAGCTAGGGAGATGGTTAGAATATCGGCTGGAGTGACCAAAGACCTGGCCACGTCAAACATGGTTCAACCACAGGAGCTGAGCAGCATTGCCATCTTTGTGTTCATCCCAGCTTCATCGTCAATGTTAAGTATGAGATTTAAGGCAGCAGCTCATAACAAGTGATTCAGCTTTATTTACAAGGTAGGATGAACACAAAACAGGAGAGTAACAGGCTCTCTTTTAAACTATCCGGGCTTGGTAGGCCATGCCCTTAGTTGAGTTAAGAAACAATCAAAATATGAACATAACAACCAATCAAGTCATCTCCCTCCAGATCCTTTCTTGTATCCTGATTGGACTGCTGTGCAGAGTATCCAATCAGCTTGCAGGAGTTACAATACTAGACTTAAATAGAAGATAGATTTCAAGCTCAGGCATATTTTCTGTATATTTTCAGGGGCTTGTGTAGGGGCTTCCAGGGTAATAATTTTTAGGACTGAACTTGCACCCATTTGGTCTAAAGCCTTCCCAAACTCTTGATCAGCCCTGTTAAGGAAGCCTCCAACTGGGGTCCTTCTGCAGAAATGCTACTATTAGAAAGTTCCCTGGGGGCTTTGGAGCCCCAAATGTCTCCAAATTCCTCTATTGGCCTCTGCTGAGCCCCCAACCCTCTTTCCTGTTCCAAAAAGAGCAGCTGACTACCTTTCAAACAAATGTTCCCTTAAGACATGTAATGTATCCAGAACGGAATGTGGGTCCAGGCCAGCCATGTGCTCGAACCAGTTCCAGCTGGTCTGACACATGGCTAGGTGAAGGCCTGAGTTTCACTCCTGAAGACAATGGACAGTAGGATCCTAGCTCCCTTCCAATCGGGGGACTAGGATCCAGATAGTTAATGCAATCAATGTATATAGTCCAATCATGAGTGTGTGTGTGTGTGTGTTGGGGTGTGGGTTTCTTGGGGAATATAAGCCGGCCTGCGAGCCGGCTTAAGTTGTCTTGTTCCTGATCTTCAAATAAAAGTATGAGCTGATTTCACTCTACAGACTCATCAGTCTCAGTACTTTTCACTGGCGACAAGGATGGGATTCTACCTCCCATGAACAACGACCATTGTGAAGAACCAAGCATCGCATTGAGCCCCAGCACCAAGAGCACAGCACACTGCTCTGCTTCGTGCCCCGCTTCCCCAGTAACGGCTCACCACACCACTCCCAGCACCGCAAACCCAACTGCTGACTCCGAGCGCAGCCTCGCATCACCACAGCCCACCGCCGCCACAGCCAAGCAACCGCCACCTACTACACATGCTGCAATGATGGCTACCAGTGGTAACTAGAGTTTCCCAAAGTTCGACGTCTCTCACCCCAACCAATGGGAGTCGTGCCTCGAGACCTTGAAAACTACTTCACCATCAACACCATCATGGATCCCGGGATGAAGAAGGCCCACCTCCTGAGGTACTGCAGGATCGAGACACTTCTCTTGTTAAAGGACCTGGTGGCAACATATGCCGCCTTGATAAACGTGCTCACGGACCATTTGACCCAAAACCCATCAGGTTCACGGGTTCGTCAGTCTCAGTACTTTTCAAGACAAAACTATAACAGATACAGAAGAAGCAGAAAAGGCAACACTTCCTGCTTCTCCATCACCAGACCTAGGAAGCTCTGTGAAATCCTGCTGTTCTAAATTGCTTCCCAATCCTTCTTGTAACACTCTACATGCCAGTTTGGTGTAGTGGTTAAGGGTTAAGGTTAGGGTTAGGGTTTTAAGGGTTAGGGTTAAGATTATTAGGGTTAGGGTTATAAGGGCTAGGTTTTTTAGGGTTAGGGTTAAAATTATTAGGGTTAGGATTATTAGGGTTAGGGTTATGAGGATTAGGGTTAGGATTATTAGGGTTAGTGTTATGAGGGTTAGGGTTATTAGGGTTAAGGTTGTTAGGGTTAGGGTTAGGATTATTAGGGTTATGGTTATTAGGGTTAGGATTATTAGGGTTATGGTTATTAGGGTTAGGATTAGGATTATGAGGGTAATGGTTAGAATTATTAGGGTTAGGGTTATTAGGATTAGAGTTAGGACTATGAGGGTTTAGGTTAGGGTTATTAGTGTTAGGATTATTAGGGTTAGGGTTAGGATTATTAGGGTTAAATTTATTAGGGTGTTAGGTTAGTGTTAGGATTATTAGGGTTAGGATTATTACAGTTAGGGATGTTAGGGTTAGGGTTATTAGGGTTAGGATTAAGATTTTTAGGGAAAGGTTTATTAGAGTTAGGGTTAGGATTATTAGGGTAAGTGTTAGGATTATTAGGGTTAGTTTTAGGGTTAGGGTTAGGTTAGGGCTATGGTTAGGATTATTAGGGTTAGGTTTTTTAGGGTTAGGGTTATTTGTTGTATGTTACTCTCGAGTAGCTAGATCAATAGGATCTAAGTTGACAGCTACCTGTCAGCTAGTGTCAGCTGATGTACTCAGAGGACAAGTCCCAACTTGTTCTGCCTGGCACTGAACAGTGTGCAGTCACTGTGACTCAGCAGTCCACTGATTGGTGGGGGTTTGTATATAAGTCTTTGTGTTACTGCCATATTCTCTCCTTCTGTATATTGGATGCCTGGTGTACCACTTTGCTTGTGAATACTGTGAATAAAACTCTTGTATATAGTGTACCACTGGACTGCCTTGTGTGGTTACTATAAGAAGTTCCTCTGCTGGATCTACAGTGCAAGCAGGTGAGAGACTAGTGCTGGGAAGTCCTAGTAAAGGTTGGGGGCTTGAACTGTTAAGACACGCACTCCCCAACATTATTAGAGTTAGGATTATTAGGGTTATGGTCATTAGGGTTAGGGTTAAGATTATTAGGGTTAGGGTTTGTGTTAGGGTTATTATGGTTAGGGTTATAAGGTTTAGGGTTATTAGGGTTGGGGTTAGGGTTGTTAAGGTTATGAGGATTAGGGTAATTAGTGTTAGTGTTAGGATTATTAGGGTTAAAGTTATTAGAATTAGGGTTAGGGTTATTAGGATTAGGATTATTAGGGTTAGGGTTATGGGGGTTAGAGTTAATAGAGTTAGGGTGAGGATTTAGGGTTAGGGTAATTAGGATTATGGTTAGGGTTATTAGGTTCGGGTTAGGATTATAAAGATTAGGAATAGGATTATTAGAGTTAGAGTAAGGATTATTAGGGTTAGGATTTTTAGGATTTGGGATACTAGAATTAGGGATAGGGTTATTAGGTTAAGGTTATAAGGGTTAGGTTTAGGACTATTAGGGTTAGGTGTGGGGTTATTAGGGTAAGGATTATAATAGTTAAATTTATTAGGGTTAGGGCTAGGATTATTATGGTTAGGGTTATTAGGATTAAGGTTAGGGTTATTACGGTTAGGGTTATCAGGGTTAGGGTTAGGATTATTAGGGATAAAGTTATGAGGGTTAGGGTTAGAGTTATTAGGGTTAGGGTTAGGATTATTAAGGTTAAAGTTATTAGGGTTAGGATTAGGATTATTAGGGTTAGGGTTATTAGGTTATGGTTAGCAGGGCTCTTTTTGTAGAAAAAGTCCAGCAGGAACTCATTAGCATATTAGGCAATACCACTGACAGCACAGCTCATTAGCATATTTGGCCACACCCCATGTTACCAGAAGTGTTGTCATCCAGCCACACCCACCTTTTGCTTCTTATTCTGTTTGTTTATCTTGTTTGTTGTCAAAACTGTTTTGACAAAACCAACAAAAACATTATTTTTAAGAGTTTCCAATTCCACATTTTTTATGCCACATTAGACAAACCCTCTCCAATAAGAGAAGAGCACACATCACACTACCTCCAGTAGCATACAACTTTATGACATTTATTGAGAAACACAGAAGGGATAGTCTTAGAGTAGCCTATCTGGGCCCAAAGACCTTAATGGAAAAACCATTCTACATTTTCTTTGCAACTTTTTTTGTGCTGCAATGTATTTCAGTGGAGCCCATGAAAGTCAATTGGCATTCCTGGCTCCCATTATCTCCAATGGGCCTTCAAGCCTCTCCCATTGTTTCCAATGGGCAATCCTGTCATTCCTTTTACACATTCCAGTTAATTGTCCCTTTGAAACTATACCACACCATTTTAAGTAACAGCAAAATGAAAAGCATGAACATGTACAGAGTGTACATTTCTTGCCAATGTCCTCTCTGGGCTGCACACGGCAGAAGGAAATTTTAAAAGGACTCTGATCTGAATGTCTCCCCCATCTTGTTCATGCAGATTGGCTTACCACTTAAAAACAGACACCCTGTGAGGTAGGTGGGGCTGAGAGCTCGTTCAAGGACTGCTCTTGAGAGAACAACTCTGAATGAACCCAAGGTCACACCAGCAGCTGCAAGTGGAGGAATGAGGAATCAAACCCAATAAAACATCAGACGGATCATTTAACTTGAGGTCATTATTGGAAAAAGTGTTTATGATCCCAGATACAGTTGCCAGCTCTGGGTTGGGAAATACCTGGAGATTTTGGCAGTGGAGCCTGGAAACAGTGCAGTTTGGAGAGGGGAAGGACCTCAGCATGGTATAATTCCACAGAGGCCACCCTCCAAATTAGCCATGGACTGGTACATATAAGTTGCATATAGTTACCATACACAATGCTGATTTATGCACAAAAGCCAGCAAAAAGCAGAGATCTTGTTACAACCACCACAAATATAGAACATAACCAAGAAATCTTTCTTCATCCCTATTAAAGATCCAGGGTACTATTGAATGCACTGCCCTTTAGTTTCAAATCTTTTGTAAACAGCAAGAAAATTCTAGACTACTGCTAGTTAATGCAAACAGTCATTTTAGAGAGTATTCCAGCACCTAAACCCATATAAGATTTTGTATGCAAGTCTGACTTTTAGATAATGGTCTTATTAAAAGAAAAAATTCCAAAGAAACCTATCTATAATCACCCAACTATTTAACATTTCCTTTTTTTCAAAAAAGAACAGCTAATTACCCAGCACAAGAAGAGCCCCAGTCCATACCTTATACCCAAGGAGCCCCGCTGTGTAATTAAGGGCAGGCAGAACAGCAAAGTCACCCTACAAAGGATTGGCCTCGTGTCTGTTTTTGTAAAGAATCTGTTTACAAGATGAGTCTCCAAAGATCACAAGGGACAAAAGACATTCCAGCAACCATTGTCCAATCACCCAAGTGAGCCCTACCAGAAACAGGGATGAAATGATGAAGGGGGGAGTGTGCAAGAGAAAGAGAAGAGAAGCTCGCTCTCGGCAGGGAAGGTGACCAGGTGGAGGGAACCTGGGAGTGGAGATGCTCTCTGAAAAGCCACTGCTGCTGATGTTTAACTCCCCCACCCCACCCCACAAGCTGCTGGCACAGAGCGGCAGCTGACCAAGAAAGAGCTCACCCGGCCAGGAGAGAGCTGCCCAGCAGCAAGCCTTTTTTCCTCTCCGGCAGGGATGTGGCGGCACACGGGGGATAGGGTGTGGCTGGGCAGAAGATGATGAGATGCCACCATGGTGGGGATGGCAAGCTGCTCCTGAGCTGGGGGCGCCAAAGGATATGTTGCTGCAGCACCTTTCTACGGCCAGCCTAAGTTGGGAGTGGCCGGCGGAGAAGGGCAGTGAGAGCAGAAGCCAAGCACTGGGGAGGATGAGGAAGCCACCTAACAGGAAAATGGCAGCCCTCAGGAGGGCACCGCCCAGGAGTAGCCTGAGTGTGCCAGTGACCTCACTACCATGTGGGCAGGCTATGCGTGGCTTGCTTAGTTCTGGCCAGCCAGCCAGTGGCCTTGCCCCATCTGATGAGCAGGCCCAGCCTGGTCCGCGCTGCAGAGGGGAAAGAGGGTGCCCAGGGCCTTCCCACCCCACCCCACATGCACACACACACTGCCCGCCTCCCCCGACAATGCCCTGCATGCACATGCACACACATAGACCGCCTGCCTCCCCCAACAGCACACTGTATGCACACACAAACACACACACTCACCACCCACCTCCCCCAACACTGCCCCACATGCACACAAACACACAGCCTGCCTCCCCGACAACACCTCGCACACACACAAATACACCACCTGCCCCCCAACAGCGCCCCACATGCACACACACAAACACACCACCCACCTCCCCCAACAGCACCCCGCTCCCCTGACAGCATGAACACACAACCACACACAAACACACCACCCACCTCCCCCGACAGTGCCTTGCATGCACACACACACTGCCCGCTTCCCCTGACAGCACCCCACATGTGCACAAATACACCACCTACCTCCCCAACAGTGCCCCATGTGCGCACACACACACCTCCTGCCTCCCTCAACAGTGCCCCGCACACACACACACAAACACACCGCCTGCCACCCCCAACAGCACCTTGCATGCGCACACAAACACACTGCCCACCTCCCCCAACAACGCCCTGCACGTGCACACAAACACATTGCCCACCTCCCCCGACAGCTCCCTGCATGCACACACACAAACACACCACCTGCCTACCTGACAGCGCCCCACACATGCACACACATACACACCGCCCGCCTCCCCCAATAGTGCCCCGCATGCACACACAAACACCCTGCCTGCCTCCCCCAACAGCACCCACTGCAGCAGGTCCTTGAGGGCTGCTGGCCTGTGCTGGAGATGGGAAGGAGGGCACCCAGGGCCTTCCAACCCCCGACCCCCACTCTGCATACACACATACACCACCCGCCTCCCCCAATGGTGCTGGCCACAGCAGGCCTTTGAGGGCTGCCAGGCTGCACTGTGGAGGGGAAGGAGGGCACCCAAGGCCTTCACATACTCACCCCACACCCTGCTCAGTTACCTTGCCTGGAGTCCTTTTGGTGGGGAGGTGCGATGGAGCAGCAACAGGGGGCACCAGGCAAGCACATGTTCTGGTTCTTGCTGCCGCTCAGAAGTCAGCCAGAATGCCTTCCCAGGGCGTTCCAGCCCCAAAATAGCCCTGATGGCTAGGATTATTAGGGTTAGGATTATTAGGGTTAGTGTTATTATGGTTAGGATTATTAGGGTTAGGGTTATTAGGGTTAGGATTAAGATTATTAGGGTTAGGGTTATGAGGGTTAGGTTTAGGGTAATTAGGGTTAGGGTTAGGATTATTAAGGTTAGGGATAGGATTATTAGGGTTAAGGTTATTAGGGTTAGGATTAGGATTATTAGAGTTAGGGTTAGGATTTTTAGGGTTAAAGTTATTAGGGTTAGGGTTATTAGGTTTAGGATTATTAGGGTTAGGGTTATTAGGGTTAGGGAAAGAGGTTAAAGTTAGGGTTTCTGTTATTAAAGTTAGGGATAAATTTAGTGTTAGTTATTAGGGTTAGGGTTATTAGAGTTGGGGTTAGGATTAGGGATCAAATTTAGGGTTAGTGTTATTTGGGTTAGAGTTGTGGTTATTAGGGTTAGATATAGAATTATTAGGGTTAGTGTTCTGGTTATTAGGATTAGGGTTAGGATTAGGATTATTAGAATTATGGTTAGGGATTTGGGTTAGAGTTAGTGTTATGGTTAGGGATTAAAGTTAGGATTAGTATTTTTGGGTTAGGGATTAAAGTTAGGGTTAGGGTTATTTGGTTTAGGGTTAGGAAAATAAAAGGTTTTTTTTAGGAAAATAAAGTTTTATTTTTAAAATCCTCTCCACATACAAACAGATTTTTTATAACAAAGTTAACATAAAAACTGTGAGATATAAACTAAGAAGTATAAATTGCATTACACGTACATAATGAAAACCAATTTTTAACAAACAAGTAAATTAACATACATATATAATTTTAACGTATTTTTAACAAATTTCTAACAGTACCCCAAAGTTAAAAAGGGTTCATAAATTCACAAACATCCATTTGGTTTAGGGTTAGGGTTAAGATTATTAGGTTTAGGGTCTGGGTTAAGGATTACAGTTAGGGTTATTAGTTTTATGGTTAGAGAGTAGGGTTAGGGTTTTTAGGGTTAGGGTGAGGGTTATTAGGGTTAGGGTTAGGATTATTAGGGTTAGGGATTAGAGATTTAATTTAGTGTTGGGGTTATAGGGTTAGGTTTAGGTTTTAGGGTAGGGTTAGGCAGGCAGGCCAGGGAAGGCACAGGGAGGCATTTATATGCTCCCCGCTCTATACAGCACATTTCCTGGCTCACCTACCTTGGCAGGCAGGCCAGGGGGGCTGGGATTACTGCATGTGTTTACCCCTTGGGCTCATTACTGCTGGTACACCTTCCTGGGGTGTTCTGGCTGGAAATGACCCCTGCATATGTCACCTCAAAGGGGAGTCTGCTGAACATGAGAGTGTATGACATGTGGTGGTTCCATTTTTATAGTGGGTGCAGGGGGCACTTCTTTATTCAAGTCTTCTTTTTATTACAGGCCTCTGTGAGAAGGTCAGGGCACCAGAACCAGTATTTGGATCAGCCATTTCCATATGTCTTTTTGCAGTGAACTGTCTCCAGAGTACAGGTTGGCCCCAGTGTCTGCCTGTGTGATTTTCTTGGGGCACCACACTTTGGAGCAGCTGGCACAAGAACCGCGCTTTGGACCAGGACATATAATATGTTTCCTCAAAGGGGAGAGTCCACTGAACATGCAGGTGTAGGTCTAAACCTCATTTTGGGTGCAGAGGGCACTTCCTTATTCAAATCTTTGAAATACAGGCCTCTGGGAGGCACTACATATAGAAGCTCATGGCACCAGAACCAGTGTTTGGACTGGGCATCACTGTATGTCATCTTGCAGGAGACAGTCTCCTGAGCATGGGGATGTTTCAGTTGGGGTGGTCTAAAGATTGGTTTGAGGTGCAGCCAGGCCCCACTGTCTGCCTGTGTGACTTCCTTGGCGGCACCTCACTTTGGAGCAGCTGGCACAAGAACTGCCTTTTGGACCTGAACACAGCATATTTCTCCTGGAAAAGGAGAATTCATTGAACATGGAGGTTTATGACATGTGGTGGTCCAAATCTCATTCTGGGATATAGTGGGCAAACAATCAAACCAGTTCCTTATTCATTTTTTTTTTTTAAATATAGGCTTCTTGCATGCACTTGAAATGGAAGCCTGTGGCTCTGGAACCAGTGTTTGGACCAGGCATCACTGTATGTCATCTTGCAGGGGACAGTCTCCAGAGCATGGGGATGAGTCCTTTGGGGTGCTCCAAAGATAGTTTTGGGGTACAGCTTGGCCCCAGTTTTTGCCTGTGTGATTGTCCTGGGGGTGCTTCACTTTGGAGCAGCTGGCACAAGACCCGCGCTTTGGACCAGGACACAGCATATGTCCCCTCAAAGGGGAGAGTCTGCCGAACATGGATGTGTATAAAGTTTGGGGGTTTAAATCTTGTTTTGGGGTTCAGAGCTTTCAAACTCTCCTCATTGTTTTTGGATGAATTCATGAATAAGACACAAATAAGGAACAAATAAGGAACTGGGAATAAGGAATCAACTTCAGCCTCATTTCAGAGGGTATTGTTGAAAGCTTCCAAGAAGTTAGAAGTTGTGAATAAATTTCTAGCTGCTGTTACTACATGAATTATAAAATATCTTTGATTTTGTAAAAATGATCTGGTATAGAATTCAATAAAAAACCAATTCTGGTTGAAAAGGTATTGAAGTCTGCAGAATTGTCTGTATAAATGTATGCACCATAATCCAGAATTTACATATAATTTCACATGTCCACCACATATGGTAAAATGTACCAACATGTTTTTTATACTTCCAGTAACTATTAGACATATTTTTGTGCATTTTAGCTAATCTATCTGGTGTTAAATACAATCTATAAAATGTCTTATACAGATTCTCTTTAAATGCAACCAATTTGGTCATTTTCACATTCACTTTCCACAGTTTACTCCACTGTACAAGATCAATATTATAACCTAGATTTTGCATCCATTCAATCATACAATCTTTAACAACTTCATCCTCCATTTTCATTTGCATTAAAAATACATTTTCTTAATCCACTTATCATTAGATGTACATACATAAGAACATAAGAACATAAGAGAAGCCAATGTTGAATCAGGCCAATGGCCCATCTAGTCCAACACTCTGTCACACAGCGGCCAAAATATACCAGGTGCCATCAGGAGGTCCAGCAGTGGGGCCAGGGCACCAGAAGCCCTCCCACTGCTGCCCCCTCCAGCACCAAGAATAGAGTGCATCACCTGCCCCAGACTGAGAGTTCCCATCTATACCCTGTGGCTAATAGCCACTGGTGGACTTCTGCTCCATATGTTTATCTAATTCCCTCTTGAAACTGTCCATGCTTGCAGCTGCCACGACCTCCTGTGGCATAATTTTTCAAATGCATATTGTTCTAAACAAAAACCAGATTTTCTGTCTTTAACATATCTAGATTCAATTTGAGCCCTTGTCCACCAATCTAAATTAACACCTTGCTTTGTTAATTCTTCCGTTGTTTTTAGGGATCCTTTATCATCTAAAAGATCTTCATATCTAAGAATTGTATCTAGTGAAATTAAGCTTGATTGTGAAAAGGCTTCAAGGGGGGAGACTTAGGGTGGGCTTTTGTATGATCAATGGAAGAATGCCCAGCATTCATTTACACCCTTAGCATGACTCACTGCCATTTTATATTAGTTTAATACAGGCTCCATCTACCACTTTTAGGTTTATGCTGAGGTCTACATGTGAACAAAATGGGGATCAAATGTAACAGAATGAGGGTCCCTGTAAGGTGAGGGCCTCATGGATTGAAGGAAACATTTCCATTGGGGGGGAAGGATATGGGACTCACAGGAACAGTATTTGGGGTGATATTTTTTGCTGCAATATGAAGAAAGATGAGGAAATCATGCTTCGCTGTATCCCAACCCAAGTTAATGCAGGAAAACTATGGAGTTTCTAAGGCCACGTTAACACTACCAATTAATATAAAAATACTTACTTGCTCTGTCACCACCACCTCACTTTCCAATATACTCTGTAGCACACCTGTTGAATGGAACCTGAGTTTTCCACCAATGACTGTCATGACTCACCCTTCAGCTTCATCAGTCTCTTCCTTGCCTCAGTCAGATCTAGCCAGCAGGGAGTCTGAAAACACCTCAGAAGTAAGTAATGAATACCTCCACCCTTTGACTGGGAAAATATCTGGGTTGTCGACAGCTGCAGACATCTTCCACAATTTACAGCTAGAGCCACTGATAAGCACAAGCTCTTCCCCAGAGTTAAAACCTGAATCTGAGGAGGAGGACAGTTTACAGTTAGATAGTTTTGGCTGTACTGTTATGAAGTATCCCTCCCTTACCTGTGAGGACTGCAGTGTCCTTGAAGGGTCTCACTTTTAATACCTGTGTCCTGAAGCGATGATAAGTTTTTGCAAAGGAAAACTGATCCAGGAAAGCACTGAAGTGTTGTAGTTGCCTTAAATTAGCACAACAATGGACTTCAATGGAAAACATTTACCTCACCACAGACAAAGATGTACTTGATTTTTTCAAAAAACCACAAACACAAAAAACATAGCAATTAATAATGATATATTGGCTCTGGGCACTGTGAGATAACCTATCTTCTGCTACCACACACACATTTTTTGGTTATAATTTAAAACAAGATATACATTAAAATTTGGGCTGTAGCAGTGAATAAACCCCAAACACAAGGTGTATTAGTTTTTTACACTTCTCTCAAAAAGGTTTCAATGAATAGAGTCAGGATGCATACCAGTCATCATACAGAAAGACACTAATCAGGAACTGTGAAATGGATCCTAGATCAAAACTTAAGATTTAGTGAACAGGAATAGTAGCACAAATGGCTCCAGAGATTATTTTGTAGCTGCTTTTTTTTTTTTTTTAACACGGTCAACTTCCCCACCCCCTTCATCTTGTATAATAGCTATAGCAATAATAACCTGAGTAATCAATGCATTTCCCTCTCTCCCTTTGTATTTTCAGTGGACAGGGGACTGTCTCCTGTAGCTATATCAACATTCATTTTTCTATGCTCAACAATATATTCTCTCTATATAATATAATATAAGCTGTTAGAGCATCACAGGGAGAAGAGAGCACAACAGAAGCAGAAGAAAACCCAGCTGGAGAAGCTGATGGCTCTTTTCAAGAACAAGCAACACCCGTTAAGGGAGGGGCTGCTGCAGTTCCATAAATATCAAGTAGTTGCAGCCAGTTCCTTGCTGGCAACAATGTTTCTACCAGCTGACTGCTGTGACTCCTGTGATCAGCCTTGCTTCTTGCCTCTGTGTGCTTTGATTTTTGTTCTGGACCTGACTATGCCCCTTGAACTTTGCTTTGTATTCTGACTCTGTGTGTAACAACCTCTATTCTGGACCTGGCCATGCCTCTTGGTCTCTGCCTAGACTCCTTGTGCAGTGACCTCTGTTCTGTACCTGACTATGCTCTGCGGACTTACCCAGGACCTTGACTCCTTTTGGTGTCTACTTGACCTTAGACCAGGCCAGACCTCAGCTCTTGGACCTTGCCTTGCATTGCTACCTGACCTTGGTGCAGTGTCAGGCTGGCACTGTCTCTTGAAACCCAGATGCCAGGGCCTTTCTGTGACTCACTGACACTGGGCCTTTGTCCCTGACCACGGGACATGACAGCTTGTTGCCAGCCCTCTTTCAGTCCCAGAGAAGATCTGATTTACAAAGCTGCTAGGTATTACCAGAGAACCAATTATAGTAAATGATAGTTTGAATTTAAAGTAGTTTTTATTACACTGTGTTCAGATTTGAGTGGAATTGCCCAGAACACATTCCAAATATCTGACAGCTTCATTTAAAAAAATCACACTCAACAGAGATTTATTCTATACTGTTCTGTGATTATTTTCAGTGCATAATGCTGATATCAAAGAACAAAATGAACATAAACTATAATTCTCATAAGCTTGTTTCAAATGTTCCTGTATTATAAATGATAATTCATTATCAGGGAAGATAGAATATATTGTTGAGCAGAGAAAAACGAATGCTGATATAGCTACAGGAGACAGTCCCCTGTCCACTGAAAATACAAAGCGAGAGAGGGAAATGCATTGATTACTCAGGTTATTATTGCTATAGCTACTATACAAGATGAAGGAAAAAATAGTTGACTGTATTTAAAAAAAGCAGCTACAAAACAATCTCTTGAATGATTTGTGCTTCTATCCCTGTTCACTGAATCTTAAATATTGATGTAGGATCAGTTTCACAGTTCCTGATTAATGTCTTTCTGTATGATGACTGGTATGCATCCTGACTCTATTCATTGAAACCTTTTTGAGAGAAGTGTAAAAAACTAATACACCTTGTGTTTGGGGTTTATTCACTGCTACAGCCCAAATTTTAATGTATATCTTGTTTTAAATTATAACCAAAAAATGTGTGTGTGGTAGCAGAAGACAGGTTATCTCACAGTGCCCAGAGCCAATATATCATTATTAATTGCTATGTTTTTTGTGTTTGTGGTTTTTTGAAAAAATCAAGTACATCTTTGTCTGTGGTGAGGTAAATGTTTTCCATTGAAGTCCATTGTTGTGCAGGGCTGGCTCGTGCATTAGGTGAGCTAGGTGCTCGCCTAGGGTACTGGGCCCACAGGGGCACCAAACTGCCCCCCACCCCTCCGTGAAAAGCCCCCCCACTACTGCTGCCTCCCCGCCACCACTGCCAGCAAAGAGCGTCTCAGCGGGGCTCAGCTTGCCTGCCCTCCCCCTCCCCCCCTGGGGGGGAGAGAAGGTGGGGTGGCACCACCAGCGAGGGGGCGCTCAGCTCAAAGGAAAGAGGTGGGGGTTTATCCTGCAGCTGCGGAACACCCAGGATAGCCAGCGCTGCGAGGGAAGGGGCAGGTGATGCAGACCGAGGAGAGAGCCAATGAACAAGGCAGCAGGGGGGACTCCAGGAGGGCCACCCAGGGTAGGATTACTCCTGAGGAGCCCCACTGAGCCACAAAGGGCATTGCTGGAGGGAGCCTAGCTAGAGCTCGGTCTGTCCGCCTGGGTCTGGAAGCAGGGAAGAGGAGGAGGGAGCACTTTGATTCTTGTCCAGCACTGCGAGGGTTACAGGGACGGGCAGGGACGGCCCCAGGTGTCAGGCGCCAGGCGCAGCCGGGGGGATGCCAACCTCCTGGTGGGGCCTGGAAATGGTGTGGGGGGTGGAGCGCTGGCTTTCCTGGGCCCACGGCACCTGTGGCACGCCCAGGAAAGCCGGGGAAGGTGCGGCTGTTCAAACGGCCGCCCCTTCCTTCCCAGCGTCAGCTTTCCTGAGCACGCCGCAGTAGTGGTGCACCCAGGAAAGCCGGGGAAGGGCTTGGAGCACTGGCTTCACGGGGGGTGGGGCGGGGGCGGCTTGGCACCCCTGTGGCCACAGCGCCCTAGGCGAGCACCTAGCTCGCCTAGTGGGCAAGCCGGCAGTGGGGACGGGACTGTCTGCTAGAGAGGCTGAGCAAAGGTGGGGAGGGGGAGACAGAAAGGCTCTTCCGCCTGGATGGGGGGAGAGGAGAAGTTTCTGAGCGGCTGAAGAGAGGAGAAGCTCCAGACATGCAGCAGCTGGGAAAAGCCTCGCAGCCGGATCTGGGGAAGGTTTGCTCAGAAGTAAGTCATCCCCCCCCCCCCGGGGAATAAGACCTTGGAGGAGAGGAATGCGGCTGCCCTAGCATCGGTTTCTCTTCTCTCTTTAAATGTGAGGGGTTTTTTTCGGGGTGGGTGGGTATAATCATTGTCTTTAAGTCCAAGAAAGTTCAGTGGATGAAACGGGCATTCAGTTGCTGGTCATTTTAATCCTGCAAAAAGAGAGATGCTGCTGCTGCTATCGAGTCAAAGAGTCCTCCAGTTCGCGATGGCAAAATCCTGGACAATTTGGGGGGGGGGGTTGGAGCCTGGGGGAGCCTTGACTCTCAGCTGTGGCTAGCAATACATAAAGTGTTGAGGGGTGGTGGCTATGTTTAATTGGGCACTGTCTGTATCTGCTGCTGTTTGATGGGAGTTTAATTGATTAGGCTTGGACTAATCAAGTAGAACCTGGCTTGCGGTTTTTAATATCAAGCTGATTCCATAAGAAGTTCTGAGCAAAAAGACATCTTGAACAACAACAAAGTGGAAACCTTTTCTACAAATGTGCCACCTAAGTGAGTTTTAACTGCCGCTGGTACTTTATGTCTGCACTTTGTATTTGTATTTGTTTTATATGCTGTGTTTTATATATTTGTATGATTTTAATTGTATTTATGTGTGTTGGAAGCCGCCCTGAGCCTGCTATACTGGGAGGGCAGGGTACAAGTTTGATAAATAAATAAATAAATAATCAATAAATAATCAATTAAACCATCTCAGCTGCCTTCAACATGCAGTTAATGTAGAGAGTGTTGACTGAGAGGGCATAGTAATGTTCTTACAAGGTGTGTGTGAGAGGGTTGCCAGGTCTCCCACTACAGTGGGAGGCTTCCCATCCTTTGCTTGCTGCTGCTCACTGGGACAATTGGAGGAAAATGGATAGGAAAATCTGTTCCATCACAATGCAACATCATTTCCAGAGAATAACCAGAAATGTTGTCACTTTGTTGGTGTGATGCTCTAGGATTCACCCAAAACTATATAGTAAACTAAAGAGTTCCCCCGATCTCCATCCCCTCCATCTCCCACTGGGATTATGTGTTCTTGCAAAAGGATACTTGACTGAAACAGGGAATTGAACCCACATTGGCAGAACTCCCTAGCATATGCTAATTCCAGGGTTCCTGTCAGTCATGTCACACTGCTTGTTTTGTCCCTGTCTTGGTGTATTTCATGTATGGATGGTGAATGCCGGGTATCAGGGGCCATGGCTCCATTGGTCAATATCAGGCTCCCCCCCCTTTTTTTCTCCTCCCTCTTTTATTTATAAAAAATAAAGACTAAGAACCATACAGTACCATAAGCAACAAATAAGGACCAGACATTACATAACCATAACATTTCCAAAAGTTCAAAAAGAAAAGACAATAATGTATCCAGCATTTATCATATCAAACAAAAATAAATATTACAAAATAAATCACATCACCAAATAACTTAAAAATAAATCATTTTAGCATATTGTGGATTTTTAGGAAGGATCTCTTGCTCCTTAAGAAAGGAAATAACAGGATACCAAGTTTCCACAAAGATTGTGACATGATTTGGAATTGGGAGTAAGCAGTGAAGTGGCTAAATTTGCAGATGACACAAAGTTGTTCAGGGTGGTGAAAACCAGGGAGGATTGTGAGGCACTCCAAAGGGATCTGTCGAGGATGGGTGAGTGGGCCTCAACATGGCAAATGGGGTTCAATGTGGCCAAGTGCAAAGTGATGCACATTGGAGCCAAAAATCCTAACTATAAATACACGTTGATGGGATCTGAAATGGCAGAGACTGACCAAGAGAGAGATCTTGGAGTCGTAGTAGATAACTCAATGAAAATGTCTAGACAGTGTGTAACTGCAATAAAGAAGGCCAACACTATGCTGGGGATTATTAGGAAGGGAATTGAAAACAAATCAGCCAGTATCATAATGCCCCTGTATAAATCATTGGTGCAACCTCATTTGGAATACTGTGTACAGTTCTGGTCGCCACATCTCAAAAAGGATATTATAGCATTGGAAAAAGTGCAGAGAAGGGCAACTAGAAGGATAAAAGGGTTGGGACACCTTCCCTGTGAAGAAAGGTTAAAACACTTGGGGCACTTTAGCTTGGAGAAACAATGGCTGAGGGGTGACATGATCGAGGTTTATAAGATTATGAATGGGATTGAGCAGGTTGAGAAAGAAGTAATTTTCTCCCTTTCTCACAATGCAAGAACTCGTGGGCACTCAATGAAATTGCTGAGCAGTCAGGTTAGAACAGATAAAAGGAAGTACTTCTTCACCCAAAGAGTGATTAACATATGGAATTCACTGCCACAGAAGGTGGTGGCAGCTACAAGCATGGACAGTTTCAAGAGGGAATTAGATAAACATCTGGAGCAGAAGTCCATCAGTGGCTATTAGCCACAGGGTATAGATGGGAACTCTCAGTCTGGGGCAGGTGATGCACTCTATTCTTGGTGCTGGAGGGGGCAACAGTGGGAGGGCTTCTAGTGTCCTGGCCCCACTGCTGGACTTCCTGATTGCACCTGGTATATTTTGGTCGCTGTGTGACAGAGTGTTGGACTAGATAGGCCATTGACCTGATCCAACATTGGCTTCTCTTATGTTCTTATGTTCTTATAGTCATCCTCTGGGTTTCTGGTCACTCCATCCATAATCTTGGCCATTATAAAGTGTTCCCATATATGGTTAAGCCAATTTTCTAATTTTGGGAGTTGTTTATCTATCCAATGATAAGCTATTAAAAGACGAGCAATGGCCAATAGTGTCAAAAATAATTCTTTCTGTGTTTTTCTTTGTAGGGAGTCCAACCAGGCATCCAGAAGAACTACTTCTGGAAGAAAAGGAAAGTTGTAACCCATAATATGGAATGTTTGATGTATGATTCCCTTCCAAAATTGTGTTATATATTTACATGACCACCAATTGTGAATGAAATGAGCAAGCTGTCCACATCCTTTCTGACATTGGGGGTCATTTGAACTTTTTATTCTATTTAATCTTGTTGATTGAAGATACCAGCATGAAAGCATTTTAAATGCCTGATATTTTGTTTTAAATATGTTTGAAGATTGGGCTGGAGAGTTATAAATTTGGGGCCATATATCTTCTGTCAATCTATTTGAACAGTCTGTGTTCCATAGGCAAAGGTAAAGTTTCCCTTGCTCGAAAGCCAGTCGAATCCAACTCTAGGGTTATAGTGCTCATCTCTGTTTCAAAGCCGAAGAGCCAGCACTGTCCAAAGATGTTTCCGTGGTCATGTGGCCGGCATGACTAAACACCAAGGCGCACAGAACGCTGTTCCCACCGAAGTGGTACCTATTTATCTACTTGCAATTTCTTATTTTCGAACTGCTAGGTTGGCAGGAGCTGGAACTAGAGACGGGAGCTCACTCCATCATGCGGCACCCAGGTCTTGAACTGCTGAACTACTGACCTTCCACAGCCTGCAGTTCAGCATCTTAACCACTTGAGCCACCACAGCTCTCTGTTTCATAGTTTATGGTAAATTCATGATTTAAAAGATTCTTCCTTTAGTAACATATTATATACTCTTGATACCAGGCCTGATGATTGTCCATCATGTCCATCATGATTTTTTATAGCATTTCAAATTCAGTCTCATCAGAGCTTTGTAAGGTTTTAGGGATTTAATTAAATGTTTTAGTTGCATATATTGCAACTAATTTATATGCCCAATTTATGTTCTAATACCTGTTTTCCCTTAAGTTTCTCTTTGTCTGTCAAGTCCATTATCCTGCATATCCCCTTCTTTCACCAGTACAAAAATGCTGAATACTCTTTTCAGGGAAGAAACCATTCTTGATTTAGAAAGGATGAAAATGGGGTTATATCTGGAGCTAATCTTGTCCATCTATTATCCCATATCTTTAGTGAGGTCTGTAAAAACTCATGTTTTATTGCTGAATTTCTAAATTTGTGTTTTATCCAATAAAGGTCAAAAATTCTGTGAGAATTAGAGTAAGATTCCTCTATTTATGACCATTCTTCATTAGAGGCATTGGTGAATATATTTACTATATATGCTGCTGCTTCATAGTAAAGTCAAAAATCTGTTATATCCAGGCTTCCATTGCCCACTGAATATTTTAAAGTCTTAAAGATTATTCTTGGAGTTTTTGAGTTCCACAGATAATTATTTAATATTCCTTGCCATTTCTTTCAAATCATTTTTTGGAATTTTTATCAGAATAGTCTGAAATAAAAATAGGCATTTGGAAATTATATATGACTTTATAGTATGACTCCTATCTACCCAGGAAAGATTTAAAGTGGACCATGTTTTTAACTCGAGCTTTTATGTGTATAGATAATTTATAAAAATTTGCTTGAAGGAGTGTGGGTAGATTTAGAAGGATCTGTCCCCCTAGGTAACTCAATTGTTCAGTTATTCAATCAAACTGAAAACTGTCCTTCAAATAGGTTGTTATTTCTGAGCTTTAAAAAATTGGATGGGCAGGGGTTACCCTTGTGATTTTTACCCTTGTGGGTTTAACTGTTAAAACAGAAACTTTAAACTGGCCAGTATCAGTTGTTCCCATTTTTGTGTGTACCACTCATGGGGTTGTCAGCAGCACACTGCTCTGTGGTTGGGGAATGGCATGAAAATTGCTATAATCTTATAGGTAACTACTATGCGATCTAAGCTTTGCAATGGATGTTTGTTTAACATGTCCTTCTCTGGAATTAAGGTTAAGATGGAGGTGTAAATCATTAATCACAAAGGTGGAACAATGTGGATCATCTTTAGCAGGTCCTCAGAGAACTAAGCATTTATGTCTTGCTTGATAAGAAATGGTACTGAATAGTAATTTACTTTCTAAATTTTAAATTTCACAGAACTACATATTGAAATACCTCAATCTTCATGCAGCATTACATATTTAAATAATAAATATTTAACAATATGTAATGAGAAAGGTATATTCTTTCCATAATGATGACCCCCCCAATATACTAGCTCCTTAATGCTTCATTTGTATCCTGGGTAAATTCCATATTAATTTTCTACACTTTGGGATGTGCAATCACAGAGAGCTCTGATTTAGTGCCGCACGACAGAGTGAGCTCCCGTCTCTGGCCCCAGCTCCTGCCAATCTAGCAGTTCAAAAGCTAGAAATTCTAAGTAGATAAATAGGTACTGCTTCAGTGGGAAGGTAACAGCATTCCATGTGCTTCAGTGTTTAGTCATGCCAGCCACATGACCATGGAAATGTCTTCAGACAGCGCTAGCTCTTTGGCTTGGAAACAGAGATGAACACCGCCCCCTAGAGTCAGATTTGACTAGCTTTTGAGCAAGGGAAATCTTTACCTTTAGGAAAGCATGGCTGTACCTGATATTCATAGTATTCAGGAAGCAAGTGAACACCTAGGAAAGCCCTCAGGTAACTTTCTTCATTGTAGGAACATTAATCTTGTTATAAATGGATTTATGCTGCATTTTGATGTACTTGAATGGAAAGTGGATTTTTCACTGATAATTTTTATTGTTTTTCTCTGTGACTTTGATATTTATATGCAAATGAGTTATTCTGATTCTTTTGGGAAGGAAAAAAATGATGCATGAGTGTTTTAATGAATAATATATAATGAATATCACTTCAGTATTCTATACATGCCCTAGCATGTTATTAGTACTAAATAAATGATAAGCAGTTGTAGCAATAATTCTTGACAGTAATGCTCCAAATTCAACATGCCTGAATAACAAAAGGCAATTCACACCTCATTTTATGAGCTGACCTCTTCAAATCCTGCAGCTCAAACTTTGTGCAGTGTTCTATGTTTTACTTTTCCCTGCTGTTCTGATCATTCTTACACACAAATTCACATGGCTGGAAAAAGTCTTGCTCCAGTCATATGAATTGCTGCCAGACATAATCATTATTGCCCAGCTCATATGTTTGTTGTCAACACAGGTGTGTGCCTGAGGAAGGTCAAGGCTATTTATATTCAGATAAAGAAATGTGAATATATTATATTCTATTTTTATTCCAGTAGGACATTCAGTGTTTTGATTGCCTGTTCTGTTTTATTTAAATAAGATTTCTCTAGTTTTATGGTTAATGAGGTGGATTAGTTTTCCCATGCATTCTTCATAAAACTTTAATTTATTTATGCTTTTATCTTAATACAGTGAAAGTTTCTACTTTTGAGATCAGAGAACCTATTTGGACAGTTTAGTGGACATAGTTTAGTATGAACCTTACCAAGTGCAAAGATTTATGCTTGTGTTTCTTCTTTGGGGAAAAATATCCCAGTATTCTAAAAGAGAATGACATTGAACTTTTATCTGCACTCCTCACTTTATTTGCATAATAACAACAACAACAACAACAACAATAACAATAATAATAATAGTGGTGGTGATGATGATGATGATGATGATGATGATGATGAAGTGTTCTACCATCATACCCTTTGGGGTAGTTTATATTTAAATTAGGGATGGAAAACTACTTTAGGAGTTGTTGCCAATGATGAGAGATTCAGCATAAATGGAAGCACAGCTTGCATTGATGTAAGCCTGTTCTGAGGAAGTCCTATTTCTTAGGTTGCTTCTGTCACTTGATCAAGAATTGTTTAAAGAAAGGCTATTATATTATAGAATAGGTAAAATAATGAAAAAAATAAAACAAATGTTGCCTTTGAAGTATGAAGAATACAGTATCAGTTGAAACCATCAAAATTCATGGGGCACATAATACATGCTTGCTGTATCAAATCTTCCATGTCTTTTTTCAGATAACCTTACTCTAATCCTGAATCATGCTGTGGTTTGGCTTCAGTTCCCATCTGGGCAGTGTGTCTCACTGCTCATTCATGAGCCAGGACCCAAAGATCTGCACAAAGAGTTCTGCACACCAATTATTCCAGTGTTTGTTCTTTGTGTTTCTTGAACAGCAGCCCCATGAACTGCTGCATGGCAAACAACTTTGGGAATGGAAAGGAGTTTCAAAGGTGATATAGCATGACAGAGCAGCAGCCACCTCCTGTTTGGCTATGCAAAAGGATGGAAAGACTAAACCACAAAATCTTTCTTGTTTGGTTACATTTGCATATGTTTTCCAAGTACCCTGCTATAGCTTAGAGGTGCTGCCTTACTCACAGGTAGCCCAAAAGCAGGGCACCCCACTTCTGACCTGAACCAGAGACCCACAAAGTCAGGCCAAAGAGGACGCTCTTGGCCGGTGCAACAGAGCTAGCCAAAGCTCTGCAAAATGGTTTCAATTTCAGGTTGCACAAGGCAGCCCTCAAAGCAATCTCCAACCCCCACCCCACTCAGCAGAGATATGCATATGAAATAATCATGAGTTCCACCAGGTAAAGCATCTGCATTTCCATAGCTATTCTATAGCCCCTCTGTCTCCAAACCCTAATTTAGTCCCTTTTGTGTGATACCTATACCTATGTGGAAATCCTTTGTTTCAACACCTGTCCTTCCTTCCCCTCCCTCAAAATAATAAGATAAATTGATCAAGCATTAATCTAATCAGCGATCCTTCCTGACACCCATCAGGGACCCATTCAGCCATCTCTGGTAGGGTCACCAACTGGCATTAATCCCATCAAGTTCTGGCCTGAGAGACCACCCCCAGAATTCCTGTGAAAATAGAGAGCAAGTGCCACCTTGGTGTGCACTCTGAGAGCACCTATTTTGAGTACACCCTCAAATTCTCTTCTTTGGGCCTCCTTCTCCACAGCACAGAATTCTGGCCATTTATGCTATACTCTTCATGGACATCTGCACATCTGGACAGGTAGTATAACCTCCCATAATGGGTCCTAAATATCACCTCTTTATTTCCTCATTTTGGACTGCGTGCTCTTTCTTAACTGCTTAGTGTGCTTGTAATCAGGAATATTCTTTAATAAAACTATTTAATTACTCTTTAAATCTAAAGTCTTCCTACTGAACTGGACCTTGGTATATATAGGTGTGTGATTCCTTGTATCCTTCTGGCCTCCTCTGTCTCATAGCTAATTTCCCCAACAACAAGACAGGCCACCTGTGGTAACACTGCTATCTCCATTCCTGAGTGCTCCAACTTCCAAAAAGTAGGGCCCTGCTGAAAGGCACCAGTGGCAAAAGAAATAGTATGAAGCAATGGAGAGAGATGAGTTCTGAAGCTCACCAGCCTTCCTGCCTTCCTGGTTACTTCTGTAGAGTCATAGGAGTCCTCTTGGGTCATAATGCTCTCCTTGTGCCTGTAATGTACAGTATAAGAGAAAGTTAACTGGCCATATCTAGAACTGACAAGGACTAGGGAAGGTAGCACTCTGCAAATGGAGCTTCTCTTGAAGTGTTTTATTATTGGAAAAACTGTACCAATGGGATGAAGCTCTTTTTTGGCACTCTTAAAGGACAGAAACCCATTTTTCTTGGGAAATTATTACACAAAAAAATTATTAAATGTGATGTAATGATAATTGGACATAGCATTACAGGAGCTTTCATATAATTTGCCCTCTCTTCCCTTAAAACTGATTTTTTAAAACTAAATTTTAACAGGAGAAAAATGAAAGCCAAATATCCATGCCTTGATGTTTAGATAAGATTCATAATTGTTATTTATGTCAAAGCTTATTTTTAAAAAGTGTACAGCTAAATAGTTCATTGAACTGAACAGAAAGAAGCAAACATAAAACTCGGCCTAAGGCAATAGTTTTCCATTTTGTTTAGCTTTCCTGTTTTCTATTATCTATGGGTAATAACAAAAGAATCACCTGCAGGATTTTTTTTAATGCCCTATGTGTCCTCTGACATTGGATGGTTCATGAATTTCCTTTAACTAACTCATGTAACGAAAGAGAAAGATGTGTGTCATTTTTATGGGTTCTTGGTTTAATACCATTGCATGACATTACACAAAATAATAAGTTTGCCATTCTGTAAAACAAATTAACATGGGGTGTATCCATATCTCGGAGTTAAGGTCTGAGTCTGTATTGCCAAGCCAACGCCACATACATCTTGTGATATCAGTATGGGGTGGTAGCCAGCAGCTGATAACTTAGAGTGAGCAGGAGGTAGGAGATTGCAGTGGATGTAAGTCAAAAACAAAGCAAAAACAGAGAATCAGAGCCAGAGTAGAAACTATGCCTGAGAAAGTCCAGAGGGATGTTATAAAAGCAAAGCATGAGTTCAGAGAGCACACAGAACTCTTGTGTTTATTGACATCTTTTACTGTTGTTGTATAAAGGTAGCCAATGTGTGCACAATGTAATTGAATATTCAGGACTGAGTATCTGCTACAGAGAAGAAACTGTGCAGTACTATTGCTTGCAGTTTGTAGTGCTATATAGATTTTTGATTGAAAACTTTCAGCATATTGGTTCATATTGCCTCATATTGCCTGCAATTCACTTTCTAAACTTCTAGGGTCTGTCCCTTGCTCTCCATAATAACATTTAGTTGTACAGTTTTGTCCAGAATGACACGTTACAGAGTTTTAAAAATTGTTAGTTCTTTGGTTTTGTCCTTGAGGACAGTTGTAAATTAATTGTAAATAGTGTCCATTTTTAATTATAACCAGAAGTGTGACTTCCCATAGATAACATTATGCTACACATTTCAGTCTCAATATATAGAGGTTTCTTACAGTCCAACCATATGCATTTTACTCCAGGCTAAACCCACTTAAATCAGTGGGTATAGACAAGTAAAATTGAGCAAACTTCAGCGGACAGCGGAAGACAGGAGGACCTGGCGTAAACTGGTCCATGGGGTCGCGAAGAGTCGGACTCGACTGTGCGACTGAACAACAAATAGACAAGTAACTACATAGAATTATACTGTCTATGTTGTGATGCAAGTAAGCATTTCCTTTAGATCTAGAAGGATGCAAGCATTGCATATATAATGAGGGGTTGTGACCTATTGGTAAAGGATGTATAATATCTCAGGTTTAACCTCTGACCTTTCCAGATAAAGGATCTCCAGAAGCAAGTGCTGGAAAATACTCTCCTCTGCCTGAGAACCACTGGAAGTCAGATAATACTGACCAACAAACTTACAGTATAAGGCAGCTTCATATGACCCTCTGGGGGAGAAGAAGGGGTAGTATTTCATCAAAGTTTAAAGGCCTGGTCTTTCTGGCTGGAGATATAATATTTGATTTGTTGCTCTGTTTTTATGCTCCTTCAAATATACATGTCACCAAGTCTAGATTATAATCTCCTTTGAGAGAAGATCTGTTTTCTCTTGCATTATTCTATGAAGTGGTGTGTATGTGTGAATGTGTGAATGTGCTGTGCTCAGGTTACTAGATTGATCAATTATTGACTGTAACCCAGAACCTAAACTTTAAATATTTATGGCCCTATAGCTCAATATTTTCATGATTATGCTATTTTACTTCATTTACTCAACGCCTACCTCCTGTGCTCTCATTCCTGGCATTGAATGCAATTCTTCTTCTATTTGCTTTATGAAGAGTTACACTTGCAAATTTTAGTAAATATACCCCTTCTAAGGTAGAACAACCTTCACTTAGGTATGTATCTTTCTACAGAACTTCAACACAACCTATATTAGTTTAAATCTGAACTATAGTTGGATTCCTACATCCATCCAGAATTTCTGCATAAGCAGGCATTCTGTGCAAGGGGAATGTTTGTGCTGGAGCTCTATGTGCAAGATGGAGCTTCTGTTCCAGGAATGAGTAAATTGATAATGGCAGTTTAACTTCCCTTAAGACTGCATTATGAAGGCCGTGTTAATGTTTATCACATACTGAGATAAAACAGATAATGGTGATGATCTTGTTGAAACAGATAATAAATATCAAGTACCTAAAACAATTCAACTTCTTTAATAAAATACTATAAGCAACTATATGAAGTCTATTTAATTTTTTATAACCTAAATCAAGTTTTAAATTTGTTCTGATGCTCATTGTTTCTGACATAGTAGTATTAGAAGAGCAGAGAATCAGAGAAAGCAAGAGCAAAATAATTTTCTGGCCTGCAATGTATTTTTCTTTGGTCGTGTGTGTTCAGTGTCCCCAAGAGAGAAAGAGAGGAGAGGTGGAGGAGAGGAGGTTGCTGGTTTGTAGAAGGGAGGTAAGGATAAAGATCTGGGGTTCCTCTGAGCAGAGCTTTAAGGGAAGCAAGGTAAACTAGTGTGGAAATTGAGGGAAGCTGAGTTCTGGAGAAGAAGGCTGGAGAATGAAAAGCAGCAGGGATGAGTGGGAAGAAGACAGGAGGAAGAGATTTGTCTTCCCAATAATAAGGTGACTGTCTGGTCAGGAGTGAATCCTATTTATTTATGACAATATTTGTACCACACCTTTATGAATCAAAGTGGCTTTAAATGGCATGTAGGACTGATCATGATTCTCTTGTTTGATACAAGATGGAGTCCCTCTATATCTGTGCCTGTACAGGGTGCAGACATCTTAGAGAGTTCAGGTATTTCAACAAGGTGGGAGGTTGGCAGGACATGCCCCTCCCAATGCTGTCCCTATGCCACTGGAGCCATGTTGGTCCTGGATGCAACCAGTGCAGGACTGCCAGGGTGTAAAGTTCCACATTATACCATCTCAATGAAACTGCAAGGGAAAATAAAAATATGTATGTTCTCATCTAAAAACAACTTAATTATTCAGAATTCATAGCAGTAATCATTACAGGCCTTACTTCCTATCTAAGGCCATTTTATATGCAATTTTGAAATGTTTTTCCTTCTACATAATTTAAAAATGATTTGCAACGTATGTGTGACTTTGTTTGGTATTATTAAAGGACAGACGATGGCTTCATTGATCTACTATATCACAATTTCCATGACAGCTCATTATACAACCATTCAGACAAAATGGTGCCCTGTGTACAGTTTGAATGGGCTGGCAGCTTCAACCAAATTATGATAGACACCTTTGGAAGATCAGCTTGTTTGATCACATAAAATCATGAAGTTCTACAAAGTACAGCAGAATGCCTCTGACATACATCTCAGGCAAAATGGATCCTATACTTAATCCCAGTTGTGCCATTGTTAATTTTCTTGCTTTCTTGTAAGCACAATTTATATACAAATCCAAAAACATTTTCAAGTATAGTCTTGGTTTGTTGAGTACTTCTTATGATTTGAGCAACTCTTACATTTATCATTACTAGTCGTATTTGTTAATATTCAGTACAAGTGTGAATACATAAAACTAGAGCTGGGTTTCCATAACACTTTCTTGGGGTTCAAATATATTCATCCAACCCATGTAGTCAGCATATCTCAGACACTTCAGTTTTCCACCTACCAGCCTCACAGCTGCTAAATTTGTATAGCTGGCTGCATTCTTTTTTTCAGGGATTCTTCCTATACTTATTATTGGAGGTGTGCATACTGAAATACATTACTGTATTGTTATTTGTTGTGTACCAACAGGGACTGCACACGCGGTCACCTTCACATGTGGTCATGTGAATGCCTAAAGCTTCACTTCCTTAAACAATAATGAGTATGGATCCTAGAATGGACCTATCGAGCCATCAGGATCCTAGTAGGAACCTACGGGAAATGGGTGCATTGTAAATAAACCTATCATGGGTGTGGGTTGTGTCTTGCAATGGGGATTTAAGTCAGACTTCGGTCCAGCTTGTCTGTATCTTGATTCCTGCTACTAAATAACCCTGAGCTGATCACTATGCTACACCTCAGAACTCAGTATATTACATTATTGTTCCAGAATGGTATTAGAACCAAATATTCTAAGTGAAACTATCCTCCCTGAAGAAATCTATGTTGTTTTTGACTTTAGGGGCTGCTAGATAGCTACAGTACATGCTCATGTTTTTCCTTTATCCTATTGGTTTCTCAAGCAATAGCATTTTCCCCTTCCAGTCAAATTCTGCAAGGGAGAAACACAGAGTGCTTCCAGCCAATCACCTTTGGAGACAAGCCACAGAGAGACAAAGTTTTCTTTCTTTCCCTCCCTCCTTTGTGAGGGGATGGAGCACATTTGTTCTTTTTTGGCTGGGTAAATAGAGAGCTGAGACAGGATCTATTAAAACAAATGACATGAATGCCCATTGGAAACAATGAGAGATGCCTGAAGGCCCACTGGATATAGTAGGGACCAGAAATGCAAATGGACTTACATTGAAATACACTACAGCAAACAAAAGTTGCAACAAAAATTTTGAATGGGTTTAGAGAGACCTGCCCTGGGCCTGGAATGGCAGCCTCCAAATTGGAATGAAGGCCCCTGTTCTAATATTCCATTCCCAAAACTGTCCTGTTACTCCCAGGGACCATCATTCAATTCCAGTCCCAGACTACCAATTCCAGTCACAACAGTGGTCTTTCTACTCTGGGGGCTATCATTCTGATTCCAGTCCCAGGGACTGTCACTCCACTATAGGAATTGTCATTCCAGTCCTAGAGCACTGATTTCAGTCTCAGGGATGATTATTCTAGTCTGAGGGCTATCATTCCAGTCGCAGAGAACTAAACCCAGTTTTAGGGATCCTCATTTCACTCTGGTGCCTTTGGTCCCAGAGCGCTGCCTCCAATCCTAGGGCCATCATTCCACTCTGGAGGTGTTAATCCGATCCCAGAGCACTTTTATTTTACTCTGGGGGTTTTCATTCTAGGCCCAGAGCAGTCAATCTGGGCCCAGGGACCATAATTCCACTCTGGAGGTTGTCCTTTCAGAAGACAAAAAAAGGGGAAGACAAACTCAACCCAAAATATACCAAAACTGAGAGCCAGTTTGGTGTAGTAGTTAAGTGTGCGAACTCTAACCTGGGAGAACTGGGTTTGATTCCCCACTCCTCCACTTGCACCTGCTGATGTGACCTTGGGTCAGTCACAAGCTCTGGCACAACTGTTCCTGAAAGAGCAGTTTGTGTTAGAATTCTCTCAGCCCCACCTTCCTCACAGGGTATCTGTTGTCAGGAGGGGAAGGGAAAGGAGTTTGTAAACCGCTCTGAGACTCCAAGTGAAGGGTGGGGTATAAATCCAATCTCTTCTCCTTCTTCTTCTACCAGCACTCTTCAAAGGGTCAAGCTAACTTAAAGATAAATATCATATATATATATATATATATATATATAAAATACACAATAGCAAATATTAAAAGATTAAAAACAAGTGGTCTAGGGACTTCCCCAGTGGTTAATAGTACTATGACAAAAACAGACATACATCCAGAAGTAAATATATATAAACAGAAGCCAGGTTTTGCTTTATTATATGCTGTGCAGTTGCTGAACATTTATGGAGTAGGCCACGGATAACTTCTCATGGTGACTGCACATGCAGAACAAAATCTTCAATGATATAATAATCTGGTATGAAATTTCCCAAGTCTCTGGATGTGTGTGAAATCAACCAAGAATTACAATACAGATACCATCTTATTCAGTAGTCTGTAAAACTGACCCTCTTCATCCACTTCACTTAAAACTTGGGGGTGAGTTTGTATGACATGCACCCCCTTAATATTGATGGTACCATGAGGGTCTATGTGTTGTGCCTGGTCAGAGCTGCCAATAATTTTTCTGACCAATCCTCTATACAAATCTATAATAGTTTCTTTGAGGTATTTTAATTTATTTCTTCTTGGTAAGAGATATTTGTAAGGACCACTGCTTAGTGTATTTGCTTTACCATTAAATAGATAGGCTCCACAGCTTGTTAACTTTAAAACTGAACAGGCTTTATTTACAAACAACACAACAGGGAGATAGGATATAGTTACACAGGATGTTCTGATACTTTGTTGAATAAACAAATCACTTTACCTTGGCTTACACTGTCTGCTTTGCACTCTTAGTCCAGTCCTTAGTCCAGTCCTTAGTTCACAACACACACCTCAGATCTCATTCTTCAGTCACTCCTTCAGTGGTTAACTTTTGGCTTTATTTGTCTGGCCCCTTTGAGTCTAACTGGTCACCTAACCAGCCCTCCAGACTCCTCTCTCCAGACACTCTAGCCTTCGCTCCACCACTTTATAAGTCCCTGTGGTGCTTTTGGTGTCTGTGACCACTCAAGTCTTATACTTTTACTCTTACTTTTCCTGGAAGCCTGACATCACCAAGCCAGGCCAACTGAAAAATGCTGATCGGAACATGACAGGTCTGAAGGCAGAAACGAACCTTCCATTAGCAGCAAGTGTGTGTGGAATTAAATAAGAACTATATGTTGTCTTCCCTTCCCCTGATATAAACATTGTTAGTCCCTTGTCTCAAAGAGTAACTGTACATCGCTCAGAGCCTGCAGGTGCGTGGAGTGAGCGATTAATAAATTGAAAGATGATGATGATGATGATGATGATGATGATGATTCTCAGTATATTAGAGGAATTAGTGCAGAGTGCTCTTTTTTTTTTTTTTTTTAGAGAAGCCAATGTTGAATCAGGCCAATGGCCCATCTAGTCCAACACTCTGTCACACAGCAGCCAAAATATACCAGGTGCCATCAGGAGGTCCAGCAGTGGGGCCAGGACACAAGAAGCCCTCCCACTGCTGCCCCCTCCAGCACCAAGAATAGAATGCATCACCTGCCCCAGACTGAGAGTTCCCATCTATACCATGTGGCTAATAGCCACTGATGGACTTCTGCTCCAGATGTTTATCTAATTCCCTCTTGAAACTGTCCATGCTTGTAGCTGCCACCACCTTCTGTGGCAGTGAATTCCATATGTTAATCACTCTTTGGGTGAAGAAGTATTTCCTTTTATTTGTTCTAACCCGACTGCTCAGCAATTTCATTGAGTGCCCACGAGTTCTTGCATTGTGAGAAAGGGAGAAAAGTACTTCTTTCTCAACCTGCTCAATCCCATTCATAATCTTATAAACCTCGATCATGTCACCCCTCAGCTGTCATTTCTCCAAGCTAAAGAGCCCCAAGCGTTTTAACCTTTCTTCATAGGGAAGGTTTTCCAACCCTTTTATCATTCTAGTTGCCCTTCTCTGCACTTTTTCCAATGCTATAATATTCTTTTTTGATGTGGCGACCAGAACTGTACACAGTATTCCAAATGAGGTTGCACCAATGATTTATACAGGGGCATTATGATACTGGCTGATTTGTTTTCAATTCCTTTCCTAGTAATCCCCAGCATAGCGTTGGCCTTCTTTATTGCAGCTACACACTGTCTAGACATTTTCATTGAGTTATGTACTATGACTCCAAGATCTCTCTCTTGGTCAGTCTCTGCCAGTTTAGACCCCATCAACATGTATTTATAGTTAGGATTTTTGGCTCCAATGTGCATCACTTTGCACTTGGCCACATTGAACCCCATTTGCCACGTTGTCGCCCACTCACCTATCCTCGACAGATCCCTTTGGAGTGCCTCACAATCCTCCCTGGTTTTCACCACCCTGAACAACTTCGTGTCATCTGCAAATTTAGCCACTTCACTGCTTACTCCCAATTCCATCTTCAGCCACAGTTATTTACACAAACTGTTAATAAGCTGTTTCCTCAGAATTCTGTTAGCCGACCGCTCTCTCCTAACTCCTCTGATCAACTGACCAACGGCTTCTTTCCAACTGCCAGATCCAAACTGACTGTTTGGTCCATTAAATGCCAATCACCAAGGGTTCTGAGCTAAATGGCCCCCTCCTCACTCCATCATGTGACTCAGCAGTGTTCTGTGTTTATTTTCTGCAGGTTCCAGATCTTGAAGTCCGTCACAGTGTGACAGGCTGTTTCTATCAACTGAGGGGACCCACACAGCCTCCTATGATTTTGGGGGAACCAGGTTTATTTTAAACTATAAACCTTCCCCTCATATACCAAGTGTTTTAAAGATAGCAAGTGTCTACGCTTTGGTTTTGCTGCTATGAGGTAAGTTTTGTGGTGCACAAGTAGAATATGGAAGTCACTGAGGCAGGAATTATATATTAACATCAGAGAAGATTTCTTTATTAACAAGTAGGTTTCTATGAATATATCATCAACACAGGTCTCCAGATAGACAAAAGAGAAACCTGGCTGAGGCATGTTAGTTTAGAGTAGTTTCAAACAGGCCTTTCCCAATGAGGCACTAGATTAGAATCTAACACACACAAGATTCCATCCACACCAGCCTGCCCTTTCCCAAAAGTCAGACTAAATGGTTCAAGGTCTGCTCATTACAAGAGACAGAACTAACAATTAGGTACTCTATTGGCTGCAATCATACAGAAGGGGGAAAAGGCGGGCAGGAAGCGAGGCTGTTTGCCCTGGCTGCAATGACGCACATTTGCGCGATCAGACTTCCAGCCACATGCCCCGCAGTTCCCCATAATATTAGGTTTTAGCCAGTAGCTTTTCTCCATGCTCCTGCAGCATGTAACGACGCCCTGCCGACGACTCAGGGATCAGACAGACACATCTGTCTGATCGCGTCCCTTTAATCCGTGGGGCATGGCTGCCGCGGCTTCTGGTAAGTATGATTGCACCCTATTCTCTGTCAGAAGTAGAGCCAAATCACTCTGCCACACTGCCAGGTAGAGCTACCCTTCACTCTGCTATTTTTCTTGAGCCAGACCTGAGCCCTCACAACATTTACCCCCCCTTCTCAAAGGTGATTGGATGCTGCAGCAGCACTCTCATAGGTTCAAGTGCAAACTTTATAAACAGCTGCCCCAACAACATTAACTTTATAAACAGCTGCCCCAAACCCTCATATGCATCCCACACTGAAAATAACGTTTCTGAACTCTGAAAACTGTATGGATTTGGATCCCGAACTGGTAATGTCCTCCCCAAAAATATACAACTGCAATAAAAATACCACCCCCAAAGCTCAGATCTGAACTCATAATTCACTTTTTCTCAGTGCATACCCTTTCTTTGTTTGCTATGAAAGAGTCCCAGGTTCATATGCCTGATTTTAACCTGGAGATACACCTATCCCTATCCAGTACTCCTTCCAGCTATCTCTGCCAAAGGTCTGGTCCTGCTTCCAGGATTCTTTACTTGCTGCTTCTAGCCACTGCACCCTTACTATAGGATTAGACATTGAGGTAGATAGGTCCTAAGAAAGTAACCTGCTTCTCTCTGGGCCATCAATATCACCTCTCTGGGCTACTGGAGGGCCTGGCCCTCCTGTCTTCCAAGATCTCAGCCTTGTCAGCTGCCTGGTGTCCTGCACTAGTGGCTCTCTACCCTCCATTCCTTCTGATAAAGTAGTTTACTCCCTTCCTTCATGTCACACCTAGTCCTCTCTCCTTCTGCTCTCTTGGCCTACATTTCAGCATGCCCTGACTTCTGAAACCATATGGATTTGAATTCCAAAATGGTAATGTACAACCCCAAAATAAGCAATCATAGTAAAAATTTCCTCCCCAAAGCCCAGATCTGAAGGTATAATGCATTTTTTCACAGCAAACTTATTATTTTGAGGTAAAGCAATGAACCAAGAGCATAGAAGATGTTATGCAAATACTTCCCTTAAATGCATGCTCTGAGACAAGAGAGTAAGAATTTATAATGCCTACTATGAAATAAAAGACTGTGCATACACTCCCAAGGAGAATTTTCCTGTTGTATCTTTCAGTATTCATACTACATTCTTATGATCAATTTTGTGTGACCCTGACCGGGTCCTTCTTACATAGCCCTTCAAAGCATCAGGTAACACAAGGCAGAAAAGCTGTCTCTAGAAAAGAATTTTCCTATCCATGTACATTGGGAACCACTTCAGCTGATGAGTACACTCCTTCAGGAAAGCTAAGCTATTCTGATGCTTATTCAGCTCTGGCTAAGCTGGCCCACCATAGTAAACTATTTTTGCTTCTCACTTGCCTTGAAAGCCCCTTGCTGGGGTCTAGGGGTGTGCAGCTCAAAGCAAATTGGTATTGTTTGGATCTGGATATCAGAGAGCTGAAAATATTGGTATTCCTGGTTCCTCAGGTTCTAAATATGGATTTGGTATACAGATCCAGGTTTTGGATGAGGGATTCCAATATTTTTAGGCTCCATTATTCCCTATGGGGAATCTTTCCAGGGAAGTAGAGAGAATGTTTTTAAAGCTGCTGGCATCAAAATTGTAGCAGAACTGCTGGTGTCTGGCCTTTAAATGTCTCCCAGATTTCAAATGAATTGGAGCAAAAGGTCCAATTTTGTGGGCCCTTGGACAAGTTGCCCTGAGCCATCCTCCATCAATTCCTGGGTTGTTATTTTTTTTTTTTTGGTTTTTTTAAAAAAACCAAGAATTCATGCCTGTGAATGAATCACCCAAGCTAAACTGAATGGGAACACTGTTGCAAGCCTAGCAAATGTAAAACCAGAGAATCAAGCCAATGTACAACCCAAGAATCTCCAGTAATGTCAAACTCAAGAATCCATCACATTCTGCAAACCTGACACAAAGCGACTTGTGCAAAGAATGTAACTTTGCAAATTTAACAAAAACAATTTAAAAGGGCATAATTGAAGACAAATTAACCAGGCAAGCTGATACCAAGACCAGGAAAACACAGATACTTGCAGGGTGGGGGTGGGAGAGAGAAAAAGGAGAAAAGTCTCATTTACCAGTATCCCAGAAAATCTTGGAGACCATCTGGAGACCCATATATAAACAATACCAATTAAGGTTTTCTTTAAAAGATATATTTGCTTTGGATATATCCAAACACACATCCCTAATGGGGTCATCATAAGTTGGTTGTGACTTGATTGCACTTCCATATGTACGTAAGCTGCTCAGCCATAGGGGGGGAAATGGGAATAAAGCTGAAAAATGGGTTCAACTGATTTTGGTGCATAATTAAGCAAATGCTTCCTTTTTAATTTCTTTATGTATTTGTCAATGGTTTTGGGTTCTTTTTCTTTCTTTTTTGATCTTGGTTTTATAAATTAGTTTGTACTATATATGTATGCTGAACAGTTGTCAGATGCAAATTATATGGTGTTTATACATATAATATATGCCATTTGTGTCAGTGATCCTCAGTTTTTCCAGACACAGAACTTTTTTTTCCTTAGACAGCAGTATGTAAACTTTTTTCCCCTCAAATCACAGCTGACTTATGGAGACTCTGTGAGGTTTTCAAGGCAAGAGACATTCAGAGGTGGTTTGCCATTGCATGCCACTACATAGGGACCCTGGTGGTCTCCTATCCAAACAACCAAGCTTCCCTTCTGAGATCTGATGAGGTCAGGCTAGCCTAGACTGTTGAGGTCAGGGTAATTTGGCAACTACTAAGTTACAATTATGTGACTTCATGGTCTCATGACCTCAGTCATGTAATAAGAGAAGAGGGAGCAAGGAACAAGCCAAAGAACAGAGCCCCTTTTATCACTGCCATCCTGCTATTCCTGTCTGCTTGCATGAAAAAAGGCAGGAGGCATAGTGTACTTCATAGTGTCTTTGCATTAGCAGCTGGCCCTTCCAAAAAGCAGAGAAAAAATGACACCTCAATAGAGGGTCATGACACATCCATATGTGGAAATCCCATTGATTTATACTAATACGTCAAAATAATGTGTTTAAATTTTACAAATAATGCTGAAAATGAGGGAGACATTCAGGGCAAGAAAACAAAATGATGTGAAAACAAAAAAACACAGGATTAGTTTGTGTAAAGGAGAAGAAAATCTGGTCTTGTGGGCCAAGGGGCACAGGAGGAGTGAAGGTGAGGAATAAAAACATATGCAAACTCTTTTGGGTAAGTAAAGGCCACAGCTTTTATTGACTGCAACACAGGAGCATTGGTGCTACATGGGGGCAGATCCAAAACTGAGAGACTTGCCTGCTGCCCAATTACTCCCCCCCGCCACATGCTGGGTGTGAAACTGTGGAGTGACAATCCCTAGGAACCATGTGAATGCTAGCCACTAAGTGATTCCCTTGCCACCTGGTGGTGAGAACCCCACCAAAAACCCCTGAGCTGGACATACTGCTGAATTGGCTCTATCCCAAGACCACTTAAGAAAGTGCTCAAACTGGGGTAGGCAGACACAAAAGCACAGCCTTCTCTCAAAATGATCCACCCCAATGCCCAAACCACTAGAAAAGCTGTGACAAAGACACGAAACAATAAGAAACCAAAATGCAAACCCATAACAACTGAAATGCAGGGTGGGCAGGAGGGGAAAAGCCACAAAAATACACTGATGCAAGTCTGACAAGTAGTGTCAGCCCATGTTGCCTGTTGAATCCAGCCCACCCCCAGACTCCTAACCATGTGGCTGTAAGATCATATGGCCAGTTCCGCTTTGTCCTCCAGCCCTAAGGCCACAAAGATAGCTATAGGTGAGTCCTTGCCACGGCCTGGGTTTTGTGGTCAAGTTATCAAGAATGGGAAATCATCTCTATTTCAAATGGAGGACAAAACCAGTGTCTGGAGGCAGAAATAGGAGAGGGAAGGAGAAAATGAAAGTGGGAGGGCTTCTAGTGTCCTGGCCCCACTGCTGGACCTCCTGATGGCACCAGGTATATTTTGGCCGCTGTGTGACAGAGTGTTGGACTAGATGGGCCATTGGCCTGATTCAACATTGGCTTCTCTTATGTTCTTATGTTCTTAAAGAACTGAAAGTGAAATAACACAGAGATGGTAGATATGGTTGTGATGGGACATCTTCCCAGTTCTTGAGATCTGAGTCCTCCCAGGAGTGAAGAAAAATCAGTCCGTGTGTGTGTGTGTGTGTGTGTGTGTGTGTGTGTGTGTGTGTGTAGAGAGAGAGAGAGAGAGAGAGAGAGATGAGGGGACTCTAAATAAAGGGCATGAACAAAGAACTGCTGGCAGATATGACAAAATGCTTCCTGCTTTATTTTTGAAAGGTTGCTAAAAGACTAGAACATAAAGCCAAGATAACTGTGCTCGGAGGTGGAGGTAGCTCTGCATGCCAAGAGTTACTAATATTTTAAACAAACTCTCTCATATTGTGTTTTGCCCATTTTCTGATTTATCTCAGTCTCTTCTTAGTTTTGTTCCTGCTTCTTAAATGTTAGTAATTCTCCCTTATATGGTTAATGATGATTAAGATTATTATTCCAATATTTATAATGTCAGCTAATGAACCCTTAGCAAATCTGCTATTAGATACCATTCTTTAAATTTCTGAAACCTTCTATCAGCATTCCTGCTTCCACAACTAGATTCCTTTCCCATTACAGGCACAGAGGAAAATATCTGCTCTGAAGCAGAAATAATTTGCCTTGGTTTAAATACTGTCATTGATGTATTCTTGAAGTGAAACATTTCTCCAGCTGTGGTAAGTTTAACATAAACAAAATCCTGAAACACATTAATCATCCTATTTCACTCACCATTTGCACAACATAGTGTTTCTTGTGGTCCCAGGTGCATAAATAGTCTGATCTCTGAAAGACATAATATTATGTTTCAATTTTTTTTTTAGGGGACAATATACCATAACACATACTCAGGCCCGCATGAAGCCCTCACATTTCTATGTAAAAATTCTTCTATACCAGTGGGAAATTAAAGTGTCCTCTGAAAGTTAAAGGAATTTGGAAGCATTGTCATATTCTGTACAATGGTAAACTAGACTATGCATCTCTGAAACATGAGACTGATCAACCAAGGTATGCTGTATCATAATTATTTAACAAATAATGTGAAATGAGCAGCAAGCTTGCTGCACGTTATGTCACCATTAGTCATTACCATACTGATTCAGGAACTTATCTGCCAGTCTTACGAGCCATCTCACAGATATGGGGAGGCCAATGATAACCTGCATGACTAAGCTCTTTAAAAAATGTTGTGAGGTTATGTTTATAGAGGAGGGTGGCTGATGTTGTTGACCTGACTGGTCATGTGATGATAGTGGAAGCTGATTTCAGCTAATTGAACTGATGAAGTGTCATAGGTATGGACTGATTCTTCTGCTGTGTACTTGTTAGGACTAGAATTCATCAATTCTTTTTACCCTAGAGAACCATCAATAGCTTTCAATTCTTCACTACTCTCTCTTGATTTCCCCATAGCCCCTGGCCCCAGTCTGATCCTTGGGGTTTCCAAGACCAGCGGTAAATCTTAGTATC
Organism: Gekko gecko; assembly: GCA_029375565.1. Lineage (NCBI taxonomy): Eukaryota > Metazoa > Chordata > Lepidosauria > Squamata > Gekkonidae > Gekko > Gekko gecko. Next base: position 72,245,645 of record JAPDNY010000007.1, read on the forward strand.
AAAAATAAGATAGCATTGTGTTAGGTTATCATGTTAGGTGGGTTCCTCTTATATGCTGATATGTTAAAGTAATGGCAAAGCTAGGATTGATATTGTTTCTGCAGTGAATTTGGCTGCTCTCAGTTGTGATTTTTGTGATGAATGTACAGCATACACAGAATCAAAAATCTTTGAAAAACACCTGGAACAGCAGACCAATGGTAACGTGGGAAGGCTTGAGCAGACACACACACACACACACACACACAGAGAGAGAGAGAGAGAGAGAGAGAGAGAGAGAGAGAGAGAGAGAGAGAGAGAGAGAGAGAGGATTGATGAGCTGTATCCCAATTGACAATCATACTACCTTTGATGCTTGGATTATTTTATTTTATTTTATTGCTGTCAAGTCACAGCCACCGGCCGAGGACAGACTGGCAATTTGCCCCGGGAAGGGACCCGGGCTGACAACGACTCAATATCGGAGTAAATGGAATGTTCACACAGGCACATCTGCCTGGCGTCCCCCACCCGTAGCCTACCGGTGCTGTGGCGCTTCACTGCCGGATTAAAAAAACACCTGATAAAAGCCGTCGCAAATCCAAAAGCCTGCGTTCATTGCGCGTTTCTCCGCTTCCGGGGAGTCTGAACGCGCAGGCGAAAAGCCGGACGGAAGCCGCGTTAGGCACGAGGCAGCAGCACTGTGATTGGCTGCGCTCTGCTCCACTGCCCAATGTGGTGCCGGCATTGCAGGACAAAAAAAAAAATCGGCAAAATGCGCTTATGCGCATGAGCGCTCATGTGCACATACACCCATACACCCACAGCCGAATTAATGGGGAAACGGCGCGGCAGTCTGAACGCTCCCGCGCGCCTCCGTCCCATATCTTCCAGCAGCGGCCCCCGCTGTGTGGCCGGGAAAACCCGGTATAGTTTAATCTGAGGGTTTTTTGCCGTGACTGGCTACTGGGGCAAATTGCCAGTCTGTCCTCGGCCACCTTATGGTTACCATAGCATTTTCAAGACAAGAGACATTCAGAGGTGGTTTGCCATTACCTGCTTCTACACAGCAAACCTGGATTTCCTTGATGGTCTCCCATTCAAGGGATGACCCTGATTTTAGCTTCTAAGATCTGATAAGATCATGTTTGTCTGGGCTATCCAGGTCAGGGAATTATTTTAATAGTCTCCCAGAAAGAAATAGCTGTTCCATTCCTCCACTAGAAGATGTTCATCAGCAACAGAGGATTTCCTTCTCTTAGCAATCTTTATGCATCTCACCCACAAGGAAATCGTTGACAGTCTCTTGATCTTGACAAAGGGAGCACTTGATTATAGGAAGCTTATACTCTGAAAACCTTGTTGGTCTCTAAGCTGCCACTGGATATGAATCTAGTTGTTCTCTTGACACTGTTTCCTTACAAAAGTACCCAAGAATCACCTGGAAAAAACACACCTATGCATTTTTAGTCTATTTTAGGGATTATTTGTGTTCAGAATTTTGAGAGAACCACACAGTTCCTCTCACACTGTTTAAAATCCTCTCCTAACACTTTCCACAGTTAATTTAATTTTTCCAGTTAAAAAAATACCATGGGTGCCCCCAAGTCATTGAAGGTGACTGCACAGTATCACAGAATGCAGCAGAACCCTGTTTAGTTCACATCATTCATGCACGATCACTTAATGTTCTCAGCTATTACAAACAAATAAGTGGCCATGTGCACTTAACATATCCTCATCTGTTATATCCTATGGGGATCCCCTCCATGCAGTGCAAAACATCTATAATGGACTGGATTGAGATCCAAGTGTATAATATCATATAGTCATTTTCTCTTGGGTTTATAGCAATGGAATATTTGGGTCCATTTCAAAATGCTACTAGATTTTGAACACATAAAAATACCCAAGACTTTATTAAACACTGGTTGAGAACTAGTGATCCCAGTTTTGTGCCTGCAAGGGGAACGGAGCTCCTGCCCACCCGGCAACGCCACTGGTGGGCGGGGGCTTTTTGCCGCTCCGTTGGGGTGGAGGCGGCAACAGAGCGGGACGCAGCGTCCCGACGTGGCTGGGGGCGGAGCCGGCCGCTTCAAAGGGCCAGGCTCCGCTCCCGCCTGATGTCAGTTGCTCAGCGTGCTCGGCGTATAGCAGAGCACCTGCTCTAGGCCGTTGAGGCCTTTAACGGACCGGCGTCGAAGCGAGCATTCTATGAGGGCTTGGCCGGTTGTTCGAACGGCCTCTTTGCCATTTGAGGCGGCGGCAGCTGTGTGAGGCGGCGGGGCAATCAGCCCTTGCAGCGTTCCAGGCCGGAGATGGTGGGGGCGGCTGGCAAGCCCCCCCCCAGGTCTTTGTAAAAAAAAAAAAATCCCCCCCCTTCACGCTTTTACTTTGGTGGCTGCAGTTGGTGAGGCTGCTTGGGCCATCTTTTAAGTTCTAGTCCTAGCTCTGTCTTTGCCTCTCCCTACACCGTGTGGAAAAGCCCCCCCCCACTTTATTTGTGTAAGGGACTTGGGAGGGCAGCAGACGCGGCAGCTATCCTTGGAAGTCCTCACCGGGGGTGGCCATCTTAGGCTGTTCCTGGAGGCAGCCATCTTAATAGGCTAGTCAGGGGTGGCCGGCTTGAATTTTCAGGTCCCTGGCAGCCATTTTAGGGAATTCCCACGGCAGCCATTTTATATAGTGGGTTGGTTATTTGAGGGGGTTACCGGGTTCCCTGTTGGGGGGCCTTGTCACGTCAATTCTATTTAGAGGGTACAGTTGGTGAGATTGTTATTTGAGATGGCTCCTAAGAAAGGGCCAAGGGGAAGCAGCCAGCCCCTAAGCGACCCCCTGTACGGCCAGAGCCAGTGCTCCCATCTAGTGATGAGGAGGATGATCCTATAAATGCTGCTATTTTGCAGCGGTTGGAGGCTCTGGAGAAGGAGTGGGGTGCCCATTCGACGAAGGGTAGGAAGAAGCGTTTTGTAGGAGGCTCTAATGGTTCTTTTCAAGAGCAGGTGCTGGCTCGGCTGGCCTTTTTGGAAGACGACGGAGGCGATGCTTCAACGTCTGGTCAACAGGAGCCGGGTACCGCTGAATTGCGAGTTGAGTTATACAAGGAGCCACAGAAGGATGGTAAGGAGGTGCAGGGTGATAGGAGCAGTTCACATTGGCCATGGGGCCCAAGCCCTCAGAATGCCCCTGGGCCTGTACCACAGTCGGCGCCAATTACTGGTCAGCACTTTACGGGTTGGGGCTGTGGGTATCCACCGCCCCCTCCCGGGGTTTGGCCTGGCTGGGGCTATACGCTGCCAGGGACAGGGTTTACAAATGCGGCAGCTGTTTCCTATGATACAGTATCAGCGGGTGCCATGCCATCGGGAGACTCAGCATTGCCTCTTGGGGACCATCTTTCTATCGCCACTAAGGAGAAAATCCTTAAGGGAGAATACATTGATATCTTCACATTATTATATAGAGACCTGGAGAAGAAGGACAGGGAAGAGCTAGACGACCGTGAGAAAGAACGCCTGAAGAGGCGGGTGGTGGACAGGACCTGGGCGAATTGGTTCCCAGGGTTTTTGATTTATGCTTCAGTGATTGTCCAGCACCATCCATGGAGAGCTGTAGCTTTGCTCCAATACATGGACATTATTTATAAGGCCTTTACGGATTTTCCGAGCCCGGCTTGGTCGCAGTACGACGAGGAATTCCGTATGCGGGCAGCCATGAATGCAGCCATGCGATGGGACCGGATACATCCTGATCTATGGTTGCAGATTATGTCCACTATTAGAACACCGGGGAGTGAGAGGACTCATAGTGGTCATTCTGTCCGTAGGTTGCAAGCCCAGTCAGGCACCCGCGCCCAGGCGGGGCAGGCGGTTCAGCGACGCCCGCTTTGCTGGGAGTTTACCTCCCATGGGACGTGTAGTCGGAAGTCGTGTTCATTCTGACACGAGTGCCCTCTATGTGCCGGGCCTCATTCCCTCTCCAATTGCCCTAAACCTAAGGGCCGGGGCGGAGGTAGAGGTGGTAAGCACCCTGGAGGTGGTGGGGGCTACAACCCCCCTCCTGATAAAGGGACCTAGTCCAATAAAGTTGGAGGTTTTAGCGCGTTGGTTACGGGATTACCCGAACCAGCGTGATCGTGTTTACCTGTTGGATGGTTTTAGGTTAGGTTTTAGGATACCTTTCCAGGGTTCTCGGGCTCCATACATGGCTCCTAATTTGAAATCAGTACATGGTATGGAGCAATTAGTGGGGCAAAAAATTGCCAAAGAATGTGCGGAGGGCAGAGTTCTGGGTCCTTTTTCTTTTCCCCCAGTTGTTAATTTGAGGGTTTCCCCTTTGGGAGTTGTGCCAAAAAAGGCACCTGGAGAATATCGCCTCATTCACCACTTGTCTTACCCACGTGGGGAGTCGGTGAACGACGCAATACCTGATCAGGCCTTGAGGGTAGTCCGTCGCTGTGGACAGGGAGCAGAGCTGGCAAAATGTGACATTAAGTCAGCCTTCCGTCTCCTTCCTGTCCACCCGGATGACTTTGAGCTCCTGGGTTTTGCCTTTGAGGGCAAATTCTACATGGATAGGGCTCTTCCTATGGGGTGCTCAGTATCCTGTGCCGCTTTTGAGAGGTTCAGTTCCTTTCTGGAATGGGCCTTGCGGTACAGGACGGGCCTCGGCAGTACTGCCCATTACCTTGATGATTTTTTATTGGCAGGAAGGAGGGGTACGGGTTAATGTGCATTTTTGCTGTCCAGCTTCATTAATCTGGCAAGGGAGCTGGGAGTTCCTCTGGCTGAGGAAAAAACTGAAGGCCCGGCCCTTATTTTGACTTTCCTGGGAATAGAAATTGACACGGTGGGACAGTTCTGCAGATTGCCTTTGGATAAATTAACTTCACTACAGGCATTAATAGACATAACGAGTAGGAAGAATAAAATAACCCTTCTGGAGTTGCAGCAGTTGGTTGGTCACCTCAACTTTGCATGCAAAGTTGTGGCACCTGGACGGGCTTTTGTTAGGAGACTTTGTGAGTCTATGAGGGGTTTGCGTCTTCCCCATCATAGGACTCGGGTCACCAGGGGGATCCGGGACGACCTCCTTGTATGGAAGCAATTTTTGGACTCATACAACGGGGTGTCCTTTTGGCGTGAGGACCTATTAGTCGAGGCGGAGCTGCAGGTCGCTTCTGATGTGGCGGGTTCCTCCGGCTTTGAAGTATATTTCCGGGGTCATTGGTGTGCTGGGGACTGGCCTGAGGAGTGGTTTCAGGCAGGGTGGGTCACTGACCTCACCTTCCTGGAATTTTTCCCGATTGTTGCAGCAGTGTGGATTTGGTCAGGGGACTTTGCCAACCACACCGTCCACTTCTGGTGCGACAACATGTCCACAGTACATGTAATTAACTCCTTGACGTCCAAATCCCCCAGGGTCATGGCTCTGGTCAGAGCCTTCACTCTGCAGTGTCTACACAATAATATAATGTTCAAGGCTAGGCATGTGCCGGGAGTTAATAATGGGGTCGCTGACGCTCTCTCTCGTAAACAGATGGAGAGATTCCGTCAGCTGGCTCCAGAGGCCGACCAGTTCCCGGTGCGTATGCCAGACGAGGTGTGGCAGATTGGCGGGCTGAGGCCGATAGGGCAATGAGCTTGGCACTCGCCCCTTCCACTCGCAGGGCTTACATGAGGGCGGGTAAGCAATTCCTCTCCTTCAGGGAGGGGGCAGGCTTGCGGCAGCTTTGGCCCATACCTGTTCCTCATTTAATGGAGTTCTGCGTGACGTTGAGGAGGGAGGGCCTCTCGGCCCGTACCATCAGATCCAAGTTGGCTGCTCTGGCCTATGCTAGCAAAGCATCGGGACATGTAGATCATACGGGCGACTTCCGTATTCGGAAGATGCTCGAGGGTTGGTCCAGGGAGAGCGGCATAGTGGCTGATCCCAGAGAACCCCTGACCCCAGCTATTTTGAAGGGTCTCAGGGACCAGTGGCACACAGTCTGCACTGATAGCTATGAAGCTGCTTTGTTTCATGCGGCATCGCTGGTCGCCTTTTTTGGGGCTCTGCGGGTCAGTGAGTTGGTTGCTAGCTCCCGGCAGGATGTGTCTGGCCTAGCTCTTGAACGGCGTGACGTTTCTGTCTCAGATTCCAAGGTGGGTATTAGGCTACGCAGGTCGAAGACCGATCAGTGTGGCAAGGGGAAGTTTATTGAGCTTGACCAATGTTCAGAGGTCGAATTGTGCCCAGTGTGGGCCTTGAGCCAATTTTTGGCATTAAGAGGTGAGGGTAGGGGCTACCTATTCCAGCATAGGGATGGTACCCCCCTCACTAAATTTCAATTTTGGAGTGTGACACAGAAGGCGCTTGCTCAATTGGGGTTGGGTGGTGTTCACTTTGGCACCCACTCCTTCCGGATAGGAGCGGCATCAGCAGCGGCGGCTATGGGGTACACTGGCAGTGACATTCAAAGGATAGGGCGTTGGAAGTCCAGGTGCTACAAGGGTTATGTCCGGAATTGTGCTATTTGAATATCCTCACTGTACTTTCGCTTATTAATGTTTGTTTTGTTACAGATGCTGCAGGCCGCAGGATGCGACAGAGGGTTACTGTCTGCGGCCACAGCATGGTCTTCTGGGCGGCTCAGCAGGCCAAGAGGACACCCAGCGGCTCTCAGCTTGGCCTTAGCGCATGGGCGGAGGTGGAATGGTTGGGTCGGAGGGGCATGCGGTGGCCTGCGCTCCTTCCCTTGCTGTTCCACGAGAGGACGGGGCCTCCCCCACACGTACTGGTCATACACCTGGGGGGCAATGATTTGGGTCTATTGAAGGGCAAGGCCCTTGTGTTGCAGGCTGAGGCAGACCTTGTGAGGATAAGAGCAAGGTGGCCCAGCGTAACGATAGTATGGTCTGCCATACTGCCCCGCCAGGTGTGGCGGAACTTAGAGGACCCCAGGTGTATTGACCACGCCCGGCGTAAAGTGAATAGGCAGCTGAAAAAGGCCATGGATGCTGGATTGGGGATGTTTCTGCCGCACCCCGATATACGGGTCGTGTTCCCAGACCTGTATAGGGATGACGGGGTGCACTTGTCTTTCAAGGGCAATGGAATCTTTTTACAGGACTTGCAGCAAGGAATTAGGTCGGCACTAGGTTGCTGAGTGGGGAGCAAAGGCCAAAGCAGAGGCTTGACCTTGGCTATGGCAGGTTTATGCAAGCAAGAAACGGAACTGGTGAGCACCTTTCGGCATATCCCGTTTGGGAACAGGCGGTCACCAGGAACTGCCTTCGGATTTCAGGGTCCAGGGTGGGGAATGGTGATCACCTCCACTGGGAACCTTTTATGGCGGGCTCCTCCCTGCAAGTTGAAAGGCTTCAGGGGTAGGCGCTCCTAGAAGGCAACCAGTTGCTGGGCTGCTGGTCACGAGCCAGAGAGTAAATGGCTCACGGCTGGAGCTGGGTGACCCGCCCTTTAAGGGCAAGGGGGTTGGTCAGGGAAGTGCCGCCTGCCTTGCCTGTTCCATGCTTGCTTAGTTGTTATCGCTGCAATGTTCTGTTAAATAGTTAATAAAGTGGCCCTTGTTTAATTCCATTCTATTGTCCGTCTCGTTATTCCAACTGGGGGGGGCAAACAACAAGAGAAAGCAAAGAAAGAACTACTTGAAACAAGTATGTTTAATGTTGGTTTAATATAAAGAGGAATCTGAACAGACCCTTAGTGCTTTGTGAAGCTGATAGGCAGATCAAATGATATGTTTTATACAGTATCTGTGGGCACAAAGTACCCTCTAGTCCAAGGGTGTCGAACTCATTTATTATGGGGGCTGGATCTGACATAAATGAGACCTTGTTGAGTTGGGCCATGTGTGTCATGAAATGTAATGCCAGGTAGTGGAGATATAAACTTTATAAAGGACACAAACACAAAGGTGGGTTTTTTTACTTAAAATAAAACCATGCTTAAAACATTAGCACACTTGCAATATTTTGTTTATTTAACAGTGTCTGATAACTGACACCTCTTGCTCTGAATTACTGCATCAAAATGTCTGTGGTGTCGCAATCTTGAGTATGCTGTTCAGGTGTGTATCTGTAAGCTGCAAACCTATGATGACACAGCAGCAGCAGAACTGGAAGCAGAAACAGAAGACAGCCAGTTCCACTGCAGGCCTGATAGAAGCCCTTCGGGGGCCTGATTTGGCCCCCAGGCTACACGTTTGACACCCCTGCTCTAGTTCCTCAGACTTTAATAAGAGTTTCAAATGCCATTATTCTGATGGTATTTTCTTTTATTTGTTTTGTTCTTGTTCATAGAATCATAGAATCACAGAGCTGGAAGGGGCTATACAGGCCATCTAGTCCAACCCCCTGCTCAATGCATCTGTTTAAACATCTGTTTGCTTTAACTGTTTAAATCCCATTTATTTAATTTTATCGTCTTTTAGACAAGGAAAACTTATAAATATTTTTGTTTCTGTTTATTTACTGAGAGTTTCCCTGTTGCATTAAATTATCCAAATTCATTTGCAGATGACTTGATGCATAGTTCTCTTCTCCAAAACATATTAATAAAGCCCACAGAGTATATAGACATCAGACAACCTTGAGCTGACAGCATAATAATACACCAGAAAGCTTTTAAATAATATCAGTTTTCTACAATATACCATGCACAATTTGGAATAATTGGACACCTTGTAAAACAATTTTGAAATGTTGAAATTCCTTTTCTTCTGTCTGCTTTCAAAAGTTGAAGTGACTCTAATTTGCATCCAACCCATCTTGTCTCTTTTCTTCCTGTAAATAAATAAACAAACAAAAAACAAAATGGGTGATCTTTGTCTCAGTTGACTGAAAACTTCTATACCTCCTTTACAGGTCTCCATTAGTTGAAAGTGGCTTTAGCTATCAGGACTCTATACATTTTTGTCAATTACAAGCATTTATCATAACAGGCCCTTTCTTTCCTAAAATGGTCAATTAAGGTTCATGAAAGTAAATGGCAAATCATTTGCAGGCTTGGCCCACCCCCAGCAGCATTGTCAGTCATTCATGGGAATTGCAAACCAAAATATCAGTCTTTCTTCATGAAAAAGAAAGAGCATTCATGAATCTCAATATTGTTTCCTTGTATTCTTTCTCTGAGATGTGCTTCAGACTTAGCATTGCTACAACTAGATGTCTGAAAGGTCTTAAATATTCACACTGCATTAAAAAAGGCTGGGTTTCTAATTAACTACTCCATTTTTTTCAGTTTGCATAAAACACATTATAAAATCAATCAAGGAAGTTGCCTTCAGTACAGAAGCTGGAGAGTAAAGGTTCATTTAAAAATAGATTTTATGTGAGCAAGGAAAGCAAATGAATGAAATGAATAAGTGATTCAAATACAAGGTATTCCAAACTGGAGGAGAAAGCAAAAAGAGTACAGGTAAACTTTGCATGCCTCCATTTTTAATCCACAATTAGTAGTGTTACCCTTCAAGGTCTGCTAATTCTGGGGCTTTTAATCCAGTCCACAATCCAGGCCCACTGCTTGGTAGTATAATGTTATGTTTGGAACTGCTAATCCTCCTCTTTTTTTCTTGTCTTGTAAGATTTTGAAGCTTATTCTTGGGGTTTTTTTGCCATTCCATATAAATTCGTTTACCTGTCTCTGCCACTCTTTCAAATATTCTTTCTTTGGAACAGGAAGTTTAGTTTTGGCAGCACATTCATTTTGATTGCAGAGATTATTCCCAGCCATGAGATTTTTAATTTTTCTGATCTAGATAAATCTACTTATATCAGTTTCAAAGTTTTCTGGTACTTATTTTTGAAAAGGTTACAGTTTTGCCCAGTCACATTTATTCTCAACTATCTAATGAGATCAGTAGCTGCTGAGCACTCTGTTCTCTCTATAATCTCTTCTTGTTGCATTAAAATTTTTGTTATCATTTTTGTCTTTTTTCTATTAATTTTATAGCCTGGGATCCAACTTCTTCACTATGTTCAATTACATATTGTAACAATTTTGGGGGATTCAGGACTGTTAAGATCTTGTCATCTGCATAACTTTTCATTTTGAACTCTACATGATCCAGTTTTATACCCTTAATTCGATCTTCTTGTCTGATCTTTATAGCTAAAATTTCTATTGCTAATATAAATAATAAAGGTGATGAGGGCATCCCTGATATGTCCTCTTTTCACTGAAATTGCTTATGTTAATTTCCTATTAATTAAAATCTTCCCTTGCTGATTCAAGTACATGCCATGCATCTAATTCCAGAATTTGGGACCACAATCCATGTTCTGTAGTACATTCAATAAGAAAGGCCATGTTAAATTGTCCAACACTTTCTCTATATCCAGAAATAGAAATGCTACTTTCTTTCTCTTCTTGTTCACAAATTCAATTGCATCTATTATAAATTGTATATTATCTCTCATATACTCCTTTGGTACAAAACATGTTTGATCGGAGTTTGTTAAATTTGGTATACATTTTTAAAATCTTTTTGCCCTTATTGTGGCAAAAAATGTAGTCTATATTCAGCAGAGAAATAGGTCTGTAAGACTGTGGTAATGATGTACTACTGCCCTCTTTATGTATTAGTCAGAGCTATTTTTTTTTCTCTTTTATCTCATTCATAACTTTTTGTAATGGTATTATTAATACTTCTTCAACATGCTTATAATATATTGCTGTCAAACCCATCTGGTCCTGGTGCTTTATCCTTCTTCATGCTCTTTATTGCTTGGGAAATTTCTTGAATTGTTATTGTTTGATTTAATATTTTTCTGTGTTCTAATGTAAACTTTGTAATTGGGATGTCTTCTACATATACTTTATTCCTTCTTCTGAAACAGACTTCTTGTATAATCTGAAAAAAACATTGATAAATTGTTCCTGTATTTCTTTTTCAGCATATGTAATTTGATCTCCTTTTTAAACCCCTGTTATAACTCTTTTTTCTCTTTCCTTCCTGGACAATATATCAAATATTTGCTTGCATGTTCAAAATGCCTTTGTTTTAGAAATTTTATTTTTTTCTGCACCTCCTCCACTTTTAACATGTCTAATTGTTTTTTTAATTGTTTGATCTCCGCTAGAGTTTCTTTATTAAGATTGTTTTTAGGTTCTTTTCTAATCTCTGGATTTTTTCTACTATTTTCTTAGTTTGTTCTAATCTTTCTTGCTTTTTTTTTTTTTGCAGTGGCTGCTAGTAAAATTCCACTGATAAATGTTTTACTTGCTTCCAAAATTGTGGCTGAGGTCATTCCTTCGGTATTATTTGTTTTGAAGAATTCTTTCAAATCTTTTTTACACTTATTTACCACATCTTCTTGCAGTAACAGAACATTGTTTAATCTCCATCTTCTTCTTTATTTTCTATTCCATTTCAAAACTATTTCTATGGGATTATGATCAGCAAATGTCTTCAATTGAATCTGTACTTTTTTCCTAGGTTCATTGTCAAACTGTTTGATGTCTGTCTGAGAAAAAAGTAAAGTCTCCACCCTTTGGGAGCTTGGTTCTCCAAACATCTTCTAGTTCCAGCATTTCCATGTATTGAAATACATTTCTGAGTAATTTTCCATCTTTAATATTCCTTGATCTACCTTTTTTGGGGGGTCAAATACTCCATTCATGTCTCCAAAAATCATTTCCCCCTATTCTTAAATGTCTGGAATAGTTTTGAAGAAATTCTCAAAAAAAAATAACTTTCACATCATTTGGTGCATATCACAGCTATCATGCATACTTTGCTCAATTTCATTGTTATTTTTATTGCTTTTATTGTTTAAAATTATAGTGGTGTAGTGGTTAGGAGCACAGATGCTAACCTGGGAGAACTGGGTTTGATTCCCCACTCCTCCACATGCAGCTGCTGGTGCGACTTTGGGTCAGTCATAAGTTCTTTCAGAGCTGTTCTCTCAAGAGCAGTCCTTGAAAGAGCTCTCTCAGCCCACCTACCTCACTGGGTATCTGTTGTGGGTAGGAGAAGGGGAAGGGATTTTAAGTCGCTCTGAGACTCCCCATGTGTCTGAGACTCCCCATTTGAGACTCCCCAAACTCTCTTCTTATGTCCCCAATAGAAGCACACCATGATAAGAACACAAATAACGAAATGATCTTTTAACATATGGCATGATGATAAATGCTCAGCTGAAAATCAAGTTATGACAAGATAGTAGAGATGAAGATATTTTATTGCTTTTATTATTTAAAATAATAGTGGTGTAGTGGTTAAGTGTGCGGACTCTAACCTGGGAGAACCAAGTTTGATTCCCCACTCCTCCACTTGCAGCTGCTGGATGACCTTGGGCAAACCATAGTTCTGTCAGAGCTGTTCTTTTAAGGACAGTTCTGGAAAGAGCTCTCTCAGCCCCACTTACCTCACAGGGAAGGAGAAGAGAAAGGAGTTCGTAAGCCACTCTGAGACTCCAAGTGAAGGGTGGGGTATAAATCCAATCTCCTCCTCCTCCTCTCTTCTTCTCCTCCTCCATACAATGGCTGCTACATTATCAATCACCCAATTAACTTTGGTGGAGCATTAACAGATGCAACTGAATTTGTACAGTTGATTATGAAACAAAAAGAGCATTTACTATGATGGATATACAAAATCTTACTCCAGCTAGAAACAGAGGAAGAACTAACAAAAAAAGTATGATTATATGGATACAAAGTTTCAAAAGACAGATGTCTATGCAACAATGGGAACGACTATGGGGAAAAGATAATAAATTTACGGACAGACAGACATTGAGAGAAAATAGGTATAATTTTTTTATATATTGTATACAGCTACAAAGGACATCAAGAAATCAAACAAAAACTACAAAAGAAAATGCTGGAAATGTCAAGATATAGATGGAACCTTTTTCACATATGGTGGATGTGTAAAAAATCAAAAAAGTATTGGAGGGAAATACACAGAAAAATGCAAAACATATTGAAGTTTAAATTCCTAATGGAGGCCAAGAATATGCTACTAGATGTACTGCCTAACAAATTACCAAAAATTTTAGAAGAGATGTTCAAATATATGGTAACAGTGAACAGAATTATCTATGCAGCAAAAGGAAAACAAACCTGTTAAATATGCAGTAATGGCAAAATTTACAACCCATGGGTGCAATCAGATGGGCTGTTCGGTATAATTTAGTTCCTTCTCCCTACCGGATTTAATGTGCATATCCAAACAGTGACATCTGTCTTCCATTCCATTCTGTTCCCCAGTCACTGGCACCCTGGCCTCACCCCATACTTCCTTGACACCAGAGAAAGTCTGGTATTTAAAGCTCAAATTGTCCCACCACACATTTCTGGCCATCTAATCACCTTATTGCATGCTCAATACTTTTGGAGGTCTGTGGCTTCTGCTCCCTGGTCACCATCCCTCCCCCCCCCAGTTAGTGATATGTGCATAACTGCATATTCGTCCATGACAAATAAGCGGTTCTGCGCATGCACAAAGTGGACGGTTTTTATTTTCAAAGATGGCATGTTTGGTTGCTCCCTCTCTGGAACAAATAAGTTTGGAGAGTTTAGAGGAGCAGCCAGACCACACCAAGCCTCCCATCTGATCACAGCCTATTTGAGAAACAGGTCAATTATGAAAGTTGAGGAGAGATGGATTGTGCATTATGTGTATTATACAAGCAGAAACAAATTTAGAATGAGAAGCAGTTTAAAACATAATATGCAAATGTATGTTAATGAGTTAGAAGTAGAATAAGAATCTGTTTCAAATGTAATATCTTGAATATAAATGTGTGTAAGAAAGTGGACTCTGGGGAGAGCATCTTCTGCTAATTTCCTTATTATGAGATATATTATATACCTCCAAAATTAATAGTGAGTTTGCAGTTTATTGTAATAATGAAGAAATCAATGATGCAGTTGCAAAACAGACATGGTTATGAAGTTTGAAATTTAAGATGCTGAATATAAATGGACCCCAACAGAAGTAAGGACTATTGTATTTTAGAGATAATACTTTAATAATTATAACAAAAGTGATATTGGAAAGAAATATTTTGTTTCAAACACTCTATGAAATATGATTGTTCTGGATATGCATAATTATGTTGTATAATCCCCTTTTTTCTTTCTGTTTCCTTTCTCCACTATTAATCTATTTTTTTAAAAAAAAATAAAACTTGCCACTAGAAATTAGAGCCAATCTTTTTATTAGTGGACAAAGCCAACTCTTATAATTGAAAGTACTGGTGTCTCAGCAGGGCTTGGAATTGATCTTAGTGGTGGAAGGATTTTGGCTAGTCTGGGGATGGAGCACATCAGTTTTGGTGTTTCAAGGATAGAAATCAGAAATTGGGTATGGTCCCTGTTGTGTATTTATCATACATATTACAATGGAACAGTCTGTTTCCCCTCTGATATCTGTGTGCATTGGTTTACTCTCATGGGATGAACTCCCTGCCACTTAGTTCTGTTCGTTGGAATTGTAGACTGCTTCCTTATCCCGAAACCAGTTGCTCCTATCCCCGTATCATCTTGCTAATAAATGGATGCTGTTTTGAACACACCTTTCTCTTCTGTGTGAACCTAAGAGCAGGAACCTGAGTCAGTATCCTATTTCTAATCTGCAAGCAAAATGGAATATCAGTTCCCAGGGCCAGAGCCTATTGCAAAATATAAATTTTCAGCTAAACCATACATTTCTTTGCCCCTGCCCTCAAAACACTAAGGAAGAGCCAGTTTGGTGTAGTGGTTAAGAGTGCAGATTCTAATGTGGGAAAACTTGGTTTAATTCCCCACTTCTCCACATGCAGCTGCTGGTATGACCTTGGATCAGTCATAAATTCTTTCAGAGCTCTTCTCTCAAGGGCAGTTCTTGAGAGAGCTCTCTCAGTCCCACCTACCTCTCAGGGTGTCTGTTGTGCAGAGGGGAAGGGAAAGGGATTGTAAGCTGCTCTGAAACTCCTTCAAGTAGTGAAGGGTGGGGTATAAATCAAATCTCCTCTTCTTCTTAATAAAAAAACCCCCAGCCGTATGCTTTGCAATTCTAAATCATGGGCCAAGAGCACCCCCTCAGCAAAGTTGATTTTCTGGTGGTTGGAATATACTAGGCACTCTCAGGGAAAGTCCATACATATAAGCGATTTATATGCTTATATAGAGAGTATGAGCTTTACGGTTCCAGGTCCTACTTGGGACGCCGAGGTCGGCCCGCCTTGTACCCACGCCCCCGTGCTAACTTCAAAATGAACTCATACAAACAGTTTCCTTTGGAAATTAAGTGGATAAATTTGGCCACAACTTTTATTGGTTACAGCTGTAGAGCATTGGCACAGCATGGGTCCACCGGATCCGACCTATCGGCTGGCCGGTGTGCCAGCCGAGTTAACCGTTACCCAGCCAGCCGGCATGGGTAGAGAAGGCGGGAGGGCAGGTTATCGGAGTTCACGCGGACGCTTGCCCCTATGTGAGCTCCCCTGCCCTCTGGCTGTGAGGGTAAGCGCTGTTATTCCTTGAGCTAGCCAGCTCCGTTCCGCCCTCGCGCCAAGACCCTTTAAGGGGTCCCCAACTCTGAAATTGGCACGCAGGCCGAATTCCGCCAACAGATCCGGCCCCATGCTGTTACCGCTGAAAGTTGTGACAAAGTGTGCAAGAAACAATAGGTAAACGCTAACAATATCATAACCTACAACCTACTAAACACCCCTTTTCATACACCCAAATTCAAAATACCAAATCCCAACACCATAACACACAGGGAGGGATGGGTGGGCAAACCGGGCTCGCCTCGTGGTCGAGTGGGGAGGGGGAGCGGCTTCCCTGCTGCTTTTAACGCCTCCCCCTCCCCGACCGCCCTGCTGACCCCCATTGGCCAGGGAAAGGGGGGGAGGAGGCGCATCTTTTCCCGCCGCGCCCCCGGCCCCCCCTTCCCCTTTCCGGCCGGCCTCTTTGTCCCCGCCTGTCCCCGCAAATGGCGGGCCCGGGCTACCCGGGCCCTTTCTGCTTTCCAGGTTGTTTTCCTGGCTTGTGTGTTCCTGATGCTTTGGGTTTCTTTCCTGTTGGGCAGGTGTTTTGCTCTTTCAAGTGGTTTAGTATTACATTGCTTTATATTAGCATATATCCCTGCAGATTTAAATTGCAGGTTTTTATGCCAGTCATAAAGTGATGTAATATCAAATCGACCATTAGAAGGAGCAAAACACATTTAGAACAGGGAAACAAACACAACAACAACAATGAAGGAACAAGATCAGAAGAAGAAGGAGGAGGTGGTGGTGGTGGATGAGGAGGAGTTGGTTTTATACCCTACCCTGCACTACCAGAAGGAGCCTCGGAAAGGTTTACTATCACCTTCCTTTCCTCTTCCCCCAACAGACAACTTGTGAGGTAAGTGAGGCAGAGAGTTCTGAGAGTACTTTAACTGACCCAAGGTCACCTAGTTGGTTTCATGTAGAGGAGTGGGCAATGAACCCTGGTTCTCCAGATTACAGTCTACTACTCTCACCCACTACATCAAGATGAAAATGAGAATGTGGAAAAGCACATATATAGAGAAATAGGTATAAGTAAGTCCTTGGTGACCATTCATACAATTCCCTTCTCTGAGTTTGGTTTAAAAATACCCAATCCATTGCTCACTTTTCATGTGAACGTGGAGCCTCATGCACACAAGCATAATCCCCTTTGGTAGTCTGTTGCCCCCCTAAAATGGCACCCTCATCATGGTTATTTTAAATAAAATTAAATATTGGCAACAACATCTCAATAATATGTGTAATTGTACAGGTACCAGTAACAAAGAGAGAGAGAGAGATACAGATTTAGAGCCAATGCAAAAGTGTTGCAAGATATCCATGCTGTTTGGATGTGAGATTGCTTAATTTCTTAGACTAAATCACGGCTGTCCCTTGTGCCACATTCCATATAGAAACCGCCACCCCAGCTCCTCTTTGCCAAAGGAGGGTAAAAAGACAAAACCATTCTAGCAGTGGCAAATAAGATATGTTGGAGAGGGGATCCACAGGAATTTGTCAAAAGTAAAAGTGGATGAGACGGTCTATTTTTATACAATAATGTGGTACAATAATGTGGTTCAAAAATGACGTGGACAGAATGGAGCAGGTGCAGAGGAGAGTGACAAAGATGATCAGGGTTCTGGATATAAAGCCCTTTGAGGAAAGGCTGAGGGACTTGGGAATGTTTATTCTGGAGAAGAAGAGGTTGAGGTGGCACATCATTGCTCTCTTTAAGTATTTGAAAGGCTGTCACTTAGAGGAGGGCAGGGAGCTATTCCTGTTGGCAGCAGAAGACAGGACTCACAATAATGGGTTTAAATTAAGAGTGGGAAGGTACTGGCTAGATATTATGAAAATCTTTTTTATAGAAAGAGTTGTTCAGCAGTGGAATCAGTTGCCTAGGGAGGTGGTGAGCTCCCCCTCACTGAAAGTCTTTAAGCAGTGAATGGACGAATACTTGTCAGGGCTTCTCTAGGCTGATCCTGCATTGAGCAGGTGGTTGGACTAGATGGCTTGTATGCCCCCTTCCAACTCTGTGATTCTATGATTCTTTTCTATGATTCATTATGTAGTTGCAAGGTGACCTTAATGTAGCCTTGTTATGGGAAGAGGAATTTCTTTTTCGAAAATTCTCTTTTTGGAAAGAAATAGCTGTTGATTCCTCTTACTCTCTTTCAAAATAATTTCTCTTTGTAGTTTTCTATTATATTTTATCTTTTCATAATTCCTATCAGCAGAGTTATTTTGTTGTTGTTGGGTTGTTGTTTTTTGAAATTATACACCACAGCCGGCTTTAGCATGAGAGTAGGAAGATTTGGGAAGACATTGCCTGCCTCTGATCATCTACAGAATGAAATTCTGATACTTTGTAGAACTTCCTTTCCTGCCTCTCCTCTCTTTAAATTTATCTCTTGATCAAAATGGAATTGATTTGAAACAAACTCCTCTAAGAAGAGGAAAATAAATGGGTTGTTGGATTTCAGGAAGAAATTGGGTAAAAAACGAATCTACAGATTGTTATGTTAAGGTAACTTTTCCAATGCCTGCCCAGATTTGAGAAGTTTAAAGCTATAATTTACTAGGGATATTTTCTAATTTTCTAATAAATCTATGAATCAATGCATTGATGAAACATAAATTATGTGAAAACTAGTTTTTCTGTATGTAATGATAAAAATCCACAACAAAACTTAACTAGTTCATCTGATCTCAGAAATGTGCCAACTATGCAGTGGAATGCAGTAAAAAGATTAATATACATGAATGGTGGTATATAAGTACCTAGAATGTCTGGGATATAGCTCTCAATGGGTGTGTTCAGACAGCGTGCTGGAGCGGTTTAAACTGCTCCGGCACGATGCGTGTTTTTTTTTTAAACTGGAGAATCGCGACCACACACCTCCTCCTTCGGAGCTCCCCGCCATCCTCGTGCAGGTGGGTTTTTTTTCCCCTCTCCTTTGAGCATGCGCACAGGCAGCCCTCTCCCGAACTAAAAGTTTGGCACGTGCGCAGAAGAGTGATCTCAACCGGTCCCTTTAAGGTTTAAATGAAGACTACTTTTTACATTTTCTCCCTGGAACTGGCCTCCCCGAGATCCCGGACTCGTCTAAATGCCTAAACTAGGCACCATTGAAGCTTTTCTTTATTTAACTTAAGTACGGAGCTCCGCTCAAGCGCACACCGCTAAGGCAAAAAAAATAAAAAATGGCGGACTAAAACCAGAAGCCGGAGGCAGCTTCCCAGAGGGGAGGGGGGTTGAAGCACCCGGAAGTGGCTTGACAGAGCGATCAGACAGCGGAAAGTACGGCTTGAATCGAAGAATCAGGAAAACACCACTTGGTAAGTGGTGTCAAAATACTCCACTTTAAAGGGGGGTTTGCTCCAGAAAGCGACGGCTGGGGACTGTGGGCAGATGTTGGGTGTGTGAACGCGCACATAAAAGCCGTTTCTGAGGTGTGCCAAAAGCGGCTCAAACGGCGCGTCTGAACGCATCCAATAATTTTTTTCCCCACTTAGGAATCATATTGCAATTGTATTATGACTTAGTTCTGTAGCACCTGATGACTGAAGGCCCGTTTGATAGCCTCTAAGTGTTGTATTGTATAGTCTTTTATTGTACTGTTTTGGGACCGCACCTGGTGCATCCTCAGTGAAGGTGCCTGTGACAAACTCAGGGACTTCCCTGATGCTGCAGGACCTGTGCAGGACCCACATACCTCCCTCATACCTTGAGTAGCCATTATTGACTTGACCAGAATTCCAGGGTTGGGACCCTAAGTGGCAGGTAGCCACAAAAACTGGACACGGATCTTTCCGCCTCCCTCCATGGGCACCAACTAATGATGTCATCTCCAAGTGCCAGGATAACAAATATAACATTGGGGGACATTGAGCCTTGTCATCAGGCCAGTTGGTGAGGATGGGGGCAGGCAGCAGAAGTACAGCTGTGATGGGAGTAACCCAGCCATGCAAGAGGGCCTGGAGACCATATTGAGAAGGCTAAGAGAAAGGGGGAGGACCAGCAAGGATAGAGCAGAAGATGGGGGGGAGTGGTGCTCCAACCTCTACCCCAGATAATGGATCAGACCATAGGGGCGGGGCCAGGGAATGGAGGCGAATCTGATTTGTGGGGGGTAGGAACAAAGCATAAATGACAGACCCACAACCAGGCCAGTGACTAGAGAGGGAGCTTTGTACTGCCCAGACAAGGGAAACACTTCAGGAGACAGTTGTGTCAAAAAAATTACTCAAAATTCTTTTCTCACCATAATCAGAGGATCCAAGAATGATCACGTGGACAGAAAATTGCCTTTGCATACCTAAAGTTACGAACTGAAGCTTTGATTATTGAAAGAGGAATCCAAAATTCTATTTTGTAGCTTTACATATAGATCACGTCTTATGTCAATATCAAAAGCATCCATTTTCCTCCAGTATCATTTTCTAAATCTTTGGGGCTTTGGTTTTTATATTCAGATCTATAAAACAGCTAACTGTGTCCTCAATGAACCAAATATTTCTTAGGGTCTACTGCCAAAGATTCAACACAGGACAGGGTAAGTATGTGTCAGCTATCTGAAAAGACATGCTATAAAATGGACACATAAGAAGAAACAGAATGATGAATATGCAGGCCTTGCATTTTGACTTGAAACTGACCTAACAGATTTGATCAATATCTTGGTTGTTATACTTTTTTTGGTTGCTATTTTAATCAATGCATTCTCCTTACTGAATGCCTGCTGCAAAAAGAAAAGTGTTTTTCTTCTGTTTAGTGACTATTCCATAATCTTAAGCCGTTTTCTCCATAATACAGTATTTATTTAGAATATTCATATGATGCCTTTTATTTTAATCTTTCTACTACATTCCACTGCACAGTTGGCACATTTCTGAGATCAGATGAAATAATTAAGTTTCGTTGTGGATTTTTATCATTAGATGCAGAAAAACTAGTTGTTAACATTATTTTTCACATAATTTGTTTCACTAATGCATCAATTCATAGAGATTTATTAGGTTGTGTAAAGTACATCGTTAAATTTTGTTGTGCTCTTGATAGTGGATACAACATTAATTAGTCATTGGCAAAACACTTTGCAGAAGCTTATGAATTTCTTACCACCAATTAACTGTATTGAAAGAGAGCAGGACAGACAGGACAGGAAACGATTATGGAGTTCTGGCAAAACATTAAAGCAAATTCATTGCTGAGTTTAGAGTTCTAACATAAGATTATGGAGCATCACACAAGGTATCCAATCAGCCTCTACTCTCATCATTCAGAGTAGTGGCACTTCTAGAAGGACAGAAAGGTCATCTAATCCTCATGAAAAATGCTTACTTTGAAAACAAAGGAGTATGACCCTTAAATGTTGGCAATTTCTCCCACTGGACACAGAATTGTTTTGTCAGCCCCTTGCATTTCCTGACCTTTATCCTTCAGCAATAAATAAACAACATACATTTTAAATACCCTTAACAGCAGTGCTACTGCTAATCAATAGTTTCTGAATTATTTTACATGGATGGAATCCAAACGTGTGTTCTGTGCAACACACCCAAATGTAGAAGCGTTGTCCAACTCCTGCCTAAGTTGTTAAGAAATGTTTTAAATTGCACTTCTAAAATATTCTAGGCAATCTAATTAAGGTCACCCTAATTTGTATTATCCTTCTGATCTATTTCTTGCTAAGCTATTATGTTCCAAGCATGCTGAAGCTTATGATCCTGGACAATCCAGTGCTACAGATCAGTATATCTGTGGCATGGCACCTGAATTTTTATCTGTGGCAGCTAAAGGGGCTATCCTGATTTGTTGCTATTTTTCAAAGAGCTGTTGTTAATCCTCTGCTTGTTCCCCTTAAAAACTGTTGAAGTATCTATGTGCCTGTCTGTGGAATTTCCTAAGTTCCAACTCAAGAAAGCCCTCAAAGTGACTTGTGAAGCAAATATAAACAATACCAAATAAATTATTGATGCACAACAGCTATGCTATGTAGTAGAACAACCCAGCAAGAGTGCTGAGTTGGGAGTGAAACTCAGGCTGAATCTTGTTAAACTAGTTTTCCTGAAGGAAGTGGCATTCTCTTGAAGCAGTATGAGCAACATTCTTCTAACCCACATTTAATTTCTTCCAGTTTTTGAAAGTGAGCACTTTCCAGTTCTGTCAATTCATCTACCTGTCACTGCAGCAAACACACAGTGAAAAAAATGAATGCAGAAAGACTATAAAATAATTTGCATAAATACATTTGCCTAATGATTGATTTTAAAAAGCAATTAAATAACTACATGTTCCAACAAATTGTCATCATGACTACTGGAGTTCCTTCTTTTGTTTGTTTGTTTCAAATTGATTGTGCTTGATGAAAGTCATAAAATATGCTTAAGTTTGCATAAACAGTTGTTGTGGCTGCAAGGTATGCTTAAGGTTGCATAAACTTCTGGATGTTAGAAAGAAGAATATAGAAGGCATAAGACTGTGATGCATTAGGAGATGGAACAAACAATAAACATAGATGGTTTGTATCTTTTGCAAATGCTCCATGATGTTGTTTAGAAGCTGCCTCCAATGCTACGGTTACCGTAGTGACTGCACTTAGAATGGGAGTTATGATTTATCCCACTGAGAGTGAAAGTGCATTTTTTAACATCAATAAAGCATGAGAGTTTTCTTATCACTTTCACAAAATAGAGATTGTAAGAAGCCACCTTTTTGCTCCAAACTCTAAATGATGGGTCTGAATAAACTAAGCTGACCTTTATTAACTGTTTTTATTATTGTCCTCATTTTGTGTCCATTTTGACATTTCAGTTTTATTGGTTAAAGGAAAATGGAAGATAGTGGGACTTCCGCTGTGGAAAAGAAAAGAGGCTTGTATTTGATGAAAAATAGTGGCTTTGTTTTCTTGGCGTGCTGTTATATAGTCAGACCAAAAGGCATATAAATAGTTGATCTAGATTCTATGCCTAGTCATTCAGCAGGACACTATTTTTTAAAAAAGTGCTATACAAATCAATAGGACTCATTAACAAGGGAATATCTAAGGACTACTTTTCATCTATATCTATTGATTTCACTCTCCCACCCTGACTCCAAGAGCTCAAGGCAATTCTTTCCTCCTTCATTTTATTATTACAACAACATGATTCAACAGCCTATGGCTGTTCCGGCCATTGGGCTGGGGGGGCGACTTTGCCTCCCAGCCAGAATGAGGCAGGCTGGGATTTGGCGCCAAGAGCGCCACATACGGGCATCAGGAGGTTGCGGGGCCAGGAAGGCTTAAAGCCTGGCCCCGCCTCTCCTCCTCAGCAGTCCCGCGCAGTTGTTGGCCAAGGAGGAGGTCTGTGGTGTGGCTTGGGCCTACCTGCACCCCGGGGTGTGTGGCAGATGCTCCTCTTCAGGCCGGCGACCTAGTGAAGGTGCAGGGTTGTCAGTGGTGGTCTCGGTGAGCAGTGGCAGCGGCAGCCTCGGGGACGGGGCACGAGAGAGAGCAGCGTGGGCTGTGGCCTCATGCTGGGCCTGACGTGGAGGCGACGAGGCGGGTATTGCAAGCCCGAGCTGCTGCTTCCTTGGCTGGCTGTGGGACGGCTAGTTGGAGCGGCCGCTGCTAGTCCAGTGCAGGGGTGCGGGAGTAGCAGGGCCCGCTTTTATCCAGTGGCCTCACGCTTGCATTTCAGTGATCCCCCGGCAGCAGCGAGGGTGCGGAGTTTGGGCCTGTGGGGCCGGCTTGATGCAGCAAAGGATCAGCGCGGGGCGCACTGGCGGACTGGCATCTGGCACTGGCAGCAGCGTGTA
Source organism: Gekko gecko (assembly GCA_029375565.1). Taxonomy (NCBI): domain Eukaryota; kingdom Metazoa; phylum Chordata; class Lepidosauria; order Squamata; family Gekkonidae; genus Gekko; species Gekko gecko. The sequence goes on from JAPDNY010000007.1 coordinate 72,268,898, forward strand.
TTTGCGGAGCCAGGCTTTGCTGGCTTAGGGGTGCTTAGGTCCAGCAGATGCCTCGTTTTGGGTGCGCTGCAGCCTTGAGGCACCTGTGCACTGGCAAAATTGTTGTCACAGGGGTGGGGCAGTGCCCCCCCCCGCTGTGAATGGCTGTGGAAATGAAGGACCCCGGGCACCTGGGCGGCGGGGGAGGGCTGTTTGGGGCTCAGGGTTTTTTGGTACTCGCTCCTAGGTCAGGGACCACCATGGGTGGCGTTTGGGCAGCGTGTTCCCTTCCCTTTCTACATTACATTATCCGCCTCCATGCCCCCCCCCTTTTTTGTCCTGACCTTCCGCCAGGCTACCTGACCTCATCAGGTTTTGGAGGCTAAGCAGGGTCAACTCAGGTTGGCATTTGGAGGGGAGATCCCCAAGGAAGCCCAGGGTGGCTATATAGAAGCAGGCAATGGCCAACCACCTCTGAATTTTGGAATAGTCATTTGGGTGGAGACAAAAATTCCCCCCCATTTTTCTTGGGTTGGTACTCTGATGTGAGGCCAGTTGGGACATCTGGGGTTGCTGTGTAGTGGCAGGTATTGGCTGCTACCGTATTCAACGTTCCCTCTAAGCTATGGAGCCCTGTGAGCAAAAGTTCTACTTTGTGAGCTCCTGGTATTAAAGTTCTGAGCAGGAGATTTGGCTGCTGCATAAATTAGCTTGCTCTGGAGCCATCCTTCCTGAGCAGAGACAAAAATGTATGAGCCAGAGGCTAAAAAACTTTGAGCTAGCTCACACTAACTCAGCTTAGAGGGAACACTGACCGTATTCCCTCTGAGCTGTGGAGTTTTGGAGCAATATGATTTACTTGGGAGCTGGCACTGGACTGGTGGGAGAGCCATTTGGCTGCTGCATCAATTCGTTGTTTTGGAGCCCCCTCCATTTTTTGGATATGCTCCACAGAGTGCAGGGGGTTGGACTAGATGACATTCAAGATCCCTTCCAACTCTAACGTTCTATGACTCTATGAATTTTTCCTGTGGCAGCGGACGAGCCGGTGGCTGACTGGCTGGATGCTTCCTCATGCTGATTTTGTGCTGATGGGACGCTGCTGGCCACATTGTCTAGCTCAGAATGGCCTGACTTGCCCGAGTTCATCTTGTCCACTGGCTCTGGTTTACCAAGATTCCTTATGATGGAGCTGGCCGACTTTTTTCCCTTCCGTCATGTAGTGGTGTCTGCCATTAGGTAGTTGCTGTATGCTGGTGGTAATATGTGCTACTAGTCATTAAGAGTTTCATTTTCTGTATATGCAAATAGGTTTGCATTGATTGAGGCCCCCTAGGGGCTCTCCAGGTTGTTGCAGTTCCACATTTATAGGGGTTCGAGCACTGTTCAGGTGCAGGTGATTGCATCTATGCAGCTGCACTGCCTGCTTTGCCCCTTCCCAGCCGGGATTGGGTTTTTCGCTCACCTAGACCTGTCATTGTTCTGTGTACACATATTTGAAGACTCTGCTTATCCCCTGGACTTCTTTAATGGCCTGTTCCTGGCGCTTTGGGCTGCAAAGAGAAGAGCGATGTTTTCTCCCTCCAGGTCTTTTATTGGTTTGGTGTGGGGGGTAAGCCTTCGCATAATGTATAATCATGTTGTTTTATGAATAGCAGGGCCTGCCCCTGCCTGTTTGTGTCTAATTGATGCTTTCCAGTGGGTATGAATTCCCAAAACCTGCTGCTTGATTATTAATTGCTATATTTAATTCATTCTTGATGTACCATGTATTTCTGGATGTATTCCTTGTTTTTCTCTCAATCAGTTTGACTGAGTGGTTTGATATCGTACGCATTTAATCAGTTGTTTTTTACATTCTGTATTTCTCTTTATAGATCATATGAGAGGAAGGCCTCATAGTAGCCTCTGGACCTCATAAGCATGAATTTTGCTGAGAATGCACAGTTTGGGCTGGAGTGCATTCGGCCGTGTGCCGGGCATGCGGCATGGTCTGATTTTCCCAGCACCCCCCCCTTTTCATCTGTTTCAGACAGAAGAGGCAGGCTGGGCAGGTCTCAGCCTTTGCCCAGGTGTTTTGGCTGCCGAGCTGCAGTCTTTTGTCTCTCGGGCGAACAGGTGGGCAGACCGATGGCCACTGTTCACTGTATCCCACAGGTCTGTAATATGCTGTATGCCTTCTATTTCATGTCCTTTTACAACTATTTTTGCAACATTTGTTTGTCTAGAAGGGCTGCCTTTCTCACTTGTGCCGGATCCATCCAGGTACCCATTGGTGAATGGTAAGCACTTCACACCGCCACACATTAAGGAAAGGTTTTTTCTCCTCTGCCGGGTATCGGGGAATATTGAAATGCTTATTAGTCTACAGTGGGTAGCCCATTAATCCATTGTGAACCTAGCTGCCACACTGTAGCATACACTTTGGGTATAACCATTTCGTCCTGCACACCAGTGGGCTTAGCTGGGTGTGCATGTAGCTGACATTCTGGATGCACCTCCAGGCTTTTGTGGTCTTGCTTGTGGACTACACATCCCCTCTCCTCTTACCTGGATTCCATCCTCTTTAGGACAGGTGGTATTATTTGACATTCCCAACCCCTCCACAGTTGCAACATTTCCTATTTTCTGTATGTTGCAGCCTCTGATCTGAATGTAACTATCCAGATTATTAAGTTTAGTTGAGCAAGACTGTTTGGATACAGTCTGGAATGGTTCTTGTCAAAACTTGGGAATAGGAAAAACATCTCCAGCCAGCGTTCCCTCTGAGCTGTGGAGTTTTGTGGGCTGGGGTTCTGCTTTGTGGGCTGCTGGCATTGAAGCGTGGGCGAGCAATGGGCTGCTGCATCGGTTGGTTTGCCTGAGCCATCCTTTCCGGGCTGCGGCTGAGTCTGTGAGCCGGAGGTTTGGGAACTCCGAGCTGGCTCACATTGGCCAGCTTGGAGGGAACACTGTCTCCGACTAAACTGATGGCCATCCATTAATCCCAGCCCTTGTGTCATGGCCTTTGTGCTAATTCCTTGTGAAGCAAAGGCAAAAAATTGTTCCTTAATGACGTGTTCTAGGCAGTGGATTTGCGGACAAGGGGCAGTACCCCCCTTCTGGACCTGGTGACTGCAGGCCTGGATTTATTATGTAAGGAATGGTCCCTGGCAAATCCTTGTCAGGGTTGTGAGAGAGGTTGTGGGCTGGACATCCTGGGGGGCTCCACTTCTCTTTTTCATCTCTACAGTCTCCCCCCCTTTTTTCCTGTGCGTATACCAGCTTCTGTGTTGGCAGAAAGCTGCTTGCTTGGAAGTGGGCTGTGTGGAGGACACCCCTTTGGTGGTTGGTAACCCCAGTGAGAACTGCCGGGAAGGTAATCATCCCATCCTTTAAAGGTGAATGGTAGATGGGGTTGTAGCCTAACTGCTGAAGGTGTGGAACGGATGGTGGATAGGTAGTGGTCCCAACCACTGGCACGTGGTAGAACAGTAGGCAGGGTTGCCAGTTGCTCCCTGCCAAATTTACATAAAAGAGGAGCCAGTTCTTGGCCATTTAACTGTGAAGGTAGCTAGACTTCAGTCTTGTGGAGTCTGCTAGATTTCGAGGAACTTGTGCATGATTTGGTTGCCCTTGGGCAATTGGTGACAATGATCTTCCCAGGCTAGGACTCAGGGTGTATATCCCAACTAGAGAAATGGAGTCCTACAGGGGGGCAATCCAGTGGTGTAGTGGGCCTTGGAGGGCCCTACCTGTGCCATCCAGATGCTTTTCTGATGGCAGTAATACCTTGAAAACTCAGCTCATCCAATCGGGCGGATGCTAGATGGGAGGTGGTGCTCTGGGAGACTGTGTGACATTTACACAGCGCATGCAGTATCGATATGAAGAAACTGCTGGAATATTAGATCCAAACAAAAAAGAGGACCAACGGTGCCATGGAGCAGCCGTGGCCACTTACATGGTGGTCTGGTTTTGGGCTGGTTGCATTTTGGCACTAGGATGGCACTCCTTGATGAAACGCCGGTTTAGGTAGTCACCTTGGGCTTGATGACCCCGGGGTTGGTGGGGGCAGCTCATGCCCACCCCCCATGTTGAGCCACTCCCAGCAGTGGCTTGGGTACCCTGCACAGGATGCCAGCAGCTGGGGAGCTTCCTCAGCTATAGGTTCTACTTGTGCTCTGGTGAGACACTGAGGGGATGCCGGGGTCTGCAGAGGAGATGCATTGTTTCCTTGCCTTTACTTTTGTTACAGGCTGCTTGCCAAGAGTGGAAGAGCATTTTAGCAGTGGGCCAGCTCAACTGGGCAGCACATCATGCCAAGAGGATGCCTGTAGGCTCTTAATGGGGCATTAACAGTGTCTCCTGGGCTTGCAGGGGCACCGGGGCCTGCATGGCCAGGCCTGCTGCAGTTATGCTGGGGGGGTGGCGGCCCCCACCTTCAGGTTCTGTGTTCCTTGTGGAGGCACTGAGATCAGCCTGATCAGGGGCAAAGGTGAATCCTTTCAGCCCAGGCTTATTCCATATTGCAGGCAGTGGCCTGGCTTTGTGCTCTGGGTGGCTATGATTCCTCGCCAGGCTGGTGGAGGGCAGGGAGCTTGCCACCAGAAAGGCTTGCTTGGGAGAGAGTACAGGGCTGCAGCGAGTTTTATGATGATTGGCAATATTTTGCTGCACCTGAGCATTCTGTGGGCAGGTTGAGCTAGACCGATAAGATGGCATACTCCTTTCTGAGTATGGTTTTGACATCTTTCTGGACGATGTACCGCAAGGGCTTAGGGGGGCCTTTGGCCTCCTGGTGGGGCACAGAGGCCTAAGCAGAGGCTTGGCCTCGGTGATGGCAGGTTGCTATGCGGTATACAGACTGCGGTCCAGTGAGCACCAGCTGACACCCCTCATTTGGGGTTGAAGGGGTCCTGTGAGTACAGTCTTTGTGCCTTGTGGCATGGGGCGGGGAAAATGGACTGCCTTCAGGACGGCCCTGTTTAGGTCCTCTCTTTGAACCTTGCGGCTTGGGGGATGGGCTACAGGGTTGTCCTGCAATGGCTAGCCAGCCGTATGGGAGCCCCTGCAGCGGGCTCGCATCTGGAGCAGGGTGGCTCGCCCTATTGAAGAGGTAAGGGAGGGGTCCTCGACCTCTGGCCTTGACCATACCGCAATGCTGTGTTTCCCTTGCCTTTGGTTCCAGTTAAGATTGTCAATTAATAAAGTGGCCCTATAGTTAAACCCAACATTTGTGTCTGCCTCGTTATTTCGGCTTGGGGGGCAACCCTGTGATGTCTGAGAACAACTGATTCATGGTTAATCAATGAGCTTCATTACTGACTGGGGATCTGAATCTTGGTCTTGCCAATCCTAGTCCAATACTACAACAATTACAACTCTCTAGCAGTGCTGCTGTAGTTACATCATTCTAGAACCATTGACTGCAGTGAACTTAGAAGTGTATAACTCTGCTTAGATGGCACTGTGGGTCTTCAGACCCATACTTCAGTTTTTCACATCATATTATTATTACTATTTATTATTATTTTTATTATTTTTTATTATTATTATTAAGATTTATATCCTGCTCTCCCCGTGCACAGGCTCAGCGCGGCTCACAGTTAGCGGCACCACATTCCAGGTACCAGATCACTTAAAAACACATAAAAACAAGCTAAAAACAATCAAACATGACATAGTTAAAGTGCTTGCAGTGATGGACATTCCTTCAATGAATTAAAGATGGCGTATTGTAAGATGTAAAACTCAAGACCCAATTCAGCAGTAATCTGGTCTCCCACAAAACTGTGGTTCAATCTCAATAAAAGGCCAGCCTGATACCACAGTGTTGGTAATAATAGTTGGTGGTAGTGGTGGTGGTGGCTCAAAGTTAAAGGCCTGGTGGAAGAGCTCTGTTTTGCAGGCCCTGTGGAACTGTGCAAGGTCCCACAGGGCCCAGGTCTCCTCCAGGAGCTCATTCCACCAGGTAGGAGCCACCACTGAAAAGGCCCTGGCCCTAGTAGTGGTGAGCCTAGCATCCTTAGGGCCTGGTATCATTAACCAATGTTGTGACCCCGACCCCGACTGGGGCATATATGGGGAAAGGTGGTCCCTCAGGTATGTCAGACTCTGGCCATATAGGGCTTTAAAGGTAATTACCTGCACCATGAAGCAAATTTGGTATGCTATTGGCAACCAGTGCAATGCCTTAAGCAAAGGCTGGATTTGCTCTCATCTTGGGAGACCCATCAGAAGCCTGGCTGTGGCATTCTGCACTAGCTGCAGCTTCCAGATGGTGAGGACAATGGAGTCCCTCCGCTGGATCGTCCAAGGAGATTGGGACCACCGACTAGCGGCCTTCCTCTTCTGCCACCAGATAACCCCGAATGCCACCACTGGCTGCAGCCCCACAGAACACCTCATGGGTCGATGCCTCACAACCTGGCTAGACTATCTACACCCAGAATGTGCTCTGGAACACTGCCTGGCCCCGAGAGTCAAACAGCATCCCGTGGATTCTTTCTCGGCGACCCCGTCTATGCCTGGAATTTCACCAGAGGCCCAGCATGGGTTCCTACCAGGGTTATCAGAGTAACAGGGTCCCTATCATATGAAGTGTCTACAGAAGATGGCCAGCTGCTCCAGAGGCACATTGACCGGCTCTGCCACCAGCTCCTTCCAGCAGAATTGAGTCTGCCCACAATCCTCCTGGAGGACAGCAAGGAGGAGCTGCCAAGCCCCCTAGAACTGGAGGCCAAGAGGGACCCACTTACAGCCAGTGAGCAACCAATAGCCAGTGAGCAGCCATCTGAAAGTGCAGGTGGAATGCTGAAATCAGCCATCACAGGCAGCCTCAAGATATCACCTATACCACCACCACCCGCCAGTTCCTGGCAGGACCATCTGACTCTGCCCAGTGACCTTGGCCCCATCATCGGAACCATGCCACTTGAACCGTGAGTGATGCAGGCCAGCCTACTTAAATCACTTTGTCAGTTGAAGAGGCTCTACACTTTGGGGGGAGGGGTGTTATGTATTGAGCCTGAACTGTACTTGCAAAAGGACTTAGCTTGGGGGGTGCATAACAATAGCTTGCTAGGATCCTAGAATGGACCAGTAGGGTGACAGGGATCCTAGAGTAACCCAATTGGGAAACAATGGAGTGTAAATAGCCTATAGCTGGGAGTGGGGTGTGTTTTGGGTGTAGCCTTTTTCAGGCATAAATACCCGGCTTCGGCCAGGAGTTTCTCAGTCTTCTTTCTCCTACTGAATCACTAATAAACTATGAGCTGATCATTTGAACATGTCTGAACCCAGTATATTTCACTTTAAATTGCTCAGATGTACAGTTTAATTACAATCTGCTGTCAAACAGTCTCATGCTTTGTAAGTGATTTCTAGAAGATCAGTTGCCTAAAGGCAAATTAATTGATGCAGTTTACAAATGTACTCTTCATTATTGCCAGAAGTATTGCCACAAGTTTAGAACACTCCGCCTATCAGAAAGGGAATATATTTTTTTCTAGTCATTCATATTTTAATTTTTTTGAAAGTGTTACTTGAATATTTCCTTACAAACATTAGAACATTCAGTGCAAATTAATCTCTCTCTCTCTGTGCCTCTAGGGGAAAATGCTTATCTAGCTCTTTTAAATATCCCATCAAACATATCTTCCTTCCACAATTGTGCCACAGTTATGAAGCCATCAGGGAGGCTGTCTTGCCTGGCCATTCCTGTGTCTGGTTGGGGGGAGCAATGGCTGGACTGGTGCTTGGAGGCAGCAGCTACAGGATGCATCCGGGAGAGGTGGCGCAGCCCCCTGCTGGGTTGTTTGCCGGGCTGGGGGAAGTGCACCTCCTCTGGCAGCTCCCACTCCCCTCCTCCCTTGGCTGGAGGGGCCCCCATTTGGCTTGCCTTCATGTGTTGGCTACCAGGGAGCCCCAGCTGAGGCCCCTCAAGCTGACATTGAGCTCCCTGAATTTTGTCCCCCCAGCTCCCCTCTCTCAGAGGTCCTGCCAGCACCCCTGCTGGATAAGATCACTTTTTGTTATGCTTCAGGCTCAGAATGACTTGCTACTTTAGTCACTATTTAGGCAATAGTTGTAGTTTAGTTTAGAAGATAGGTAAGAGCTTTTGGCTACATTCTACAGATTGGACATGTGGATTTGGATCCACTGTCTAGTTTCTACTCACCTCACAGCAAGGGCATTTATTAACAGGAAAGCGCCATGAACACTGCATTATAGTAATACAACCAGAATGTGATCAGGATATAGAATACCTTTCTAGATCATACTTTTTGGGGAATAGCTACACCTATCATGAGCTGAAGCTGATAAAAAGGTGCTGTATCACATGAAGGACACTTGAACTTCCAACCATAGGTCAGGATCCAGCATATAAAGGCACTACTGGATAGATCATGCAAATGAAAAAAAGGTGTTTGGGGTGCCCTTTACAAGATAATGTTTATATGTCCTTCCAGTATAGTCTGTTCACTGGACAAGGATAGGATTGCTACAAATTCCATGTGTCAGCAAACATGAAACCATTGTTTCATCATGGATTAGCTCCTTGCTTTGCTGATGGAACTATGATATCACTAGAAAACCATCATATTGGAGAGTTGAATGAGACAAAGAGGTCTAGTAAAATGACATTAATCTAGGACATGTAAGAACCAGACCATTGCTTGAATAGGACTAATAATCCAAGCAACACTTCCTCTGATTATCTAAAAGGTTGGGTTTTATAAACTCTATTCGGGAGCTCCCTCCAGCCTGATCTACTGGGACACTACATGCAGGGTTGAAGCTTTGTGTGGTTTCACTGAGACCATTTCTGCACAAGTCCAAATCCCTACATTGGCGTTCTTAAATAACCGAAGTTTGCAAAACTTTCTGCACAACTTTTTGCCTCCCCAGTAGTAGATACAAATTTAGTGCCCCATTACCCCATGTTTTCCTAATCCACTTCTTCCACCATTTCTCCCTTCAGATCTGAACTTGCAGTTTTCCAGTGAGGAATTCCAGATTTCAACTTTTGTTTCCCACCACACTTTTGTGTAATCAGTGTCACATGTTCACCCCCTACCACCTCCCCTCAGGTTGTCCCCCGAGCAATCCATTAATTTTTAAAAAGTGCAATGTTGATTGTGCTATGATGTAATTTTTTTCATTATAATATAGCAAAATTATAATGTTGGGGAAAAATGGGTGGCGAGGTTTCATGTGGCCTTCTCCATGCAATTGCCCGGCCATGAAGTTCCTTTCCTTTCTTTTTCTTTGGTTAGTAAGTTTTGACACCATGCACTTGTATTGTTTCTTCACACACCCCTCCCCTGAAGTTCCTAGTATGTGTAGGTTTTTTTACGTTATGATGTTATAACATTACTGAATATATATAAAAAGGAGGTTCTGCTGTTGACAAAGTACATGAGGACACAATGAGCATGCTTCATAATTATTGAATAACACAGTTATGAATTGGTGAATCTAGTTAGATGATCTGCAACCATTTTCTTAGTTGGCAACCAAGGAGGAGCAGGGGACCTTTGAAATGGTGGTAACCATGCTCTCCACAATATATCCAGCCTTTTTTTTTATTTACAGTGTTATGATATTATAACGCTACTGCACATGGAGAAAAAAAGTAGGTTCCAACACTGATGAAGTGCATGAGGAGACACTGAGCATGCTTCATAATTACTGAATAACACTCTATGAATTGGTGTATCCAGTTTGATGATCGCCAGCCATTTTCCTAGTTGGTGGCTAAGGAGGAGTGGGGGACCATTGAAATGGCAGCAACCATAGTGTTCCCCATGATACATCCAGCCTTATTTTTTTATGATGTTATGATGTTATAACATTACTGAATATGCAAAAAAAAAGGAGGTTCCATTGCTGATGAAATTCATGATTACACAGCCAAAGAACCCCTTTTCAAAGGAAGTGCAGAACACTTGGAAAGAGTCAGATCTGAATTCAAGAAAAAAATTGCCCAAATAAATGCCCTTTTGAGAAAGGGGTGTCACTGTTGTTGTTTGTTGAGAGCAACAGGACCTACAATCACAGACTCAACCACAAAATGAATAGAAGTAAAATAAAGATTATTTCAATAAATGTAAATGGTTAAATTCACCCCAGAAAAGAAGATGGATCTTTCAACAGCTGAAAAATAAATAAATTTTGATGTCATTTTCCTTCAAGAGATTCATATTAAAATGGCAGATCAAAAATATCTACAAGTTAAGACATTTGGAAAAGCTTTTATTGCTTCAGATAAAGATAAAAAGAAAAGAGGCATAGTGCCCTATGTTAAGGAGCATTTACAACCTGAAATTATATATGCCTCACAAGATGGAAGAATCTTGATGGTTCAAATACAAAGACAAGCCAAGAAAACTTTAATTTTGAATATTTATGCCCCAAATCAACACCAAGAAATTTTTTAGAAATCTTTACTTGATTTCTAAACAGGATTACGATGAAATATGTATGATTTTTAGGACTATTTTTGGGCAGGAACACGCAGGAACAGAGTTCTGGCTGGCTCCTGAGTTGGCCATGCCCAGCAAGGACTCATTAGCATAATAGGCCACACTCAACAGCAGAAACTCATTAGGACAGGCTACATTTGGGGTGTGTGGCCTAACATGCAAAGGAGTTCCTGCTACAAAAAAAGCCCTGGGTTAAGACAACAAACAAGATAAACAGAATAAGAAGCAGAAGGTAGGTGTGGCTGGATGACCACACTTCTGGAAACATGGGAATGAGGCCTTATATGCTAATAAGTTTCTGCTGTTGGGTGTGGCCTATTATGCTAATGAATTCCTGCTGGGCTTTTTCTACAAAAAAAGCCCTGATGATTTGTAACTATAATGCAGTATTTGATAAGACACAGGACAGAAAATCGACAAAGGAAAACGGAAACAAGTAAATGAACTTCCTACAGTATTTTATCAATTAATGGAAGAACACAACGGTGTTGATTCATGGAAAGTCAGAAATCCATATAAACAAGACTATATTCTGCAAGACACAACTCTTGGTCCAGAATAGACATGTGTTAGACCTCATCTACTATTATAAGTGATATGCTGGAAGCTGAAATTCTTCCCTCAACATCTGCTGACCATAACCTGTTTACTTTGAAAATACAGGATACCTAAAAAAAATAGGTAGACCTTGAATACTGATATAATAAGAAATAGAAAATTTGTAGAGGAATCCAAGAAGGAATTCCAGTTCTTTTTTGGGGGAAAAAATCCAACTTGAAATCTCTATAAAAACAGTGTGGGATGCTTTTAAAGCCATTGTGAGAGGATGGATGATTAAAGAATCAGTGTACAACAAAAAACAAAAGATGGAAAATTACTCCCAGATACAAATTCAGATTAAAAAACAAGAAGAAAAGATACAGCAAGCTGGTCATGGCGACTTGACTAGCGGACGTGTTTCCTGAACTCTCTCGGGACACGTACTGTACACAGCCACCAGGAGGGGATTTGCACAAGCGTAATCCTCCAAGGAGTCCTTGGGATGGACTCCGGACCAGGGGACTTTTTCCTGGTAGCCTCTCCTCCCGTGCGCAATGGGAGAATTGAGGATCCGAGCCATCCTGATGGTCCTGACGTACTGTGAGACCGATGTGAATTGACCACAAAGGCACTAGCCAGAACGAGCGGAGCAATGAAGCACTGAAAGAGAAAGTGAAACAAGAATAAAGCAATCGGCAAAACTGTTAGTTTGGTGGAACGAGAAATAAAACTTTCCAGGCGTTCCCCCCCAACAGAAGCAGTGGGAGGAGGGAGAGTTTCCCCCACTTGAGAACTATTAAGATAAGCGAGAAGAGGGGGGCAAATGAAAAATCCTGCAGTAAAAGTGGTCTCTTGGGACTTACCAGGCTTGAAAAAGCACTAGGTCGAAATTCAGACCCTTTGGCACGAACTCTGTTAATGTAAACAATCTTTCCAACATGTCGAGACCAAGCAGGAAGTGGGAGAAAGTGGGGAAGAAGCAAGTAGTCCCTCCCAGTCCCCACTCTGAGGAAGTCTCTGACATCGCTAAGCTGCTCGCAGAGCAGATGCACCCTCTGCTGGAGCAGGTGACTGTTATAAATCAACATCTTGGGAATATTAACCAGGCATTGGCTGTGCAACAGACACAGCTGACAGAAACATCAAAAAATAATGGAACAAATGGCTGCAAAGTGTTTAGAGACACTGTTAATAAGCAAATTAAGAAAAAAGTCCAAAAAATGGAGAAATGACAAGAGCTGCAAGAGGATAAACTGATTCAACTTCAGATGGAAAAAAGCCAATATGGTTCTTCGTTTTCAGGATGTACCAGAGACTGATAGAGAAGATCTCAGACTTATGCTGGCACAGGCATTGGCCCCCGTGGTGGATTGTAAAATGGAAACAATTATAAGCGATATGGACCTGGCATATAGAGTCCACTCTACATACACGAAAAAAAACAAGCTACCTGGGGAGGTAGTGGTGAAATTCACCAAACGAAGTGCCAGAGATCAGATATTGAAAGCAACGTCGAGGACACCCCTGAAAATTGGGAACTCTACAATCAAGGTCTTAAAGGACATTCCATTTGAAGTTAGACAGAGAAGGAAGAGCTACAAGGAACTGACTAATTTCTTACAATTAAATTCTGTACCCTATAGATGGGTAATCCTGGAAGGAGTGCTGTTTAAATTTAAGGACAAAAGAGAAAAGATTGATTCCATGTTTAAGGCGTAAGAATTCCTGGAAAAACACAGTGATCCAAAGGAAGGCAGAAAGCGGGACCAGGCAGGCAAATCCAGTGGCGAAGAGGACTCAGGGTCCACAGAGGGGGATTTGGGGTTGGAGCTAGGAGTAGCAGTACCAACTACTTATGATCTGAGAGTTAGGAAAGAGAAAGCAAAATAGAGGCTGAAGAACTTTGAATGAAGTGCCTACTATTATAGCATTTGAATACCTGGTGTGTCTTTAAGAGAGCAATAATTAACTTGGTTATTTTCTTTTGCAACATTAGATGAACAGACCCACCAGCCACAGAAGATGCTAGATCTAAATATGTTAAATTGTATAACTATATGTTAAGCTTAAGAATAATCACTCATACTTGGGGTTTCTAATGTAGTTTTGGGACTATCATTTTTATACCTGTAGATTAGAGGTGTTTCCCCTTCCCCCTCTTGTTTCTTGTAGTTTTCTGTACTTCTTTTGTAGTATTTAGAAAAGCAATAAAAAAATCCCCTTAGGGGGGCCAATTTTTTTTTTTTTTAAAAGATACAGCAAGACCCAATGAGTGAACAGAGAAAAAAATAAACTTAAACTGCAACATCAAATGAATTGTCTGTTAATGCAGAAAATAGCAAAGAAGATAAGATATGCTAAACAAAATTATTTTGAAAATGCAAATAAATCAACTAGATCGCTTGCATATAAACCACGTAAACAAAAGGAAAAAAAATAAAGATACTAAAAAATGAAATGGGAGAAGAAATAAATAAATTGGAAGATTTAAAGAAAATAGTGGAACGGTATTACCAGAAATTATATAGCAGAATGCAAGCATCTCAACAACAAATCAGAAACTACTTGCAATTAAATAAACCTAAAAAAATTTCAGAGGCACAAAGAAAAATTTTAAACCAACCAATAACATTAGCTGAAATGTCAGAAGCTATAAAGAAACACACAAAAAAGGGAAAACTCCAGGCCCAGATGGGTTACCAGCAGAATTTTATCATCCGTTTGAAGATCAACTAATAATCCCTCCTAAAGAAATATGTCAAACTGTAAGACTAGAAGGGAAGAGACCAGATTCTTGGAAAGTAGCTTTGATAACACTGATACATAAACAGAACACTAATGAGAAAGAAATTAAAAATTATAGACCTATTTCATTATTGAATGTAGACTATAAAATTTACGCTTCAATTTTGGCAGCCAGAATGGAAAAAAACAAAACAAAAACATTGTCATAGATGATCCATAAAGACCAAGCGGGCTTTCTACCAAAAAAACAATTGAAGAACAATGTGAGGATGATATTAAATGTCTTGGAATATTATGAAGCACACTCAGAAAAACAAATGGCTTTGATTTTTTTAGATGCAGAGAAGGCCTTCGACAATGTTAACTGGAATTTTATGCTTGAATTACTTTCATATGCTCAAGCAGGCACAGATTTCCAGAAAATGGTTGAAGCAATCTATACTAAGCAGTGAGCAAAGATTTTGATTAACAGTAATCTATCACAGGATATTGAAATTCATAAAGGAACGAGACGAGGTTGTTCCCTTTCACCACTGTTGCTTATTTTTGTTCTTGAAATTCTAAATGATGTCATCAGAAAGGACCAATGAATTTTAGGCCTTAAGCTAAGAGGAGAAGAGTACAAACTTTTAGCATTTGCAGATGACTTAGTGTTTATTCTAGAGAATCCTCTTAACTCTACAGGTATATTGATAAATGCACCACAAGGCTATGGAACTGTAGCAGGATTGGAAATTAACTGTAAAAAAAAATTGACAAAAATATGGTTAAAACACAAGTTCTCCTACTACAAGAGAAAACAGGTTTGGAAGCTCAAAGTGAGATTATGTACAGGAATAAACATAACAAATCAATGCAGCTCTTTGTTGGAGAATAATTATATAGAACTATTGAAATCTATTAAGAAAGACCTGGAAAAATGGCAAAAAAATCAAATATCATTTATGGGAAGATTTGCCACCATTAAAATGAATGCATTACAAAGATTGATGTTTTTATTTCAGACTATACCAATTATTCTAAATCAGTAGTAGTTCAGAGAACTTGATAAAATGTTATCAAAATTTATCTGTCAAGGGAAGAAACCAAGAATAAAACTTAAGGCTTTACAAGATTCCAAAGATAGAGCAGGTTTTTCCCTACCAGACTGGCTACTCTATTATAGAGCAGCAGCACTGAATTGGATTAAAGAATGGATTACACCTAGAAAATCAGAGTTTGCAAAAACTAGAAGGACATGATTTATTACTAGGATGGCACACATTTTTATGATATGGAAAAATGGACTCTCATAAATATTTTAAGCAACATTGGACTAGAGCTTCCTTAATGAAAGTATGGGAGACATCAAAGGTTCAATTTTACAACAGACTTCCAAAGTGGGTTGCACCTTTGGAAGCTTTTACAAATCCTAACATGTACCAAGAAAAACAAACTACAAGATATCAAGATATTCTAGACTCTAAAAATAACTTGAAATTGCTACAGTTTTACATGGTGGCAAAAGGTATGAATGGAATCTAGATATGCTAAAGATAAACCATTAGGCTTTTATGATAACCCTTTAGAAATAGATAAGACTCGACTTCCTGTTTCCGGTGCTGCAATGGCGGTCGCAATTCGCACACTAGTGGCACAGAGGGAAGCTGCTGATGCGGTTTCCCCAGGGAGCCCTAGGGATAGGCTCCAAGCCATCGGGCTTTTGAGGAGTAGCCTTTTTGATGGTGTAATGCTGGAGAATTGAGGCGCCCCTCTGCCCTGACAGTCCTGCCGCTGTGTGGCCTTCGGGCACAAGCTGGGCTGACAGGAACAAGCATTGGAGATCAAGCAGAATTGGGAGGATGTAAACGCGGTTGAATGGGACCGACAATGAATGTGAGTCAGATGTAAACAAACTTTGAAATAAGTGGAAAAAACCCCTACCCCCTCCTATCTTCAAGGTGAGAGGGATGCCTCCAATTTGCGCAAACAGATAAGCAGAAAAGAAGGGGAAGACAGGGAAAAATAAGAAATTGGCTTGTTTTGAGAGACTTACCAGAGCGGATTTAGTCCGTAAGTGATTTTCAGAGGTGGTGAAATAGCGAGTGGCTTAAGTAAACAATACACCATGTTGGCGGGCATGGGGAAAAAAGGAATGAAAGCAAAACCAACAGGCAGCCAGAGTCCAAGGCCGGAAGAGGGAGTGGATGTCATGAAACTCCTAGCGGATACCATCAAGCCTGTGATGGAACAACTTGCTGGTATTAACCAGCAGATGGTCACACTAAATCAAAACTTTGCATCACAGCAACTCCAGTTGGCGGAAATGGCCCAAAAGATGGAGCAAATGGTGGAGTTGTGAAGGAGATGTACGCCAAAAATAAGAATATGAAGAAAAAGAGAGTTAGTGAATCAGCAGAACTATCAGGAAACTCATTTGCTGCAATTACAAATGGAAAAAGCTAACATGGTCCTTAGATTCCAGGGAGTTCCTGAATCAGCTAAAGAGGACCTGAAGAAAATACTCATCGAAATTATCGCACCAGCAACAGGCTTGAAAGCGGAAGAAATTACACATGATATGGAAACAGCATATAGGGTGTATTCTAATTATACCAAAAAAAATAGCCTGCCTGGGGAAATAATGGTCAGATTCTCAAGAAGACAGACCAGAGATGCAATTTTAAAAGCAACATCAGCAACTCCACTGAAACTGGGAAATACAACTATCAAGACCTTAAAAGACATTCCATTTGAAATTTGTCAAAAAAGAAATAACTATAAGGACTTAATTCTTTTTCTCCAAACCAATCAAATTCCATACAGGTGGGCGGTGCCTGAAAGTGTCATCTTTAAAATCAATGACAAGAGAAAGAAGATTGACTCCATTTTTAAAGTCAAAGAATTCCTAAAACGCCATCTGGGAGTGAAAGAAGAAGGAGAAACCGGGTCAAGTGGCTCCACCCCCTCGGAGATGGATGAAGACCTGGACGCAGAGGAGGGAGCTGCCGCCATCAAATCATCTTATGACTTTAGAGATAGAAAGCCTAGATAAAGGCAGAAGGACTCTGGAAATTGCCTTTATGAAGCAAGCTGGAGGGGGTGCTCTGGAATCTCCTCATAACAAATAACAAATTAACAATTTAGCTGAGATAGACAGGAACTCACAACACATGTTGTTTATTAACACTAAAATACTAACATTTAGCTTAACATGGATATGATCTCCTTCTCTTGGGGTTTTAGTATAGTGTGGGTTTACTTTTCTTTATTCCTTGATGTAGTTCCTTTTCCCTTTTTTTCTTTGTAGTTTTAGTAGTATATACAAAAATCAATAAAAAATCCCCTTTGGGGGGGCAAAAAAAAAGAAAAGAAAGAAATAAGACTCTTTTGTATGTGGAACAAAAAATTATATTTAAAAAATGTATGCTTTGTTGTTAGAATACAGGATGCAAGATGAAGTAGTGAAAGACGTAATGATTCGATGGGCAAAAAACTGGGGGCATAATAGACTTAGATCAATGGTCACAGATCTAGAAGAAAAACATAAAAATTACTAAAGCCATCTCTTACAAATAGAATATATGTAAGATGTTCTATAGATGATATATAACCCTGGAGAAACTTGCTAAATTTGACTCAAATTGTTCAAATCAATGTTGGAAATGTCAAAATAAGTTGGCAACCTTTTACCATATGTGGTGGTTTTGTGACAAAGCCAAAAAATATTGGGCCTGGATGCATGAAATATTGCAGAAAATGTTAAAATGGTCTATACCCTTTGTACCAGAAATATTCTTGTTAAATATTTTACCTGAAAGCTGTAAAAGATTACTCTTATTTGAGTCTGTATGTAGTTACTTCTGCTAGAATTTTATATGCAAAATTTTGGAGAAGAGTGGAAATTCCTACTAAAGAAGAGATTATAAAATGCTGGAAACAGCAGAAATGGATGAATTTACTTTATTATTGAAAGAATACCCAGAAAAAACTTTTGAGAATACAGAGACAAGGTTCTACACTTGGTTGGAAAATTATAACAATTTAAAGATATAGTCAAACAATACATCAGTGAGGATACAGAGAAGATCAATGGTCTTCATTGCTATACTGGCAATGAATGAATAACAATTTTTGAGATGAACATTTGACCAACATAGTTTAGTTATTAGGCATAAGTATTTTAATTACTTGAAGATTTCCCCATGAGTATGTAGGTATGTCAGTGTATTGAATGTATGTATGGAAAATTTAATAAAATATTGTTTAAAAAAAGTGACAGAAAGGGGTGTCGCAAAGTTGTAGAACCAGCTGGGGATTCAACTCACTGGGAAACAGCAGCAACACTGAGACGCAGAAAAGGTCAGAGGAAGGAGGCCTTTCTGAATGAACAATGCAAAGTAACGGAGGAAAACAATAGAATGGGAAGGACTAGAGATCTCTTCAAGAAAACTGGAAGAATCAAGGGAATGTTTTGTGGAAAGCCAGCCATGATAAAGGACAAAAATGATAGCGACCTAACAGAAGCAGAAGAAATTAGGAAGTGGTGGCAAGAACACACAGAAGAACTATACAAGAAGGATCTCAATGTCCTTGACTACTACAATGGTGTGATCACTGACTTCAAGCCAGACATCCTGGAGTGTGAAGTCAAATGCATTACTAACAACAAAGTTAGCAGAGGTGATGGTACCCCAGCTGAGCTATTTAAAATCCTAAAAGATGATGGTGTTAAAGTACTGCACTCCATATGCCAGCAAATCTGGAAAACACAACAGTGGCCACAGGATTGGAAAAGGTCAGTTTACATTCCATTCCCAAGGAATGTTCAAGCTATCTCACAATTGCACTCATTTCACATGCTAGCAAGGTCATGTTCAGGATCCTACAAGCTAGACTGCAGCAGTATGTGGGTAGAGAACTGCCAGAATACAAGCTGGGTTTTGAAGAGATAGAGGAACTAGAGATCAAATTGTCAACATTCGCTGGATTATGGAGAAAGCAAGGGAGTACCAGAAAAACATCTACTTCTGCTTCATTGACTATGCTAAAGCCTTTGATTGTGTGGATTACAACAAACTGTGACAAGACCTTAAGAGATGGGAGTACCAGACAATCTCACATGTCTCCTGAGAAACCTATATAAGGGTCAAGAAGTGACAGTTAGAGCCGGATATGGAACAACTGATTGGTTTAGAACAGGAAAATGAGTATGACATAGATGTATATTGTTCCCCTGCTTATTTAATTTATATGCAGAGTACATCATGAAAAATGCCAGCCTGGATGAATCACAAGCTGCAATTAAGATTGCTGGGGAAAACATCAACAACCTCAGATATGCAGATGATACCACTCTAATGGCAGAAAGTGAAGAGGAACTCAAGAGCCTCTTGCCGAGAGTGAAAGAAGAGAGCGCAAAAGTTGGCTTGAAACTCAACATAAAAAAAACTAAGATCATGGCATCCGGCCCCATCACTTCTTGGCAAATAGAAGGGGAAGTCATGGAAGCAGTGACAGAATTCATGTTCCTGGGATCCAAGATCACTGCAGACGGTGACTGCAGCCATGAAATTAAAAGACGCCTGCTCCTTGGGAGGAAAGCTATGGCAAACCTAAACAGCATGATAAAAAGCAGAGACATCACCCTGCCAACAAAAGTCCACATGGTCAAAGCAATGGTATTCCCAGTAGTAATGTATGGCTGCGAGAGTTGGACTATAAGGAAGGCCGAGTGCCAAAGAATAGATGCTTTCAAATTATGGTGCTGGAGAAAAATCTTGAGAGTCCCTTGGATTACAAGGAGCTCAAATCAGTCAATCCTAAAGGAAATCAACCCTAACTGTTCCCTGGAAGGCCAGATACTCAAGCTGAAGCTCAAATACTTTGGCCACCAAATAAGAAGGGAGGATTCACTGGAGAAGGCCCTGATGCTGCGAATGACTGAAAGTAAAAGAAGAAGGGAACGACAAAGGATGAGATGGTTAGACAGTGTTATTGATGCAATGAACATGAAAGTAAACAAACTCCAGAGGACAGTGGATGACAGGAGAGCCTGGCGTGACGTGATCCATGGGGTCAGGAAGAGTCAGACTCAGCTGTGCAACTGAACAACAACAGTTGCTCATGAAATTAGCTGTGTTTGTGCTACCAGGGGAAGCAGACTCATATCTGCAGGAAATCCTGGAGCATGCGGCTATAGAAGTTAGTTGCTGAGCTTCTGTTCACTTAGGAGTATGGCCCGATCTGCATCTAGCATTTGCTCTGCTGTCTTACCAAATCCACACTGGAACAGAAATTCCCATCTACATTGCATGCCATTTTCACTTTGATTGAGTGTTGCATTTTGTGGCAGTGTCCAGACTGCATGCTGCTTTCACTTTGTTTGATCTCTGGTTTAATGGTGGCTGTCTGCATAGATTTATGGCTGTTTTATGGCCATTGGGGGGGGGGGTGACTCCACAGTCAGCACAGTGTTGGCCCAGGATAGTTGAATGTGGTTTTGAACTGCATCTTTTTCTGTTCCAGTATGGGTTTGGTAAAAATGCTAAATGCAGATTGGCCCTATATCTAATGGACTGGTGCTTTCCATTCTTTGCTTGTTACTGTCATGGGTTTGTTTGCTGGCGCCAGGGTGTGGTTGTTGCCTTGTATCTGTCAGCATGTGAGGACATTATCAGTACACATTGTTATGAGAAATGTACAGTGGTCATCTGATCATGGCCACATGGTCTGTCAATGTTATTTCATTCTTTCTTATTTCAATTGGTATTGTTTTCCTTTTTTTGGGGGGGGGATAATGGATTGTTATACATTCAACATTAGTGGCCCCCAGCATAGCTGAACCACAGGACTGTCCATTACTGTATACTGAAGTATTCAAACACAAGCATAAATTCTATAGATTGGAAGACAAATGAAAATGGACTGAGACTATGTAGACATTAAATTGAATACAAATGCCTCTTTCCAAAGCGAGCCATGTTCAAGGAATATAGCTATGACAAAGGCTTTTGCAGTGTTTAAACAGCATTGTTAAAAAGATAGTTCCAGTTGGGAAACTGTGTTAATGTGTTGCCACAAAATTAAACAGAAGCCCAGTGGCACCTTAAAGACTTTCAAAATGCATTCCAGCATCAATTTTTGTGAACAGCTCATAAAAAAGCTTTCAGATGCAGGAAGTGTTCATCATTAGGCAGAAGCATTTATGAAAAAGAAGAGTTGGTTTTTATACCCTGCTTTTCACTATCCAAAGGAGTCTTGAAGTGGTTTACAAACTCCTTTCCCCTCCACTCCCCACAACAGACATCCTGTTAGGTGGGTTGGGGCTGAGAGAGCTCTGAGGGAACTGTGACTGACCCAAGGTCACCCAGTTGGCTTCATGTGGAGGAGTGGAGAATCAAACCCAGTTCTCCAGATTACAGTATGCTGCTCTTAACCACTACACCATGCTGGTTCTTTATGCATGACTACATTTCTGATTGGATATTATTTTAAACTGGCATCTCTTTGTAACATCCTCCTCTTATTATTATCTGCAGCTCTGAAGAAAAATACCTCTGCCTAATGATGTATCTGATGGAGTGAGCTCAGGCTCAAGTAATATTATGCTGGAATAACAAATTGTCAGTCTTTAAGGAACCACCAGAGTCCTTTTTATTGTTAAAATTGTGTCAGTCATAACTGTAATATTTTACACTAGGGAGCAAAGCCCATTGTGGTGGAAGACAACAGGCCCTAGAAAGGAAGGGAGGGAGGGTGTAAGGGAGAGAGGGTTGGAGGAAGGAAGGAAGGAAGGAAGGAAGGAAGGAAGGAAGGAAGGAAGGAAGGAAGGAAGGAAGAGGGGGAAGAGTGAAAGAAAGTAGAGAGGAAAGGGGGGAAAGGAAGGGAAGAGGCGCGGAACGGGCTTCTCTAGGCCTACTGGGCCCATAGAAGGGCCAGAGGATGGAGGGGGCAGAACGGGCTTCTCTGGGCCTACTGGGCCCATAGAAGGCCCAGAGGATGGTTTGGGGGTGGGCGGAATGGCTTCTCTGGGAATACTGGGCCCTGAGAAGGCCCATAGGACAGTTTTTTGGGGAGTGGAATGGGCTTCTCTGGGCCTACTGGGCCCTGAGAAGACCCAGAGGATGGAGGGGGGAACAGGCTTCTGTGGGCCTACTGCACCCATAGAAGGCCCAGGGGGTGGTGGTGGTGGGCGGAATGGGCTTCTCTGGGCCTACTGCTCTCATAGAAGGCCCAGGGGATGGTGTGGGGGTGGTGGAAAAGGGCTACTCTGGGTCTACTGCACCCATAGAAGGCCCAG
Organism: Gekko gecko; assembly: GCA_029375565.1. NCBI lineage: Eukaryota > Metazoa > Chordata > Lepidosauria > Squamata > Gekkonidae > Gekko > Gekko gecko. Next base: position 72,290,912 of record JAPDNY010000007.1, read on the forward strand.
AGGATGGTATGTGGGGGGCGGAAAAGGGCTTCCCTGAACCTACTGTCCCCACAGAAGGCCCAGGGGATGGCGTGTGGGGGACGGAAAAGGGCTTCTCTGGGCCTAGTGCCCCATAGAAGGCCCAGGGGATGGCGTGTGGGGGACGGAAAAGAGCTTCTCTGGGCCTACTGCCCCCACAGACGGCCCAGGGGATGGTGTAGGGGGGTGGAAATGGGCTTCTCTGGGCCTACTGCCCCCATAGAAGGTCCAGGGGATGGTGTGGGGGGCGGATAAGGGCTTCTCTGGGCCTACTGCCCCCATAGAAGGCCCAGGGGATGGTGTGGGGGGCGGAAAAGGGCTTCTCTGGGCCTACTGCCCCCATAGAAGGCCCAAGGGTTGGTGTGGGGGGTGGAAAAGGGCTTCTCTGGGCCTACTGCCCCTATAGAAGGCCCAGGGGACGGTGTGGGGGGCGGAAAAGGGCTTCTCTTACCTGCCTCGGCCTTGAGGGCCTGTCCCTGCGCTCACTCTGCAGATGGTCTTCTCCTGTCCGAGGACCGGAGCAGACTGAGCCAAAGACACTGACCGGGGCTGACATGGGCGGGACTTCGCCAAGCAGCCAGTCAGCCTTGTCCAGCGTCTTCTGACTGCCGATTCTTGAGCCCAATCAATTATGGTGACCATAGAATGTTGCGGAACCAAAATTCAAATATTAATAAGGACAGGATTGCTGTGAATTGATGGCATATAAGACACCCACAAGACATGTTTTAAGAGTTCTTCAGATACAAACTGAGAGCCAGTTTGGTGTAGTGGTTAGGAGAGTGAACTCTAATCTGGAAGAACCGAGCTTGATTTCCTACGCCTCCACATGCAGCTGCTGGTGTGACTTGAGTCAGTTGCAAGTTCTCTCAGAGCTGTTCTCTCAAGGGCAGTCCTCAAAAGAGCTGTCTCAGCCCCACCTACCTCACAGGAAGTCTATTGTGGGGAGGGGAAGGGAAAGAAGATTGTAAACTGCTCTGAGACTCCTTCGGGTAGTGAAGGGTGGGGTATAAATCCAATCTCTTCTTCTTCTTCATCATCATCATCGTCATCATCATCATCATCATTTCAGTAAGTTTTCAGAAACCCTGCAATAGCATTTGCTGATAGGGACTGAGGCTGAATAAACTGTGGCTTACCTAACACCCTCTAGAAAGTTTATGTCTGAGATGAGATTTGAACTGAGGACATCCTGGGTCCTACTCTGGGCTACCATCCTATACCAGTTTTCAGTTAATGGATGGCAATCATTTTAGAGCAGCCTATTGATTCTGGCATATTTCTTCTGACATAAAGCACCAGAGTCCCAAGGAAATCAATAGCTGTGATCCACAAGCCACCTAGACCATAATATTTGTATTTCAGCTACTTTAAATCCCACTCAAGCATGTCAGCTTAAGTAGGCTTGTGGATCTCACTGAATAAAACTGTATAGATCAATTATCAGTCCTCTGTGTAATGTGGTCTACCATATTTACTTAGCAAGTTCTATCACATAAGAAATGCTTGAGGAATTTTATCTGTAGGCTGGAGAAGTGGAGCATTAACTCTGTTGGGCAATTTAAAGTATTTTAAAGCTACCTTCAAGACAGCATTTTCAAACTGTGTCATTCAGTGTTCATTTGCCTTTCAGTGACATCCTGAGGAAAGCTATGTTTTCTGGTAAAATTCCCTAGCAATTACTGTATATTTATGATAGCATGAGAGTTACTTATATTTTGACAGCACTTATAGGAATCATCATTTTGAAAGACACAGTAAGGAGAAAAAGTGATGCACGTAACTTTGGATAGCTGATATATTTCTTTATGGCTTTGTGAAAGCAAGCTAATGAATAATTGTAGTAATTCTAAGTGCCAGCAGTCCTAGGTATGTAGGGGGCATTGGGCAAGTAATCAACAGCATGATACCGGCATCCAGCCCTACACTCACCTGGGTCCTTGTCTGTCTGGAGCGCTGGAACAGGTTGATGCAGAAACTGCTGAGTAGGTCAAGGATTTCTAGGTTTGTAACCTAGAAATAAATGCTTTCTAATTATGGTGCTGAAGAAGACTCTTGACAGTCCCATGGGCTACAAGGAGATCAAATCAGTCATTCCTAAAGGAAATCAACCCTGACTGTTCCCTGGAAGGTCAGATACTGAAGCTGAAGCTGAAATACTTTGGCCACCAAATGAGAAGGGAGTATATACTGGAGAAGACCCTGATGCTGGGAAAGACTGAAGGGCAAAGAAGGGGATGGCAAAGGATGAGATGGTTAGACAGTGTTATCGATACAACAAACATGAAATTAAACAAACTCCAGAAGAAAACAGAAGACAGGAGGGCCTGGCATGATGTGGTCCATGGGGCTGTGAAGAGTTGAACTTGACTGTGCAACTGACCAACAACAAACCTATTCTGCCTATCACAATCCCCATCACCATAGTATGGATGAATATTGGTGACTATGCAACTCAGGTCAGGCCAGGAGGGTTGGGGGTTGGCAACATGGGGGCAACCAGTAGGATGATTGGAAGTGGGGACTTTGGAGGGCATGTGACATTGGTGATGTTACTGATATCATTATATAGGTAGCTCTAGGAATCACAGAAAACTCTACAGTTTTACAATAGAATTTGAAGTGATCCTTAGAGTTACCTGGAAGTGACATACTAGGACAGAGGATACCAGACAGAGGTATACCTAAGATACCCAAACCAGACACCTATGCCTGAATAGCCTGAGGGGCCTGGGAATGTGCTGGTGTCTGGAAAGAAAACATGAAACCAAACTTGCAATTCACACAGAACAAGATCATTTGTTAACACTAATTACACTAATGGTTTCATGGCATTACTCAATGGTATGGAGTGTTAATATTCATTAGGGAATATTAACCAATGTAATAAATAATATTTTATGAAGCCATTGCAAAGCTGTTTGCTTGAACGTGTAGAAGTAAGTTTGAGTCCAATGGCACCTTGCAGCATCTTTCTGAAGGTGACATTTTAGGCAACTGCCTAACTCACCTATATGGACATACCAGCCCTGCCTTTAAGACCAACAAAGTTTTATTTAAGGTGCAGGGCCCATTTGCAGCTGGAATGAACCAGAATGCTGTTCTGGCAGTAAGAAGCCCAGGAGCAGCAAGCCCCACCCCCAGCTCCCAGCAACTCTCAATCAGGCCAGGAGGAGTGCGAAGCAGCATGCAGTGCAGCTTCCCTCTGCTTGCTGCCACCGCCACACCTCCACCACCAGCCAGATGGAAATGTAAGTTGGTGGGGGTATAGGGTGGGGGCTTGTTTCAGGTGGGGGTGGCCTGGCTGATCTGGGGGTGGGGGTAGGGCTTGATTGGGGGGAGAGCCATAGACAGCCTGGCTGGTGTGGGGGTTGGCAAGGGCTTGATCAGAGGGTGGGAGAGCCACGGGCAGCCTGGCTGGTGTGGGCGGTGGTGGTGGGGTCTTGATCTAGGCTTGCCAGACCCCCACTGAGGGTGGGGGAAACCCCAATTTTAGAACCATGCCCTCGATTTTGGAGTATCAGGAACCAGGGAACAAAATGGCGGCCATCAGTGACACTCTAGCATTTCCCCCTACTAGTCTCTACCAGAGACTGATGCTAGATTGTCACCACTGCTGGAGGACAAACCTCCTCTGTCCTCCATGTGTTTTGCAAGTGCAGTGGGCAGCCCTGCCCTGCCTTCCTGCTTAAACAAGCCCTTCCCCCGCTCCCAGGAGCCCTCATTAGACCACATGTGAGTGAGCTGGTGGTGGGAGCTGTCTGTACAGGAGCTGCCATCACCTAGGCCACCACACTTCTGAAACCAGGGTCTTACTTTGAGAACCCTTCAGGTTGCTGTGCACCATGGGCTTTTGGAGAAAATAAGTTCCCTGGAGAAGTGGGTGAGGTGGTGAGGTGGTGGTGGTGGTTGGATTTTCACACCCATCCCCCAGGCCATGCCTTAGCCTTTAGAGGAGCTGTGGGAGGAGGGAAGGATGAAGCCATGGGCCCCTGTGTCCATTCCAGGCTTGCAGAAATCTTTGTTGTTGGTCTTAAGGTGGCACTGGAGTCTCTGGACTCCAGTTTTCTTGCCTTGTATGCTCTGACTTGTTTGCTCCTGGGAGAAGCAGATGGCTGGGCCCCATCCCATCATCCCCATCCATGCCTCAGCCTTCAGAGGTGCTGTGGGAGGACGGAAGGATGCAGCCACAGGCCCCTGCGTGCATTCCAGCCTTGCAGAAAACTTTGTTGATATTAAGGTGGCACTGGAGTCTCTGGATGAGGATGCAGCCATGGGCTCCTCTCCCCGCCACCAAGAGAAGCTGCCCTGGCAGAGGTTGGGCAATCTGCTTTGTATTCTTGTTCTCAGTATATGTGGGTCAGCCAAGGAACTAATCTCTGAGGAAGTGTGCACTCCAGCCTTGAATAAATCTTTGTTGGTCTTAAAAGGTGGCACTGAAGTCTGGACTCCAATTTTGTATGCTTTTTCTATGAATTACATATGGAAATGTTCTTTAAGGGACAACTGGGGAAGCCATCAATGGGTGCATTAATTACAGCAATTCATAACCCAAATAAATGCAGGACTTAGCCTTTTTACTTGATTCCAGTGTAGGAGATGGAAACATGTTTACAAGAGACAAAGGCTTTTGAACTTGCAACATTAATCTGCGGATATAAATAAATAAATAAATAAATAAATAAATAAATAAATAAAAGTGTAGACTCCTCTGGGAATATCCTGAGCTGGGATCAGTTCTCACATGCAGACTATGAATTACTGATGCAGAATATAATTTTCCTCTCTGTGTTTGGGTGCATTCCTTGATCATTTTTATAGCCTGATAATAAATGGCTACAGGAAGGGTTATTTGTTCCTCCCCCTCCCCACCAAGCAAAGCCTGACCATAAGGGATCTGGGGAAGAGTAAGCTTGCAGAACATCTCCATGCATCAATATGTAGATAGCATGACGGTTTACTGTACCTTTTGGCTGGTGCTGAAATATTCTGGCAAACATTTTAGAATCCTGAACCTTCTCCCTGATCAATTTCCTATGCTTATGAAGAAACGTTAGAGGGGTTAGGGCTCTTTAGCTTGGAGAAACAACAATTGAGGGGTGACATGACAGAGGTTTACAATATTATGCATGGGATAAAGAAGGCACAGAAGGGGGATAGCACAGAACGGGCGGTGGATGGCCATTACTTTTGGCTGGTGGAATTCCAAGGGGTGATTGGTTCTGAACCTTTTAGGGCCCTTGCTTGAACCTTGTATATCTATTGCTTTCATGCCTTTAACCTCAGTTCTAACACAGCCAGTGTACAGGCTGGATCCTATCAATGTCTCAATAAACCTATCATCCTCCAGAGTGAATGTTGCTGGGAACTGATTCATCCAGGGGTCTGACAGTAAAGTTTGAAGAAATTTTGTTTCAATTTGTTTGAGAAAGTGTGCTTGCTCACAAAAGTTTACACTTTTGTTGGTCTTAAAGGTGTCATTGGACTCAAATTTTGTACTGCTGATTCAGACCAACATGGCTACCCACCTGAATCTGCTTGAATGTGTGTGAGATTTCTACTAGCATATCTTTTTTTTAAAAAAAATTATTTTCCAGCACATAATATCAACGTATCTTCAAAACCTCAGACAAATAAATGTATACAGTGTAATAATGTAAAGCACTATCTTATAAGATCTTATATCTAGCGTGATGTGGTCCATGAGGTTGTGAAGAGTAGGACTCGACTGTGTGACTGAACAACAATGCAGTGTGCCAGTGCCAAGGATGCAATTTTGAAATCAGATGATTCTGTAGTAAATAATATATTTATAGGATTCTGTACTTTAATAAAAGTCTCAGAATATCAAATTCTTTACGCAAGCTAGCACAGGGTTCATATGCAACTCAGATCCCTTTTGAGACAAATGTGACATTTTTGCAGTGTCCTTAGGACCATACCTGGAGCATCCTGTGCCTACTAGCTTAACAGTTCAACATAACTAGGGACAAGATCATCTCTGACAGTCTCTTTGTTATATAACAAGATTGTTTAAAGTTATTTAAAGAACTTCCTGACCAAGAACTATGGATGTTATGTAGCTCAACAGAGACAGAGACCAACTTTAGTGAAATGATAACTGAGCTCCCAAGAGCTATTTTAGTGGGATTTTCTTTCTTTCTTTTTTTTTTAAAAAAAAAATCTTTTAACTGCTCTTATAAAGTGATTTTGAAGGTCTTTTTCATGGAGGAGCAATGTTGGAGAAATACAGGGCCTAATGAAAATCTATATAAAGATAATTACCAAAAAGTTTGGGCGAGCACTACTGAAGATTTACAAAGATGGGAAAGACTGAAAATTTCGTGGTTAGGAAGAATTTTTGCTATCAAAATAAATATATTACTTTGATTTTTCTGTTTCAAATGTTACTAAACTGTATGGCAGAAAATAATAAATAACTTTGTATGGAATGGGAAGAAGCGAAGAATAAGATTTAAAGTATTACAGGATGGGGAAAAAAGAGGACATTTGGCTATACCAAATGTCAAACTGAACCATCAAGCAGCTACACTAGTCTGGATTTCAGATTGGATTATAAATCCAAACAGAAGGGACATTAAACTGGAAACAAGTGATACCAAATAAGGAATCCACAATTACTTATGAACTAAGAAACAACTAAAAATCATTCAAAGACAAGATGGCGATCATATTCTGAGAGATGGACTAAAGAATATGGTTTCAATGTAAAAATAGAATAAGTTTGTCAACCTTGCCATTGATGTCCCCAGTTGATGTGTATTGTGACATCTGTACAAGAAAGAACATTGATTATATAGGTTATGAGCAATACTCCCCCAAAAATTCTACTTTGTGAGCTACTGGCATTAAAAATGTGAGTGAGCAATTTGGCTGCTGCATAAATTAGTTTGCTCTGGAGCCATCCTTCCTGAGCTAAGACAAAAATCTGTGAGCTGGAGGCTAAAACTGTGAGCTAGCTCACACTAACTCAGCTTAGAGGGAACCCTGCTTACAAGTGCATGATGGATAGACAAGGAAAAATAAAATTGTGGCAAGAAGTTCAAAAAACAATGGAAAAAACATTCTGTAGTTGTTATATTATCAAATGGTATCTAAATTCAAAGAACAAATAGCCGAAGAAGAAGGTCAATTAAGAAAGAAAACAGCTTTCAAGCAACTAATCCCTGGAGATTTAAAGCATCTATTAGGGGGAAAAAATTAAATGTTATTGCAATATATTTTGGGGTCAGGAAGCAATTTTTTCCAGGTTTTTTGTCATCTTCTTGGCATAGAACAGTGGTCACTGGGGGTGTGGAGGGGGAGGTATTTGTGAATTGTATAGGGGGTTGGATTAGATGACCCTGTAGTTCACTTCCAACTCTATGATTCTATGATACAGAAACAGAGCAATTAAAAACTGTATGATAAAATGGACACAAAACTTTGGAGAAAATATAAGCATGTCAGTGGGAAAATTTATGGACTAAAGAAATCAAATTTACTGTATGTCAAATATTAAGGGAGAACCGGGATACATTTTTATAGATGATATATTACTCCTGAAGACATTGCAAAAACCAATAAAGAGTATAATGGGAAAGCAAGAAAATATTGGATAGAGATAGATGAAGAAATGCAAAAGATAGTAAAATTCAAGTTTGTGATGGATCCTAAAAGTATGTTATTAAATATTTTACCAAGCAATATTACAAGAACACACAGTGAATTATTTAAGTACATGGTGACGGCAGCAAGAGTAATATTTGTAGCAAAATGGAAGGCAAAAAGATGCCCCAATTTGAAGGAATAGAAGAATAAATTATATGAATATGCAACAATGGCAATTTTATGTGTGAATGTGTGTGTATATACACACACACAAACATACATATATAAAATATACATAACAGATTGATTTCAGAATTTCAAGGAAAATGGAAAGTATTTTTAATTATATAGCTGAAAATCAGCAATAAAATTAAGTTAAAGCAGAAAACAATAAAAGGAAGAGACATAGAATCATAGAGTTGGAAGGGACCTCCAGGGTCATCTAGTCCAACAACCTAAAAAAGCAGGAAATTCACAAATGCCATCTTGTATCCTAACTCTGTCTTCTACTGTGTTTGCTAACCTTCCCAATTTAATATCATCTGAAAATTTAATAAGCATTCCCTCTATTCCTTCATCCAAATCATTTAGAAAGATGTCAAATGAAATAGGTCCCAGGACAGATCCCTAAGGCACTCATCACTCCTCTCCAAGAGGATGAGAAACCATTAACAAGCATTCTTTGGGTGTGATCTATTGACTACTTACAGATACACCTGCTAATAGGATCCAAACCACATTTTACCAATGTGTCAACAAGAATATTATGTGGAACCGATGTAGGAGTACAAGAGCCTTGAAATGGTTTTCCTCCTTATTCCATGGTCAGGGACAGAGGGTGGTACATGGTGAGAGGGTGTCCCCACGATACCAACTGGAATGTGGAGTGCCGCAGGGGGCGATCCTCTCACCAATGTTATTTAACATCTATATGCACCCCCTTGCCCAGTTCGTCTGGAGTTATGGGCTGGGTTGTCATCAGTATGTTGATGACACCCAGCTCTATCTGTTAATCTCCATCTTCTGTTCCTATGAATTTGGCTGAGGCTTTGGATGCTGTGGCTAGATGGTTGTGGCAGAGTCGGCTGAAGGTAAATCCATCAAAGACAGAGATCCTGTACCTGGGTCGAGGGGGGTTGGATGTGGGTACCAGGCTCCCCACACTGAAAGGGGTACCTTTGGTGCCAGCCTAGACAGTGAGGAGAAGAAGAAGAGGAGGAGGAGGAGGAGGAGGAGGATTTATACCTCGCCCTTCACTTGGAGTCTCAGAGTGGCTTACAAATGCCTTTCCCTTCCCCTCCCCACAACAGACACCCTGTGAGGTAGGCAGGGCTGAGAGAACTCTGACAAAAACTGCTCTTTTGCAAGAACAGCTGTGCCAGCACTTGTGACTGACCCAAGGTAACATCAGCAGGTGCAAGTGGAGGAGTGGGGAATCAAACCCGGTTCTCCTAGATTACAGTTCGCACACTTAACCACTACACCAAACTGGCTCTCCACCAAGTCTGGGAGTGACACTGGATGCCTCTCTTTCCATGGAAGACCAGGTTGCTGCAGTTGCCAAATCTGTGTTTTTCCATCTTAGGCAGATCAGGCTACTGAAGTCTTTCACCCCAAGACCCAGTGACAATGACCCATGCAATGGTCACTTCCAGACTTGATTACTGCAACTCTGTCTACATAGGCTTGCCCCTGAAGCTGATCCAGAAATTACAACTGGTGCAGAATGCAGTGGCATGCCTGCTGACGTCAATGCCTGTGCAGGCTTACGTTAGGTACATGCTCCGCCAACTGCATTGGTTGCCAGTTGAGTACCGGATTCGCTTCAAGGTGCTGTTTTTGACCTTTAAAGCCTTATATGGCCTGGGACCACCCTATCTAAGGGACTGCCTTTTCCCATATACGCCTTGAAGAGCATTATGCTCTAAAGATCAACACCTCCTGGTGGTCCTTGGCTCAAAAGATGCCTGTCTTGCCTCAACCAGGGCCAGGGCTTTCTCTGTCCTGGCCCCAGCCTGGTGGAACATGCTCCCTATTAAGACCAGGGCCCTGTGGGATCTTCTTTGATTCTGCAGGGCCTGCAAGACAGAGCTGTTCTGCCAGGCCTTTGGTTGAGGCAACAGGCACCCATATATGGCTTCCCTGAGGTTGCTGTCACCCATCCATTTACTGACCACTGACAGCTGGCCTTTAACTCACTGCACCATCAGGCCAGAACTTTATAGCCAACTGACACTGTTTCAGGCTGTAGAAGAAGAAGAGAGAAGACATTGGATTTATACCCCACCTTTCACTACCCAAAGGAGTCTCAGAGTGGCTTACAATTTCCTTTCCCTTCCCCTCCCCACAACAGACACCCTGTGAGGTAGGTGGGCTGAGAGAGCTCTGACAGAAACTGCTCTTTTTCAAGAACAGCTGTGCCAGAACTATGGCTTGCCCAAGGTCACATCAGCAGGTGCAAGTGGAAGAGTGGGGAATCAAACCCAATTCTCCCATATTAGAGTCTGCACACTTAACCACTACACCAAACTGGCTCTCTGTACCCATTGTTTTAATTGTTATAATGTTTTATCATGTTTTAAATTGAAATTGTATTTATTGCAATGATGTTACCTGCCCTGAGCCCACTTGCGGGATGGGTGGGATATAAATGCAAATAATAAATAAATAAATAAACCTTATCAAAAGCCTTACTAAAATCCAGATAAACTATGTCTATAGCATCCCCCTGATGCAGCAACATATGTCTGTAATAATATCTGAGTCAGCCTGTTAGCCAGATTGCATGTAATTATTAATAATAAGGAGGGGAATATGATTGATTATCAATAAGCAATCGGCTGTGGGAGCGAACACCTGTGTATACAGAGGTCTAACCCTACCAGGAGGTGTTGGTAACAGACCACGAGACTTTATATAGTTAAAAAACAAAGTCTTTACTGAAGTTCTTCACAATCAAACAATACACAGTCTCACACACAATTACTCAAGTCTAGGAAAGTACAGAGAGGGGCAAAGCACATTTGCATTAGCAGGTAAATCGTTGGTGGGCAATACTTACCAGTCCTGTCGTGCAGAGTGTTCCTCAGGAAAAATGGAGGGGAAGGAAACTAGAAAAATGGGGAACCACATGGCCTGGCCAGCAGGTAGCACACAGAAACTCAGGCTGCAGACCTAGAGTTTAAAGATGGAGGCAAGGGTTGGGGATAGCAAGCTGGACATAAGAGGGTCAAAGGTTCAATAGGGGTCGAAGAGCAGAGAGAGAGCCAGTGGTCAGGCATCTCCTTATAAGCAGGAGGGAGGGGGCTGGTCACAACCCCTGGTTCCACCTCCTGGTAAGTCCATCCCTAAAAATACCCTATTGGTTGGAAGGTCTAGGGGAGGTGTACCTGAGGAGTGGTCAATATTGAGAGCTTGAAGCTTAACTCATGTCTGACACCTGGTAGCAGCTAGGATGAGTCACCGGGCCGATTTCATTGTCTTCTTGATGACTTTAGCCAGGCTGCTGATGGCCATCAATTAGTTGCCAGGCAACAGTGAATAGTCTCTGCCAAGTCTACTGAGGTCTTGCAGGTGAGGGGGGAGGGAAAGAGGCTGCCTGCCTGATTTAGAAGGAACTCTTAATGGCAGTTTTTGGAGTTCTTAGTCCTTGCATTTCATCCAGGCATGGTGCATATTGCAGACTCGGGCTGTTCCATCCTCCTTCATGAGGAACAGGCTGGTAACCTATACTGGGCACTGGAGCTGCAGGGGAGGTCAGGAGAATGTCTCTTGCCTAGGTGCAGTCTCTTCTGGCATTGTGGTGGGGTTACCATGTGGTTCAGTCCCTTATGTATACACTGGCACAGTTTATTGTTTATTACAGTTCATAAAGAGGCTCACAAGCCTTGCAGGGCAACAAGGCATCATATGTCTGTAATAAGAAATTATTAGATATGAAGATATTTGGGAAAAATATAATAAAGATATGTAAATAGAAGTGAAAAATCAAGAGTACATATAAATATATGATTTGTTTTATAAATGTATTACAGATGATTGTAGTTTATGTTTACTGTAGGATATGGATATCATAGATGATTGTAGTTGAAGATTGTAGATGATTACCTATGTATCTATGTCTTATGTATGATTTAGATTATTGTTGTATATAGTAGTGTATGTTTTGTATTTGTGTTGTAAATTGAAATAGTAATTTTGAGAGAGTAAATGCCCCCTGGGTAAATGCCCCTTGGTTGCATAGAGCAAACTGTGTTTTGATAATTCAGAGTCTTTGGATTAGGCATCATTTTACTTTGTCAAAAGTGGCCACTTGGTCACTATGATTCTAAATGGGAGCATTTGGATTAAATAATAAAATATACCACACCTGTTTGATCATAGATTTTAGAGCACAATCTTTAACAAGTGAAAAAATGGATAGAAAATGGGATTTAATTATTTATTTATGCTGCTGCTATGTTCCCATCAAGAGCCATTATCATGTGACAGATGAACTGTGTCAGTTTTGCTAAAGACCACTAAAGTCCAGAGCTCCTGTCTTACAGTCCTTAATGCTTGTTTATAATTGCATTAATAAGCATGAACATCTAAGGATTCTGCTGTTTTCTAATTGCTAATTTGCAGACAGAGTAAAGTTTAAATCTATGATTTAACAGCAGCAATATATTAAGTGATGACACTTTAAATGTACAGTTTTGAAAGATTAACCATGAATTATAACACAGCTTGTATATTAAACACCAGGTTGTACAGCAAATGTTACAGACAATTTGCAACCTGAAATATTAATATCTTAATTCTTTGGAGAATATATTAATTACAGTCACTTGAAGAATGCAATAATTATGCTGTTTACAGGAACCACAGAGGTCAGTTCATAAAACTCACCTGCTACAAAGCTTCAGAAAGACATTAATGTATCATCACACTGTGTTCTCTTTTCAAAGCAGTATGTTGTGAATGGGAAGCAGTAGGGACTATAGCCCTAGATTACCTGGCATCGAATTTTATCAGGTGACAGATCTGAAGACTTGAATACAAATGGAGTTGCCTTGTGGCTATAAAGTCAGCCTTGTATGCCCAAGAGCTACTGTGCTAACAGCATTACTGGAAGGCATCCAGATATAGATGGAATGTTGTTAGCAAGCTGCAAAGTGCCACTGCACATACTATAAAAGGTTGGCTGTGTATTCAAACAGCAGAAAGAGATCAAGTTAACCAAACAGCTGTATTGACATGGTTGTTAATGGCCAGAGACAAACAAGGAAGCAATAAAAGAATCAGGGTCAGGTTGCTTTGGAATAGAAGTGTGAGGTATCAGATGCTTTGCCTCTGCACCCTGGAATGAAGACACAAAATGCCAAGTTTATTAATGACTGGTACGAATTTATTAGTACTTCCCTCCATTTTAGTTTGCTTACTATGTGCAGGATAGATCTTCTAAAGAGAGAAGAAATTCCCTACCCAGTCAAACAGGGAGAGTTATCTCCGAGGAGCACAGAGATCCCTGGCCTGGTGTGTTTAGAAACTGCCTTCAGAGACCAAAAAGTCCGTTAACAGCACAAGAAATGTACTGGTGTTCTAAGAGAAGGTGTTTGGGTACTGGGCAGAGGGTCAGCAGTTAGACAAATAAAGTTGGCTGGAGTGTTTGGGAAAACACAAGAACAAAAGCTTCTCAGTGTAAAGATTTAAAGAATCTGTGAATAATGTAAGAACCTCTTATTAGCCTGAAATATAAGAACAAAAGTGTGCATATACTGTTTTTACCTCAATAATTTTGATTTTACCAGATCTTTCCCCTTGATGTTAAATAAAACCTTTTGTTATTTTTGATTTTTTTTAAAAAATGTCTCAAGTGCCATTTTCAGAGGTTAAAGTTAAAGGGTGATCCTATCCCATCCCTCAAGTTCCTGGGCTGAGCAAATAGCCACTATATCATACTGACACTGGGTAAAAGCCAAAGCTTCCTCAGGGGAGAAAAATACATGTTACCAGGGCTGCTCAGTCTGTGAAGAGATGGAAAAATGGAGGGGAAATCTAGCTTCTGAGGGAAGGAAATGGACAGGGTCCATCATAACTGCATTTAAAATGGAGATTGGAGTCCTCTGAGGAAATTTCCTCTCGATAAATTAATTAAACAAATGCAACTGTTATGTATTGGGATGTGAATCCTTGCTATACATTTCCATGTTAAGCTTGAGTTTGAATATGGCTCTTCAGCTGTCACATTACCATTGGCTGGTTTCGGCGAAACCATTGTAAATACCCAATCTCTGGCTGAGTACAGACTGGCAGTTTGCTCCGGTAGCCAGTCGTAGCAAAAAAAACCCGGAATAAACTATACCGGGTTTTCCCGTTCACACAGCGGGGGCTGCTGGTGGAAGATATGGAACGGAGGCCCGCGGGAGTGTTCAGACTGCCACACCGGAGGTGTGCTATATTTGCCATTTCCCCATTAATTCAGCTGTGGGTGTATGTGCGCATGAGCGTTCATGCGCTTATGCGCATAAGCGCATTTTGCCGATTTTTTTTTTTGCCCTGCAATGCCGGCACCGCATTGGGCAGTGGAGCAGAGCACAGCCAATCACGCTGCTGCTGCCTCATGCCCAACGCGGGTTGCTCTTGGCTTTTCGGCTGCACGTTCAGACTTCCCGGAAGCGGAGAAACGCGTGACACATGCGGGCTTTCAGATTTGCTACCACTTTTATGAGGTATCTTTTTAATCCAGCAGTGAAGCGCAACAGCACGGGTTGGCTACGGGTGGGGGATGCCAGGCAGATGTTCCTGTGTGAACGTCCCATTTACTCCAGGATTGAATCATCGTTGGCCCGGGTCCCTACTGGGGCAAATTGCCAGTCTGAACTCAGCCACTGTGTGAGAATGTTGCAAAGAGGGAACGGTCCTGATTGGCCTTTATCCCTGTGTTCTGATTGGCCTTTATCTCTGTGTTGTGATTGGCCTTTATCCCTGTGTTATGATTGGCCTTTATCTCTGTGTTGTGATTGGCCTTTAGCTAACTGTGGGAGTGGCTTTGACAGCCCAGGAGAGTTTAAAAAGGGAGCTGTGCTCCACTTATTTGTTGTGTGTTCCTGAGTTGAAGTCTTGTTGTTAAATAAAGCTGAATCACTTTTGAAGCTGAAATCGTTGTTGAGTTGATACTTAACAGCAACCCATTGGGAAAGGTTGATCAGACCTTCTCCTACAAGAGGCAGTCCCCTACAAGTGGTCTCTCCCCCTCCTTAACCCCCAATACACACAAAAGTGGGCTTTCATCAGAGTTTATTCAGAGACAGATAACAAGCAGTTAGAGAAAACCCCAACACAAACTCCCAGACTGAGCAAGGGAGACAACCCCACATAGGGAATAGTTACCTAGGTTAGAGCTGTTGCCACTGGTGTGAAAAGGGCTGTCGTATGACAAGTCAGGACAGACCCTCCTTGAGTTCTTATCCAAGATCTCAGAAACTGTATGTTCTATTGTGTGTGTGACAATTCTGGCCATGGTTTTTCAGCTAGCAACTGACCTTCACTTGAGATGAGCTTAAATACTTTGCTGTCTGCAGTATGCATTTCTGATACTCTGTTTCAGTTAGAGATGCTTTGCTTTCTTGGAAAGACAGAGAAAAAGGCCAGTGAAGCTAAGATGACTCCACTTTGGACAAGGAAAAGGCCTAGTAAATCGCAGGGTTAGTTTCCATTTCTAACACAAGAAGAAGGTGTTCTGAAGGTGGAGGAAGGGCTGAAGACTGATCACTACTTGCTGAGATTTAGACATGCAGGGCTACCTAGGCTCTGCAGGGGTGGTGGATCAGTTAAGATGATACAACCCATAAACTGATGGATCTGATAATTTTCCAGCCAGTATTAGGGGGTTTTCCTGATGATACGCTCAGCCCTCCTGTCAGTGTCATGCCCTGTCATGCTTGACCTTTGGAATGGGGAAATGACCCAGGTAAATGAGCTGATCAGATCTATCCACCCTCTCTGGAGTCTAAGAGCACAGGCAGCCCCTTGATTACTGAGGGGCTGCAAATGATGAAAAAAAGTGAAAACTGATAGAGCAACAGTGGAGAAAGACTTGGGACAAATCTGACAAGGCACAGGCTAGAGCTCATTTTAAAGTCTACTTCATCATAGTGATGATGGCAAAGAAAGAAAAATTCTCTCTTTATTTGGTATTTTTGCATTTGTGTGTCTGTGTGCACATGCATGTGTGTGTATGCCCATGCCTGGAAGTCATGGCAATCTCTGGCGACTCCTACTGGGGCATGGAGGACATTCAGAGAAGTGGCTTGATAGCCTGCGCCTCTGGCCTCCCAGCCCTAGTATTCTCTGGAGGTCTCCCATCCAAACACTTGCCAGGATTGGCCCTGCTTAGCTTCTGAGATCAGACAAGATTGGGCCTGCATGAGTTATTCAGGTCAGGGCCAAGAAAGAATAATTCTGTGTCACCATTACATCCACACAGTGTAGATTTGCAGAACTCTTCTGAGTGGTCAGAAACCCACTGGGTTTTGGCCATCAGGGGAAGTAGATTGCTCTGCAGACCACTGCAATAATTTTGCTAAGCACTTTGCAGGTAAAATCTTTTGCATGCAATATTACTTGGACTCTGCATTAGCAGCAACAGGATTGGATAGTCCCAGGGCACTAATTTATACAGTTGTGTGAGACTTACCACCTGCTTGTACAACCCTTGCCCCCTACTGACTGCTTAAATCTGCCAGGGAAGGGGAGTGGCAGACTGGGTCCAGGAAATAGAAAATGCCTCCCCGAGAGAAGAAGGTTATCACTTCTGCCTGGAAGTGGACAGTGATGTGTCCACTCCTAAAGAAACTTACTTTGGACCCAGAAAGGTTGAATAACTACCATACAGTCTCATATGTGCCATTCTTGAACCAGGTAATTAAATGAGTGGTGCCTGGCCAATTTCAGGATTCCTGAATGAAGCACATTGGTTAGATCCATTCCAATTTGTTTTCAAGCCTGGTTATGGGACTGAAATGGCCTTAGTTGCCCTGGTGGATGACATACACTAGCTTCAGCTGGTAACCCAGCTGTGGCCTTACTGGGAAGCAAAGAATTTTTCCATGTGGTGCATGCCTTGGTAACATCTAGATTACTGCAATGCAATCTATGTGGGGCTGCCCTTGGCGACTGTCTGGAAGCTGTAGTTGGTACAGAATGGTGTGACCAGAGGGTTGACTGGAGTGGGTTGTAGGGACCATATCACTTCAGTTCCATCTACACTGGCTTCCAGGTTGCTTCTGGGCTCAATTCAAGATGCTGGTAATCTACTGCAATTTTCTGTGTAACCTGAACCTTGCTTATTCTATTTCCTCTGTTTTTCTTCTTGTCCCACTCTTCTCTGTAGTGTTTCTGCTCTGCAATACCAGTTCACAGTATCTCTTCATAACCAGCTCGAGAACTGATAGGCCTACAAGCTCTGTAAATGATGATTATGATGATGATGATGATGATGATGAATCGCCCCACCTCTGGACAATGTTCAACCAGAAATAAAAAGATAAAATTAATTAAAAGCTTAATACAATATTAAAAACAAACAGATGGTGAATAACCAATCCTCCTTCCAACTCCCACTGCCAGCTACTTTGTGGACAGGGGGGAGGAGGGCAAAATAGATGTAGACAACAGGGAATGGGATAGGTGCCAGCCAAGATGGAACCATTGCTGTCCTCAACTAAAAGCCTGGCAGAACATCTCTGCCTTGCATCTCTGTGTCAGATAGCTCTTGCCCAACTAGACAACAAGGGCGTACAATTGGACTGGACAAATTTCAAACAATTGACTCCATTTCATAATATGTTTAAGAAAGCATTGAATTCTGACAATTAAACTGATGCCCCTAATGGGATCATCACCAGAGTAGCCTGCTTTCATATGATACGAAGCCATTGCTTAGCCCAACAAAACACTATGTCACTGCCCACTCTGTTGAAAATCAATCCAACCCAGCCATCAGAACATACATAATGACTCCCAATTAGACCTTCTCAGAGTTCCATAGAGGCCCAGGTCACTTTCAGGTTTTGAGGTCCCTAGCCATTTTTAAAAATGGCAACACATAACCACAAAATAAGGCACCAAATAAAGTATGAGACATCACTTTAATACCTTCTATTGAATAAATGCTATTCTAGACTTTATGCAGCTACTAGAGCTAAAATGGGGAACACTTTTGTACTAACTAAAAATCAAATAGTTTTAATAATTGCTAAGATTCCAATCAGCTTTGGAAGATGGTCAAGTAGGAAAGAAATCATTCACTCAAGTCTCCTCTTGAGGCTATTCTCTTGTGACATAGATTTGAAACAAGTAGTAAGACTACCTGACATTGAAGAAGGCAGGAAGCTAATGCTTTCTTTTAATCATCCCACCATTCCCTGCCTGTTGCATAAACTGAAAAAACACCTTGCCTTCTTTCAAATCCAGCCAGTTAGGGTGTTCCAAGATGAAGAAATAAGATCCTTGCTGGCTCCTCGAAAATGCCTTTAAAAATTTCCCAGAGTCTTCTGGATCGTCATTGATTAGCCTTTCTTATTCCATCAAACCTTCCAGATTTCAATGACAAATAATCATGTGAGAGGGTAATCCTCTCCCCGAACCAGGGCATATGCCAGAACTCCTCCAAAATGAATTTGGATACTGGCGTTTCTGTCACCAAGAACTCTTGAGTTTCCAACATCTTTGTCAAAGTCCTAGCTGTCAAAAAAATCAGTTGAATAACTTGCACCTTAGGCAGGAAAACAGAATTCACCCTAAAACAAGATCCCCTTCCCTAATTTGGAATTTTCCCAGCCAGAGAATTTCATCAGGCCTCCTCGGTTTCTTGTTAGGGAGGCTTCAGTTTGACTAGGCTCGAGCTCCTTTTCCTTGATCTCTTCTTCCCATCTGAATGTCCTTTCCTGGAATGTCACCAGATGGTTTCAATGTCTCTTTTATCATGTTGTTGGAATTATGATATCATCGTGGTTCAGGATACTTGGACAGCTGTAGTCCTGGCCTTTGATGGAGACCATGTTTTTAAGGTGGCTGCTACTCCAGCAAAAGGCTCATGAAGATTAAAGGGTGATCTGAGCTTATTTATTTCAATGTCACTCAATGTTAAATGCCTAGAAAAACCACCCGTCTCTCAGCTAGCCGTGGCAATTCTTCTGTCTTGGGAGGGTGGCAGTTTGATCATTATAAATGCCTATCTTTCCCCGTAAAGCAAGACTCTGTATATGAAGGCAATGGCAAACCATCTCTGCTTCTCTCTTGCCTTGAAAGCCCCTTGCTGGGATCACCATAAACTTCCTGTGATTTCATGGCATTTTATACACTAGCAAGTTCAATCCTCACAATACTGCCACGGCTAGTTTAATGCTGCCACCATGGCCTCAATGGATGCCTCCTACAGTAGGAAAATCAGCCTATATTGCCACAGTTCTGATAGGACTAATGTGGTTCATTGTAAACAAAGATTTCCCCTCTCCTTTTGTCCACATGAATAAACATTTCCCAATTAGTAACCTCTTAGGGAAGAAACCAGATTGCTATTAATGGTTTGACCAATGTGCTAGGAAAGGCAGGGACCTTTGGGATGAAAGGAGGGTTGGGGACAAGTCAGCTATGTGCATTTTGATGAGCAATGGATGCATAATAGCAAACACAGTATGAAGCAGATATATTTTCAAGCACTTGAACATTTATGACTACTGCAAACTAAACTTTTTTTCCCTCTTGATAGTGCCTGGTTTAGAAAGGGGTAAATATATTATAGCATCCCGAGCTTGAAAAATAAATTGAGCATTTAGGAACAGAACAACTGTGCACTATTTTTCTCACTTTCCTGCTTGAAATGCAGTGTAATAATGCTTACCTGTGTATCTGCTATTCTAATCTCTGGAAGGTAAAGTAGGCTCACATGATTGACCCACTGAAAATTCTCTTCACATATTATTTATATATTATTTATTTACTTCATTTATGCCACACCTGTTTCCCTAATGAGAAACCAAGGTGGCCTACATTGTTTTCCTCTTCTCCATTTTATCCTCACAACAACTCTGTGAGGTTGATTAGGCTGAGAGTGTGTGACTGGCCCATAGGCACTCAGCAAGCCTCCATGACAGAGTGTAGAGTCAAACCCTGGTCTTCCAGGTCCTAGTGTGACTCTCTCCCCAGTAAACCACTCTGATTCTCCATTACATCATGGGCATATGAAAATCCTAAAACAGTCTCATAAGGATGCAAAAAAGAAACAAATGTTCTTAGCTGTGTTTGTACTACTGGTACACACCTGGGAATGTACACTGTGTGTACAGATAACAGTATACATGTTTAATCACATAATATAAGACACCATTCTCATATTTCTTTTACAAAATACACTTATTTAAACATTAGGTGTTTTATTTCCTACATCTTGCCAACCAGCCTTTAACCATAACATTTTTGCACTCTGCAAATAAACAATTATAATTTTCTAATATGAAAGAGACAGACATAAAATATGCTCTTTTTCATGTTTTACTTCATTGTTCAGTGACCTTCCAATCTTCATATAATAGAGTTTTCTAAAGGGATTTATCACCTCTATAATAGCCTTTCTTCAAGAAAGCCCTTATGCCGGTTCCTACCAATCAGAGGTGGTTCCTAAAAAACTTCCTTGGCTTACCCAAAATGTGAGGTGGTTATGTGCAGGTAGACCCAAACTGGACTATTGTTAACATGCTCTAATCTCAGTTTATGCCATTTAGGGCCATGAAGATTAACACCTTCACTATATATTGGGCTGGAAACACACTGGCAGCCAGGCCTGTAGCTATCCAAGGGCCCATGGGGCTCAGCCCCCCTGTGGTTTTTCTGGGCCCCTCCCCCATCCTCCGCTCCCCTCCTGCCCCCTGGTCCCCTCACCCCCTGATCGATGGTCTTGTTGTCAGCATTTTGCTGGCTAGCTGGGGAGGGAGTGGGTGACAAATTCAGAAGAAAAAGGAGCAGACGGAGCCAGTCCCTGCCTAGGCGCAGACTATTGGCTGCCTACAGTGGGTGGGCTCTAAGCAAAGAGCCCGCCTAATACATGTTAAAAAAGCCACGCTGCTACTTCCTCCTTGTCTTCCTCCAACTCCGGGAAACTGCAGCAGGAGAGGCTGCAGATGCAGAGCAGCCTTTCTCTCTTTCCTCCTGCACAGCCCCGGGCCATGGCTCCACCTCCTCTCCTCCTGCTCACACTGGGACCACAGACTGGCTTCTGTCTGCCCTTCAGCAGCTCAGCAGCCTCAGAGTCTTCCTGTATGACGTCCACCCATACCTCTGCTCCGGTGGTGTAGTCCAGCTGAAGCAGCTGCAGGCTGGAGCATGCCCTGAGCAGCCTCCAAACTTGCACAGCTGCGAAGAGAGGGGGAGGGCAGCCAGCAATAGGGGGCTGGCGGAAACTCTTTGCTGGCTGGGGCAGTCCATGAGCGTCCCCCCCCCCTACTGCATTCTTCAAGAATGAAAGCCAGGAATGCCATTGCATTTCATGAGCTCTGTTGGAATACATTACAGCACAAGAAGAGTTGCAAAGAGAATGTGGAATGGATTTTCCATTAAGGTATCTGGAATGACAGTCCCCAGAGTGGAATGATAGCCCCTGAGGTAGCAGGTATTTTCTGGGACTGGAATGACAGCCCCCAGTGTGGAATGACAGCCCCTGGGAGTAGCAGGAGTGTTATGCAATGACAGCCCCTGGGAACAGAATCTGAGTGCTGGGACTGGACTGACAGGTCCAGTCCCAGCACACAGATTCTGTTCCCAGGGGCTTTCATTCCATTCTGGGTCCTGTTATTCCAGTCCCAGAACATATCTCCTACCCCCAGTCCCAAAACACTTCTGCTACTCCCAGGGGCTATCATTCCAGAGACCTTAATGGAAAATCCATTCCACATTTTCTTTGCAAATCTTCTTGTGCTGTAATGTATTTCAGTGGAGCCTATGCAAGTCAATTGGCATTCCTGGCTCTTATTATCTCCAATGGGCCTTCAAACCTCTCCGGTTGTTTCCATTGAGCAATCCTGTCATTCCTGTTAGTACATCCCTGTTGTGATTGTGGTTGTTATTTTACTGTTGGGATGGGTGTCTGTGGGGCAGGCTGGTGGTCTGCTGCTGGTGAGATCTGGTGGCTGCTGCCTGCCCTAGACTAGGCCTCCTTCTTCAGACCTTCTCCTGGACTAGTGTATTGCCTGGCCTCATTCTTGTTTCTGGACTGGTTTTTGTTTCAGTTATGAGCTGCTGGGCATCTCCAGCTGGAAAGCTAATGGCACTAAGCACTTTGGTTTCTGTATGGAGGGGGGGGCGTGTATTTCCACTGAATCTCCCTTCCTTCTGTTTTCAATGTGGCCTTGTGTGGTGTGGCCTGGCCTGGTTCTTATTTCAGTTCTGGGCATCTCCAGCTGGATTTGGAAAGCTATGGCACTAAACACCTTGACTTCTGTAAGAATGGGTGGGGTGTACTTCCACTGATTTTCCACTTCTGTATTCAATATACATTTTTAAAAAACTATCACTCTGGCCATTTTTAAGACACTTGTATTTATTAATATTAATTATTTATTTAATATTAATTATTATTTAGAAGTATGAGCATGGCATGGCAGCTCCACACAGAGATATAATGGCAGACCCCAAAAGCAAAACACTGCCCCCCCCACCAAACAGTTGTTAGCTACGGGGGCTGCTGGCAGCCGATGCAATTTGTACAAGATGGGAATAGGATGTGTTACAGTGGTCCAACTTGGACATTATTAAGGTATATATAACTGTGGACAAGTCTGCCTTTGCCATAAAAGGCTTCATCAGGTGAGCCATCCTAAGTTAGAATAACTTAGAATACATCTGACTACATCCGCCACCTGGGCTTCTGCAGTCAACGATGTGCAAGAGCACATCCAAACAGTGAGCTCCATCTTTGTGGGATCCTGAAAGGCAATGGCCAATGGGTGAGCAGAAGTTCCCCAGCAGCACTTTCTGATACATACTTTCCAGAAAAGACTGGGCTGGAAGTCAGACTATTGATGTTTATTCCAGAAATATGTGGAACTGCATAGTTACCAATTTCAATACCTTGCTCAAAAAGTTCAGATGCAGTACTGGCTTATAGTTAGTCAAGTCAGTTGGATCCAGTTGGATCCAAAGTCCCCCCCCCCAGGTAAAGATCTGTTTTGACTGCATTTTCAAAATGCTTGCAGGAAGTGTCCTCTTAGTAAGGACTATCAATAGGGTCACACATCACCACTACCCTCTCAAGGTGACAAAGAATTTGCAATTAGTTTACTCTGGTAAGTATAATGCATACTTTTCTGCACTTTAACTTATCTGTAGATATCATTGTGTTCAATGGGATTTTTTTTTCTGGTGTTTGTAGTGATGTTGACATCTGTTGCCATTTACCAATAAAAATCCAATCCCCTAGGCCTATCAGTATTACATCTTTTTTTTTAATAAAGGACAGCGTGACACCTGATCGATAGGACAATTGAGTAACTGCCCATCACTATGAGTAAACGCTTTATAATTTGGCCCTAGGCACTCATTCTATACTACATTTTTTTAAAATACAGAATTCTTCTCTAATTGTACCATTTGGGTCAACCTTTCTATCAAGGTCTCATTATGGCTCTACAGAAAATTATGTATCGTCAGGATAAAACAAGAACCTTAGTTTTAAAACTACAAACCTTTTGTATTATTATTATTTTCACTTTCTTAAGCCATTACTATTTTCTTATGATGTTATAGGAACCTGATGAGTGCAGAATCAAAACTAAAGACCCAGACTTAAAGTCTGCATGGATAAGCTCACAGAAAGAGCTTTGGAACTAGGGTTGCCAGGTCAAGGCTGAAAAACTCCTTAGGATTTGGGGATGAACCCTGGGGAGGACAGGGACTTCAGTAGCATACAATGTCATTAAGTCCATTCTCCAAGGCATCTATTTTCTCCAAAGTTACTGGTCTCTGCAGTCTGTAGATAAGCTGTAATTTCAGAGGATCTCCAGGTTCCACCTGGAGGCTGGCATCCTTCTATGAAACTTTGGGATGAAACTTGGAGCATTCTATTTAGGTTGTTTCATGCCTTACCTGTAGCAGAATGTCTCTCAATATTGTACAATATAATGCAGATTAATGCTACAATGGGAGGGGATGAACCAATGTTCTCTCTAAGCTGAGTTAGTGTGAGCTAGCTCACAGTTTTTAAACCTCTGGCTCACACATTCTTGTCTTAGTTCAGGAAGGATGGCTCCAGAGCAAACTAATTTATGAAGTAGCCAAATCACTCACTCACAACTTTAATGCCAGTAGCTCACAGACTCCACAATTTTTGCTTACCAGACTCCACAGCTTAGAGGAAGCATTCCAGTCATATTTCTGTGACAGAGCTTCTGCTTTGCATGCTGAAGATCTCAGTTCAATCCTCACCATCTCCAATTAGAAAAAAATAAAGTGGTAGGTGAAATGAAAAACCTTTACCTGTAACATAGAAAGATGCTGCAAGTCAGAATAGACAAGAATAACCTTGACAGGCAAAGGTTTTGACTCAGCAGAAGACAATGTAATTTGTTCACTAAATAAGCCTGTTCCTGTTTCAGAATGAGGGCACTTACATGCCCCAACACACCCTGGTAAAACTAATAAAACAACAGCCCCACTAATGCTTAAACCCAGAGATATTTTTAATGTATGCCTAATTCTAGGGGCATGAAATATAAATTTTACCACAAAAAAAGTAATTCCCCTATCATTACCAGCCAAAAGATATACAGATAAAAATCATGTGAACAACGAGGAAACCTGCTCAATAAAAGTAATATATATACGTAGCTGTCATGACCCTTCAGCTGCCCCCAGTCTGGACTTTGGGTCCCTTGAGAAGGCCCAGAATACCCTCCGAAGCCCATCCAAATTGCCCCTTTTTAAGCTGAGAACTATAGGTGTGATGACCAGGCAGAGAACAATTAAACAAATGGTTTATTAATAGAGTAATGGGGCAAGGAAAACCAGACAAGGTGCTTTAAAATATATTACAGTGTTTAAAGGCAAAATAAATCTAACGTGACTACCTATTTCACTTAACTAGTTACTATTTCAAGGCCCACAGCCTTCTTATGCCAGGTCTGTCTGTACTCACTCTGAACCAAGTGAGGGGATCCTCCTTTAAGACCAGTCCCCTCAGTTTTACTCTGTGTGAGGCAAGACCACAGAAGAGAAAAGAATACAGTTTCATGGCCTACAAAGCTTAAATTCATAAGAACATAAGAGAAGCCATGTTGGATCAGGCCAGTGGCCCATCCAGTCCAACACTCTGTGTCACACAGTGGCCAAAACCCAGGGGCCATCAGGAGATCCAGCAGTGGAGCCAGGACACTAGAAGCCCTCCCACTATGCCCCCTCAAGCACCAAGAGGACAGAGATCACTGTCCCAGACATAAGAACATAAGAGAAGCCATGTTGGATCAGGCCAGTGGCCCACCCGGCCCAACACTCTGCTCCAGATGTTTCTCCAATTTCCTCTTGAAGCTGTCTGTGCTTGTAGCTGCCGCCACTTCCTGCGGCAGTGAACCTTATGTGCTCAGTTTTCACCAACAGTTGAACCCAGTATGAAACTATAGGATGACATGCATGATCAGTAAGGAAAGGGACACTCGAGTCAAAGTAAAGCTACGCTGGTGAATTCACGCTTGTTCCCTTCCCTTTGCAGCCCTCGGTCCCTGCAGGAGGTGCTGCAGATTCCAACCACCTCACACAATCCCTGGATACCCATTGGTTACAACCGTCATTAAGCATTATGGGGATTGTAGGCTGTGTCAGCTTTCCACTCCCACATGGGCCTTCTAGGGCCTTGGCCTCTAGGTCTTGTCTCCCAGCCCTACACAGATCATGACAGTAGCTCTTACAGATGAATACAAATAAATACTAAATACAAAATACAAAATAAGTTAAAACAATGGTGTAGCAAGAGTGCAGTCTGCCCTGGGCACAACTTGAAGAATGTCTTTGAAGGGGATCCTTGAAGCCATCTTCATGTTGCATCCAGCTGAACATCTTTCCTTTTATTTTTAAGATGCAGTTTTGGCTGCAGCCACTAGGGGTGCAGGGAAGTCTGAGCATAGAAAAAACCACTCTAGGATCAGCTAGACTTCCCTTTCTCCAAGACTGAAGCAAATTGGTTTAACAGATTGTACAACCAAGCCAGCAAGCTGATAGCTGCTATAGTAATTGCCAGCCTGCAGGTCATTTTCTCCAATAGTCTAGCCTTTCTCTCTTCCTTTCCTTGCACCCAGCTCAGCCAGATATTGCAAAGCAGTAATTAGGATGTTGCATCAAGATGAAACAACCTCTCTCTCTCTCTCTTAATTTCTCTCCCTCTTTTTCAGATATTTCTCGTTCATTTCTGTCTCCCTTTACCTAATTTTTTTCCCATGATCTTGGCCTGTAGTGTCTTGTTTAACTCTATAATGGCCAGACTCTCTAAAAGTGTAAAGCATAACTGGAATAAATTGGGTTGTATCTCTGCCTGTGAACACTAAACTATCATTCAGTTTAAAAGGACTTCTAACTTCAAAGACTTACTGGCCTGTAGTGATATTTGTGTAATAAACAATAAGCAACAACTTTTACCAAATACAAATCCACCCATGGGTCATTTTAAATGTGGGAATTGTTCATATTGTAAATTTACATGTAATGTCAAATGTTTATAAATCCTATTGATGGAAAGCAGTATGAATTAAGGAATTTTACATATTGTAACTCTAAAAGAGTGGTATATGCTATTAGATGCCCATGCAATAAACTGTATATAGGAAAAATCCCAAAGAACATGTATTTGTGAACATGAGAACAATACCTCTCTTTGAAGAACGGGAGCACCTTTGGTTTCATATTTTATGAAATACAATCATACCACTGCAGACATTGTCTTTTGGGCTATCCAAAAAGTGCCAGGGTAGAATGACTACCTGTTAATGAGGAGGGAAGGTGAATGAATATTTAAAATGAGATCCTTGGCCCCCTACTGGTTGAATGAGAGCCTGGCTCTCTATACATATCTAGTCGTAGTCACAAAACTAGGGTTCTACCCTACTCATCCAATTGTTCAAGGTGGGAACCAAGAAGTTTTTATACAAGGTATGTCATAATGTCTATTTTTCTACCTTTCTGTTATGCACCTCACAAAAGAATAATTTTTGAGTTCTTTTTCAGTATAAAAGATTTTTTGTTACAAACTATGGTATTACACTAGGTATTATGTTACTTTATAACATGCTCAGACTGTGTATTAATGCATTTTACAAGTAATTTTATTTTTAAATATTTTAATTATTAATCTGTATGCAGATTTTATTTAAATTCATGATTGTATTTTCCATGTTCTGTTAGTTCCCCAGATGAAGCAATTAGAGAAATCCAGGGATCCAGGAGAATTTACTCAGCCTTACTCCTTTTATCCTACCCATTGGTGTGCATTATCATCTTCCTCTAATGAATATCTGACAATTTTGCTAAAGTCTCAAAGGGGCACACTCACAAATTGGATCTGCTCCCTGCTCTGTGTTTGGATCAAAATGTTGTGTTTTCAAGTTTTTATGGTCAATGTATCTAGAATATGTGTGTACCAAATTTCAGCTTTCTATCTCATGTGGAAATACCCTTACAATTCTGATACCACTATGTATCAGTGAACCAGTGAGGCACAAATGATTTTCTATTGATGATGATAATAAAGAAAACAGTTTGCTGGTAGAACATGATTTCAAGTAGTCACAATCCAGACTTATTTTCTCAAGATGGAATCACCTTGTTCTTTTAGCCGCACTTTAGAACAGAACAATTTGCTGAACTATAAACAAAGTTTAGTTTCCTGTTTTATGTTTGGAGTTACATTATTAGCATTATTAGCACTTTTCTTTGACAGAAAGGTTAGATTAGCATTAGCATAGTCCTGAAACTGTACAAATAATTATTTCATGCTTAGCTGAAGCACTGAATACGCAGCAGTCAATTACTGCAATCTTTATTTATTCCCAATCTCAAGAGAAGTGTGATGTGGAAGGGTTAGTCTGAATGACAAGTCAATAAAGAATGAACTTGATACTTGTGTAGCCTGATCCACAACCCTGTTAAGCTAAAGTACTTGGATTTTAATTGCTTTAGCCCTATGAATGCCAATCAATTAAAATCACCTAAACATTTGTCTTAATTCCAGTGCTTTCCAAATAGGTCTACCTGTGAGGTTCATATGTCTTTCAGAAGATGCTTAGGGCTGTATTTATAATGCTGCATACAGCCAGGTTTACACTTTGTCATCTTAGAACACTAAATGGACCTTTACCAAACTCATTCACCTATATAAATTTGCCTTTAATCCACATTCAAGTTATTGCATTTATGCTTGTTATTAAAATGTACCCAAGGATTATTCTGTTGTCAACTACAACAAAGATTTGTTACTCTTTTAAAAATTCTTGGCTGTATTATAGAAGTTATAAAAAGGCTAATAGGAAAGGAATAACCAGAATACATCTTGCTCAGGACACATTGCTATTTCCAAGTATAATTTACTTTACAAAGCAACATTAGAAAAATGATAAAATACTGAAACTTCTGTAATAGCTTTCAAGCTTTTCTTCGTGCATTTATCCAGTCATTTGAAACCAATAAGTCTGATGACATTGTGAAATCTTTGATATTCGAAATATTTTTTGTCCAATAAAAGCTAGCTCTCATCAGGTTGTTCAGTTGTCCTCCACAGCAGTACTTATGTGATGTTAATATATTAGTGCATACGGAAGAAATTCACAATGCAATCATAGGCAGAGTTATATCTATACCCAATGTTTCTCCTGCTGTAGGCTGGCTGCTTGGACAACATACAGTCAGAATTCCACCACTCACTGGCTACCCTATCAACTTCCTTTTTGTAACCAGGAGGTGTTTTTTTAAGGTTGTCACCCTTAGATGCCCATACTCCCCTACCATCTCCTGGCTGTACCTATTTCTTGTCCAGGTAGTCATGTCAAGGATGCACAGGCAATGACTCAGAAATATGGTACTTCAAAAGCTTTATTATATAATCCTAATTAACACAGTTGGGCATATGTGACGTGCACTAGCTTCATCTTATGAATAACCATCAAGGGCACATAGAGCATATTACAGTCATCCAGTCTCAAGATTTAAAATAGGAAACATTACAGATATGAACATCTGGAAAAGTTTTTTTTTTTTCAGATGGAATTGCTGAGAAGCACTCTCAGCTACTTATTTATAGGATATCTCAGTAAGATGATGGCTCAAAAACCACCTGAATATTACAAGCCTGGTCAACCAAGACCAACTAATATTATTTCCATACTCATTACCAAAACCACATTCAGTTCCTTATATCTGAATGTGATAGATGCAGA
Organism: Gekko gecko; assembly: GCA_029375565.1. Classification (NCBI taxonomy): domain Eukaryota; kingdom Metazoa; phylum Chordata; class Lepidosauria; order Squamata; family Gekkonidae; genus Gekko; species Gekko gecko. Next base: position 72,319,990 of record JAPDNY010000007.1, read on the forward strand.
ACTTCTTCAATAATGAATTTAAAAACACACTAACTTCAGTTACCACTGAAAATTATGGATTTATGCCAGGTTTATGTCATACCTCATTTCTCCTGATATTCATACTGTAATCCAAGCACAAGGGCTGCATTCTGTGAGGTGCATAGTGCTCATGAAAGTGAACCTTTCCCATGATACCATTCCCAGAGAAGTCTCCTGAATCCAACAGTCAAACATTGTCAGTGATAGGGAGACCCGCTTCTAATGACTGCTTATTTTTTTTATTCCGGTCGAGGAGCTTCAGTTGGTACAAGAGGCTTTGCTAGTAGAAGAGGGAAGGAGAGGGGCATTTCTCCCAGTTCCTCATCATCACTGAAGCACATCCCACAAACATATTGCACTTGATGGTGATGATAATGATGATGATGATGATGATGATGATGATTTTGTCCATGAAGGTTCCCTGACTCCCAATTTATAATGTTTTGTGTGTCACGAGGGGCTGCCATGAGAAGGGAGAATCAATGAAGATCACCTTCTGCAAATGACCTGCACTCATGGGTCATAAAATCCCAAACATAATATCTTGATTTTTAAAAATTAAATATACCTTTGACAATGTGAACTATTTCCACAACCATCCATTCAAGTGATGGTACCCTAATAATGAGACAGGGTAAAAGAACTTGATCCAAAGAATATTTCTATTCTAGGAGTAACAGTGGAAGAAATACTCCACTCAGTGCAGTACAAAAGTTGTATGAACACATTTCTCATATCCATCAACTGTCCATTGACCTTGTGACGCTTTTCTTCTACAGAAAGTCACTGAACATGAGTCAGCAAATGGGGGTCCTCTTTCTGAATAACAGTAACAATTAGCATATTTAGGACTGCAGCCTGCCAGCCTGATACTATTGATTCATAACAGTTGCACAGGTCTGTGCTAGTGCAGGAAATGTTTACTGGATTTTTGGTTCTCTATCAAAACAACAAAAGTTTACCACAACTATTAAGATTAGTGCTTACTACTGGGGCCATATAAGCATTTTCTTGGAGTAGGGACACAATGGACTCATAAATGATTTCTGTTGACCTGTAGGGTCCCAAGGCTGGGTCCTTGCTCAATGATATTACAGCAGCCACTGTGTTTCACTGGAATAGTGACTGCAGTATATGTTACTGAATTAACACCATTTACTTATATTCACTGGAAACTTGCTTCTCATGTATTTTATTATTGCCTGATCATTTTCTGACAAGTCTCTTTAGTGCAATATCTTATGCACCCATAGAATGATTTAAAAAAATGTTTAAACTTACATCTCCTGATACTGGGGTCCTTAAACCCAATCCTGGAAACTACATAAACAGGGGCATTAGGTCACTGGATAAATCTTTTAGTCAAAATAGGTTTCTGTGGAACCAATTTGTCTTTCTCAGAAATGTAAAAGGATCATTTTTAAAAAAAGAAAGAGAAAAAGAAACACTTTGCTAGCAAAGTGGTTTGACGGTTTGTGTTGAACACTACCTTAATAAAAGAAAAATTTGTGTTTCAGTTTTCACCTGTTAAATATTAGCTACCAAGTGATCATAAATGCATCTTTAAAACATTAAGGGAAACAGTTTTCCACAGTCTAATACTTTTTTTCACATGATTACAATAATTTGGAACTATTACCAAAAGAATGACCAATGACCATTCTTCAAGACCATGACAGATGAGAACTAGGAACCAAAGTTGATCTTTGATAAATGTTATAAAAGTAAACCGCAGCATATTGTTCAAGAAGATGAAAAGGTATGGGCATGACCTACAGAACAAGACAACTGAGCTATAGTGATGTGTGTGAGAGCACTAAATGAAAATGAGTCATAGCACTTCAGAAAGAAAATTCCTAATGGTAGTCTTCAAGTGACAGCACTTCTCTTGCACTTGGAATCTCACATATATAACCTGCTGATGGTGGAACAGGAGGAGGAGGTATAAAAAATGGAGCTTTTATGTAACAAAAATTGTCTTCCAGTGTCTTGCTTAATGCTTAGGGATGGAGCTAACTGCTGTTAACAACATTTGCAGGATGTGTGTCTCCACAACCATAAATTATACACTTTGCAAGCTTTTCCCTCTATCAAGCATATTTTGAAATGTAAGTATATTTTATAATTCTGTGGGTGTATGCCATGAGAAACAGCAATAAAGAGACAGTGTGTGACAGAAACTGATCATGTAACAATAAAATACAGGGAAGGAGGCAAATTATCTACATACAGAAGCAATCAGTGTTAATGTACAGAGATTTATCAGTTTAGCAAAATGTTCCATGCAGTTCTAGGAGATTTCTTGGTGCAAAGCATGTTAGTTGCATTGTGTGGCCAAATCCCCTATGTGCATTCCTGAGAACTGACTCTTTAAGGATTAGTTCTTCAAAAATAATTGCAATTTCACTTATCCTTTAAACTATCATCTGAATCAATATCACACATGCTTCACTAAACCATTGATCTTTTCTCTGTGTCATTCCAAATAGTGCTGATAGGACTATAGAGCTAGGTATTCCCAAGGTACCATCCGGTCCATTGTTAATTCATTAAAAATAAGCAAAGGAAGCCTTACAAAATTCTAGTGAAACCCTTACTTATTCAGCTTGCTTCATTTCCCTTTAAATTTTTATAGTGTTCATTAATTTGTTTTTTGTCAGACCATAATCAGATTTTAAGGACAAGGGATTCTTCATGATCACCTGAAACATTTTAAAATCTTTTAATGTTCCCCCCAGATGGAAAACTGCCTATAAATAGAAAACCAACACAGCATACAAAGGGGTAGCTAGAATATTTTTTCCTGAAACTTTCTAATGATGTGATAAGTACTTTTATCAGCTGGACTATAATGTTAAGCAGAAAGGAACCTATTTTGTTACCACTTTGACTATCTTAAACAAGGTTGTGACAATGGATGAGTACTGCCAGTAGCAAATTGACAGATATAGGCCCAGATACTGAGCAACAAGGATCTTTGTATGGGTCTTTGTTACCATGGAGGTTATAATAACAATGAGGATCGGTCCTTTCAGCCACACATAGGATCCTGATTAGTGTCACCAGAATACCCAATTCATAAAGGAAGAAAGGTAGAGGAAACTATGCTAAAGAGGCATGGTGGTGGACCCTCCAAGCTTAATACCAATGTTTGAATCTGGAATTAAGTATTAGTTGTGGCTACACAAGGGCCATATGTCCATATAACTGATGCAGTATGTGGATTTAGACTGTTTTGGATAGTCTATAGTTTAGTTTAGTTTAGTTTATTCCATTTTTATCCCGCCCTTCCCGCGAACGGGCTCAGGGCGGCTCACAGTGAGGCAGTCAAGTGCCAAAACAAACAACTTAAAACACATAAAACCACAAAAACATTCTATATATATTGCTATAGTAATGTGATTAAATGTCACAGTGATATAGTCATTCAGTAATGAGAACTGAGCTTTGACTGTTTTGGGGGTCTATGCTTCAGAGATTCCAGCCCTACTTAGCTGATTGGTACCTGAAGGCTGCCCTGAGGTACATCTGCTTGACCATGTCACAACTTTGTTATGGTGTACAATTCAACTCAGTCTTATCCCATGCTATTTAACATCAACACGAAACTGCTAGTGGAAGCTTTTGGGGGTTATAAGGACGGAAGCTCCATCTGTATTCTGATGACACCCAGAGCTATAGGTGTTAAACAGAATCAGGTAGTTTGATGGCTACAGGGCATTAAACCGAATCTAATGCCATTGGTCAGTAACTGATCCAAACAAAAGCTAATCCTTTGTATTGTATAGCAGTTTTTACCCATTGTGGGTGGTGTGCCAGCTGTGGTCTTTCCTTTAAAAGTGAGATTTGTGCATCCATGCTCTCATCACAGCTTGGTTAGATTATGCTAATACACTACAAATGGGGCTTCCTTTGAAAACTGTTCAGAAATTTTAATTAGTACTGAATGTAGCAGTCAAATCACAAACCTGTCTATATCCTGTGCATTTCCATAAACCAGGTCTATGACTTTCAGCCCAATGCAATAACTGAAAGTTATTGTTTGCTTGCAAACAGGAATGATTTAGTAAAGCAGTTCTGTTCTTAACAGGAATGCTAACAAAACTCTACTATTTTCTTGAAAAACTTTGTTTCATTTTCACTTCTCCCTTGTGCATATTTAACCCATGAGTCCTTATATTCATGCCTCACAAGAAACCTGGACTTTGGAGTCTAGCCAGACGTCACATATTTTATCACTGAGGGGGCAATGGGGAAAGGGAAAATAAGATACACACAAAGACAAGATGACAAAGGGGGTAAAAGGGTGCATGACTGCTCTGGTGATACCCTAGCCCCACCATCTCATAGCTGATTGACAGGTTCTGTTTACAGGATCCTGGATCCTTCTTCCATAAGCAGTGGGGAGGATCCAAGTGAAAAGTCCCTTAATTTTTATGAAGGCAGCCCGTCATTGGTTCTGCCCTCATAATGACCTTTCCTACATTGCTGAAGTGTATGGCAGGTACCTAAGGGCACCATTGGCAGCATATTGACCAGCCTTGTTTTACCAGACTTCCTTCAGTCCTGGGAAACAGATATGGGTGTATCTCTGCTGTGCATATGTAAAATACTGGGTTCCATGGATGAGCAGACTCCAACTCTAATGATCAGCTCAGCTTTATTAGTGCTACAGCAGCTACAACAGCCCTGTTTAAATAGCATGCAAACACCACACCCAACTCCCAACAATAGGCTATTTACATAACATTAACTCCTCATTGGCCACCTCCAAAGTCCTCATGGGCTATTGTTCTAGTGTTCCAAGCTCCCACAGTCTCTGGTAGGCAGTCCTGGGCAATGTTCCCTCTAAGCTGTGGAGTCTTGTGAGCAAAAATTCTACTTGGTGAGCTACTGGCATTAAAGTTGGGAGTGAGGGATTTGGCTACTGCATAAATTAGTCTGCTCTGGAGCCATCCTTCCTGAGCGGAGACAAAAATGGGTGAGCCGGAGGCTAAAAAACTGTGAGCTAGCTCACACTAGCTCAGCTTAGAGGGAACACTGGTCCTAGGATGTTCCAACCCCAATACATAACACCCTTCCCCCTTAAGTTCCAAAGCACCTTAACACAATCTCAAGGTATGCTGGCTCGCACCTTTCCCGGGATGAGTGTCTCGGCTCGGACAGTGTTGGCAAAGCCACAGGGCCATGTTTGGGATCTCAGCAGCATGCTGGGGAAGGATGGTGAGTTCGGAACAGAGTCCTGGGGCTCTGGAACAGTTTGTATGGGTGTATGGGTGTGGGTGACTCTGTGCGGTCAGAACGGTCCCTGATGTGCAGTACGTTCCCCTCACTGCTGTGCTCCGTCAGTAGTGGTAGTGGTCCCAGGTGGCTGGCCTCCGTGGTGGCTGGTGCTGGTTTGGCTACCCCTGGCAGGAGATGGTGGCGAAGCTGGTCGATGTGCCTGTGCAGGACCTGTCCGTCATCCTCGGAGACCTCATTTGATACTGGACCAGTGACCCTGATTACTCTAATGGGAACCCTTACAGGTCCACTGAAGTAGTTCTGAGCACAGACAGAGTCACCTGGGAAGAAAACTCTGGGTGCTTCCTGGATCTCTGAAGTCGGGCAGTTCTCTTGTGCTCGGTCAGTGTTTAGCTGGTCTAACTGGGTTGTGAAGCGCCAGCCCATCAGGAGCTCTGTTGAGCTGCTGCCTGTGGCAGAGCTTGGAGTTGCCCAGTACTCTAAGAGAAAGGCTGCCAACCAGTGCTCCCAGTCACTCTTGATGAGCCATCTGAGGAAGTCCTTGGTGGTCTGCACCATCTGTTCTGCTTGTCTGTTTGTAGCTGGGTGGAACAGGGTGGACTGGATGTGTCAGATCAGGTAATGGCTCAAGAATTCCTGAAACTCTCCCAACTGAAAAGCAGTCCCATTGTCTGTCATGACCGTGTCAGGCAAGCCATGTGTGCAGAAAATCCAGGTGAGGGCCTGGATTGCCACCCAGGAGGAGGTGGAGGCAACTGGGAAGACCTCCAGCCATTTGGTGTAGGAGTCCACCAAAACGAAGAATATCTGGCCCTGGAAGAAGCCAGCAAAGTCCAGGTGCACCCAGGACCATGGGGGTGTGTGGATTCCCACTGTTGCATGGGAGCTCGGGGGGGGGGCTCTGGTTGGTGTTCTGGCAGGCCTTGACCCAGGCCTTGATCTCACCATCAATCCCTGGCCACCACACATAGTTATGGGCAAGAACTTTCATTCGAATGATCCCGGGATGTATCTTGTGGAGGGCTGCTAGGACTTGCTGGTGCGGGGTGGTGGTACCATGACTTGGCCTCCCCAGAGCAGGCACCCCTTCTGTGTGGAGAGTTCATCCCGGCAAGACAAGAAAGCTGTAAAATCTGGGCCCACCTTGCTGTTGGGCCATCCCCTCCAGACCCAGTCCAAGACATGGAAGATGATGTGGTCCTTGGTGGAGTGGCAGGTGACATCCACAGCATGGAGAGGCCAGTCAGGGAGTTCCTCAGTGAGGAGGATCTGGTGTGTGGGAGCTGGGTTGAGGTCCATGGAATGCAACAGCAGGCAGTTGAGGGCATCAGTGTGACCCATCACCTTCCCGAGGTGGTACTGAAGGTCATACTGGTAGCCAGTGAGGAAGATTGACCAGCGCAAGACCCACGGAGACAGCATTTGTGGTGTCTGGTGGTCTGGAGTGAAGAGCCCAGCAGCGTCTTGTGGTCCATCACAATGGTGAAGGGCTGACCATATAGGAAGTCATGGAGCTTCTTCACCCCTGCCACAATCACCAAACCATCTTTGTCTATCTATGCACAGTTCTGCTTGGCAGACAACAAAGTGCAGGAGTAGTATGCCATGGGGATCTCCCAGCTGTCAGCGTGGCTGCCCCAAGACAGCACCAACTCCATAAGGGGAGGGGTCACATGAGAGAATGACTGGTAAATGTTAATCAAAGTGGGCCAGGACCAAATTGGATATCAGCAGATCCTTGACCACCTAGAAAGTGCCAGCTTGCCTGCAGCCCCAGACCCAGGGAGCCTTTTTGTCCAGGAGTCGGAGGAGGGGTTCTGCAATGGCCGCCTTGTGTGGCAGGAAAGCATGGTAAAATTTAACAGATCGAGGAATGCCTGGAACTCGGTCTTGAATTTTGGCATGGGGGCATCACTGATGGCCTTGACTTTATCTTGTGCTGGGTGGATGCTCTCCATGTCCACCAAAAAGCTGAGAAAGTTGAGGTGGCATACTCCCAGGAGACATTTTCCCCACTTAATCCTCAACTCAGTGGACTGGAAATGCTGAAGGGCAGCATGCAGTTGGTCAATAAAGTCCTCTTCTGTGGGGGCAGCGATCAGATCAAGCAAGGGGCACCCTTGATTAACACAGTCACCTTTATTTTTTTCAGGGTGTCCTCAGGCAAGTGTAGTACCTGTAGTGGCCACATGGATGTGGTGTGTAGCTCTTTGGGGTGCAAGGACTCCTGTTGAGTTGCCTGTTTCCTCCAGGTTCCCTTTGAACGGCAGGCACATGCAATGTGGCTGGCCTTCCTGCAACTCTGACACATTGTGTCCCTGAAGCGGCAGGAGCATTATTTGTAGAGGTCCCCACAGCTGGCACAGAGTGTTGGTGAGGCAATCTCAGCGACACAGCCTGGTTGTGAACCCAATGAAACAGATGGGCAGGTGTCTCGTCGGGCTGAATGGTGCGTCTGTCGGACACATCAGAGGCTGAGGAAATGGCAGCCTGGTGCACTGCAGTGACATGGCAGTCAGTCTTCTGGTGGCCAACCTCCCAGGACTTCTTGAATGCTGCAGCCTTTCAGATGACCTTTTGGAGGTTAGTGTCCTCCTGGCTGATGAGCTTGTGATGGAACTTCTCATCCCAGAGCCCAAACATGAAACGGTCAAGGAGGGCTTCTTTGAGGTTCTGGAATTCTCATTGAAGAGCCAGGTGGCACAGGGTGGCAACATAGTCAGAGGCTGATTTGTTGGGCCTCTGGTTCCACTCGAAGAAATTGAGGCAGTGAGCCAATTGGGAAGGCTGGGGCATGAAGTGGTTGGTGAGTGCTGTAATGATCATCAAAAGTTGGTGAGATGCAACGTGTTTGGCATGATGAGACTCTGAGCTAGCTCCAGGATGGTGATTCCACAAGAGCTGAGCAGCAGTGCCTTCTTCTTTGCTGCACCATCAATTCCCTGGAACCCCACAAAGTACTTCAGTCATTCAACCCAAGCTTCCCCTTGCTCGGGTGAGTGGGGTCAAACTCTGGAAATAGTCCTGGAGCAGCAGCCATAGCCTCAGGTGCAGTATGATGTGCATGGCACTGGAGCTTGGTGCGCGGTGCGGTGGATATGGGCTCTAGGCTCGCTCAACAGGATCCCATTCTCATCACCAGTGTTAACATTAACTCTTCATTGGTCACCTCCAGAGTCCTGGTGGACTATTGTTCTAGTGCTCCAAGCTCACTCAGTCTCTGGTAGACAGTCCTGGGATGTTCCAACCCCAATAAATAACAATGTAAAAGAGAGAAAGCCATTGTGCTGACGAGTTCAACCCCAGTTGGGTGTAGTGGTTAAGTGAGCGGATTCTAATCTGGAAGAAGCGGGTTTGATTCCCCACTCCTCCACTTGCAGCTGCTGGATAACCTTGGGCAAGCCATAGTTCTGTCAGAGGTGTTCTTGAAAAGAGCAGTTTCTGACAGAGCTCTCTCAGCTCCACCTACCTTGCAGGGTGTCTGTTATGGGAGGGGAAGGGAAAGGAGTTTGTAAGCCTCTCTGAGACTCCGATTGAAGGGCAGGGTATAAATCTAATCTCTTCTCCTCTTCTTTTTCTTGCCCCTCTGATTATGACAATGATATCATGAACTCAGACAGAAATCTTCTAGGAGGTTTTTTGGACCACAGCTGGGCACAATGTCCCTTTTTGTACAATGCAGCAAACAGCTGGAGATATATGTCCCTTTAAGGACAGCTAACCTAGACTTCATTGCTGTTGCCATTCTGTATCAGTCCCATAACTAATTAGGGTCTGTGAACTGTTCAGAAATGATTTTTCAGACAGTATTTTAAATCATTTTAACAGCTTCCCCCTTAATTTGAGAGATTATTGTTGTGTATTGAAAGGTGAATCAAGCCTATTCTTTCCTATGTTAAGCTTGATTCTGGAATGTGGATTCTAAGCTGTCGCATTCGTATTGGTCGGTTTCTGCGAAACCAGTGTAAATAGCCAATCACTGTGTGATAATGTTGCAAAGCGGGAACAGTTGTGATTGGACCTTAACTCTGCACTGCCATTGGTCCGTTAACTATTTCTGGGTGTGGCTTTGACAGCCGGGAGAGTTTAAAAAGGAGCTGTGCTCCACTGTCTGTTGTTGTGTGTTCCTGAGTTGGAGTTTGCTGTTGAATAAAGCTGAATCACTTGTTGAGCTTACTTCGTTGTTGAGTCTCATACTTAACAATTATACTCTTGCCTCTTAGGTAGGCAGATTTGAATCACCCTCAATGTTCTCTTAGCAATTCTCTCAATTTCTTGTTTTACCCCCTCCATCTCCATGGAGCAGAAAGGAGTTTCTCCAACACTTCATATTATTCATATATTGTTTTTTATTGCATAGAGGATGGTTTATATTGTAGCACTGCCTGCTAGTGCTGATATATTTAGGGCTGTGTCAGAATTTCCATTATAACCCCCTATTTTCATGGGTTTATGACTTAGCTGTAAAATTTTACACTAGGTTTAAACTTGGAAGACAAGGTTTCAGCCTTGAAGCATTTTTTTTTACAAGTTTTATATAAAAAAAGCCCCTTTGGTAATTTTTAAGCTAGAGAAAAGTACAAAACATACAAAAGTTGAAGTTCACCATATCATATGTTAATGCTTTTCTAGGGTAAAAAAATAAAGCTTTACTATACACATACCTCACCTATATGCATATCTTTACTTCTCTACATGGATTTACAACATGTGTGTTTAAAGGTACTTGTGCTTATTGTGATGGCATCTGTGGAATAAATACTATGGGTTTCTGCTACTTTTTAAAGATTAGGTGATATTATTTGACCACTTCATTTGATCTGTATAAGTTTCTCCGGAGAAACTACAGCCAGCAGTCCAAATTTCTGGAAAGCCTTAAACAAAATACCATTTTGTAAAAACCACCACATTAAAAAATCAGTTTCTTCCCTTTTCAGCCTATCTCCCCAAGAGTAATATTTTGCCAAAAATATTAGACTGCTGTGACCCTGATATCCCAGGTAACCATATATGCTCGCAAGGGGAGCTTTGTACATGTGGAAAATACATATTTTCCTGAAACTAAAACCCTTGTCCTTATTTTCTGCTCTCATCATAGTATTTGAACTGGCTGAGGCAATTTCAAACTGCTTCTAAAAATGGCACCATGCTTTTTTCTTCCTTTGAGCTCTTGGTTTAAGGCCTTGCAGGCCTCTTTTTCTGCAGAGGAAAGAAAATAATCAAGGCTCATTATCATAAAAATAGTATTGAGATAGGCAGTGTAGTCTAAGAAGAAAAAGGCTCTTTTGATAGAAGACAATTTCAACCCATTCCAGGGTCTTGTCAAAACCTCCTGTCCAAAATCTGCCTATGTATTCATTCTCTTGTTAAAAAAAACCCCCAAAACAAAACGGAAACAAACAGGTACTTGCCTAAGGGCTGACTCATGTATACATACACATTGGTTGATATCTCTAATCACTCAGCTGACAGCTAAATGGATGAACAGCCTCTCCTTAGAGAGCTGTATTTGAAGTGATATAGAAATTCTGTTGTTGGTTTTTTTAGTAGACTGAGATTTATGTACTGAGTTTAAATTCCCTAGCTGTGCACCTGCATATAACAATTTTTATCCTCCTCTTCTCTCCAAGGAGCTCAGGGAGGTGGACATGGTTCCCTCCTACATTTTAACCCCACAACAGCACTGCTAGGTATATCACACTGAGAGAAAGCGACTAGCCCAAGCTTTGGCTGAGAAAAAAATTTAAACTCAGATATTCATAATCCCTGTCTGATACAATGACAGCGCACTGATTCTCCAGCTGGGCTTGCAAATGTCTAATCCAGCACCTGATTTCTAACACAGGATCCAACACAGCTCATGGTTGCTGTACATTAAATGCACACATGGATCTCGTACATTGCATCTGCAATGCTAAAAATAAAAGTGTAAATAGGGATGTGGTTTCTCATTTCTGTTACGGTATAGGAATGTATAGTACTCCTTGCTGCTGTTGGGATCAACTATGTATGATTTCACATCCCTTCTCAGGAAGAGGTAACCACTATACATCTGCTGCTTTAAAAGCCTTTAATGCTAAAATAGGGGCCCAGTTATTATATGGGATGCCTATCTCATAGAACAGCCTCAGTCCTATTTCCTGAAGAAAATCTTTGGGGTGCCAATGTGTGTCCCCTATGCAGCTTTATGACTAGAATGTGGCCAGAACATGTTGATAACTAAAATGTTATTGGTTTAAGTATTGGTTTCACCTTCTTTTTGATTCAGACCCCTCTAGTTACACTTATCAGTTTCTACTGGAATCTAATGACTTTAACTGGATTAACTATAATAAAATCCAAAATTAAATCCCTGGATATCACCTTAGATTCCTTACTCCGTACTTCCAAATCTGAGGCTTTTTCAATTATAAGAGCCAATCTACTTCATTCTGAGCTACATTCACTATGTAATGCCACTAATAAAACCTGTTCACCCCTGTATTTTGGAATATCTCCTAAAGTTGGCCAAGCTGCCTCTTACCTGTACCAACTTCACATCTCCAAACTCCGTAGAGCCCTCTCCTTGGCAAGATTCAATGTATTACTTTGGGCCTTATTATCTGGCCGTTTTCAGGGTGTGCCCTTTTCTGACAGATGTTGTCCATGCACAAATGGTCATATTGAAATTATCTCCCATGTCTTGTTTCAGTGCCCCTTCTATCATGCACTATGACTGGAATTTCTAAATTTTGCTTTGGCTCAATTAGAAGAATATCCTGACTGCCTAAAGATCCTTAGTCTTCTTGATAATCCAAACCTTGAGATAATGGAAACTGTAGCTAAATTTCTTTTTGGTGCCATTTCTATTTGCCCTTTATTTAATCAATGGGTATACTTACTTGATAATTCCTTGTATCTGTATTTTGCAAATATTATTCTATGCTGTGCTTGTTTTTGTTGTACATGGGTTAGGGTTACATGCCAATAAAGGTAATTGGATTGGATTTCACATCCCATACTAGTCATTGGTAATGTATTGTGAACAACTACAGAACTCAAGCGTGAGGAAAGGGGAATGGGTTCATTTTATTGAGGTGTCACAAGCCAGAACACAGAGCAAGTAAGAGAAGATCAGCATCTCAAGAAGCATAGTCAAGGTCTAGTCCAAGGATAAGCACAAAATCAGAAGTCTAGTCCTAGAGTCAGTCCATACATCAAGGTCTGAGAATGTGAGAGTTACTCACAAGCAGGTTCAGGAGCAAGATGAAGGAAGAATCAGGAAACTGTCTGAAGAGTCACAGGGTAAAGGCAGACTCCGAGGCAGTGGTTGCTGAGTCAGAAGTTGTTTCCATACCTAACAGCCTTGATTGGCTGGTTTCTATAGCCATATGCTATTTGTATCTTTTTTGTTGTTGCTTTAAGTAATGAAATCCTGTGGATGACATATTAACCATCAAGACAATAAATCATCAAGAAGATAACTATTTCCAGGATCACCCTTAGAAGTGTGCCTATTAGGAAGACCGTAAAGACAGAGAGAGGGCAGCACAAAGTATCAAAAATATAGTGAATATTATATTCTCTTGCTTCTCGGCAACAACTTTGGCATAAATCTATCAGCATGCATCTACCATCAAGGCAGCTTCCTCCTTCCCCAGAAACCTCCTTCACCAGAAACCAATAAATACTTGGGGGATAAGATTTTACATATTTTTTAATGATTAGGGATGGACACTAAGTATGTGGAGAAAATTACATATGAATAATTTGTAAATGTTAAGTGGTTAATTGATGTAATCAATGAATATTAATATAAAACTGGATTAGTAATCATTCTGTTTTATTCTGACGTGCTGAACTTTTAATTTCAAAAAATATATATTTTAATTTTTCATATTTGTATCCCGCCCATCCAACGAGCAGGCTCAGGGTGGGTCACATCATCTTTCAACAATACAGTATCAGTTTGTCTTTGGATATCTGGTTAGCAAATGTCTTAAATATCAGAGGCATCAATAAAGTTTACTTAGACAATTGACTTAAGCAATCCTTCAGTGAAGAGCCTTTATGTGTGTGATGGTACTCTCAGTACCAGCACCTTTTGGGAGGCTCTCCTAAGGAGAGGGTGGGGAAATGGATGGAAATTGGTGCAACCTTATATAAATTCTGGCAACTTTCTTTCAAAAATGTACTACTTTGATATAGAAACTTTTTTTTCCTGTGTACAGCCACATGTATGGCCTCCCTCCAATTTCCAAATGTAGGTAGTCTCTAAAACAACTGACAAATTCCACCCAGAAGGATCATCACTGATAGTAGTCTGTTGTTTAACTAACTGCTAACATCTCCAAAAGATTAGAATACATTACGGAAGCTGCTATTAAAATAAAAAAGCTCCCACATTAACTTCTAGATATACATAGAGGTGTTAACAGGCAATAGACTGAAGTCCTGAACTTGCTGTATTTGAAGACATAAAGTTCTCTCTTCTAATGAGATGCATTCAGGAGTCTGCAAAGAATAAGAATGAATATTGCAGCCCACAGAGCCTTCAGGCAGTCCAGAAAATGAAGAATCATGTTTTGATGCTCCTCATTCATGATTACTATTCCAGTGTTGCGTTTGAGAAGAAAGCTGCCTGTAACAAAAACTACATTTATGTCATGGATTTGCTGGGAGTTATATTGATTTTAAAGTGTGTCTGCTTTTTCCTTGTTAGCCTGATAAATATTCCTAAAGTAGGTTCCAGTATTTGGTACACTTACTGGCATTTCTTTACCCTAATCAGTCAGAGAGCTGCCGAGAATATGATTTAAGGTGCCTCCCATTCTCAGATAATATTCAGAAAATATGCTGTATGGCAAGGAAATGTATTTCTTCTTAAGCAGCAGCCCAAGTACAATATAAAGAATTTAGAGCATGTCAAGTGCAATTTCTCAAGTTCAGTTGTTTTAAAATGAATGCAACTAAACCTAGATCATAGATGTAACCAAGCCTAGTAGAGGTATTTACAGAATGCTTTTTGGACTTCAAATAGTTGGCAATATCTCAGAATGTCAGGTGGTGGCCAACCAAATCAGCTACAAACATGGTGAACCAGTTTTGACAACAATGTTATTCTCATTCCCATACGGTTTCTGTGTTTGAAGTAATTTTCTTTTCTCATTTAAAGAGAAGTACATTTAGTCAACCACAGTATAGCTTTGGGTTGTTTGTTTACTGGCTGATTTTTCACATACTGAGATATTATCAGTGCTTTGTTGCTAATAAACAAGCCAACTGACATGGGAAAATATACCAATAAGTGAGAGGGAAATACAAATAACAAATGAATCCATGACTGTTTTAAAAGAAGCTCACTTGGTCTTGTATTTAATTTGTTGATATGCTCAGAATTAACTTGCCTGATGTTTATTAGACTATAATAATGTTTAGCATTTATATAGCAGATTTCAAGCATCTAAAGAGCTTTGCATACATTTATTGACCATTCTTACAGTGTTCCTGTAAGGTAAGCCAGTATAGAAACTGACATAATTATTGCAGATCTGTTTTGTATTATGAGTTTAGGGTTTTATGTTAAAAATTATGTACGCTGTTTGTCAGAAGAGCCTCTGCATATCTCATTTCAACCTGTTAGGAAACATTATAATTTATTCTAATGAAGACAACGCAGCACAGTGCACAACTGGCTTTTTATTTGTAATGGAATCTTCTGCAATAAATCTACCTTTTCACTCAATTACTGATTTCTGTTTTTAGTTGACTATGAGGAAGACCTAATTATTAGACTTCATTTTGGAGTGTGAGCCATACGAATCTATCAGTGGGCACTTATGCTGGTAATGTCTATGACATGAACTATGGAAAGCACAACTCACACTTAAAGGGCCAAAATGTGCATACTGTGAAAGGTCGTTTTAAAAAAAGATTAAAATGTATGTTTGTGAACGGAGGAAATGAGGATGACAAAATGGTACTGAGAAGATGGCTTTTAACTCATTCTCCCATGTTACTCTCCTGATTTAAATTGCCCTATGAAAGCTACTATTTGCCCAGTGGGAGAAAGCACATAAGTACCATGCCAATACAAGTCTGCTTCTTTTTGCAAGGCAAACATCAACCTAGGATTAACCATTATACTATTTTCAGACAGACCTGTTTATGGTTGAATTTTCAACAGCATTTTATAGTAGTTATAAAATAGTATTTGCCAATTTATGAGCACTTTTCTGCTCCCACAAACGATCAGATGACAGACATAAATCTGAGGTTTATTAACACTGTAGAATTATATTTTAGTTGTAAGAATGAGTCAGGACTCAGTGTAACTTCCATCCTCCTCAGTATGGATGGTAAGAGTACCTTCAGGAAAAAATCCATCCAAAGAAGGAGCGACTGCCACCTTTCGAGAAAGCCTGTTCCACTGACGAACCACTCTACCTGTCAAGAAGTTCTTCCTAATGTTTAGCCAAAAACTCTTTTGATTTAATTTCAATCCATTGGTTCTTCTGGGGCTTCAGGAAACAACTCCGCTCCATGCTTTATATGACAGCCCTTCAGATACTTGAATCATTTCCTCTCCAGGCTAATGGAGCAGAAGTCCATCAGTGGCTATTAGCCACAGTGGCTATTAGCCACAGGGTATAGATGGGAACTCTCAGTCTGGGGCAGGTGATGCACTCTATTCTTGTTGCTGGAGGGGGCAGCAGTGGGAGGGCTTCTGGTGCCCTGGCCCCACTGCTGGACCTCCTGATGGCACCTGGTATATTTTGGCCGCTGTGTGACAGAGTGTTGGACTAGATGGGCCATTGGCCTGATTCAACATTGGCTTCTCTTATGTTCTTATGTTCTTACCCAGCTCCAACCTTTCCTCATAGGACTTGGTCTCCAGACCAACTCACCATCTTTGTTGCCCTCCTCCAGACATGTTCCAGTTTGTCAACATCCCTCTTAAACCATAATGCCCAAAACTGAACACAGTACTCCAAGTGAAGTCTAAACAGAACAGAACATCATTTTGTGTGATCTAGACACTATACTTCTATTGTTGCAGCGCAAAATCTCATTCATCTTTTTAGCTACTGCATCACCCTGCTGACTTATGTTCAGACCCTAGATCCTTTTCACATGCACTACTCCCAAGACAAGTCTCCCCCACCCTCTGATTAGGGAGCCACCTTTAATAAATTGAGGCTGTGGCCCCAATACCAAGATCAGTTTAACATCACTATTACTAACAGCCTGTCCAGACTATGATGTTAGCTGATTATGGGTTAATGCTGGAAGCTGCTAATGCCCGCCACCGGTTACAAATTTGCACCAGCACTTTATGCTATGTTTTATAATAATTTTGTTGTGGCTTCATTGAATTTTATGTTAAGTTGTTCAATATATTTTATGTAAGCTGCCCTGAGCCTGACTAGGCAGGGCAGGATACAAATCAAATATAATAGTAATAATAATAATAATAATAATAATAATAATAATAATAATAATAATAATAATAATAATAATAATAATAATAATGCATTTCCCCCCTACCTAAATGAAGAATTTTACATTTATCTCTGTTGAAATTAATTTTGTTAGTTTTAGCCCAGTTTTCCAGCCTGTCAGGGTCATCCTTTATTTTCCTTATGGCTTCTGCTATTTGCTCCCCCTCCAAATTTAGTATCATCTGCAAATTTAATTAGCATCTCCTTTATTTCTTCATCCAAGTCATTTATAAAGATGTTGATCAACACAGAGCCCAGGACAGATCCCTGAGGCACTCCGTCACTCCTCTCCAAAAAGATGACGAACCATTAACAAGTACCATGTCCACAGTACAGTCTTACCTGTTTTTACTGGTGAGTTGAATTCCCATCTGATGCTTTGACTTTGCAGCATTAATGCCGCATCAGGGCTTTTGATCCAGGATCAGACTGCCCCATGAGTTCTGCCATTTACATCAAAAAGGGGGGCATGCCTCCTCCTGTCATGCACTTTATCATGAATGTAGTCCTCCTTTAAAAAAATCATTTGCATGTGTGTGTAGTGACATTACTAAGTAATTACATTGTCATCTCCCAGAATACCATGGAGAGCCATGGGGGAGATAAAGGATGGGGGGGGGATGAAAACAATACAAGTGCAAAGTGGAATAACCCACCAACAACACACCATAAATGAAATTATGGATGGAAAACATAGGACAGGAACTTCATGGATGGGCAGTCGCATGGAGAAGGTTACAGGGAACTGTACTACCCATTGCTGTTTTATAATGGGAAAAAATGAGTTGTAAATCATTCCCTACAATGTATGTTCAAAGAAAAAAATTATTGGAAGTGTCATGGACAACTGGGGGGCAGAAGGTTGTAAACATCCAGCCTTCTGATGTTCTCCTGCTATTACAATTAGCTCAGCTCCTCTCCTCTCCTCATCCCACCCCACTCTCAGAGAGAGAGAGAGAGAGAGAGAGAGAGAGAGAGAGAGAGAGAGAGAGAGAGAGAGAGCGCGAGCGCTGCAGCTGGAACTGGGGCTGGCAAACTGGACTTAGTGGCACTATCAAATGGCACTATCAAAGCTAGAATCAGCATATCTGTTATGTCCGCTGACCACTAGGCGACAGCAACCTTACCTGAATTGGGAGCTCAAGAGACAATAGGGACTAGGATCCTGAAACCTCAAGTGGTCACCAATACGAACCTTGGTGGGAAGTTTAAACCCACCAATGGGACTTGGGGGTGGTCCATGGGGACTGTATATAGTTGGCCATTGTCTGGTATTGGGTTGTTCTGTTGTGTACAAGTAAACCATGTGCTGAGTATCATGCTGTTTCCTGACTCCTTAATGCGTCGAACCCACTACACAACAATATCTAATATAAACAAGCTTTCACACATAAATAATGTGTCACATCTGGCCCTTGGGGGGGTTATAGCATCTTAGCTACCCAGTGATTTATGGGAAGATGAGCTTGTTAAAGGAGGGGAGAAGAAGGGAGGGTGGAGGTGTGCTAGAGAGATCTGAAATGTGGAACACTTCAATGGGGCTGTATTGTGGTAGGGGGAGTAAGAAAGCCTGAAAGTCCTGGCACTGGATGGCTGGAGATCTCCTGATCTGGTGGGGCCTAGCTGAGCAAATGCAGGAGGAGAGGGGAAGACAGGGGTGGGGTGGCAGGGTCATCTGCTCCCAAGAAGCAGAGTGGAGCAGGTGGCAGATGAGAGAATGGGCATGGAATGGGCATGTTTGTGCTCCTAACCAATTTATTACCTGTGAACATATGGCCAATATTTTGTTGCACGTCACCAAGCGGGAAGCCAAACAAGATAAAGTCGCTGGGGGGAGTCTTCTCCCCTAGTCTGCCCAGTTCCTCTGCTGCTCACAGATTATATGTGACAGGGCCAAGGGAGGAAGCCTGCCTGCTGGGGAGGCTATATAAAACCCACCCACAGTAGCCCCCCCTCACCTGTACACACACCCACAGCTGGCAGGCATTCCACACACTTCTGGATGGTGGAGCTCTGGGCACCATAAGCCCAGCCTTGCCCCCCCCACCCCACAGCCTCTGGAGCTGTCATGTCCATACCACTTGTTTTGTCACATTGCAGTATAGTAATGGACAAAATTGTGTCATAACTCAATTGATATTATTGGAACAACTGGGGGGAGGGCAGTAGATCGGGTGAACACACATCACTGACAACACAAAATGGCAGCATGGTGGTAAAATACATTCAAATATGGGACTTCCTCACTCGCAAAGTGCGAGTTAAGATCCAAAGAGGAAAAAAGATAGCTGAAAACCCTGGAAATCACAGGGTAAGGGGTGAAACATGCAAATCTACCCCTGGGGAGGAAAAAAATTGTATGGACACTTTTGTATACTTCAATTATTTAAGAACTCCAAAGTTTCCTCTTTTGTGAAAATGGATAAGTATTCTTTGGATGTGATCTGTCAACCAGTTACAAATCCACTTAACAGTAATAGGATCTAAACCACAGTTTACCAACTTGTCAACAAGAAAATCTCATTTCACCTCTGTCTGAGGCATGGGACAACTTGTTGTTCAGTTGCACAGTCGAGACCACATCACGCCAGGCCCCCTTGTCTTCCATCGTGCTCTGAAGTTTGCTTAATTTTATGTTAGTTGCACCAATAACACTGTCTAATCATCTCATCCTTTGTTGTCCCCTTCTTCTTTTACCTTCAAATCAATCCCAGCATCAGGGTCTTCTCCAGTGAGTACTCCCTTCTCATTTGGTTGCTTCAACCTCAGTATCTGGCCTTCCAGGGAACAGCCAGGATTGATTTCTTTTAGAATTGACTTGCAGTCAAAGGGACTCTCAAGAGTCTTCTCCAGCACCATAATTCAAAAGAATATATTCTTCAGTGCTCAGCTTTCCTCATGGTCCAACTCTCACAGCCATACATTACTATTGGGGATACCATTGCTTTGACCATACGGACTTTTGTTGGCAGGGTGATGCCTCTACTTTTTATTATACTATCTAGGTTTGCCATCACTTTCCTCCCAAGGAGCAGGCGTCTTTTAATTTCATGGCTGCAGTCACTGTCTGCAGTGATCTTGGATACCAGGAACGTGAATTCTGTCACTGCTTCCAAGGCTTCCCCCTTGCCGAGGAATGATGGGGCCAGATGCCATGATCTTCATTTTTTTGATGTTGAGTTTCAAGCCAACTTTTGTGCTCTCCTCTTTGACCCTCAGCAAGAGGCTCTTTAGGTCCTCTTCACTTTCCCACTCATTCTAATGAAATCCAGTAGAATTGTTACAGTTAAAAATAATACCTATTTTAATATCAAAGGGCATGGCACAAGGATTGTGCATGTGAGTGGGATTATGACTTCTGATTGGATCTCAGGACCACAAAACACCATTTTCCTAGCTCTATACCCCTTGAACTGCAAGAATTTAAGATAATGGCAAGGTGGTACCTTACCCCTCAAAGACTGTCCCATATGAGTACAACAATTTCCCCAAAATGTTGGAAGAATTGCCAACAGATCGGCACTGTCATTTCTGATTTTTGGAATCAAATAAAACAGATAGTAAACAAAATCCTGAATTTAGACATACCAATGCGTCCAGAAAATCTTTTTCTCAGACATTGGCCACTAAACATAGAAAAACACAAATATAAGCAGACTCTGGACATGATGATCTATGCTGCACGTATGTCAATAGCCTCCTGTTGGAAGGACCCTAACCCACCCACGCTTCATCTCTGGTACCGCAAATTATGGGACCAGTTCCTCATGGATTGTGCAACTAATAGAATCAATAATGACTCACAAAAACCAATTAGCACAACATGTATGAAAAAATGGGATCCTATTCTTGAATATCTGACCATAGAGGAATTCATTCCTCCTTCATGGGCACAATTTCAGAAATGGCTATGAGGCCTCATATAGGCGATCATCCACTAGAACTAGGTATGGTTGCTTGTTCTAATTTGGAATTCCCTCTCTGTCCACTTATCTTACCTCAGTGATATTGCATTGAGAGAGTTTACTAACCTAGTAGGACTCGATATGTTATGTATAACAGTTAAAATGGTATAGCATGATATGTAATTTTTCATTTGTACAAAGATGTAATTATTCTATTCTTGCTGAACTTTACAAGTTAATGTTTTTTTAAAAAAAAATTCTATGCTGTTCTGGATTATGTATGGATATTTCAAAATATTAAAACTATTTTTAAAAAATACCTATTTTGCTATCAGTTGCATAAAAATGGAACACAATTGCTGAATTTAAACAGTGAAGTAAAAACAGTGTATAGACATGCATATTTTTTTAACAACTGTCCCTAGAGAAAGATTTTTATTTGTTTTCCAACAGACAACAAACAACATTACATTACCCTACAACACAACAACACTATAACAATACATTACACTACATCACATACATCTAAAACCATATCACATAAAACATATATGAGGGGTACCTTTAATGCTTAACACATCATCATCACATGCCATCTATAATTAACTCTAATAATCTTTTCCATTCATGTGAGTGTTTCTTATATCAATCCATCTATTTCTTCCCTAATTTCCCTTATGCTATACACTTTGATCCATCCTATTCGTTTTAAATTGTACCATTCATAAAATCGTAACCAAGTGTTCTGGAAGGTGGATTCTGTATGTCCTTTCAAAATCAAAACCAACTTATCCATCTCTGCCATCTCCAAGATCTTGGCAATATATTCTTCCTTTGATGGTGTATGGACAGACCTCCAATATTTTGCATATAAGATCCTGGCTGCAGTCGTCAAATATATTATTAAATAGCGATCATCTCTATTTACCTCCTTAGGTAATATGCCTAGAAGTAGTAACTCTGGTTTAAATGGAATTGCCCTACCTATAATTTTCTGTATTAATCTATGTACCTATATCTAATATTTTTAGTAACATCACACGTCCACCACATATGGTAAAAAGAGCTCGTCTTATTTTCACACTTCCAGCACTTATTAGCACATTTATCATCATATTTCGCAATTCTCTCTGGTGTGACATACCATCTATAAAATATTTTACACATATTTTTTCTATAGGAAGCAGGTTATTTTAACATTTTTATTCCATATTTGTTCCCACTGTTCGAGTTCAATATTATAGCCTAAATTCTGAGTCCACTGAATCATATTATTTTTAACAATTTTGTCTGCCATCATTTCTTTTAAGAGCATTATATACATCTTCTTTATGAATTTCTCTGCTGGCGCATTCAATAGTTTTTCCATCTCTGTGAGAGTCTTATTAAATCCAATCTTCTTGTCCTTAGCATATCTCGATTCCCTCTGTGCTCTCTGCCACCATGTTAAGTCTTCTTCCAATTTAAGCTCATTTCTTGAATCCAGAATGTCCATATATCTCTTTGGCGGGTCTTCATCATATAACCTAGGTAAGGTAAATGCCTCTAATGGTGCAATCAACTTGGAAATCCTTGTAAACCAACTCTTTTATATAATCTTTCATTAGTGATGCCCGTAACCAATGTTGCTTAATGTACTTATGCACTGAAGCCTTTCCGTACCAAAGAAACGCATGCCCAGCCCATCAGTAAGTCAGGACCTTCTATACTTAATGTCCTCCTATCTTCCAACATAATCCATTCTCTAATCCATGTTAGCACCACTGCTCTATAATATAATGTCCAGTTAGATAATCCAAATCCACCTCTTTCTTTTAAGTCCTGTAACGCCTTCAACCTAATTCTTGACCGTTTTCCCTGCCAAACAAACTTTGATACTATCTGGTCCAATTTTTAAAGAATTCCAAAGTTTTGCAATACCAGAATCATCTGGAATAAAAAGATCCATCTTGGTAAAATGTTCATTTTAACCAGAGCTATTCGTCCCATCAATGATATTTGCAGATCTTTCCGCCTTCTAAGATCCTGCTTCGTTGCTTCCAATAACTCTTTATAATTATTTCCTTGTAATGCGCTACATTTATTTGTTAAATTAATTCCCAAATATTTCACTTTGTCACACAATTGATAGCCCGAGTACCTTTGCAAAATATCTTTCTGCTCCAACTTCATATTCTTAGTCAAAATTTTTCTCTTATTTATATTAATCTTCAGCCCCACTACCTCTCCATATTCCCATAAAACCTTATTCAACTTGGAGATTGTGGGAAGAGGATCCTCCAGTATAAATACAAGGTCATCCGCAAAGGCTAAAAGCTTAAATTCTTCCCCTTGTACCTTCAACCCCCTAATTTTTTCATTATGTCTTATCACTTCATTTAATATCTCCAGTACAAATATGTACAAAAGTGGTGACAAAGTTTTCTGTACGATCACCATTAATCATCACCAAGGCAGTTTGTCTTGTATATATAGCTTGTATAATCTGAATAAATTCTGTTCCTGCCTCGGCTTTCCTCAATGTTTCCATTACAAAAAGCAAATTCGGATTGTCAAATGCCTTCTCTGCATCTAAAAAAATCAAAGCCATTACCTTTTCTGGATGTGCTTCATAATATTCTATTACATCCAGAATGCATCTCAAGTTGTTTTTTATTTGTCTTTTAGGTAGAAAGCCTGCTTGGTCCCTATGTACAGTTCTTGCCAATATGCTCTTTAGTCTTTCCATTATAATAGAGGCAAATATCTTGTAATCTGTGTTTAATAATGAAATTGGCCTGTAGTTCTTAATTTCTTTTTCATCCGTATTTGGTTCCATCCTTCTATCGTTCTCTTACATATCTCTTTCATTTGTGGAAGACGTTGATCTTTGAATATCGAATAAAATTCTACTGGTAGACCATCCAGACCAAGTGCTTTATCTCTATTTTGTCTTTTTACAGCTTCCACCATCTCCATCATCATAATTGGCTGATTAAGTATTTTTCTTTGCTCCTCAGTAAATTTTTTAACTTCATGTTCCTCTGAGTATTGGTTTATTTGTTCTATATTAGTATCAGTCTTTCTATATTTGTCTTTGTAGAAGTTTTCAACTATATTCTTTAACTCTTGAATCCTATTTGCTTCTTCTCCATCCTTCTTTCTTAAAGTTTTTATATATGCTTTTTCTTTTTGCTGCCTAACTTGATAGGCTAGTCATCTTGTCTGTTTTCGTTGGCATTTTCAAAAAAAATTCTGTTTAGCAAAAGTTGATTTCTATGCTAATTCACACGAAAGAAGGCAGTTCATGTTATGTAGTAGCAGTTTAATCTTACTCCATCTTCCTGTCTCCACTGGCTTTTCCATTAGTCTCTCCTCCTATTCTTGAATTTCCTTTTGCAAATTTACATATTCTTTATTCTCTTCATATTTATTCGAGCAGCTTCCTTTATTAAATGACCTCTAACATATGTCTTGTATACATCCCATACAATTTTCATGGACATGTCAGGTTGAATATTTTCTTTTTAAAAAGTCATGGAACTCCTCCTGCAGTCGTTTTACTAGTTTCCTATCTTTCAATATCGAAAGATTTAAAGTCCATCTGCTTCTAGGTCTCGTTCCTTGTAACTCCAAAGTAATTGGGTTATGATCCGCATAAATTCAAGCCTCAATTTCCACTCCCAGCAAATCTTTAGTCATTGTGCTTGAAATCCAACACATATCAAGTCTTGACCAAGAGTCATGTCTGGCAGAAAAGAAAGTATATTGTTGTCTTTTTGGATTTCTCACTCTCCACACATCTATTAACTGCCATTCTTCTATTATCTGACAAAGTGATTCCAGAAATTCATTACGTCCTATTTTCTTCCCTTGAATATTCACTTTTCTATCTTCCTTCTTGTCAAATACCACATTATAGTCTCCAATTATGCACATTTCTTGGAATTCCTGTTTCGAGATGAGTTTTATGAAGGTTTTTATAGAATTTTTCCTGATATTGATTCGGTGCATATATTGACCTTGTAGCTTGTCTCTGTATAGCCACCATTAGAATTCTTCCATTCTGAGATGCAAATACTAATTCTGGTTGTAGATGTTCTTTAACAAAGGTAGCTAATCCTTTTTTCTTTTTTCCCCCATCTGAAGCTACAAACATTTTTCCTAGTCCTTTAATATTTAAGTGCTTATCATCTCATTTTCTTATATGTATCTCTTGAATGCAAATTATATCCACGTTTTGCTTTTTAAGTTGGTGGAATATTCTTTTCCTTTTCTGTGGTCCATTTAAGACATTGACATTCACCGAAATAAACTTTATTCTCCTTCTATCCATCTTGATTTTGATTCTGTTGTTCCCACCTGTCTTTTGCCCATTGCCTTTTATCAATTGGAGATCTCTTGAATCTAAATTTTCTCTGTCTTGGAGGTAATGCCAGTAATGCCATCGCCCCTTGGGGCTCCTCTTCTCCTTCTTTTCCCACTTCTCCTTCTTCTCTTTCTTCTTGATCTTTTGACAGCTCTTCCCCGTATGTCTTCAGAAAGTCCATCGCCTTAAAAACTGAAGTTATGCTGAATCTTTTCTCTCTATCCACAAAAAATTGTCCTTCAGGCAATATCCATCAGTAACGTACATCGTTGCTCCTCAACAGCGCCATCAATTCTGCATATTCCTTCCTCTTTTCTCATACCCTCCATGGAATTTCTTTTAGACATTTATCTAAGCTTCATTCATCATCAAAGGAGAGGCATTTACTTCTTTCAATATTTTATCTCTTACCACTCTCTTATGAAATCAGATTTGCACTTCTCTTGGAACTTTGAACTGCCTTGCATATGCTGAGTTCATTCTAACGGGCATATCTATCTCTTGTTACATCAATCTCTCATCTTCCATGTGCAGTTGTTCTGCCCGTAGCATAGCCATTTTATTCATCAGGTCTTCCTCTTTCTCTTCCGGTACATTATGGAATCTTAGTATGAAAGCCGCTCTCTCCACCTGCAGTCTTATAACATCTTGCTCTAGGGTGATCTGTTTCTCTTCATTTTCTTGGGTTTTCCTTTCAATTTCCTTAGCTTTACCGTCCATGTTTTCCATTGCAGTATTCAATACCATAATTTTTGTGGTATTTTCTGTAATCTGCTTTTGCACTGCTTGCAAACTTTGTGAAAATTGCACAGTAATATCCTTTATGGCATTTTGGATTGGCTCTACAGCTTGAGGAATTAGATCTCTAATTACTTGGATTGCCCCTTTAATGGGATCCACTGCTTATGGAACAGAATTTCTAATTTCTTCCATAGCAGCCTTGATGGGCTCTACTACTTCAGTAATTGTACTTAGGATAGTCAACTGCACCAGAGCTTGCATTTCTTTCTGCATTTCTTTTTGCATTTCTTTCTGTGTAGGGCCTCCCAATTTTACTGAGGCCAAACTGGAGACCCCTGGTGAAACTACCGAGGATTTCCTCCCTTGTCCGGGTAGATTTGACATATTTGCTCCCGAGAACTTCCCTTTTAATTTAAATTCAACTATTTCAAACTTGTATCCCACCTTTTATTTAATGAATTTATAATCTGCTTCCTTTTTTTAATCTCACCACTACCCAATGTTTGCCCAGCCTTTGTATATATTAGCAGATAGTTATTTGGATTATTTGAATTAAACAAAATTTGGCTGTACGCCCAGAATTTTGTTAGTACTGTCATCTTATTATTTACTAAACCCTCTTAAAAACTGGCTTTCTGCCCAGACAATGCCCAGACAGTGTTTACAAATATCTCACACCAGTATTCTAATCTTCCCCTTCTTTTCCCTTTTCTCTTTTCCACAACAATTTTAACTCCTTATTTTACCAATTATATAGTCCCCAGAAACAGTCTCCCTAGCTTATTTCAGGCCACCACTTAACACTATACAGTATCGCTCGACTTCCAGATTGGCAAGCTGACGGCAACCATTCTCCCTTCTCTTGGGGGAATGGTCTGCAGACCAGCAGGTAGAGAGGGAGGGCGATCGTATGCTCTCCCCCAGGGTTCAGGATGAGCCCTGAGTCAGGGGGCACTGAGGTTCACCCCCCGGCTTCTAACCTGGGGGTGGGGGTGTCCCTTTGCCCCGACAGTCTCCCTGCTGTGTTCCAGTAATAGCCGAGGCTTTGCGTACCGGGAACCAAGCGGATGGTGATTAAGCTGTAATTAAGCGACTGGCTGAATCAGGTTTTTTTTACTGAAGAAGTGTGAGTACAAGTTAACAAAGCACCAGAGGGAAGAATACATTCTCCCAAGCATGGGTGGGGGAGACAATGGTAGACCCCCCCATGGAGGACTAGATAAAGGAAACTAACATCGGAGAAATGGAAAATGAAGGGACTGTGATGGAGGAATACTGAGAGTTATGAACTGAGCAACACACAAGCAAATATTTGGGACTTTAAAAACAGCAACTGAAAGCGTTTTATATGGCTAGCTAGAAATGGCTAGAAGGAAGAATTAGAATCTCCTTTAAAGACTGTGAACATCATAGTGCGAGACTGAGTTGGAATAAAATCTCCCCCTTCCCCCCCGGAAAAGAAGCGGGGGAAAGGGAACTCCCTCCCCCCGCATAACAATGTAATAATATAAAAATGATGATTTTTAAGGGATAAGGGGAGAGAAGAAGAAGCATAAATAGAAAAGAGAGAAGTATTGAATGGAAATGGAAACTTACATTAGCTTAGGAGTGTTTTCTGAGTGATGGCTGGAAATGAGGCAGAATCCATCTTTAGCAGGTGGAGGGGGGGAAATTCCCCCTCTCGAAAGATAAAGAGACTGTACAAGCATCGGAAAGTAATCTTTTTAGACACTGAAGAACCCTCTTTCTTCTTAAGGAAACTTTAAATATCTCTGTAAGTGGTGACTGGGAAAGGCTGAAGGTTGAAGGGGGGGGAGAAGCTCCCCTCCGCTTAAAAAAATAACTCGGAATGAGCTGGAAATAAGGCTGATTAATTTAGAGAACTTTTAGAGGTGGTGTAAAGATCTGATGGATTTATGGGACCCTGGCGACTTGATAATAAAGAGAAGATAAGCAAACTTTAGACTTTGAAGTGCTCCCTTCAATATGGCATCTGGTCTTGCAGTTAAAATTAAAACGAAACTGAATCTTCATTAAGAACTTGAAAGTAACTGGAAGTTGGATGAGACAGCAATGTAGCTATGTTTCTCCTGTGATAAGCGGGGGGGAGGGGAAACTCTCCCCCTTAAAAATAAAGTTATTATATATTTTTATGGGGGGACAAAGCTAATAGAAGGTTGGGTAAAAGGTGGATATGCTTTAATAATAATGGACTTTGAGTTAAAGAAGGCTGAGGAAGATTCTATAGTGTAGAGCCCTCTTTAGAGATGAGATTTTTGGCTAAGGGGGTGTGTTGGGAAAAATTAAGGGAAAGGGTTTTTACAGAAATTGATAATGAATGGTTAAATTAATTTTAAAAGGATTTTATTAATTTAGGCTAACTCCATAAAAGGAAGAGGGAAAAGGGATGCTATCTGATGTATATGGAGGTTCCAGTTTGTCTGTCTTTCTTTTCTTTTTTAATAAGAGGGTAAATGGAGAGCTTTTTCTTTGAAGAGAATCATGTTTAAGCCTAACTTGGATGTTCTTTAATAGCGGTATTGAAATGTTATTAGATTCCACATACTGACTGAAAAAAATTCTAAAGAGTTAGAGGGGCAGAAAGTAACAGGCAGAAATTATTGCAATGAGATGATGATAGTGCCTGATGTTTGTATAGAAGAAATGTTAGTGTATTGCAGAAGTATACTCCAAACAGTCTGTATGAGCTAGAGCTTCATAAGCGATGTACTCAAATGTCACCTTCGAGGTTAACAACTGAAAGTTTTTATCTGTTAATGCCACATATGTAAGCACTATATACAATCACCACATTTTGGATTTTCTTTCCTATCTCCCCCTCTTGTAGTTATGTTTGTTAGTACCCCTCCCCTTTTCTGTAGACATTTAGAAAATGCAATAAAAAACCCCTTCGGGGGGATTAAAAAAACAAAACACTATACAGTATCCAAGAAGTATCCAAGAAGCAGTACATGCTTTAATCCTCTGCCCTGCCCCCAGACGGTTGAAAAATTGAGTATGCTGCACAGGGGCTCCAGATGTCACCTGTTCTTCCACCGTGCCCCAACAGGGTTAAAAAATTGATAGTGCTGCAGAGGGGCTCCCCCCAAAAAAAGAAAAAAAAAAAAGAACAACCTTTCTTTCACCCTACCCCAGCTAGGGTTAAAATTGAGTGCACTGCAAGGGGTCTCCTATGCCTTCTCCATCAAGTATCAGCTTCTCTTTCCACTCAGACACCTCCTCCTCTTACACAGAGAATAAAGCAATCACCAGCCTCCTCTTTCCAAGCTCAGGGATAGAATGAGATTTATAACTAGTGCTTCTTCTTTCTGCCACTTTTCAGATAGAAGTGCTAATGGTACCTGAGCTCTATGTATAGAAGAGGTTTGTTTCTCTGACAATCTCGCCCTGCTCTGTTTTACAAGCCTGCCACTAATCAGGTAACTTGCTTGTTGGCCACTTTTTGCAGGGGGAGAACCCACCCTTCTTCGCTACTCCCTCAGGGCTAACTGTTACAAGTTATCCTTTTAAGCCAAGTCTGTTTGAATGAGAGTACTCACAGGAGCACTTTTTAGGCTTGGGTTTCTCTTTCCCCCCCTCCATGCAAGAGCAACGGCTTTGCTCATAGGAATGAGCCCAACTTTGGATCCTGCATTGGGGGTGATCCAGTGTAGCCACTCTCACAGGTGCTGGATCAAGCCCCTTGCTGCCACCCACTCCCTTCTTCAAAAGACCCCTTTAAGAACCAAAAGCACCAGACGCACTTCAGATGCATCTGTGCTGCCGTGCTGCGCCTGCACTCTCTATAGACATGCATATTGAATGTACTGGGGGGAGGAGCAGCAGCAACAGTCTCTGCCTACTCCAATGTACATAGGTTCATTAGAAGGCCTGCAAAAAGTCTACATATGTACAGGGTGTGTGTATAGCTTTTTTGCCAACACAGTTTGTAAACATGCCTTTTCTAAATGTGCGGAGAAAATCTTGCACATAAACATAATTGCATACTCATTTAGAATCTGTGCAGAACTTTGTGTGTAGGTTGGTAGTTGCTACTACATCCCCTTCACTGTATTTATACTTACATGGATTGGAATCTGGAAAAGACTATGACCAAGGAGCTCCGCTGCCGTCACGCCTCCCTTTGCCCTGTTTCCATTGGTCAATTTCTCAGTCGAAGCCGCACAGCTGCGTTTTGACCTGTGGCTTTGTCTGATTTCCCCCACAGTTTCGTGATCCTGGTTTTTGAGGATCACAAAACCGTGGGGAAAATCGAGTGAAGCCATGGGTCAAAATGTGGCCACATGGCTTCGAGTGGGAAATTGACCAATTGAAATGGGGCAAAGGGAGGTGTGATGGCGGCGCAGTTCCTTGTGCGAAATCGGTCTATGATTCTCATGAACACTAGTACTTTCTTGGTAAAGTGTGTTCCTATTTGTAAAGCTTCATAAAATTTCATAGAACTTGGGACCTTTAAGTAACACATGGAATATAAGTAACTTTTTTCAGCATTCATAGGAACGCATGTTTTTCATATCAAATATTCATTTCTCCCCAGATTTAGAAGAAGTGTTTACTAGAAGATGACACAGATTTTAAACAGAGCCATATTCAGTTAGGGAGAAAGTACATGTTTCTCTGAATTTTCTTTTCATTAGTACATTCTGACAGCTTTCATTTGTACAGTCTTTTCATCAGAAATTTTGAATTGCTTTACTGTTCTAATTTTGTGTTGTTTCTTGTTTATAGCTGAATTTTGAAAGCAGTGAGGGTTTGTTAAGATTCAGAAATGTTTAAATATTTTATTCAGCAAGATAACACTGGCACAGCATGAGTCATATGAAGGAGCATTAGTGGCATTTGCCACCTTAAATTAAGTTAACCTGTACATAGACTATTTAAAGATACCTGCATAAAAACCTACAAGCTATCATGGGAGATAAATGTATAAAACTGGTTGTAGTAAAAATACTGAATTTATTTGTTTGTAATGTATTAGCTGATTTTCAGACTGATATTCAAGTATGTGAATTTATAAAGAAAAGCAATAATAAAGTTCATCTTCTTTTCATTAGAGATAAATGGCAAAATCTGCCAGATATGAACCATAGGTCTTTTCTTTCCTTTCCTTTCCATTCCTAAATGCCATGATGTTCAGGGAAAACACTGCAGGATTAGTCTTCATTTGTGGAGGGGAAAATTGGGAGTATTTGTCAAGGTTGGTCTCAGAATCTTAGAGTTGAAGAGGCTTTACGGCCCTTCTCATCAAACCTGGTCAGTGCAGGAAATCCACAAAAATGTCTGTCCAATCTCTAATTGAAGATCTCCAATGATAGCAAGCTTACTTCCCCAGGTAATTGGTTCTATTGTCAACATGATCTTACCATTCAAAAACATCTAACTCCAACCAGTTTGCTGTTGTTGGTTTTTGCTATCAACTCGCAGCTGACTTATGGCAACCCCATAGGGTTTTCAGGGCAAAATGTGTTTGGAGATGGTTTTTGCCATTGCTTAACTCTGCATCACAAACCTAATATTCCTTGGAGGTCTCCCATCCAAATACTAACCAGGATCAATCTTGCTTAGCTTCTGAGATCTGGGAGATCAAGCTAGCTCAGGTTATCCAGGTCAGGGACCAAGTGGCACTACTGACAAATTAATTTTAATTAATTACTGTGATATAAACCATTTTGAGAATTATTTTTTAGCTGACAAACATTTATATTTAAATGAAATAATGGTAACAGTATAGTATGTTCTGGAAACATATTTGGATGCTCATAGTTTTCCACATAAAGTCCATGCTCATTTGCAGTGTGCAGTAGGGAAAATGTTAGGCATAAGGTGAAATCAAGTACAGTGAATAATTTAACCTAGGACTAAGTAGATGTTACCATTTCCTTTTTAATATATGTATGTATATTTTTGTCAATGTACATTTTAACTTGCAATTTATATGGTATTTATGCATATGGTGCAAGCATTTAAAATATACTGCATATATTATGTAATGAAAACAAAGAATCATAGGTTTGACTAGAAAATGGACAAGCAAAAGTGAAACATGTTTTTTCATAGGGTTGAGGAATTAAAAATTATCCATAATTTATCCATGCTACATTCATGTTATCCAAATCAATCCCCATGTCAGGATATGCATGCACAAGTGCTCTCCGCACATACAACTAAGACACAAATTCCAGAGGATCTTTTGAGTCTGTTGTAATAAGCCTGTAATAAGCCACCCAGGGAAGAAAAGAGAAGTGGGGAGCAGATCTTAAGCAGAAAGTAACTTTATTGACCTAACCAATGCAACAAGTATGCTGCCTTTCCAGAGAACCTATTCAAGTATTTATTTTTATTTATTCATTTGCTTTGTATCCCACCCTCCCTGCCGAGGCAGGCTTCAGGCAGCTTACACACAATATGTTAAGACAGCTAAAAACACAGAATTAAATAAAAGCACAACAATATAATAATAAAACTTATCTTAAATAATAAATTAATAAAACCTTGCACTATGATCTATAATTTCCAGCATGGGTCTCTTATAAAGAGGACTATGAGACAGCAACAACAACTCCAGAAATATTTACAGCTGTATTTTATATACATATCTATACACATGCAAACACAAATTCAGCAATCAGGCCACTTTCACTAAAACCGAGGAAATGGTTAAAACATTATCCTCTGAGCTTGCAGCAACAATGGAAGACTCAAAGTATGAGTCACTGGACTAGTCAGAGGGAATCAAGACAACCTATTAGTTTTAGGTTTTGCAGCACTACAAGTATAGAATCAGAGTTGGAAGGGATCTCCAAGGTCATCTAGTCCAACCCCTTTCCCAATGCAGAACATTCGCAAATACCTCTTCCCACACTTTCAGTGACCCCTACTCTATGCTCAGAAGAGGGCAACCCCCCCCCCCAGTCAAATTGGCCTAGAAAAATTGCTCCCTGACCCCAAAGGGGTCATCAGAATTTCCCTGGGCATGTCAGAAAGGGCAAGAGATCTAAGCACTGAGGTAACCCTTCCTGCCCTCCCTCTCATGATCTGCCTAAGTTCACAAAATTAGCAGTGCTGCCAGATACCCATCTAGCATCTGTTTGAAAACCTCCAGAGAAGGAGAGCAGGTGAAGAAGATAATGCACAAGTAGCACTTTTGTGCAAATATCATTATAAATAAGTAGTAGTACGAGGGAATTTGTTAAGCTGAAAAGGAGCATGCTGTGTCTTTCTTATGACAACAACATTTAGTTGGGTCTATTAACACCCTTCCTGAGATACTGAAGGTGTGTGAAGGTGTACAGAGATACAGACACAAGAGACAGCTGAGTCAACTTTAGCTTAGCTTCTGTGGGCAGTATTCTCTAATGTCTATGTCTAGGGTTGCCAGGTCCCCTGGTCAATCTAGTGGGGGATTTGGGGGGCATTTCAGGGGTGGGTGAGGATGCCCCCAAGCCCTGCCTCAAGCCATTGCCACCCACAGCCATCCCCTTCCTGCTAAAAGATTTAAAGGGCTTCAGCTGATTGGCGGGGAGTATGTGGCTCACTGACCAGCTGGAGGGCCCTTTAAATATTTTAGCAAGGAGGGAGAGGGGCTGTCACTGGCCACAGCTCCATCAGCAAAAAGACCTTTTAAAACGTCTTTAAAGGATTCAGGCCCACAAGTGGGACTCAGGGGCAGTTTTGAGACCCCAGGAACAGAGGAACCCCTGCCCAGACCTGGGTGCTGGTAACCCTATCCATGTCTGGTACCAAAAGGCACACTCCTAGACTTACCTGGGCTAGTGGAGTATCTTGGGTGGGCAGCACAGGCCTAACAGTTGCTGGAACAATGACAGAGAGCCTCCAATGAAATCCCCATCTGAGAGCAGACAAAGAAAGGCTGGGTGGGTGCAGTACAGAGAGGAGACAGTGCTGTGCTTCTAAGCTATGCCTACAAGTAATCACTCAGATGGGGCCAGCACAGGCCACAGGAAAGGCCCTCTAATGTAGCAGAGGAAGGAGAGGTGCAAGAAAGGAAGGTCTAGGCTGGGAACACAAGCACCTCTGTTACTCATATCCAGAAGGACTGTACCGTTTTTCATTGAGCTTTTAATGAACCCAGGGCTGTTACACCCACAGGAAATCCTTTAAAAGGCAGGAATCCGGGTAGCTGGGGAGAATGGGGAGAACTTTTGAACAGGAGATGACATAGTTTCTCCTGAACAGCTGAGGTTTTGTCTGCAGGCTGCAGCCTGCTGAGAATGGGTGATGGAGGATGTAGCCCTGGACTCTATCCCTTGGGAGTTGGAGCCTGACATCTAGTATCCTAGAATCATTCTTTGCTGCTGAGAGTCTGGAGTCACTATTTGGATTAAAGGTGTCTGCTTTGATGTTCTTTTGGGTCATGCATGAGATTTTAGAGATCCCTGATCATGGCTGTGGTTGTAAAAAAATGAAGCATTGGGTGGCATGTGCAGAATCATACTTTGAGGCCTGATCTTGATTGTAGATGAACTCTCTCCCTGCCTTACCTGTTGAGGGTATCTTTTCTTGAGCCTGTTATGTAGCAGTGATGGTAGAATTTCAGGTAACTGTGTATCTTTGGAGACTGGAGGGAGGGTACTTTTGAGAAAGAAAGTAATAGTAATCTGCTTTTTCAACATGTCTGATTAGTCGTTTAGTTTCTGTGCATTCTATTTTTTGTGCACAGAAACTTTTTACCTGGGTTCCTATCAACAAAGTACTCTAGATAGGAGGGGAGAAAGATGTCATCAATCCTCCCTCTAAGCTGTGGAGTCTTGTGAGCAAAAATTCTACTTTATGAGCTACTGGCATTAAAGTTGTGCGCAAACAATTTGGCTGCTGCATAAATTAGTTTCCTCTGGAGCAACCCTTGCTCAGATAAGACAAAAATGTGTGAGCCAGAAACTAAAAAACTGAGTTAGCTCACACTAACTCAACTTAGAGGGAACACTGGTCATTGTGTATCTTTATGTGTTTCCTGTCTGGGGCTTGTATATAGCTGCTGATGTATGGCAGTTAGTCAGAAATGCATTTTCTGTTGTGACTTGGAGGGTGAGGAGGAAAGTGGGGCAATTGCCTGGAATTCTCCATTGACTCCAGTTCCACTTGTTTAGAGATACAATGTTATTGTTGCAAGAGACATTGCCTTTTACTCTTGAGTAGCCCCAAAGCAGGGGTGCCCTACTTTCTAACCTGAACCAAAATCCCCAAATGCCAAGCACCCTCAGCTTGAACCACAGAGTCAGGCTGCCAATGCTTTGCAAAAAAAAAAGGATTTCATATTCAGGTGGCAGGCAACCTCAGAGAAAGTCTCCAGTCTTCCCCCTCCACCCAGCAGAGATTATGCTTATGGAATGACAATGAGTTCCAGAGGTAAAGGCTTTAGAAGCCACCTAGCACTCTCCAGCACCTCACCCAGCCCTTTTGTGTCCTATGTGTAAATTCTTTGTCTTTCCTGCCTCTGTCCCTCAAGATACTGGGATAAACCAATCAATCATTCAAATGTTTAGCAGTCCTTCCTGATGCTAATCAGGGATGTCTCCCACCTTTTGTCTACCCTGGCCAGGATCATTAGTAAGTCAGATAATCCATTTAACTAGCTACCCAACACCTGGCTTCTATTGTTAAAATCAGACCCTGCCTCTCTGGAAGCTCATTGGTCATACCTAAGGTCTGCCCCTACTGGCATCACACACCCCTGGGACTCATCATTGGTCCAGGTAATCTATTGTTCTCACCTGAGACCAGCCCCCAGGGCTGCCCACTGGCCTGCATTCTTTGCCAGTGCCTATATCCCAGCACATACATGGCCTTAGACCGTGTTTTCTGCCATGATCCAAGATGGCAGTCCACCCCCAGACTCTGAGTTTGGGCCACTATCATTTCTTCATGTACCTCTGCGCATCTGAACAGGCTGTATTACCCCTCTATAAGCCATCAACCACCTCTGTCTCCTTAGTGCTATATTGTGTGAATATTGTTTGTATGGTTGAGAATATTTAGTAAAGAAATCATTATTTTAGCCACCCAGTTTCTGTGTCTGCTCCTGGGTTCTTGGGAATTCTAACTCTGGTATACACAAGTCAGATCCTATGGATAAGCCAATTGCATATTAATAATTATAATTCCCCATCTTTATTAAATAATAGAGCAATTTGGCTAACATTATGATGGCATAAGCAGTACAACTGACCACTGAGTACCATAGAATTCTCACTAATTCACCCCTACACACTAGTACCAAATCCTAATTCACAGTGATAAGTGCAAATACATTAGTTTATTGGTATGTTGATTATTCTCTCAATATGTTTATAAACAAATGATATGATAACTCAAGACAAGTGGAAAAAATAGCCACCATTTATACCTAAACTGTCATCTACTTATCTAATCAAGGAAGGCAGAGCTAAAAATAGCAGGGTAGATATAAAAAAATTGTGTGATGCCATATATATATATTAGAAGACTGACATCACCATTTAATCACTTTTTAATTAAAAAGGAACAGGCAAGTAACATTCAATAAGTGAAAGAATTATTGCCATGCAAATAGTTTGCATGTTGGTGAGTTGAATCAAAGCACTCATTTTGAAATGAAACTGGAAAGGATTCAAATCACTACTAGAAATACAAGCCTATTAATTTGCTGGTGCACAAAGTATTGAGGCTACAAAATAAAATAAAGACTTTAATAGGACATTTTAATGAGGGCTTTAATAGGTATGCATATGATAAGCAAGGGATAAAGCACTTGCCTAATTGTCCACATTAGGATCTAGGCAGGGAGTTGTGTCAGTTTGCTACATACATTCAGTGGATTTCTTGCTTTTCTTTAGTCCCCATTCATTTCCCTGGGTTGTACTGCCTGAACCCTGCTGCTTGATATGATATGGGTGAGGGAAGGGGAGGATTAAGTCTTCTGTTAACTCTCATATGTGTGGAATCCTGTGGAACAAGAAATCTGGGGTAGTCATGGAGAGGTATAGAAAAGAGTGAATAATATGGATTTCCACTTCTAAAGCCTTGGCAGGAATACTATATGGGTTGTATATAGGGCCAAGGAAGCATGGATTCAGGAACATTTGCTGTGCAGTCAGTTGTGTGTAAAAAATGTGCTTTTGGGTTGTGGAATAGGGTCTGCATTCTGAAGCAGAAAGAGCACTCATTTTCTAGGTTCTTGGAACCAAGACAGTCAAGCAATGAAGAACCCTTCTGACACAGGGCTATTCTCACTTAAGAAATCCAATCTCTAAGAATCTGCTGTCTAAACTCTCCCCTACTTTCCACACCTTCTCATAAACCAGTCTTTTCTCTGGTTTCTGACTGCTTTTAACCCTTAAACCCTATACTAAATTAAAGTTCCCTACTGCTGATACACCTGAATGTAGCCCAGCAAAAACCCAATCCAACATACCTCTCCTCTTTCTTAAGAGGCACAGCCCCCCCTGCACAAAAAATCTCTGCCTTAGATGCCCGTAGTTAATTTAATGCTTATGTAGGAGCATTTCCCATAAAACCACCAGCAGCTACCAATACAACAGCATAATCCAATATTGTGTTAGATACCCCCATTCAAGGCCATTAAGGTCATTGAGTTGCCTCAGGGACACTGGGATCCATTTCTTCATATATATATATATATACAGGACATCTAATCCTCTGAGATTTTGTTCAGCAGAATTTCACACCTGGATTGTGAACAATGCTTTTGCTTTGAATTGAAAGGTTAGTCAGATTACTACATTTCTAATACTTTATAGGTAGATATCACGAATGAACAGTTAGAAATAGTCCAAAGGTTTAAAAATCAAAATTGTTCTTGAACGATTGATTGGTAGTTGATGTACACCAGATTTCCCATCCCATTCTTCACAGACCCTTCATTATACCCCTTCCATTTCCTATACTCAATATGATAACAGGATGTGGCAGCCAGGCTGCTGTTGGGGGCTGGATTGTATCACCCATGTTGCCCTCCTGATCCTTCTCTAGAACTCAGATCCATAACATGCTAAGGGGTGGGAGGAAAATGCCTCATTTGGAAATGCAATATGCGATGTTGTTGGGTAATTTAGAAGATGGTACATTACCCCAAAAGTAAAATAAGAATGATCCAGTTTTGAAAAATTAAATGTTTATTTTAGCAAAACACCAAAAAATCACTAGAAAAGTTATCATGAGCTAGCATAAATAGGAATCATCTTGCAACAGAACTCCAGGAATAAATTCTCGGCTGCCTAATCCACATACGCTTCTTGTATCTTTATAAAGCACACTGAAGGAACAAGAAGAGTAACACTCTCAAACAATGAAAACAGCATCACTTATACTTCTACAGAGTTGTTAGAGATTGTCATCTCTTATTCCCTGCAATCTTATGACCAGTAATGGTGCATGCACAAAAAAGATCCATTCCACACTGGTCTTTCCGTCCTTGGTTTTCCTCCCGTTAGTTCTTGCCCCTCTCAGAAACTTGTTAGACTACTGGAACATCAACTTTTCCCCTCCAGAATCAGGCAAAGTATGCCCTTCTCTTTTTTCCTCTTCTTTATCCCTTCTTTAATACAACTCCCTCCCCTCAAACATGGACCAGTCCCCTCCACTCACCCTTCCTCCAACCCTGAGCTTCTACGAATACAGCTGTTTTTGTCTGCTATCTCCTCAAGGCCCAGATCTCTCTTTGTCATGCACTATACATACATACATAGGTGGGTTTTATCTAAAATCAATTGAAAAATACACTTAGAACATAAACTAAAATATGCTTGTGCTTAGATAATACATAGTGGCCTTTGGAAAAATATATTGCTCATATGAACTGCTTCTTAGAAATAAAGGCTTTTAAATAAGATACTATAATTTTCCTTTTCTTTTCATCTCCTTTTTTGTGTCTGTTTTTTAATAGTTCAATAAAAAATCAACTTTATTTCAACTGTCTTATTTCATAAAAGATTTCATAAAGGACCCCTCATCCAGGATGGGGGTGACTTAAATGCTGAATGTCTGTACTTGTCCACTCTGTTCCTTGGGTAGCACCCTTGATCTGAAAGATCTGCACTGGCTGCCTGCCTATTTCTGGGTGTAATTCTAAGTGTTGGTTCTTATATTTCAAGACCCTAAATTGGCTTTGGGCCACAATATTCAAAAGGCTTCCTTTAATATTCAATATTCAAAAGGCTTCCTTCTCCCATACTTTCCATCCCTCCAGTGAAGATTCTACTAACATGTTCTTCTTTCTGTGCTCCACCTGCAGAAGTGGAGTAGGTGACAACCAGAGAAAATACTTTTTCAGTGGTGGTGCCTTGCCTGTGGAATGTCCTTTCACTTGAGGCTTGCCTGTCATCCACCCTACTGTCATCTAGGTGACAGACAGGATTGCCAGGTACCTGCCTGGAATCCTCAGAAGACTTGGGGGGGGGAGCTTGAGGCATGGGGAAAAGAGGAGGAGGAGGAGATTGGACATTCTAGGATGTGACATTCTAGGATTTTGCCAGTCTCTAGACTGGCAAAATCCTAGAGTGTCAGTGATGCTCCTTACATCAATGATGTCTTTCTTCACATTTTCTCCTGCTGAGTGGCATTCAAGCAGCAGCGGGGGCCAGGAGGCAGTGGTAGGATAACCTGCCATAGCAGGTAAGTTGGCAACTCTAGTGGGGTAGGAGTTGTGTTTATGAATTTCAATGGCTTCCCTATCAGGTTACCATGCCAGATTACACAGGGAAGCCATTGAAATTCATAAACATAAACACAATTTCAACAGGAAAGAAGAGAGTTTAAAAATAAATAGGCATGGTTTCCAGTCCTAAAAAACACAAAATACTCTACGTCTTACAACAGCACTACAGATAACATTAGAATTTCAGCAGCCAATCCATATGCAAAAGAACCTCCTCAGGAAAGCTCCTCCATTAGCACGTCACAGCCTGGGAAACTCCTACAAGATAATGATTCAGCCCTACCCCACCTTCCTGAGTAGATATAAATTACCTGCCTACCATTTTTCTTCTCACATTGACACAAACAGTACTCCATCTTTTTGTGTTTTAGATCAGAGAATGTCAGTCACAGCTACTGGTGAAATGCCAGGTACTACAATGCCAAGACCACGGCCAAACACCTCAGAAAATCTACAACAAGCAATGTAAGTACTTTTATCTTGATTCTGCAAGAAACATTTCTCTAGAGAATGCTGGAACTATGTCATCCATCTGAATGTGACCTCTATTCTAAAGGGATTTACACCTTAAAATTTAAATTTCTCTATTTAATGTCTCAAAATATTCTGACAACAGATTTCCCAGTTAAATGAATTTATTTATCTGAATAGCTAATAGTGGGAGGCGGTTGGGTGGGATGTGCCATACAAGACTAAAATGTGTCATTTATGCCAGGTGAAGTATAATCAGGGGTCTTTTGGGGGGGGAGCTCACCGGAGCGCAGCTCCGGGATCTCAGGAGCCAAGCCCCGCCCCCAGCCGGCGTCCCGGGGGAGTCTTTCAGGCAGCCGAATGTCAATTTCAGCTCTATTATACCCTATGGGCCATTGAAGTTAATGGTGAAAACATAGGGTATATTCTGGGGGCTGGAGGGGAGGGGGTTTGAAGGAGAGGCTCCAAACTCATAGGGTGGCTGATGGAGCCTCTCCCCAAGATACCCACCAAGTTTCAAGAACATTGGATCAGGGGGTCCAATTCTATGGGCCCCTCAACAGGTTGCCCTATTCCCTCCATTGTTCTCTATGGTGGGAAAAAAAGTTTTTTTTTTCCCACCATAGAGAACAATGGAGGGAATAGGGGCAATCTGTTTGGGGGCCCGTAGAATTGGACCCCCTGGTCCAATGTTCTTGAAACCTGGTGGGTATCTTGGGGAGAGGCTCCATCAGCTATTCTGTGAGTTTGGAGCCTCTCCCTCAAACCCCCTCCCCTCCAGCCCCCAGAATATACCCTATGTTTTCACCATTGACTTCAATGGCCCATAGGATATAATAGGGCCGAATTGCCGCCAAATTTCTTTCATTCCCTCCTTTCCTTCTTTCTTTTTCCTCTTTCCCTCCCTCTTCCCTTCTCTCTTTCTTTCCCAACTTCTTCTCTTCTCTTTTTCCTCCTTTCTCTGTTTCCCTCCTTCTTCCCTCTCTTTCTTTCCCTCCCCTTTCCTTCTCTTTCTTTCCCTCTTTCCTTCCTTCTTTCCTTCTCTCTATTCTCTCTCTTTCCTTCCCTCTTTTCTCCTTCTGTGGCCCAACTCTCATGAGGAGTTTAAACTTTAAATCCCTTCTCTCTTAGCTCCCCCACCCAGACCAGCTGGGGAAGGGAAGGGGAGGCTTTTGAAGTTGCTGCCCCCCATTTGCTTCCCCTTCTGACATCACTTCCTGTGATGTCAGGGGGTGTGGCATATGCTAATATCTTAATAGCTCATTAGCATACCATATGCTAATGAGCTCCTGCACCTGTTTTTTTACGAAAAGACCCCTGAGTATAATGATGGAGAAGTAGATATATCTGTAAAAAAAAGAGATTCCTTTCAGCCCTCTTAGGGGTGTCAGAATAAGTAGGCAACCCGCTTTCAATAAGAATGCATAAATGACAAGAAGCCATTGTTGAAGAAAATAATGCTGATTTGCCTTTTTCCCTTTCACAGATAACAGTTTTACAACCTCAGCTAGATAGGTAGTATTGCATATATTTTTACATGCTGAAATGATTATATCAATTGTATCTGTCTGGATGGGAAATAGTGACTTTTCCAGCAAACAGAGGATAACCAAATGAAGAGAAGTCACTTATTGGAGAAAAATGCTGCAAATTGGATATTTGTGAGCAAAAAATCTATATAGATAATAAACAATTGAAGACACTTAGTTGAAACACTTGGCATTGTTTTGCTGAACCAAGCCTAGGTAAAAGCAGGCTTCCCTTCTATGACAAAGGATATTTTATCATCCAAAGGAGATATTCTATCCTGTTTCTTTACCTTTTTAAAAAATTAACATTTTTTATTTTTATTTCAATACAGCAGATTAAACAACTAATTGTACAGATTGTCATAAACAGTTTTTTTAAATGCTGGCTTTTACAACAGTGTCTGTAAAAGAACTAGGTAAAGGTGACGATCAGTAAACTGCATATCAATAAACTTCAAACATTAACAAGGAAACAGAACAAAAGATTCCTATCATTAGTAACAATATAACCCATATAAATTACTAACAATAAAATCAATACAAAACAATAACTAAGCTTTCCTAAGATGCATTTATGTGTTTTTTTGAAAGTTTAATGTTACTCATTTTTAAGCAAAACAACCTTTCTTTTGATGTAAGGAGTGGATCTAGGTCCTGAAGTTTTTAAAACAAGGCTATCCAAAGGTGGGGGCAGATTCTTTCCCAATTCAGTTTGGAAACTATCTTTCCAGATGGAGACCTCCTCCATGTATTGCTTCTAGTTATTCTTCTATCCAAAACTCTGCCTTTTTTTTCAAAAAAGGAAAGACAGAATGTTTGGCTGGTGTTGATTGACCAGACTGAGGCTGTTTGTTGGGATTTAAAGAGCATGATGACAGATGACAACATCTGTCTTCCATGCCCCAGTAGTCGGCATGCCATGTTGCCCCACTTTGGAAGCAGAGTAATCAGGCAATGGGGAAAGTCTGGTATTAACAGATGCCAGTGCTTCCACTTCACTTTCCCAGACCTCTGAACTCTCCTGCCATGAAAGGAACCTGAAAGGAAAGTCTGAACTCCCAGATCCTTTTCTGCCACTGGGGGAGAAGCTGCACCAGGTTGTGCTGTCTGGTTGGTCTGCCCCACAACACATTAAACTGGTGCAATTAGAGGTATGCCCAGATCACAGCAAGCCTCCAGTGTGACTACAGCCTTAGATAGGGTTAAGCTATCCATAGCTGATCATGGGAACATGAGAGAAGCCAATGTTGGATGAGGCCAATGGCCCAACTAGTCTAACACTCTGTTACACAGTGGCCAAAAATACCAGGTGCTACCAGAAGGTCTACTAGTGGGGCTAGGACACTAGAAGCCCTCCCACCATTGCCTCCCCAAGCACCAAAAATACAAAGCATCACTTGCCCCAGACTGAGAGTTCCTATCTATACCTTGTGGTTAATAACCACTGATGGACCTCTGCTCCATATGTTTATCCAATTCCCTCTTGAAGCCGTCCATGCTTGTAGCTGCCACCACCTCCTGTGGCAGTGAATTCCATGTGTGAATTCACTTTGGGTGAAGAAGTACTTCCTTTTATCTGTTCTAACATGACTGCTCAGCAATTTCGTTGAGTGCCCATGAATTCTTGTATTGTGAGAAAGGGGGAAAAGTACTTTGGGGAAGCTCCTTTAGTCAGGCTTGTTAATGGATAAACAGGTTGGGGCTGTTACTGGGAGCACCCTCTTTCAATTACATCTAGCTCAAAAACTGGTCCCTTACCTAGATTCTGCGGAGCTGGCTATGCTTTTGATATAATAAACTATAGATTACACCAGGGGTCATTTTGTAAAAAGAGGTGCAGGAGCTCATTAGCATAACTCATTAGCATAATTTATTTGCATATGCCACACCTCTTGACATCACCAGAAGTGTGTCAGAAGGCAACGCCCACTGCTCAGGCTCCACCCCAAAAATCTCCAGGTATTTCCCAATTACCTGGAGAAAAACTGCTTCAAAAGCACAAAGAAAATTTGTGGCAGGGGATCAGCTTTTGTGAGCCACTGCTCTCATCTACAGATACTTCATGGCTGAAGAAATGACCAGTGACCCAGTTATGAACAGAGGCTACAGTTCCTGCATTTGCAGAAGTCTTACAGATATGGGCAACATCCTCCTCACTTGCTACCTACATGTAATGGTTGATGACTCTGTTTCAATGTATCTGAAAATGAGCACATGAACATGAAAGGTTATACCCAGAATTAAACTTTGTTGATCTTAAACGTGCCACTGAACACAAACTTTGTTCTTTTGCTTCACACCAACATGGCTACCCACCTGAATCTATGCAAACCAGAATTATTCAAGAGAGCTCTTCTACACAGGCAATAGGGTTACATTGTACAAAAGACTTCACAAAGTTACTTGAACAAATTATTAGGGTACACCCAACACCTCCTGTCTACACATGCTTAAG
This sequence comes from Gekko gecko, assembly GCA_029375565.1. NCBI lineage: Eukaryota > Metazoa > Chordata > Lepidosauria > Squamata > Gekkonidae > Gekko > Gekko gecko. The sequence goes on from JAPDNY010000007.1 coordinate 72,363,877, forward strand.
GTAGAATAGCAGCTCAATGTTTCATTAGTAGTGGTACCTAAGAATAACTGTTCCAGTGCAACAGAACAAAGTTTGAGTTCAGTGGCACCTTTAAGACCAACAGTTTATTCACATGAAAGCTTAGACCAAGAATTAAACTCTGTTGTTCTTAAAGGTGCCACTGGACTCAAGCTTTGTTCGGTACATTTTGTGTTTATTGACTGTTAACCTTTATTTAAGCTGGTTATAGCCTAACTCATTAGCTGAAAGAGAGGGAGGAAGGGAGGAAGGGAAGGAGGGAAAAGAAAAAAATGGAAAGAAAGGGATAGAAAGAAATGGAAGGAAGGAAAGGAAAAGAAAAGAAAAGAAATGGGGGAAAGGGAATGAAATGGGGGAAAGGGAAAGAAAATGAAAGTCTCTATGTTTGCTTTCCCCAAGTTCTAAATTCCCCCACCAGAAGTTAAAAAGGAGCTTGAAGGCTTACATTTGAAATGTCCTTCCTTGGCTGTGAGGTCCCAGGCTAGAGTACTCACTCAGCCACCCATTGTCCAGTCCATTCAACATATAAAAATGAAAGTGAAACGAGCTCCACCCAACAGGACCAAACTAAATCACACAGATATTAAGGGAAGAGCAGACTGTTCCATTACACATAGACATGTATACAAGAGCAAGACCCTTTGGGAAGAGTGAGAGACCAAGAAATATAATAAAATAATAAATAAATAAATAAATAAAACCAATTGAAAGCAGTGAAGGGAGAGATGGACTTCCTCCAGTATAACTACGAGCTGCGACAGGCTGGCTGGAGAAGGAAGAGGAGGCGGGGAGACATGCCTGCCTTCCCTGCTCGATCTTTTCCAGGTGCCTGTCAGGGGGAAACGAGGCTCGGGGAGAAAGGAGGGCATTTCTGACTGGCAGCCCTCCAGGCTGGCTGTAGACAGGAAGGGGAGCCCAGCAGACATGCCTGGCTTCCCTTTGTGATCTGCTATGAGTGCCCCGCAGCTAGAAGGTCCCCGCAGGGAAGCCAGGCTTTTAAATCTGCCCCCCCCTCCACAAAAGCGGAGCAGCTCAGGGGGAAAGGAGGGCATATCTACCTGGCTTCCCTTCCTGTCTCCAGCAAGAGACAGGAAGGTGAGCCCAGCAGACATGCCTGGCTTCCCTGCATGAGCTGCCCCATGGCTAGAAGGTCCCGCAAGGAAGCCAGGCTTTTAAATCCGCCCCCCCCCCAGTCTCTCCACAAAAGCAGAGGCTCAGGGGGAAAGGAGGGCATATCTGCCCAGCTTCCCTTCCTGTCTCCAGCCAGCCTGGGCCAGCTGTAGACAGGAAGGGGAGCCCAGTAGACATGGCTGGCTTCCCTGCCTGATCTTCTCTGAGTGCCCCACTGTGAGAAGGTCGCACAAGGAAGCCAGGCTTTTAAATCCCTACTCCCCAGTCTCTCCACAAAAGCAAAGCGGCTCAGGGGGAAAGGAGGGCATATCTGCCTGGCTTCTTTTCCTGTCTCCAGCCAGCCTGGGCTGGCTGGAACAGAGAGCCCAGCAGACATGCAAAGATTGTGCAGGGAAGCCAGGCATTTAATTCTCCCCCCTGGGGAGGGGGCGGGGCCTGGGCTGCTTACTGCCGGAGCGGTGCTCTGGGGTGCTCTGGCAGGAAATGACCCCTGGATTACACTATGGTGACATGATATATGTGGCATGGCCTTTGCAGATGTCTCAGAAGCTCCATTTGGTACAAAACACAGAAGTAAGTCTCTCTCTGAGGCCAGCCACTAGGAATACAGTCTATCAACTAGGAGAGGTGATAGATGGAAATCCTACAATGTCACCCAAACATCATGTTGCCATTTCAGTTTTCACTGGAAATGATTTCATGTGCTGGCATGACCCCAGTGAACCTGTCCCTGCCCTTAAATCCTTCTGGTGGGCTGCCAGCTGTGGCACTTTGTGCCATCTGTGCATGGCAACCCTAGTGTTAACTACATTGTCTACCTGTTTGATTCCGGACCCAATGCAAAGTGCTAGTTTTTACCTTTAAAGTCCTTCACACCCTAGTTCTATCATACTTCACTGAACTGCATCTCCCAGAATATTCCTTTGCTCTAGTGATGTTCTGCAGACAGCCTCCTTCTTAAGGTCCCTCACTTAGGATGGCTACAATGAGATCACAGGTTTTTCTGTAGTAGACCCAGTCCTTTGAAACAGCCTGTCAGAGTTGGTGAAAAGGGTGCCTTCATTTGTTATATTTAGAAAGTCTTTTAAGGCAGTCATATTTTATTTTTATTTTATTTTAGTTTTAGCATTTATATCATGCCCATCCTGTAAATGCGCTCAGGGCAGGTTACAACATTTTAATAAATACAATAAAATTTAAAACAGATTAAAACATATAAAAACAGATAGCAGTTGGTGAAGCATGAAATATTTTCAGATTTGGCTGAGAGACTGCTGAGCCTTTGGGTTTCAACTCTTGCATGCTTTTAAATTTTTCTTGAGTTCTTTTAAATTTGCAGTGTCTATTTTATCTTATTTAATCTTATTTAATTGTATTAATTGGACTGTACAATTTATATCCTTACAAATTAATTAATTTATATTATTTATAACCTGTACTCTCTCCTCAGCAATGGACCTAAGGTGGTTCACAAAATGCACAACATAGCATTAAAACTTAAGATAGATAATAAAACCAATAAATACAAATGAATACAATAAAAGATTCTAATTAAAATTTAATCAGTCATCAAGAAGAAGAAGAAGAAGAGATTGGATTTATACCCCGCCCTTTACTACCTAAAGAAGTCTCAGAGCAGCTTACAAACTCTTTTCCCTTCCCCTCCCCACAACAGATACCCTGTGAGGTAGGTGGGGCTGAGAGAGCTCTGACAACAACTGCTCTTTTTCAAGAACAGCTGTACCACAAGGTCCATTAGCAGGTTCAAGTGGAAGAGCGGGGAATTAAACCCGGTTCTTCCAGATAAGAGTCCACGCGCTTAACCACTACACCAAACTGGCTCAGTTTGTGTAGTATGTGCAACAGGAATATGAACTGGCTAAAGAAATGAGCCTTTCTGCCTGCCCTTTATATATTCTGTTCTTCTTCAGTGGGGTAAACCATTCAGAATGGTTAGGTCACACCTCCTCCAGCACTGGGCAGGGCTATACAAATTAAGCTGCAAATCTTAATTCAGGCTTCCTCCAGCCTGAATAGCCCTGCAGCTCCAGCAGAGACAAAGAGCCTTTGTTATGTGCACGGGCCACCACTAGGGATCCGCAGCTACACTGTGGAGCTTTGCTCCTCTGAACAATAGAACCTAGGATCCTAGTTCCTCCCCACATTCACCAGTACAAATTGGCAAATTCGAACCCCCCAATGGGACTGTAGGTGTGCTGGGGGTGGGTGTATATAGTTGGCCTTGCAGGGCCGTTTTGCAGTATTGTTGTGAAGTACCAATAAATGCATCACACTGCATGTCATTGTCTGCATCCTCCATGTGGCGAATCCAGTACTTTACAGCGATGATGAAGGTGGGATCCCTGGAGCAGGCCCGAGCACTGACCCTGAAGAAGCCACCACACCCTGCACCACTCCTGAGCAGCATCGCAACACGCCCAGCTCTTCCCATCTCTGCTCCCAGCTCTTCCCATCTCTGCACAAGGACTATGGCTGCTGCTCAGAGTAACATCGAAGTCTTTGGCCCCACACATCCCGAGCTCTGGGATTCATGGACGGACCAGCTTACATACCACCTCACATATGATGAGGTGACCGATGCAGTAAAACAAAGGAACCTCCTCCTAAGTTCCTGTGGCACCGCCACCATCAGGTTAGCCAAGAGCCTCCTGGCCCCAAGGTCCATCTGTGAGTGTTCATATGAGGAGATCATTAATTCCCTGACGAGGTACCTAACGTCCAAGCCCACAGCACTGGCCTGGCAAATGGACTTCCAGGGGTACCTCCAGAAGCCCAGGAAAGCGGCTGCAGCTTCCATGGCAGCACTCTGCCAGTTAGCCATGGAGTGCACCTTCACAAAAGTTGAGAAAAACCTCCTCATGCAGTTCACTTGGGGCATCAGCAATGGCAAGCTCTGCCGGAAGGTGATCAGCACCACTGAAATCAAGCCCAATGAGGATCTACAACTCGCCATTGCACATGAGGCCTTTTATCGAGACCAACCTTCGGCAGCGTTGCACCTCGTGTTTCCCGACTCAGCACCTGAAAACTCCGATGAGGAGGAGGTCTGTCTTGTCCGTCCTCCACGCTGCTGGAAACCACCAGGAGCCACCACCACGGGACCTTCCAGAATGGTCGCAAGCCGTGCCCTGTGCACCAGCTGCGGGGAGGTGCACGAGCAAAAAACATGCTGGTTCTGTGATACCATGTGCCACACATGTGGAAAACAGGGTCATCTTGCCTGTGTCTGCTGATCCAAAGGAAGCTGACACCACCAGCTGCCCACACCGTCAAGGCACCAGGCCGCCACCATCTACGAAACTGCCACTGAAACCTCCAACCTCTACCTTCTTACCAACCGGCCAGCGCTACAAGTACTATGCCTTCCAAACCTTTCTGCTACCCCAAAGATCCAAGTCCAGGTCAGGATCGAGGGGTCCCCCAGCGCCATGGAATTGGACTCAGGGTTGGCAGCATCCATCATTTTGGTGGACACGCTGAACAGACTTTGCCACAATGGGGGACTCCACCTATGTCCCTCACCTCTGAGCTTGGACTTTTGGAGGAATCCTGTTCCAATCTGGGGTGTGGGGACCTTCTGGGTGCAGTATCGGGGTTTCAAGGGTTCCCTGGACTTGATTGTGGAGGGGATCCTCGTTAGTCTTTTGGAGTAGGCCTGGTTCGTGCTGTTGGGCATCACAATTGGGGGGATCCATAAATGTGTATCACAGGACTTTGTAGAGGTTTGCGGGGAGTTCCCCACCATCTTTGATGGGGCCTTGGAATGTTATAAGGGCCCCCGGTTTCCCAGCATGGCCCCTATCCATATGCAATTCTGCACAGCTCCGCTCACACTCCAGCCCAAAATCGATGTGGAGCTGGACCGCTTAGTAACACAAGGGGTCCTGGAGCCAGTGTCACATGCCATTTGGGAGACACCAGTTGTGACCCCTGTTAAGCCAAATGGTGACGTCTGCTTCTGCGCAGACTATAATTGTACGTTAAATAAGGCCCTCCACAACCACTCCTATCCGGTCCCAGTTGTGAGCCACGTTCTGGCATCCCTGGCAGGGGCTAAAATTTTCGGAAAACTCGACCTGACGCAAGCCTATCAACAGCTGCTGGTTGACGAGGCCACCGCTACAGCCCAAACGATAGTCACACACAGAGGGACTTTTAAGGTTAAGAGGCTGCAGTTCAGCATGAATGTGGCCCCCAGGATCTTTCAACAATTAATGGACTCATTGTTAAAAGGGATCCTCGAGGTGATGCTGTTCTTCAACAATGTCCTCATTGCTGTGGCTACCCCAGAAGACTTCATGTCCCGCCTCCACACCATCCTGCACTGTTTTGACTCAGCTGGCCTCAAAGTGAAAAGGGAGAAATGCCTCCTCAGGGTTCCAGAAGTGGACTTTTTGGGGTTCAGTGTCGACATGTCTGGATTCCACCCTGCCAAGGACAAGGTAAAGGCCATTGTGGAGGCCCCGGCACCCATGTGTAAAGCGGAACTGCAGGCATTCTTGGGACTAATAAATTTCTATCATGCCTTTCTACTGCACAAGGCTGCAGTTGCTGAGCCCCTCCACCGCCTCCTGGACAAGTTGGCTCCTTGGTCCTGGGGCCCAAAGGAAGCAGTGGCATTCCAAGGAGTCAAGGTGTTGCTGATTTCAAACAATATGCTGGCATACTTTAATGAGTCCCTGCCAGTGGTCCTAGCATACAATGCCTCCCCCAACAGTGTCAGCACAGTCCTGGGCCACATCCTTCCCAATGGCTGGGAAGTCCCAGTGGCCTATTACTCCAGGACCTTGATGGTCGCTGAGCGCAATTATACGCAAATCGACAGGGAGGGCTTGGTGATTGTGGCGGGGGTTCAAGAAGTTTCACAACTTCATTTACGGGTGCCCCTTCATGATTGTGATAGACCACAAACCTTTCCTTGGCCTCTTTGTGGCAGACAAGCAGACGCCCCAAGTCCTGTCGCCCCATGTCCTCAGGTGGTCCCTGTTCCTCGCTAGATACCAGTACCGACTAGAACACCACCCGGGCAAAGTGATGGGACACGCCAGTGCCCTGAGCCAGCTGTCACTACCCTCCACAGACCCTGATCCTGCCCCCATGCCAGGACTCCTGCTTCTCAAAGGCCTTCTGGATCCTCCATTGCAAGCTGCTGATGTCACTGCCTGCTCCTGGGTCTTGGGCTGGGTGGTGAGGGGATGGCCCAAGGCCACACTGGGGCCAGAATTCACGGCTTTCATGACCCGCAAGGATGAATTATCAGCCCTCAAGGGGTGTCTCCTAAGGGGGGACCGGGTTGTGGTCCCCGACGCCCTGAGACAATGGGTCCTCACAGCCCTCCACGAAGCACAGCCAGGTGTTGTAAGGATGAAGGCACTGGCCCAGATCTATGTGTGGTGGCCCAGAATTGACACCGAGATTGAGTCGTGGGTCCACAGATGCCAAACCTGCCAGGAAGTCCCACCAAGTGTGCCAACGCAGCCTTGGGAGTCAACCAGAAGACCTTGGTCCCAGCTCCACATCAGTTTTGCCAGACCATTTCAGGGACTGTTGTTCTTAGTGATGGTTGACTCCTACTCGAAGTGGTTGGAGATCAGCCCAGTGTCTAACACCTCCATGAAGGCTGTTATCCGGTCCTTCTGCCGGATCTTCGCTACACATGGCCTGCTGGACACAATAGTCTCCAACAACAGGACGGCCTTCACGTTGGTGGAGTTCCAGGACTTCCTACAGTGGAACCTGATCCGGCATATCCGATCTGCCCCCTTCCACCCTGCGACCAATGGACAGGCAGAGAGGATGGTGGGCACCATGAAGGAAGCCTTCAGCAGGATAACGGACAGGGACTGGAAGTTCTGGTTAGCCCGCTTCCTCCTGACACAGCAGATGACACCAAACCCCATCACCAGCCACAGCCCCACAGAACTGTTAATGGGCCGGCGCCCCATGACCTTGCTGGATCGGCTACACCCAGACCGATCACCAGATTCAAGGTGGATAGTCAAACAGCATGATGCTCCGTGAGGGTTCTTCCCAGGGGACCCAGTGTTCATCTGGAACTTTGGGACTGGACCCCCCTGGGTCGCGGGCAGCGTCATCAGAGTAACAGACCAGTGTTGTACGAGGTCTCTACGGAAGATGGCCAGCTATTAAAGAAACACCTAGACCAACTGAGGTGGCAACAACTTCCAGAGATAGGACAGCCAACCCCATTACCTGCAGAACCCAGGGTATACATGCCAGAGACAAGAGCCCAGCCCGAAACCCTGAGCACAGGAGAAGCCACACTGAGCAAACCTCCACCAGCGTCAACAGAGCCAGAGGCACCTCAGCTGCCTCCGCAGACGCCTCAACCACAGGTCACTGCCAGTCAACCAGAGGCCATCACCAGTGACCCAGTGCCAACCCCCTGGTGCTCCCTCAGGGAGCCTATTTACAGGACTATGTCACATAGGTGGGGTTGGAACTATGGGGGGAGGGGTGTTATGTATGCAGGCTGCCACTAGGGGTTCACAGCTACAGTGTGGAGCTTTTCTCCTCTGAACAATAGAACTTAGGATCCTAGTTCCCCCCCCACATTCACCAATAGCAACTTGGCAGGAAATTCAACCCCCCCCCCCAATGGGACTGTAGGTGTGATGGGGGTGGGGGTGTATAGTTGGCCTTGCAGGGCCGTTTTGCAGTCTTGTTAAGTACTAATAAATGCATCACACCGCATGTCGTTGTCTGCATCCTCCATGCGGCAAACCCAGTACTTTACAGCCTAGCTCCACAGTTTTGCATAAGAGGTGTCTTTTAGATTTAGAAATATATGGAAGAAGAAAGGAAAGCTGCTCCTTTGGGAGCAAAGAAAAGGAAGGAGATGGTTGGGAGAGGCCCCCTCCTCCTGAAGCTTCAGGTAATGGAGGCAGGTCGGAGAATTGACCTCCTGAGTGTGACACTGGTTAATCTGACATGGGAGCATTTTGAAGCTTTAGGACTGCCTCCACTCATGCCACCGACATTGATGCACCCTCCCAAAGGTCATCAGCCTGCTCCAGCCAGGGACGGCTTCTTCCCAGGATGCCAGGAACTTCATAGGAAATATTGGTCGACAAGAAACCCCCTAGATTGAGGCAGTGGAGCAAATTGGGGAGGCATGCCAGGTTCTGGGGCCAATCTTCATGTGCGGGAGATCGCAAGATGGTGAGGGTCCCTTCCATCGGCCCAGACACAGCAGCTAGGTGTGCAGATGGGAGCTAATATGGCAACAGCACCATTTTTTCCTGCCTTTTTCTCAGTGCCCCTGGATTGGATGTTTCAAGCCAGCAGGCTTCCATGAACCTTTTCAATGCTGATAATGGTCCCTCAAGACAATTTTATGGGCACAAATACCTTTGGGGCCCCACCACCAACTGCTGCCACAGTTAACTCTGGTCATTTGGCCAATGAAGAGAGAAGGGGCTGGGAACTTCACCCTGTTCATAGAAGGTCATCTCCAATGTGTGGTTCTTCCTGTTCCAGATGATCTTCCTTTTTACCCCTCCACTCCATGGCTAAGAGAACAAGAGGTTCTGGAGGGAAGTCTTTGGATCACTTCTCTGAGAGGTCTGAGGAAGAAAGGTCTCTGACCCCAAATTTAACCAGAAGTAGACAAGTCCTCAAGAGCAATGGTAAAGTACGCCACAGTCAGAAATGCAGATCTACCGTGGGTTTGGTCTCAGAACTGGACAAGCATGGATGCTGAAAGGAGGAGGGAGAGTGGTCTGTCAGGAGAACTCTTCAAGATTATTTCAAGTAGAATATTTCCAGTATCTACTGCAAAAAAGTGATTCATACCTTAAGCTATCAGATTGAGTCACTGGAGGTCCCATGTTTGTCTCTTTCTGCCAACTCAGATGATAGAGGCTTTAAAAGACCAGCCAGAACTTCATCAGTATGCCCCTTCCCTAACTTTTTTAAGAGGTGCTGAAGGCTGAGTGAAGAGACAGGACCACCCTTTACCTTAAAACTTTGAAAATGGCACTTGAGATGCTTTTAAAATTCAAAAATAACAGGGTTTTATTTAACATCAAAGGGAAAGGTCAGGTGAAATCAGGGGTTGAAATTACTGAGGTAAAACTAGTAGAGACACAAAAGGGAAATCTGATTTGAGTACATTAACACTATAAACAAAATTACACAGAAAACAAACTATCAAACGTTATATAGCTCTCTATTAAACACTTTCTAGCATGAATTATACAATATAATAACTTTCATCATATATAATGTAGCAAGATTCAATGTATTCATATAAATTTATACACACTTGAACAACATCCATGGTCAAGGGATATGCATTAAGCTAAAAGTTTCCTTTACTTAATGCAACAAACAAGATGCAGCTAGAATTACGACATTCATTACAGAATTCTTAAAGCAATAACTTTCCTTTTTCTGAATTAGAGAAGGTCTCTTCCAAATTGCTTGCATCCGTTAGACAAGTATGTATAAATGGAACAGGGAATTGTTCCAGTGACTGATATACAAAACAGCAGCAGTACTTCCACTGACTGATTTCCAAAATAGCAGGACACACCCCTCTGGATTGAAGGCAGTTTCATTTTATGACTTCTTCAACTTGCTTCCAGTAAAGTAAAGGTAAAGGTTCCCTTGCTCGAAAGCCAGTCGAATCCGACTCTAAGGTTGCGGTGCTCATCTCCGTTTCAAAGCCGAAGAGCCATCGCTGTCCGAAGACGTTTCCGTGGTCATGTGGCCGGCATGACTAAACACCAAGGTGCACGGAACGCTGTTACCTTCCCACCAAAGTGGTACCTATTTATCTACTTGCAATTTCTTGCTTTCGAACTGCTAGGTTGGCAGGAGCTGGAACTAGAGATGGGAGCTCACCCCGTCATGCGGCACTCTCGGGTCTCGAACTGCTGAACTACTGACCTTCCACAGCCTGCAGTTCAGTGTCTTAACCACTTGAGCCACCGCAGCTCCCCACCTACTGTCTACTGTCTGCTTCCAGTAGACAGCCATATAACATTTGATGGTCTGTTTTCAGTGTAATTTTGTTTATAATAAAACTAGTACAAGCACAGACTTTTGAGCTTATATATCAAGCTAGTGAGAGGTTCTTAATGATCTAGAGTTGCTTAGATCTTTATAGTAGCTGCGGTCACACTACAGGTCTGGCTGCACCTCTAATTACAGTGTTTTATTTTGTAATGAGGAGTTTTGATCTGAAATCCCACCCTGAACCAGCTTTACTGTGCACTCGCCCCATGGTTGATTGTTCAGATTGCTGTAGCATCATTTTGAGAGATTCAGTTTAATGTAGTGGTTAAGAGCATGGACTCTAATCTGGGAGAACTGGGTTTGATTCCCCACTCCTCTGCATGCAGCTGCTGGTGTGACCTTGGGTCAGTTATAAGTTTTTTCACAGCCGTTCTCTCATGAATAGTTCTTGAAAGAGCTCTCTCAGCCCCACCTACTCACAGGGTGTTTGTTGTGGGGAGGGGAAGGGAAAGGGGATTGTAAGCCACTCTGAGACTGCTTTGGGCAGTGAAGGCGGGGTATAAATCCAATCTCTTCTTCTCTTCTTCTTGTCTTTTATCCATGCACATAAGTGTATAAGCTCTGGCTCCTTTTTGACAGCTCCACAATCACTCTGCCAAGTACTTTGTCTTCTCTCAGCCTCCTTCCCTTTGCCTCTCTTCCTTGGAATTCATGAGGGGAGTTCAGATTTACATGAGAATAGTCCCATTGACTTCAGTACATTTACTCTTGTGTCAAGCATGGATTGTTCTCAAACAGAAATTCTGATGCAGAAATATAAAAGAGTTTTTTGAGGGGGGGGATTTGTTGCTCAAAAACAATTCCCAATCCAGAATGTCTATAAAGGTGCTAGGACGTATGATTGACAATGCTAGAGGCAATTATGCACTTATGTGCACATATCTACCTGATGTATTTATTTTTTTAAGAAAAGGAGGTGGAAACAGAAGGGAATGTTCAGACTTCCCAAGTGGCTTGACTTCACAACAGGGGTGTTCTGACAGCCAGAAATGTGGGATAAAAGTGCTGGCATCCATAAAGACCTGATTTTCCCTGGAATCCATTAACTCTGCTCTGAAGATGGATCAGAACAGGGTGGTGATGACTGGGGAATGGTAGGCAGATGTCGCTGCCTGATCGTGCTCTTTAAATCCGGAAGAGAACAGCAATGATATTGGATCAAACTGCTCATGTGACCACTACCATTGAGAGGATTTATTCCATTGTCTTCCTGAACATTCTAGTCATTTTATTTGAGCAATCACTGACTCTTTTGGTGCCCAGATGGCTGGTACAATCATAACAGTATCCAAACCCCTTCTCTTGGAACACCAGTACTCTTCTTCAGTTGTTCACTGACTTTTAAGGTCTCTACAGACAGTTTCTAATCACACCAGACCAAGGATCTCTGTACTCATCAAAGATAACTCCCTGTTCAACTGGGTAGGGAATCTTCTTCTCTCGCTAGAAGATCTGTCCCCTTTCCTTTGGCCTGAATGAGATTCTTCTCTACTACCTAAACGTCCTTACCAAACTTTTCCCCAATTTTCTGTCTGTGTTCAAGCTGTTCTCAGTTTCTGCTGAATTCAGACTGTTCTAGGTTGAAATCTAACTGTCAGCAGTAAACCTTTTTTCTGTCAGGGTTATTCACAGACTGTCTCAGTACATGTCTCTTCTCAGTTAAGGCAGGAATCTGACTGACTTTCTTCAGCATCCAGCTCTCTCAAGACCTTTTTTCTGCTCAGCTGATGCCAACCAATCAGATTGCTTAGAGCCACCTGTCAGTCAAGGCTCTCTGGCTCTGTGAAGAATTAATGCTTCATCATCCTTTAGTTGTTGGTACAGCACTTCTAAGCCTCTTAAAAAGTGCAGTCTGTCATAATGCCCTTTCCCTCCATTTGGGGATCCCCTTAAAGTATTTTGGGGTGAGGGTTTAAAAGTGACACACCCAGGTCAGAAGAGGAGGAGGAGGAGGAGGAGGAGGAGGAGGAGAAGAAATTGGATTTATACCCCACCCTTCACTCAGTCTCAGAGCATCTTACAAACGCCTTTCCCTTTCCCTTCCCACAACAGATATCCTGTGAGGTGGGTGGGGCTGAGAGAGCTCTTTCCAGAACTGTCTCTGAGAGAACAGCTCTGACAGAACTATGGCTTGCCCAAGGTCATCCAGCAGTTGCAAATGGAGGAGTGGGGAATCAAACCCGGTTCTCCCAGATTAGAGTCTTGACACTTATTTTTAATTTTTATTTTGTTTTTAATTCCCATAATACAAGTTTATACAAAACATCATAACAACATCATATGGGCTGGGAATCTTCCCCATACAGTCTTACCCGCATTGTGCAGAATCCCAACTTGAATTTAAGTAAAAGATTTTATTCCAGCACTGCCTATTTTGCACCCTTATTAGGTCTAGTCCTATGAACTCCCGGCAGCCTGCGTAATAGCCATAATAATTTCCTCTCCTGAAGGTACCCTTTGGGTAACTGAGAGATGACCCAGAGATGACCCAATATGGTATTTTTAGTTCTATTTTAGTCTCTTTACCACTGGACCCATATTTCTTCAAGCTGTTAAGATTTCATATGGGAGATCTGGGAATATTTGGGTGATAACATCATCTAGTTTCAAACCTTTTTGGCTATGAGCAGTTTCTAAGATAAATTTCTTTGTCTGAACATCCACAATCTCTGCAATAACATCTGGGATTAAGGCTGCTAACCCGGCTCTACTAGTGTTTAGTCTGTATGCAGTTGTAACCACAGTACCCTGAAATTTCAGCTCCCCACTCAGCCAAGAATTTAAAGCTGTAGTCAGGTTGGTATTCAGTTCAACGGCCGAGGACAGACTGGCAATTTGCCCCGGTATCGAGTTGGGGCAAAAAAACCCCGGAGTAAACGATACCGGGTTTTCCCGTCCACACAGCGGGGGCCTCTGCCGGAAGATACTGGACGGAGGCGCGCGGGAGCGTTCAGACTGCCGCGCCGGAGGCGCACTATATTCAATGTTTCCCCATTATTTCGGCTGTGGGCGTATGTGCGCATGAGCGCTCGAGCGCTCATGCGCTCATGTGCATAAGCGCATTTTGGCGATTTTTTTTTTTTTGCCCTGCAACGCTGGCACCGCATTGGGCAGTGGAGCAGAGCGCAACCAATCACACCGCTGCTGCCTCATGCCCAACGCGGGTTGCTCCCGGCTTTTCGGCTGCGCATTCAGACTCCCCGGAAGCGGAGAAACGCGCGACAAACGCAGGCTTTCAAGATTTGCGTCAGCTTTTATCAGGTGTTTTTTTAATCCGGCAGTGAAGCGCGAGAGCACCGGTAGGCTATGGGTGGGGGACGCCAGGCAGATGTGCCTGTGTGAACATTCCATTTACCCCGATATTGAGTCGTTGTCAGCCCGGGTCCCATCCCGTGGCAAATTGCCAGTCTGTCCTCGGCCAAAGTTTGGTGGAATCTCATGAATTTAAATTTTCCGCTCATGCACTCTAAATTCTAATAACATTAACTTACTTTTGGACCAGGCTTCATAATCATGTAGCTCCAAGATAATTTGTTTGTTATCTTCACTTCTGCTGCAGCTGAGTCTGCAACTGCTTTAATTTCTTCCATGCTGTTTGTTAAATTATCTATTTTTGTAGTCATTGGAGTGATAAGACTCTTGATTTCTTCTTTTATTTCTTGTTTCAGTTCTGTGAAATTTTTTTTGCATGTATTCGCGTTTCCTTTTGCTGGACCGAGCCTCCTCTCCTTCTGATTCAAGAGGCGGGGGAAAGTCTTTGTTAGAAAATTCCATTTCTTCCTCAGCTGGTGGAGGTCTGTGTGTTTTCTTCTTTTGACTCTTGGGTCATCCCATCTCAGCCTTCAAGATTAGGAGTTATATTATTATTTATGGTAGGCATTTTAAATTCTTTTAGTTTACAACAATGCAGAGACAGCATCTGGTGTGAGCATTCTAATCAATGTCTGCCAGAAGTTCCCAAGTCTACACACTTAACCATTACACCAAACTGGCTCTCACACCAAACTGGCTGTCAAGGGGCTGTCAAGGCGTTCTCACCACAAGTGGCAGGGGAGACAATACAGAGGGCTCTGCTCAGGTAGAATGCCACAAAAAGGCATCATAAAGCACCTTAAATAGTGAGAAAGATTATGTATAAATTCATTTTAATCAATAAATAAATGGTGACCGCAGTTTTTGGAGCATTTCTTCACATGGTTTGAGCTGCAAGGTGACTATGAAATGAAGAACTGAGTTTGTGTGAATGGCAATGATCTAGGACTGAAAAGTGCCACTAACAATATGGTATGTGCTCTAAAACAACTATATTGATCGCTAGAATGCAGAGTTGCTTTTGCCCTACTGCAGTATAATTGATCAGGCTAATAGGAATCCAATTTACTAACTCTGACACATTATAATATCATAAACATTTTCACATGCTGACCCATCTGATCAGTCCATGTTTCTTGAAAAAGCCAGAGAGGGCTAATTGTTTCATAAGTGCCTGGTTCCTGAAAGGAGCTTTCAGAACATGAGTCTTAAAGTTTTCTTAGCAGATGTACAGTGACAACCTAAGCAAAGTTACACCTTCTGAGCCCATTAACTTCAATGGACTTCAATGGGTATAACTCTGCTTCAGATTGTATGTTAAAATCTAGCAAAAAGAGTTGAAAAGTATCCTCAAACTTCTTGCTGTCTTTTTATAACATTTCTGACTTTTGAGAGTTTTTTTTTAATAGACAAGAAACATGACAGAAGCAGCACAACAGTGATGCCTAGACCAGTGGAGGAATCACATCTTAACAGATATTGGTCCCCAATGAGTGTTGGTGAAGCATAGGCATATCTATTGTCTGAGATTGGAAATACATTTTTGGTGAAGCAATAGAAGCAGCAGTAACATCTGGTGTATTAAAAACGTCCATCATTCATTTGCCCCTCTAAATATACTGTTTATATGCTAAGAAGTGAAGATGTGAAGCTGGTGAAATGTGTCACGCAATGAATATAACTTCAAGCTGCCTTTGTCCCTTTTCTCTTAAGGTGACTTGTATTCTCAGTAGCAATTCTGCAACTCTTGAGTATTTCTTGGGCAGTTTGGATATACTTTTGTACCACAGAGTGAATTAATACCAATTATTTTGAAAGTTCAAGATTAAATATTTTGTGCTGGAAAACAAGTTATGAAAATTGTTTATGTGGAGATCAAAATAAGCTGTTAATGTTTTCTCTCTTTGAGGATATGCTTATTAATCAAGAGTACAGGATCATGCTATGTATTCTTACTATAACTGCACCAAGAAGTTTAGATTTATTGCACTAAATTAAGCAGATCAATATTTTTGAACATTGGCAGTTGTGGAAGAGCAAATTTTTTACAAGATGAGCATTTTATGTCATTATTTCCTTTACAGATAATTTTTACCTATATACTTAATCAATCATTAAGGTTTCTGAAAGTATTTTAAGCACTTAATAAATTAGCTTAAATAAACTATGGATTAACCATTAAGCTTTTTGTAAAGAAAATTCTACCAGATACATTGAACAATCCATACTTTTAAAATCCATATGAGCACTCAAGTTTTCAAAGCTAGATTTATCTGCTGCCTTTGACACAGTAGACCATGTCATCTTGTTGAAGAGCCTGGAGGCAGAAGTAGACATTAGGAATTGTGC
Source organism: Gekko gecko (assembly GCA_029375565.1). NCBI lineage: Eukaryota > Metazoa > Chordata > Lepidosauria > Squamata > Gekkonidae > Gekko > Gekko gecko. Next base: position 72,379,750 of record JAPDNY010000007.1, read on the forward strand.
ATTGGATTGGTTTAAGTCATTTCTCATGGACCAGACCCAAAGAATTGCTGTTAGAGATCTGTTATCAATGTGGGACCTAGCCTGTGGGGTCCCACACTGTGCAAGCCTATCTCCCATGCTCTTCAATCTTTATGTTAAACCTTTTGGTCAAATCAATCATAGTTTTGAAGTTGGCTGTCATCAATATGCTGATGATACTCAGCTCTCTTTCCTCTCTCTCTCCCTCCTTCCCTCCCCCCTTCATCCTGCTGATGGAGTAGAGGTCCTAAATCACTGCCTGGCTGCTGTGATTAAATGGCTAAGAGCAAGGGTGTCCACAGGGGCAGCAAGGGAGGGTGCTTGCTACCCTGGAATCCTGATTTTGGTATGTCTTTAACTTGCATTTAAACATACAAACACATTCCAACTACACTGAAAGAATCACTGATAGAGTGATCTCTGAGACCACTCTTGGTGAAAGAATAGTAGGCTTCAGCTTTGAGACCAGGACACCTTTCTTGAGAGCTGAGCAGAGCAGCAGGAAGCTGAGTCCTGATTGAATGATGATTCTGTTTCTGCAAGTTTCACAAGATATAGATGCTCTATAAACACTACAGCTACTCAGGTCAATAACCCATAGGTATCATGTAAAGTCTTTGCTCCCCCCCCCCCAAATTATGCTGCCTTTTCAAAGGCATTTGTAAGTCATTGTATGCTTGTATATAAGTCTTTCAAGATTCATGCATGAGCACATAATACCTTTCAGATGAACTTGGTATTCTTAAATATTTTGTTCAAAATTAATTTTATGGGTAACCAAATGGAGGTGCCTGAAGTTTGATGTGTCTATGATATTTATTTTGAAAATAATTCTCCATTTTCTTCAGAGTCTTCCAGTTTTCTTACAAACTTGCTAAGGTTAATGAAGTTTATGGCAATGCTTTACTTTGCAGAGAGTGCTCCAAGCTACCATCTATAGTAATTTATTCTTAATGGAGCACTTATTCTCACTTAGTTCCCAAATAATTCAGTTTAATAAGAATTTGATATAGTGTTCTGTAAGTAAAATGAAAACAAAAACAAAATGCACTAGGGAATCTTTGTCAATTGGATGGATTAAAGGAATGTGTATAGACAGGGAATGTACAGTAAATTATACCATATGAATAACCATGGGGCAGCATAATATTCTGAACATGGAGGTCCAATCCATGATGTCTTTTCCCCATAAACAGCTTTAGTGCATGATTTAACATATACTTCCTAGAATCATCTGGTGCACTGTTCTGGCACTATACATTACTTCACCTGCCCCACTTGTAAGGGTTCCTTATGTAGCCAGGCCATCCACGAAATTTTTCATCTCAAAATGATTGCAGTAAGACAGTTTGGGAGCACTCCTAAGCAGGTCTACTTAGAAGGTAGACCTGCTACCAAAAGGTTTAACATAAAGATTGAAGAGCATGGGAGATAGGCTTGCACAGTGTGGGACCCCTGTTATTCAATGGGCTTACTAAATTCCAGGAAAATGTCCTTAACACTGCTTCCTTGACTTTTCTAAACTGAATACAAGGACTTCTGAAAACATACACATTCCTGCAAGATATGAGGTTATGCTTTGTTCAGGCCAACTTTAGGCACTTACCAAATTGGATATAGGAGAATTTCCAAAGTATGTTCATCTGTTCATTGTCTTTAAGTCACAAACTGGCACAAAGTACAGAATATTTTTGAAAATCTTGTATGCACTTGTATACCCAGAATAAAACTTAGTTAGTCTTAAAGGTGCCACTGTACTCAAACTTTTTATATACTCAGCTCTTTTTTTGAATACTGATATCTCCAACAGGTAGTTAATCTGCGAAAGCAAAACAAAAAACCCTGCTTATTCTGGAGTAGGACTACAGATGTCAACAGGAGTACTTCAAAAGTAAACTATTCTGGATTAGACCCTTCCTGTTTTTAAGATTTAAGCTATGGCTAAAACACTGATATATTATAATATAATATGAAAGCAAAGGCATTTTAAAAAAACCCAGTAAATCACAACAGCTGGTGTTAATACTGTGGCCTAGGGTTGCTAACTCCAGCTTGGGAAATTCCTGAAGTTTAGGGAATGGTACCTATGGAGCTTAGAGTTTGGAGAGGAGAGGGTGATCAGCAGGGAAATGAGCCATAGTGTCCACCTTCTAAAGCTGACATTTCATCCAGGGGAACTGACCTCAGTAGTCTGGAAATCAGTTGTAGATCCAAGAGAATTTCAGGCCCCACATTGGTGTTGGTAATCCTAATTGTGTTAAATTTTTGTTGCTATTGGTTTTAAAAAATGGTGTAATTGTGGCTTTGGCATAAGCACAATCAGTGACTATGCTATCTTAAAAAGCTGGTTTCACAGTGAAATTGCATGAGACAAAAGGTGATGTATATTCTTTGATCCCCCCTCCCCCTTACTTCAGGATCACACATTTAAACAGTAATATCAAGAATAGCAAACCCTTTTATCTTCATGTCTATAGACATAACAAGTATTTCCCCTACTTACTATAAACTTTAATAAGATACTACCAGCAGAAAACAGGTACTGCATAAAATGTATATTTTTAAAAAATTAACAAACGGAGCAAGAAGGCAATAGAATGGCACCACATACACAGATACATTCAACATCTCATGTGTCATATTAGGCCCTTTAAGTGGTGTAGTAGTTAAGAGCACAGCCTCTAATCTAGGAAAATTGGTTTGATTCTCCACTTCTCCAGTTTCAGCTGCTGGTGTGACCCTGGGTCAGGCACAGTTCTTTCAGAGCTGTTCTCTCAAGAGCAATTCGAGATAATTCTCTCAGCCCCACCTACCTCACAGGGTGTCTGTTGTGGGGAGGAGAGAAAGGAGATTGTAAGCCGCTCTGAGACTCTGAGTGAAGGGTGGGGTATAAATCCAATCTCTTCTTCTTCTTAATTGTTGTCAGGGTCAGATGGTTCATTTGGTTCTCAACCTGGGGCCATATGGCTCCCCAGGGCTATTTATAAACAAAACATTGAAATAGCTACCTTCAAATACAACACCTTTATTAGCATATACAATAGCTACCTTTATACTGGTAGGACAGGGGGGCCACAGTCGGAAAAAGGTTGAGAAACACTGCGGGAAAAGAAGCAGTACCCCACCAGTACCTTGCCTCCTTTACAGTCAAAGTAAAGTAACAGACATACTGAACTTACTACCAGTTCAGGACTTGCAGGCTGTCAGGTCCCTCTTTCATTTGTCATAGTCTTCTTGCCTTTCTTGTGTTTTGGTACCTCAACTGATGAAAGACTCACAGGGGCAACATAATCCAATGCTCGAAAGCCATGGATAGAACCCAAAGGCTAAGTTATTGGCTAATTATTTCTCTGAAAATCCATTGACCAAGGTCAGCCTTTCTTTATGTTAACATGGCTTGCCTTTTCTTTCTCTATTTTCCCATACACAGCCAGGAAAGGAAGTGGCAGTACATTTCCCTCAGACTCCACCCTTCCTAGCCACTGCCCTCCAAATCTCTTGGCAGTTGTCCAGGCAGTGTTGGGAATCCTAGTAAACTCCATTTAGCTCAACAGAACCTACTTGTGAGTCAACAACATGGTTAGGATTACACTATAAATCCCCCCCCTCAGCTTGAGAGATACCCCCCTTTCTTTTTATCATCCAGCCTGATGAACAACTCTAAAGACCTTAAAAGCCTGCATACCATGAAGCATTATTTTAGCTGGCATTACAAATATTAATACAATATATTGCATGGCTTTGTCTTTTTGTTTTTATTGTTTTTTAAAAAACAATATTTTTTTCTCTCACATGAACATTGAAATCTGAACTCTTTTCCATATGCTATTACTAGGAAAAAGGCCTGTTGTGGAAATAAATACAATTAGCTCTAGAAAGAGGCTCTGGGAGAGTGTCCTGGCCTTGGGCACTCAGCACCAATTCTCTGTGGTGACCTCAGCAGGGTATAATGACACTGAGTCCACCATTTTCTCTTGGGGAACTGATCTCTGCCATCTGAAACATGGGTGTGTAATTTGGGGTCGATTAAAGTCACAGTCACAAAAAAGAGGGAAGGGGAATTGTTCACCGGTCGTAGCACCTGGAAGTCAGGGACCTGCTGCTCAGTGCTGTTCACAGCAGGTCCTTCCCATTTCCCGCCGGCTGGGGCTGTTCCTCTTCCGATGATTCCGTGTCATCTTCCAGTGGACTCGCCTGAAGGGCTCTTGCACCCTTCGGTTTGGCCGTTGGTTTCGGGGTCAAGGTCTCAAACTTTTTCTTTCCCCCCTTTCCAGGGGTTGGAGTAGTTCCCCCTCCAGGGCAGGCCGCAGCAAAATGACCCGATTCACCACGTCGGAGGCAGAGACCTTGCTTCATCCTTTGCTCTCGAGTCCTGTCCTTCTGGCGCAGTGAAGGAGCCGGGGTCTTCTGCTTTACTGATGTAGTGGCTGCTGGGGCTGGCTTGCTTTGGGTGACCGCATCGTCGAGGTGAATGGTGTGGAGTTGAGTCTTGGTGTCAGCCACTTCCTTCATCCAGCTGGTATTGTTGGGCTAATACTCCGTCTGGTCATCCCCGAATTTCTTTCCCCCTTCGCAGGGGTCGGAGTAGTTCCCCCTCTGGGGCAGGCCACAGCGAAATGACCTGATTCACCACATCAGAGGCAGAGACCTTGCTTCATCCTTTGCTCTCAAGTCCCGTCCTTCTGGCGTGGCGAAGGGGCCGGGGTCTTCTGCTTTATTGATGTAGTGGCTGCTGGGGCTGGCTTGCTTTAGGCGACTGCATTGTCGAGGTGAATGGTGCGGAGTTGAGTCTCGGTGTCAGCCACTTCCTTCATCCAGCCGGTATTGTTGGGCTAATACTCCGTCTGGCCATCCCCAAATTTTAGCGGCTTGCCACTGGAACTCCTCTGTGTACTCTCGCATAGATTTTTTTCCTTGCCTGAAGGTATGGAGGAATGCCTGAGCCGTCTCGCTGGCACTGGAGTCTTCGAAGTGGTCCTTTAGTGCCCATGTGAAGGCATCCACCTCCCGGAGCTCACGTCCGTCTTCTTAGTGTAAGGACACATACCGATCCGCTGCCACATCTCACAGATGGGAGGCAATCGCATCGACTATGCGCTCTTCATTTGGGAAGAGGTGGCCCCAGTTGTCTACGAATTTCTCTGCTCTCACCAGAAAGAAGGAGAACTTCTCAGGGGTCCCATTGAATGTAGCATCCAGCAGCTCGGCTGGATTAGGCAAGATAGGACCCCAACTTCACAGGCCTCCGTGAAGTCCCGGTGCCAGCAGCCCCATGGGAGGCCCTGCAGGTTGGTCCGGAGGTGCCCCAGGTTGCCCTGGCACATCTCCAGGTGGTGGTCTGGGTGGGGCAGCAGGGATCCCTTGTTACGGCTGTCCTGGTCCACCGGGGGGCAAGAGTTGTTGCCTCCTATCCAGCTCTTTAAAATAATTTTTAAAAATGTGATCATGGCTCTTGACCAGGACATCTAGTTATCCATGAAGATAGACTCTCCCAACAAAATATGCAGATATCACTTATAGATTATGCAGCATGACACATGTTAAAGATTGTTTGATAATCCTTATTCTATTTTTTTCCTAAATCTCACTGTCTAGTTTTACTGTCTTGCATATTATTTCTGTCATTTACAAGCAAAGGAGAAATCCAAGAACATAAATTCCTTTTCCCAGTCCTGACTCATAAGCATTTGATTTATTTCACAGCAAATCTTCGATTTAACTAATAGAGATATAAAATGTATAGAGCGGGTTGTTGTTGCCATGTAAATTTATAAATAGCTCACAAATGTATTTTAGATAGCTATTTGACCTGTTATAGTTCCCCCCCACACACACGTGTGCATTTGGGATAGCACATCTATTTCATATTCAATGTCTTGACACTTTCCCCATCACATTTTTAACGAGAGAGAGAGAGAGAGAGAGAGAGAGAGAGAGAGAGAGAGAGAGAGAGAGAGAGAGAGAGAGAGAGAATAAAAACAAGAAAGTATATTCTTGAGAGCAGAATGCAAACTAACTGCTAAAATTGTAATGTGGACTTGAAAAATGAGCAAAAATGGGCTCACTAATCAAGGCTGCCTCCTGCTGCAATGCAGCTTTAGTTTGGATTAAGAGGATATAAGAGAGTAAGAAGTGACAGGAAATAGCCTCATTTTAGCCAACTTAAAATATTTCTATTAACAAATATTACTTGAATCATGGAATCTAAATCAAGGCCTAAATAGACCTGAGCTCTGAGAAGCAGCAAGAGACAGACCTGCTAGAGGGGCAAGTGTTTTTTTATTTGCTTTCAGCTGAGGTGATTTAGCTGAGGGTACTGTGTGGGAGCTGCGGTGGCTCAAGTGGTTAAGACGCTGAACTGCAGGCTGTGGAAGGTCAGTAGTTCAGCAGTTCGAGACCTGAGTGGCCACATGACAGCGTGAGCTCCTGTCTCTAGTTCCAGCACCTGCCAACATAGCAGTTCAAAAGCAAGAAATGGAAATAGATAAATAGGTACCACTTCGGTGGGAAGGTAACAGTGTTCCTTGCACCTTGGTGTTTAGTCATGCTGGTCACATGACCATGGAAATGTCTTCAGACAGCGCTGGCTCTTCGGCTTTGAAATGGAGATGAGCACCGCAACCCTAGAGTCGGATTCAACTGGCTTTCAAGCAAGGGAACCTTTACCTTTACTGTGTGAGAGGACTGTGTTTGGGAGTGTGTGGCTGAGTTTTAAGTTGTTGCAGACTCCTGGTTGCTTGAGAAAGGGTGATTGTTTGACTGCAATTGGATTGCCTGGGTGTAATTTGAACAGCTGTAATAAGCCTAGGAAGGGCTGGAAAGCCAGGGCCCTAGTCTCCTTGTGTTTCCAGTAAGGTAAGTAGACTTCTGCAAGGAGAACCACATAAATAAGAAGGGTTTTTAAATGGGGATTATATATAATTATCTTTTTAAGCAATTATGAAGGCAGAATGCCAGCAGGGGGTTGGGGGCTATACAGTGTTTTGCACAGTGTCCCATGTATGCCTATCTGCCCACTGGACAGAAGTCTTGGGTGTGTGCCCAGTGCAAGGAGCTCCTGGTTCTCAGGGAATGAGTTTGCACCCTTGAGGTCAAGGTAGCTGACCTGGAGAAGCAGAAACAGACAGCTGCATGGAGAAGACCCTCGGGGACTTGTTAGATATGTCCCACTTTGAAAATGGAATTCTCACCATTGTCAGGGAGTATGAGGGTTGAGAGGGAACAGGGTGCCGTACTGAGGATAAGGGGAATGTGCCCTCAGAAGGGACCTCTTCTTCAGCTGGTGAATGGGTATCCTTTCACATCAAGGAACAATCCTTGGGCGGGGGGGGCTCTAAGTAGTGGGTGATTCTATTCTTAGGCAGGTAGACAGCTGGGTAGCAAACCCGTGTACTGACCATATGGTGACTTGCCTGCCTGGTGCGAAGGTAGCAGACATTACACATGTTGTATATAGGCTGGTAGACAGTGCTGGGGAGGAGTCAGTGGTTATGGTACATCAAATCAAATAAAATACCTTCAATGGCATAACAATAAAATACATGGTGTGATAAAATATGAGCAGGGAGGCAATACAAAGTCAGCAAAATTAGGCAGATCATACAGAAAGTTTGTATCTATCACTAACGACTTCAGCCAAAAACCTCACAACCAGAGCTGTGATGTCCAGGTTTTTGTCATTTAATAGACATCGGACTGTTCTGCCATTGTTAACACAATGTTTAGGGTATAGTGGAGAGGAAAAGAGTTTCTTATGTGAACCTGCATGCAATTGATATTCCAGGATAATGTGATGGATTGAATCTAATGATTTTAGAGGACAGATACATTGCCTTTCATGGACAGGGACTTTGTTATACCAACCAGTTAATATTTTTAAAGGGAAAATATTTAGTCAGGCCAATGTAAAAGGTCTATGCTGAGAAGGTTGATCAAGGTTGTAAAAGTAACTGGCCATTTTCCCTTGCTGGATGGAGAGGTTTAGTTTTGCCTGGGAAGAAAAATGAGGCTGCCAAGGATTTAGCTTATAAAATTCCAGCTCAAGAAGCCTTTGTTTTATGGTTTGAAAGATAGCAGATTCATTGAAGGGCAGGAAAAAAGCAATTGAAAAGCTCAATTGTTGGATTTTCTTTTTGATAGTTGAAAGCCAGGTAATACTATACTGATCACTTTTTAATTTTGAAAGTAAAGAGTTTGAAGAAATATGAAAATGTAGCCTGAGCCAATATTTAGAAGTTCATAGCCAAATTCTTGTTTCAATGAAATGCTGGCCCAAGTCTATACAAAGTGCTGAATACAGTGCACAGTTAGAGACTCCTAAAAGTTGTCAGAAAAATCTTGCTTGAATTTTCTCTAGGTTGTTGTTGAATGCCTTTATCCAGACTGGGATGCCACAAAGCATCTGAGGTAGCACATTGACCACAAAAATCTTAGTTGCAGCAGGAACATACTGGTTACCATTTGTGAAGAACTGTTTGAGCTGGGTAGTAGCCCACTTAGCTACGGTGATGATTTGGGCTCTATGGGTTACCCACTTTAAATTATGCTGAAAGGTGATGCCTAGATATTTAAAGTTTTTTACTTGGCTAATTTCTGTGTTACCTATAATCCACTTTTTTGGATTCCAGCATTTAGAGAAAACTAATACTTTGGATTTTGAATAGTTAATGACTAAAGAATTGTCTTGACAGTATTTGTGAAAAGTTTGTAGATATCTTAAAAGACCAACTCTAGAACAAGAAAGGATTGTGGTGTCATCAGCATAAAGTAAGAAAGGAATTGCATAAGACCCTAATTTAGGGGGATGGCCATTGATGGGCCCTAATGATAATGCTAAATCATTCAGAAATAAATTAAAAAGGTGAGGAGCTAAAACGCAACCTTGTTTTACACCTTTAGGAATTGGTATTTTGATGTTAAGTTCCCAGATTCTGAATATTTGACTTGACAAGAGGTAGAGGAATGAAGTTGTTAAATCAAAAATAGTAGTCTTGGGTCGATGTCCATAAGTTCAAAGTTCCTCCATAATAATTGTCCGGGTATCGAATCAAATGCACCTTTCAGATCAATGAAGGCTGCATACAACTTTTTGGAGCCATAATTCATATTTTTATCAGCCAAAAAGGATAAAAGAAAGCAATGGTCTACAGTTGAATTGCCTTTGGAAAACCCAATTTGTTCTGGTTGGATGATCTGGTGGGAGTGCATTCAGTCTTTTAGACGTCTTTCTAAAAATTTTCCGTATAGTTTACTGATAATAGAAAGAAGGCTGATTGGTCTAAAGTTTTCTGGTTTGTTAGGATTGCGTTTGTTGAAGATGGCAATAATTATAGAATTTAGCCAAGATTATGGCATCAACCCAGACTGGTTAATGAGAGAAAATAGATTGGCTAATGGAGGAGCCCACCACTGTGGATGTCTAATTAAAATTTTTGCGGGTATTCCATCAGGGTCGGGGGATTTACTAGATTTTAGTTCTGAAATCAAATCACCTATTTCGTCTGGACTTACAGGAGGCCAATTTGGAATATCATCTGAGATTTTATTATCAATATTGGTTGATAAGGTGTCCATAGTGTTAAAGACTGACTTATAATAATCAGTCAAAATTTGGGGATGGATTTTTAGACTAAAATAGTCGGCTCTGTTATTTGTATGAGTTGATATCACCTGCCAAAAAGTTTTATTATTATTGGATTTTAATGCTTGCATCAGATTGGCCCATTTTCTCTGATAAAATAGTCTCCTCTTATTAAGCATAAATTCTTGGTAGAAGTATTTTGATCTTGATATTGTTTTAGTTTAACAGGATTGTTCGTTAACCAAAATTCTGTATATGCAGACCTTATTGATTTTTTTTGCCGATGAACAGTCTGAGTCATACCAGGACAAGAGCTTATAAGAAACTATGGTTGTAGGTTTGGCAAGAGAATCAAGCAAGTCTGTTAATTGGTGGTAATAAGAAAGGGATTCTATGGGAGATCTTGACGAGGTTAAGCACTCTTTCAAATTAGAAGCTATATCTGATTCAAGTAAAGTGCATAATTTGTTCTCTATGGTGGGAGTCCACCTTATTTTCCTCAATGTGTGCCCGTCATTATTTTGTAAAATAGAAAGGTCATTTGGATAGAAATTATTTTTACAGACAAAATTAACTTCAAGTGGGAGGTGGTCGCTTTCAGTTCTAGAGCCAACAGAAAATTTGCTAATAAAAGAAAGTGTAAAAGACAAGCAGATATAGTAGTCTACTACACTGCAGCCTCAAGTAGAAACATATGTAAATTCATTGGTGTCGGGAAACTGAGAAATACTGTTTAAAATAATTGAGTTGTGTGTAATACAAAGTTCCCCTAAATTGTACCCCACCTTATTGATCAGGGAGTCTTTTGATGTTCTGGAAAGAGAAAGGACAGGAGGAAGTGATTTCTCATTCTCCTCATAGCTCAATGTTGACCTCAGTGTTTGATTGTCTGGACCAATTCGAGCGTTGAAATCTCCCAACAATATGAAATGTGCTGTGGGGTATTTTATCTGTAAAGTTGTTAAGAATGTAGATAGTTTATCTTTTCTTACTAACAAGATTAAGTTGGTAGTGGGGGTAAAGTAAAGATTAATTATAATTAGTTCAGTATCAGAGCCATAAAGCAGGAATGCTTGGGCAAAGGATGGCAAAGTATCACTTGCCTTTACTGAAAGATTGGCCCTGAATAATGAAGTAAGCCTGGCCCTGTTGTGACCTTTTGAATACAATTTGTACACCGGCATGTTAAAAGAAATTAATTCTTTTATTTTCAAATCCAATAGAGACCAGGTTTCTTGGAGAAAATTCCAATCAAAGGATTTTAGGTAGTTAATAAAGTCTGGATCACTGGCCTTTTTCTTCTAGCCGGCAATGTTCCACGAGATAAAATGGATTGTTTTAGGTAGTCAGTCTGATGAAATCAAATCCAATTTTCCTGTAAGATCAATAAAGATGCTTCCGTTCTTTGTTCCGATTTTATTTGAAGGGGTTTGTTCTTCCTTTGCATGATGGTAAATGTTGATGTTTTTATTCTCCTCTTCTGTTGATATTGCCTGTTTATCTAGTTCCTTGGAAGTATTTTCATCATGAATGATAGCTGGTGGAAATTCCACTTGTGCACTATTGTTTTTAACCAGAGAAAGAGGGAATGTTGTTTTGCCATGATCTTTTGATCTTTTGGCACCAATGATGTGGGGAAATGCAGTCATGAGATCTTGGAGGAAAAATTTAGGCTGCTAGGCAGGAGACTCAAGGGATGGAACGCCAAATTAGTCTTCTCAGAAGTGCTACCTGTTCCACGCACAAGGCCAGAGACACAGGCACAGACCAGGAGTCTCAATGTATGGATGAAACGGTGGTGTAGGGAGGTAGGATACAAGTTTGTTAGGCACTGGGATGCTTTTCAGAACAAGAGGGAGCTGTACAAAAAAGATGTTCTCCAATTGTCCAGAGAAGGAACCAGGCTGCTGGTGCTTAAAATCAAAAAGGTGGCAGAGCAGTTTTTAAACTGAATACTGGGGGAAAGCTGACAGGAGATGAAAAGTCTCTGGTTTGGGATGGCTCATCTCAAAGAGATCAAGAGGTAGCTGTTACTTTTCCACAGGAAATGCATTAGAATTGCCCACTGAGATTGTGGCTAATGATATGGACTGCCTGGCAAGGTCTCGGGCAGCAAGAGGAAGGTTGCAGCTGTATGATGCATGGGAAATTATAGATGTTTATATACAAATGCTAGAAGTGTCTGAGGTAAAACTGGGGAGTTGGAATGCTTGGTGTTGGAGGGTAAATAGACATTCTGGGTATTTCAGAAACTTGGTAGGAGGAAAATTAGTGGGATACAGTGGTTCCTAGTTATAAATTATATTGGAAGTATAGGGGGAGAAGGGTTGGAGGTGGGGTGGCTCTGTATGTCAGAGAGGGTATACAGTCCAGTAAGACTGAGAGGGTAAGAGAATTGGATTCGCTTCTGGAAATGCCATGGATTGAAATAGTGGGCCCAAAAGGAAGCTTAACACTGGGAGTTTGTTATCGCCCACCAGATCAAAAGATAGAGAAGGATTATAAAATGATGAATGAATTAAAGATAGCAGCTAAACAAAATAACTGTGTCATAATAGGTGATTTTTAACTACCCACACACTGTTTGGGTCAATATGTGTTCAACTCGGGAAAAAGAGATTGAGTTTTTAGACACTCTTAATGACTGTGCTATGAAGCAGGTGGTCACAGAACCTACCAGGGGAGAGGCAATCCTGGATTTGGTCCTAAGTAATGCCCAAGACCTGATGAGAGATGTAAAAGTGATTGCACCACTTGGGAACAGTGACCATAATGTTATTGAGCTTAGCGTTTATATAAATAGGGAGTTGCCCAAAAACCCGACACAACCACTTTTAAGTTTAAAAGGGGTAACTTCTCTGAAATGAGGGGACATGTGAGGAGGAAACTGAAAATAAAAGTAGAAAGGGTCAAAACAATTGGGGAAGCTTGGAGACTATTTAAAATGACAATCCTAGAAGCTCAGATAAAATATATTCCGCAGGTTAGGAAACGCCCAGATAGGTATAGAAAAAAGCCTGCATGGTTAACAAACAAAGTAATGGAAGCTGTAAAAGGTAAGAAGGATTCCTTTAAGCAGTGAAAAGCTAGTCTCAGTGAGGTTGATAAAAAGGAACACAGGCTGTGGCAAATAAAATGCAAGTCTGTGATCTGGCAAGCAAAAAGGGAATATGTGGAGCATAGTGCAAAAAGCATAAAGGCCAACAATAAAACTTTCTTCAAATACATTAGAAGTAGGAAGCCAGCCAGGGAGGCAGTGGGGCCCTTGGATGACCAAGGGGTAAAAGGAGTAGTGAAGGATGATAAGGCAATGGCTGAAAAGCTGAATGCATTTTTTTCCTCTGTCTTCATTGTGGAAGATAAGAAATGCTTGCCCACTCCAGAACCACGAATTTTGGGAGGGGCATTGAAAGTCAGATTGAAGTGATGAGAGACGAGGTCCTATGACTGACAGACAACTTAAAAACTGATAAATCACAAGGCCTGGATGGCATATACCCGAGAGTTCTGAAAGAACTCAAATGTGAATTTGTGGATCTCCTAACAAAAATTTGTAATCTTTCATTAAAATCCTGAAGACTGGAAGGTAACTAATGTCACTCCCATCTTTAAAAAGGGTTCCAGATGCAATCCGGGAAAGTACAGGCCAGTCAGTCTGACCTCAATACTGGGTAAGTTGGTGGAAACTGTTATTAAGGAAAGAATGCGTAGGCACATTGATGAACAAAACCTATTGAGGCAGACTCAGCATGGGTTCTGTAAGGGAAGATTTTGTTTCACTAACCTGTTAGTATTCTTTGAGGGGGTGAGCAAATATGTGGACAAGCGAGACCCAATAGATGTTGTTTACCATGGGATAAAAGGACAAGTCCTTTTGTGGATCAAAAACTGGCTAATTAATAGGAAACAGAGACTGAGTATAAATAGGCAATTTTCTCAGTGGAGGGTGGTTAGCAGTGGGGTACCACAGAGATCAGTACTGGGTCTGATGCTTTTGAACTTGTTCATTAATGCTTTGGAGTTGGGAGTAAGCAGTGAAGTGGCTAAATTTGTGGATGACACTAAATTGTTCTTGTATAGAAAAAGTCTTTTCTAAATTCTCCCTGCCTGGGCTAGATGGGCTTAGCTGGTGACACTTCTGTGTGACTTTTGTCACCTGAGCAGATGGCCTAGCAAATGGCCAGGCCTCATATCCATATGCAAGACACTTTGACACCTTTGCTGGGGCAGAGAGACATGCAGGCACCTTCCCAAGTATGGGAAAGAACTATGCCCAGTACATTAGCACATCAAAAGCATTCCCTGACATGACACATGGACACTTGAAGAGGCTGGAGTTGGACTGCCTGAACTGCAGACTGGATTTCCAATTCCTAGCCAATCAAAGTATACCTTGTCTGGCAACACATGGTAACCAGAGATTGGACACACCTCCCCACTCTCTCACTATTGGATAATGGCCATGCCTGGTGGTGACAGAGAGGGGGGGTATAATTGTATAACCCGTACAGGAAAAGTTAGTTCCTCTCTGGAAACAAAGAGTTCTTTTTGGACTGGTGCCTTGCTTGCCATCCGTACTGCTAACATGGAGTTTTACTGCTAGGCAGCCAAAGCTAGACTTAGCTGCCAACAGCACCATGAGGTTCCTTCTCAAGATTTCCTGGTGAAACCTTGGACTATTTGTACACTGACCACCCGATATCTCTAACAACCTGGTAATTATGGAATACCTCTATTGTGAAGCTAGAGCTGACTATGCTATAGGCATTACTTGTGTTATTACCTTTTACTAGTCTAGTGTTATATGCATACTTTTGCACTGAATAAAGATAATATATAATCAATATTATTTGGACTTGTCTCCTCTGTTGCAACTTGATATCTAAGACTAGATCTTGTGCCTATAACCTGTTTCTGCTGATGAGGCTACCACTGTGTTAATGAATTGCTTACAGCCCTGATACAGAGCTGGTAAGTTGCTACATCCCAGAGACCAGGCAGGAATTGGGGATTTCTGCTCCTGTCTTTGGTGGGGATCTTTTTGTAAGAGATCCTGGTGGTGGTGACTACTGGTAAGCCTGGAGTGTGTACAGACATTCTCCTGGGGGTTGTTTAATTGTTACCGAATACTTGGTTTTTTAACTCTCATCCCTGGACTGGGGTGAGAGAAGAAAAACCTTGACAGTTCAGGGTGGTGAAAACCAAGGAGGATTGTGAGGCACTCCAAAGGGATCTGTTGAGGATGGGCACATGGGCATCTATGTAGCAAATGGGGTTCAATGTGGCCAAGAGCAAAGTGATGCACATTGGGGCCAAAAATCCTAACTATAAATACATGTTGATGGGGTCTGAACTGGCAGAGACGGACCAAGAGAGAGATCTTGGAGTTGTAGTAGATAACTCAATGAAAATGTCAAGACTGTGTGCAACTGCAATAAGAAAGGCCAACGCTATGCTCGGGATTATTAGGAAGGGAATTGAAAACAAATCAGCCACTATCATAATGCCCCTGTATAATTCGATGGTGCGACCTCATTTGGAATACTGTGTACAGTTCTGGTCACCACACTTCAAAAAGGAAATTATATCATCGGGAAAAGTGCAGAGAAGGGCAACTAGAATGATAAAAGGGTTGGAACACTTTCCCTATGATGAAAGGTTAAAGCGCTTGGGACTTTTTAGCTTGGAGAAACAACAGCTGAGGGGTGACATAATGGAGGTTTACAAGATTATGCATGGGATAGAGCAGGTAGAGAAAGAAGTACTTTTCTCGCTTTCTCACAATACAAGAACTCGTGGGCACTCAAAGAAATTGCTGAGCAGTCAGGTTAGAACAGTTAAAAGGAAGTAGTTCTTCACCCAAAGAGTGATTTACACATGGAATTCACTGCCACAGGAGGTGGTGGCAGCTACAAGCATGGACGGCTTCAAGAGAGAATTAGAGAAACATATGGAACAGAGATCCATCAGTGGCTATTAGCCACAAGGTATAGGTAGGAATTCTCAGCCTGAGGAGAGTGATGCTCTGTATTCTTGGTGCTTGTGAGGGGCAACAGTGGGAGGGCTTATAGTGTCCTGGCCCCACTGCTGGACCTCTTGATGGCACCTGGTATATTTTGGCCACTGTGTGACAGCGTGTTGGACTGTGTGGGCCATTGGCCTGATCCAACATTGGCTTCTCTTATGTTCTTAAATACAAATTTAATATTCATTTCAACAAACTGGTTCAGAGAATATGTCCCCTGTTCTATAGGAAGAATGGGTGTTTTAAAAATTTATTTATTTATATTCCACTTTTTCTCTTGACTCATGGTGGTATTTATTTATTAAAATGTGTCCTTGTTCCCAAGAAGAATGAAGTGCAAGTCTCTGTGGATGCGGGAGTGAGCCGGACAATAGGAGGAAGGCTAGAAACAGCTACTTATGCCCGCTCCAGCTCCCAGTCACAATCTTTTGGCATGATTGCTGCTTTCATCTGCTCTCTCTTGAATGCCTCCTCTGCGCACCAGAAGAGACATTGCCACATTGCCGGGGGTGTCACCTGAGCATTTCTCTCTCTCCTAGTAAGTCCCCTTGCCAGGCCAGCTGAACAACAGTGGGGGGGGGGGCTGGTGGAAGGGTCCCCTCCTCCACTGGGGGAACTGGCAAGCCTACCAATCCCCCACTAGGGATGGCAGGAATAGTGTGAGCTGCTGTGAGATAGACGAGCTGCTGCAAAATAGATAGAAATAGCACCCAATCTATGGATGATGGGAAAACTGACAAAGACATTTGACATGAGGTTGGGGGCAGTGTTCCCTCTAAGCTGAGTTAGTGTGAGCTAGCTCAGTTTGTTGGCCTCCAGCTCACACATTTTTGACTTAGCTCAGGAAGGATGGCCCCAGAGCAAACTGATTTATGCTGTAGCCAAATTGCTCATTCACAACTTTAATGCCAGTAGCTCACAAAGTAGAATTTTTGCTCACAAGACTCCACAGCTTAGAGGGAGCATTAGTTGGGGGTTATGGAAGGAACATCTTTGGTGCTGAGCAGCATTAGCTGACCCCTTAGTTGTAGTAAGGAAGGGGTCCCCAACCTTTTTGAGCCTGTGGATGCCTTTGGAATTTTTAAAAAGCATTGGGAGCACTGCCACAAAATGGCTGC
Source organism: Gekko gecko (assembly GCA_029375565.1). Lineage (NCBI taxonomy): Eukaryota > Metazoa > Chordata > Lepidosauria > Squamata > Gekkonidae > Gekko > Gekko gecko. The sequence continues at coordinate 72,396,491 of JAPDNY010000007.1, forward strand.
CAAAAATGGCTGCCACTGGAGGTGGAGTCAGCCATAAAATGGCTGCTTCAACTCAGTTTCAATCACATAGTGAAGATCCTTGTGCTGTGGTGGTAGCTGTCACTCAAGCAATGCTTTTAAAAATCTGCACAGCCAATCAAATCTCCAATGAGCAATCAAAAATCTTCCTTGACAAAAGCCGCACCTGGCCCTGCCCACTTTCTAAAAACAGTTGGTGAGGGCAAGGAAAGGTGTCAGTGGGCACCATGTTGGGGACCCCTGCTGTAAGGCAAGGAGGGAGAGAGACAAGACTGGGCATGGCCCAGGTTTGTGTTCAGGCTAGGATAAACACAGCCAGTTGTGCTTAGTTTGGAATTAGGGTGGGTTTGCCCAAATACTGGCAACCAGAGGATGCTGCCCAGAAGTGCTAACTTACACTGAAAAAAAAACAACTAGGAGTATTTCAGATACTTAAGCAGACATAAACAAAACCTAGTCTAACACATGTTCTGGTACTTCCTGTCTCTACTCTGGGGTGCAAGGACAATTGTTAGAATAAACAGCTCATTCATGCCAGATATTTAAAATAACCTTCTCATATAAAAGAGAGGCAGTTTGGTGTAGTGGTTAAGTGCACAGACTCTAATCTGGGAGAACCAGGATTCCCCACTCCTCCACTTTCAGCTGCTGCTGTGACCTTGGGTCCGTCATAAGTTCTTTCAGAGCCATTCTTTCAAGGGCTGTTCTTGAAAGAGCTCTCTCAGCCCCACCTCCCTCACAGGGTGTCTGTTGTGGGGAGGGGAAGGGAAAGGAGTTTGTAAACCGCTCTGAGACTCTGAGTGAAGGGTGGGGTATATATCCAATCTCTTCTTCTTCTCTAAAACAAAAGAATTAACTGTGGCCTTTATTTTAGATGGTGTCCTCATAATTCTGAAGGAACACTTTCAGGTGAAGAGTTCAGTTCTGAATCTTGGAACTATAGGGGCATTTTGGCCAATGAGAGCAGCAAGTTTACTAGAGAAATGATGCCATAATAGTGTCTTGGCTTAATTTTGTAGCCATCTCCAAGGGAAATGGCAGTTGTTATTTCAAAAAGCTGAAAATGCCAGGAGAAACAGAGGATAAACATAAGATGGAAATTAGGGTGGATAGAAAATTCATAGGACACTGTCATTTACTATTAAGCATAAATGTGGAATTTAACAGTAATTAAGCTGAGCATAATATGCATTTTCTAAAAGGAAACAGAATATTTTTGTTCATCATTTCCAAAGCCCTTCAAAAATGAGAAACATATGTGTCAGTTATATCTTCCATTCTATCTATTAGATAGTAACCACAGAATGTTACACATGATTCCATTGTGCAGGGGAGAGATTAAAACTAATTAAAATAGTAAAACAGTTTGACATTTAATTTCAATCTAAGGATTTCGCTCAAGTACCTCAACCCCAAGGGCCAAACTGTAATCAGTTTGTTCACAGGAAGAGTCAAGAAAGGTGATCTCTGTAGGGATACAAGCATTTTACCCCATTGTTTCAGCTAATAGGGCTCTGAATTGCTTTGCTTGCCCAGAGAATGAGAAATTCAAAATGGGAGAAAGTAGCTCATGAGCAGAGGTGGTGAACAAAGAATGAACCATATTTATTTAGCAATCACTTTTAATTGGTATTCAAATAAATACTCATTATATTTCTTATACTACTCATTTAAAATTTTATTCAGTTCAATGGGGGGGTGTGTGGATTAAGGAAGGAAACCTGATCTGTTGAGCCAGAAGCCAAAGAAATTAATATGTGAGCCTATACCATATCTGTACATTGATGCAGTAGATTTTTGTGTCCTACTGTGGTGCTTATATTGTATTGGAGGGCTGAGTTGTTTAGGGGGGGGATCCGAAAAGGAAAAAAAAATTATACTTCTCGGGGTCCCAGTGTCCTTATTGATTATTTTCAGGGGTCTTTTTTGGGGAGAGCGCACCGGAGCACAGCTCCGGGAGCTCAGGAGCCAAGCCCCACCCCCAGCTGGCGTCCTGGGGAGTCTTTCAGGCAGCCAAATGTCAGTTTCAGCCGCATTATATCCTATGGGCCATTGAAGTCAATGGTGAAAACATAAGGTATATTCTGGGGACTAGAAGGGAGGGGGTTTGAGGGAGAGGCTCCAAACTCACTGGGTAGCTGATAGAGCCTCTCCCCAAGATACCCACCAAGTTTCAAGAACATTGGACCAGGGGGTCCAATTCTATGGGCCCCCAAACAGGTTGCCCCCATTCCCTCCATTGTTCTCTATGGTGGGGAAAAAAGTTACTTTTTCCAGCCATAGAGAACAATGGAGGGAATAGGGGCAACCTGTTTGGGGGCCCATAGAATTGGATCCCCTGGTCCAATGTTCTTGAAACTTGGTGGGTATCTTGGGGAGAGGCTTAATAAGTTACCCTGTGAGTTTGGAGCCTCTCCCTCAAACCCCCTTCCCTCCAGCCTCCAGAATATACCTTATTGTTTTCACCATTGACTTCAATGGCCCATAGGATATAATGGGTCCGAATTGCCGCTGAATTTCTTTCATTCCCTCCTTTCCTTCTCTCTTTTCCCTCTTTCCCTCCTTCTTCTCTTCTCTCTTTCTTTCTTTCCCACCTTCTTCTCTTCTCTTTTTTCCTCCTTTCCCTGTTTCCCTCCATCTTCCCTCTCTTTCTTTCCCTCCCCTTTCCTTCTCTTTCTTTCCCTCTTTCCTTCCTTCTTTCCTTCCCTCTTTCCTCCTTCTGTGGCCGAACTCTAGTGAGAAGGAGTTTAAACTTTAAACCCCTTCTCTCTTAGCTCCCCCACCCAGGCCAGCTAGGGAAGGGGAGGCTTTTGAAGATGCCTCCCCCCCCATTTGCTTCCCCTTCTGACATCACTTCCGGTGATGTCAACGGGTGTGGCATATGCTAATAGCCTAATAGGTCATTAGCATACCATATGCTAATGAGCTCCTGCAGCTGTTTTTCTACAAAAAGACCCCTGATTATTTTGAACAACAAACTCCCATGACAGATCATAATCTCCTTTTATAAATATTCCTAATTTTCAGCATTGCTTTGCCATCAAGCATTAGGGCCTGCTCAAAACAGGGCCTGCACATGGAAGTCTGAGTAGTTTTTTTTAGAATTTGATCATGACATCTAATTTGTCTTCATTTGCTATACTCTATTTTTGCAATTAAACGTTTACTATTTATTATACTTTTACCTTGCTGTTCAGTTAAACATGGTCTCATATTGGGTTGGATCCCATGCATCTGTTCCTTTGCCTCCTGGTGCATCCCACTGATACAAGAAGCTAATGAAAGTAGCATTGTTAAGAGCCAGTTTGGTGTAGTGGTTAGGAGCATGGACTCTAATCTGGGACTGGATTTGAGTCCCCACTCCGCCACATGCAGCTACTAGTGTGACCTTGGGTCACTCATGGCTCTCTCAGACATGTTCTCTCAAGAATAGTTCTTGAAAGACCTCTCTCAGTGCCACCTACCTCACAGGGTGTCTATTGTGGGGAAGGGAAAGGAGATTGTAAACTGCTCTCCTTTAGGTAGTGAAGGGCAGGGTATAAATCCAATTTCCTTGTTAAATACTGGGTTCAAGACTTGAGTTCCAAGCTCAGCCAGTCTCTGGTACCCAGTCCTGGAATATTCCAGCCCTAATACATAACACCCCTCCTCCTCCTTTTCTCTTTTAAAAAATGTATCTCTCCATGAAACTCAACAATCAATTTCTTTTCTTTTCTTTAGAAATTTGGAGTCTGTTTTGAAACAATTCTGTTTTGATCAAAAAAGACAAGGGGCAGGAAGTAGGGTTATTATTCCCCACTAGAGGTTGAAGGATTTCCTGGTCTTGCAGGCTCATGCCTGCAAACCCCCCCCCAAAAGTGACATCACTGGAAATAAAAGCAACGTGCCTACATCACCCAGAAGTGACCAGTTTGCAACTAAATTCTGTTGGGAAATTGGTAAAAATAGTTAAATATTCAGAGTTTGCAATGGATCTTTGTTCACTGGAGAGGAGGCAATTTCTTTCTATGTAAAAATCTTTATTTCCAGAGGAAAGGGTACACATGAAAATCCACAAAACAACAAACACTTAAGACTACATACTACATACCTGCAACAGACACACAGATAGTAATGGAGATTCTTCCTTTCTTCTTGACCCCTAGAAGGAAATCACCTGAATACATTAACCAATGATTGTTAGTAAATAGGCTTCAGTTTCCTGGCTTTCTTCCTATTGGCTTTCTGCCAAGTTCCCTTCCAGGTCAGTCTAAATAATAACACAGAAGGTAAGCACATTAACCCTATAATGACCGACTTTAGACCTTGCAACACTCATATTTCCAGATTTTTACCATAGAGTTTTGCCCCAAAACTAGAACATCTCCCCTGATGTCACCAATGTGCCTACGTCTGAGTGACATAGGCACATTGCATGACAATGCTTCTGGCTCCTGGAATGTCTCACCATCCCCCACCAGTGTTTCCGATGGACTTGGCAACCCTAGCAGGAAGGGAGATTCTACAAGATTGCTGAATTTCATTCTACAGATGCTCAGGGGAGGAAAAGGAGCAGAAGGAGAAGAAGAGATTCAATTTATACCCCACCCTTCACTTGGAGTCTCAGAGCAGCTTACAATCTCCTTTCCCTTCCCATCCCCACAACAGACACCCTGTGAGATAGGTGGGGCTGAGAGAGCTCTTTTGAGAGCTTCTTTTTCAAGAACAGCTCTGACAAAACTATGGTTTGCCGAAGGTCATCCAGCAGCTGCAAGTGGAGGAGTGGGGAATCAAACCGCTGGGTGTCTTCCTGTAGGGAAAGTCCTTTTTGCTTAAGCCCGCGCACACTCTGGTTTGGTGAACATCTCTGATCGCCATTGCTGGCCTTGGGGAAGCAGGAACTTGAGGAGCAAAAAGAGAGCCTCTATCCCCAAGCTGCGGCTTCAGGATCGGTTCCTTCAGCACTCCAGGCTAGAAGCTCCCTACAAGAGCTTCAGGGGGAGACCGAAACCGTCCGATCCCCTTCCCTGCCACTTCGATCTGGATAAGAGAAGCCAATGTTGGATCAAGCCAATGGCCCATTCAGTCCAACACTCTGTCACACAGTGGCCAAAAATACCAGGTACCATCAGGGGATCCATCAGGAAATCCACCACCACTACACCAAACTGGCTCTCTTTCTAAACCTTTCTACCTCCTGCTAGAGCACCCTTTGATGTCTAAGATAAGAAAGTGGGAGAAGAGCAGCCTTCCAAGGGCTGAAGTTACAAAAATGTGCATAGAGATGTAACAGAAAACAGCAAAGAAAATCATAAAGGAATTAGAGAGTAATTCTTTTGAAAAGAAAAGCCAACAAGAATAGATGACCATATATTTAAAAAGTGAATTTCAGAAAAAAAGGAAACTAAATTGCTATGGAACTCAACAGGTTTTATTTACACATATACAACTTGGGCCTGGAAAATCTAACTACAAAAACCCCTGGAGCCATCTTTACAACCAAAACTTCTTCTCAAACACCATCAGGAGGCAAATGGCCTCTCCTCCAAGAATTAACCCTTTCTTAACTGTATTTTTTGCCTGATCTCCTGCTCTGGCTCCAAGCAGCAAGGGAAGTCATTTTTTTTTAATGCTGCCATTGGTTATAGTGTGATGTCATTTTCAGGGAAAACTCAGTATTGACAACATTTTGCTTTAGGAATTACCAGTTTTACCATACAGTTTCCAACAATTCCTAGAGTGATGTGTCATCACTATGAATGCCAAACAACAAATAGGTAGACAACAGTGAGTACAGGCTGAAAAAACTTTATACTGATGTTGAAACTTATTACTGAAACATGTAATGGAATATAAATAAAGTCATTATAGAAAGTCCACAATGATGTTCCGTTGTTTCACTGAATTGTTGTTTTGTTGTTGACGGTGGTCTTTGAAATGATCTACCATTTTGATGGTGTTTCTTTTTCCAAACCGAAAAAAATGTTACACTCAGACAAAGAACCTTATGGAATAACAATACAAAAAATCAATGTTACATTACTGTTAAACATTAACCATGCACCCCATAATAGGCATACAGAAAAATTACATGTTACCTTATACAAGCATATCAGGTCAATTTCTTAACAATGATGCATCCTGGATTAATCCTAATCATTGGGTTGTATCTAAAAAAGCAGTACTAAAAAGTTACTACCCAACAAACAATAATTATAAAACTCCATTATATATTAAAGTTTGCAAAACTTACCACCCATGATAACAAGACATCTCAAACAGGCAAAATATTGCTCAGTGACTCCTACTTAGGGCACAACCATGGAGCCATTTAATACAATACTCAAAGACTAACAGTAAGTATCCTGCAAACACTTATACAAAGATAAAAATACATACAGATAACATTAAGGCTTCCAGAAGTATTCAACATAATCAACTAGCACAAAATCATACAGACGAGGCAGGAGCAAACATATTACAAGTAACACACCAATTCCAAGGATGTATTCAAGCCTACTGGTTGACATGTGTTAAGTTTAAAGATCCAAAAAGCCTCCCTGTAGAATAGAACCTTGTGGATATCCTTATTAGAATATTTGCTGGGTTCCACAACCTCCAGCACTATAAACCTGAAATCATCATATCTATGACCTTTAGAAATAAAATGATTGACAAGAGGTGCTTCTACATGTTGGTGCTTAATTTTTTATTTATGTTCAGAAATATGTGTTTTTACATAATGCATGGACTCCCCAAAGTATATTAAGCCACAAGGGTAAATTATTGAATAAATAACCCATTTGGTGTAATATGCAGAGTATGATGTTAATACTATCTTTTGCTCAATCAGAGGGAGTTCCACTGTTCGCATTTCCCAACACTGCGCACACACAGTACAATGATGACACTTGAAATGTCCTGTAGGCAAACTAGTTGGCACAACATCCGATGGAAGGTCAACCTGGACCAGCATGTCTCTAATACTTGTGGTCCTATGAAAACCAATCCGTGGCTTTTCCACACAACCCGGAATATCATTAACAATATGCCAATGTCGAAGAATAATCTTCTCAATGTCATAAGCTAATAGTGTGTAGTCAACTGCCCAACTGATGGCCCCTGATGGTAACTCGCTTGTCTACAGGTCTGTTAACTCAACCCGTATATCGGGGTGCAACAAGAAGAGGCCCAAGAAGCCTTCCATGGCATTTCTAAGCTGCCAATTGGCATTTCATCTCATCCAGCCCAAAGACCTAGAAACCCCTAGGCTATGCCTCACCTGGCACAGCCCAATTGCAGCAAGACCTGCTGCACCCTAGGTGCCTGGCTGCCTTAACACCTAGCAGGGTCCCCAAAATTGTGCCCACCTGGCAAGGCAGAATAGCCACTAGACTACCCAGACCCCGGCCCACCTTACTATTATCATTGCAAGGTCAACCTCCACCGTAAGACAGGGCCTATACCCTTCCTGATGATGCAGCATAGCCACCAGACAATGTGCACTCCGGGCCATCTAAGCCCCATGGTGAGGCTGCACCCTAGGCAACTGGTCCGCTTGTAGCCCAGGGCCTTGCCTTTCATGGTAAGGCAGAATAGCCAACAGACCATCTGCACTCCGGGCCACCAGCCCATCATGATGAGGCTGCACCCCAGGCAACTGGTCCACTTGTGACACCAGGGTCTCGGCCTTCATGATAATGCAGCATAGCCAGCAGACCATGTGCACTCTGGGCCACTGGCCCATCATGGTGAGACTGCACCCCAGGCAACTGGTCCGCTTGTGACACCAGGGCCTCGCCCTTCATGACGATGCAGCACGGCCACTAGACCATGTGCACTCCGGGCCACTGGCACATCACGATCAGGCTGCACCCCAGGCAATTGGTCCACTTGTGACACCAGAGCCTCGCCCTTCATGACAATGCAGCTTAGCCACCAGACCATGTGCACTCCAGGCCACCTTGCTCATCATGGTGAGGCTGCATGCCAGGCAACCGGTCCGCTTGTAACACCAGCGCCTTGCCCTTCATGGGAGGCAGAAAAGCCATAGCCTATCTGTACTCCAGGTCACCTTGCTCTTATCATCACAAGGCCAGCCTCCACTGTATCATAAGGGCCTTGTCCTTCATGGCAAAGCAGAATAGCCGGCCAAACTATCTGCACTCTGGGCCATCCTGCTCTTATTTTCCCAAGGTCTGTCTCAGCCTGTAACACAAGGGCCTTCCCAGCCAGGGAGTCCTCTTGGCCCAGTGGGTGGCCCAAAAGACCCTGCTGTGGCCGCAGACATTGATTCTTCATCTTGCCTTGCAGCTAGCAGCACCTGAAGGACAAACTTCATTAATAACTTAAAACTTTGCAATTCCATTCTCTGAATACTAGGCAAAAACCCGCCACAGCTCACGATCCACAGCGCCACCCCACAAAAAGGAGTGCAGTGACTGGACAAATGTCCTGACCTGAACAAGGTCCCACTGACACTACTACTCAGCAAGGTAATACATAGCCCAGAGCAGCTGTAGTGGAAGCAGCACTGAACTGAGAAGAGTGAGCTCCAAACTTCACCCCGGAAAATGCCCTATCTGCCCAGAGCCCAGGCACTACTGCCACAAACTGGTGCCTGGTCATCAGAATTCCATCCACATGCCAAAGCAGTAACCGTCTTCATAATGGGAAGTGCAGTAACACCCCAGTTTGCTAAAATGACCCTTTTTTCACTGCCAGGGAAATTGGTTGCCTCTGGTCCTCTAGAGCTTCCGTTTTCCAAGACCTTCATAGAATGCTGTAGAAATTCCACTACATGTACACAGCAATGTTGGCATTTGCACAGTCATTGCTTTATGCTTATGTTTGCCCTAATCAAGTGAATTACTTAATGATATTCCTAGGTAGCAAAGGCATTTACACAGCAATGCTTACCTTTCCAAAGTCATTGCAATTTGCAAGGCACTGCAACGTTTATAGGGCTTTTATCAACACTGATAAATTGAATTGACTTATTGATATTCCTGGGTGCAAAGGAAGCTTACCCCCTTTAAAGGGACATTAATTGTCTGATGGAATTCTTTACCTCCATGCCATGGGGAAAAAAAAAACAGCTGTGCAACTCCACATTCAGTCTCTATAAGGCAGACAAAACTTAAGTTTTTGGCTTGTTTGGCAATTCTGCACCTTGAAAGATAGGAACTTGAGGCCAAGAATTATCATGTCTAAGGTCTATACCAGAAGAGACGGTCTCTGATTCAATTCCAAATCCACTGGATTGGCAGACTGTGGAAACCAGGGGTCTTTTCGTATAAAAAGAGCTGCAGGAGGCTCATCCATTGCACTCCGGGTGTACTGACCCCTGCGATTTCCCCAAATGCGGGAAACTCGACTGCATAATTTGTGCTACTCGGCTATTAGCATATGCCACGCATCTTTGAAAGCCTCCCCTTCCCTTCCCCAGCTGGTCTGGGTGGGGGGGTGGAGAGAGAAGGGGTTTAAAGTTTAAACCCCTTCTCACTAGAGTTGGGCCACAGAAGGAGGAAAGAGGGAAGGAAAGAGAGAGAGTAGAGAGCAGGAAAGAGGGAAAGAAAGAGAAAGAAAGAAGGAGAAGGAAAGAAGGAAAGAAGGAGAAGGGAAGAAGGAAGGAAAGAAAGAGAGAAGGGAAGAAGGAGGGAAAAAGGAAAAGGAGGAAAAAAGAGAAGAAGGCGGGAAACAGGAAAAGGAGAGAAGGAAAGGAGGGAATGAAAGAAATTCGGCGGAAATTCGGCCCCATTATATCCTATGGGCCTTTGAAGTCAATGGTGAAAACATAAGGTATATTCTGGGGACTAGAGGGGCGGGGGTTTCAGGAAGAGGCTCCAAACTCACAGGGTTGCTGTTGGAGCCTCTTCCCAAGATACCCACCAAGTTTCAAGAACATTGAAACAGGGGGTCCAATTCTATGGGCCCCCAAACAGGTTGCCCACATTCCCTCCATTGTTCTCTATGGTGGGGAAAAAGTTACTTTTTTCCCCACGGTGCTGTTACTAGGTCGGGGGGGGGGATTTGAGGGCGAGGCTCCAAATTTTCAGGGTAGCTTTGGGAGCCTCTCCCCACATACAACCCACATCTCAAAGCAATTGGACCAATGGACCTAATTCTATGGGCACCCAAACAGGTTACCCCCATTGCCTCTATTGTTTCCAACACTTAAAGGAATCCTTCTTACCTTTTAGAACTTTCATTACTTTATTTGTTAACCATGCAGGCTTTTTTCTATACCTATTTGTGCCTTTCCTAACCTGCAGCATATATTTTTTCTGAACTTCTAGGATTGTATTTTTAAATACTCTCCAAGCTTCCCCAATGGTTTTGACCTTCTCCACTCTTCCTTTCAATTTCTTCCTCACATGTCCCCTCATACCAGAGAAGTTACCCCTTTTAAAGTTAAAAGTGGTTGTGTCAGTCTTTTTGGACAACTCCCTATTTATACAAATGTTAAACTCAATAACATTATGGTCACTGTTCCCAAGTGGTGCAATCACTTTTACATCTCTCACTAGGTCTTGGATGTTACTTAGGACCAAATCCAGGATCGCCTCTCCCCTGGTAGGATCTGTGACCATTTGTTCCATAGCACGGTCATTGAGAGTCAATCCCTTTTTCCCGACTAGAACTCATATTGACCCAATCAATGTGTGGGTAGTTAAATTCACCTATTACGACACTGTTATTTCGTCTAGTCACTATCATTAATTCATTCATCATTTTATAATCCTCCTCTACCTTTTGATCTGGTGGGCAATAGCAAACTCTCACTGTCAAGCCTCCTTTTGGACCCACCATTTCAACCCATAGCATTTCCAGAAGCAAATCCAATTCTCTTATCCTCTCAGTCTTACTGGACTGTATACCCTCTCTGACATACAGAGCCACCCCACCTCCAACCCTTTCCCCACTATCCTTCTGATATAATTTATAACCATGAATCACTGTATCCCACTGATTTTCCTTATCCCACCAGGATTCTGAAATACCCATAATGTCTATTTCCTCCCCAACACCAAGCATTCCCATTTCCCGATTTTACCTTGGAGTCTTCTAGCATTTGTGTATAAACAGCTATAGTTTCCCATGCTTGTTAAGCCCACAACCTTCCCCTTGCTGCCTCAAGACCTTGCCAGGCAGTCCCTATCATTAGCCACAGTCTCAGTGGACAATTGTAATCCATTTCCTTGTACAAAAGTAACAACTACCCCTTCACCTCTTCGAGATGAGCCATCCTGAACCAGAGCCTTTTCATCTCCTGTCGGCTTTCCCCCAATATTCAGTTTAAATACTGCTCTGCCACCTTTTTTTGATTTTGAGTGCCAGCAGCCTGGTTCCTTCTTTGGACAAGTGGAGACCATTTCTTTTGTACAGCTCCCTCTTATCCCCAAAAGCCTTTCTTGAAGGGCTCCCTTTAAGTGCAGAGAGCTGACATTTCCTTGCTCACCCGAACGCCAGCTCCCTTTAAGTGCAGGCAGCCTTCCCCGCACGCTCGATCTCGAGCAGACATCGGGAGCACTGGGAAATGCCAGCTTCCTGCACTTAAAGGGGCATTTCCCCGTGAGCCCAATCTCCACTCGAGATGGAGTGCACGGGGAGGGCTGCCTGCACTTAAAGGGGGCTGGCATTTGGGTGAGCGGGGAAACATCAGCTCTCTGCACTTAAAGGACTCCCTTTAAGTGCAAGAGCCAGCATTTCCTGCGCACAATGGGCACGCGGCTGGGGCGGTGGATGTCCCCAATCCTCCAGGGATGCCCTCAAAGTCCCCCACTGGGGGTGAAGATGGACATGGCAACCCTAGCTGCTGAGGACACCAATTGTGTAGACACAGCACCCACCCACATATAAGGCACTGTAGGGCCAACTATGGAAGCCACAACTACAGGCACTTGGGCCCCCAGTATAGGGAAAGCACCTGTGGCCACCAAAGGCAAAAGCCTGGCCAACCCGCTTAGGAGCAGGCTACTTCCTTTTGCGGCACCCAAGCCCTTCTTTGGAGCCATGCTGTTCTTAATGGAATCACTCTCGAGAGGTGCAGGCCTAAAATGTCTGCATCCCCTTCCCCCAAGGTTAAAACGCTTGGGGCTATTTAGCTTGGAAAAACAATGGCTAAGGGGTGACATAATTGAAGTTTATAAGATTATGGATGGGATAGCAAGTTGAGAAAGAAGTAATTTCTCCCTTTCTTTCAATATTAAAACTCATGGGCACACCATGAACTTGCTGAGCAATCAGGTTAGAACAGATAAAAGGAAGTACTTCTTCACCCAAAGAGTGATTAACACATGGGATTCACTGCCACAGGAGGTGGCAGGGGCCACCAGCATGGACGGCTTCAATAAGGAATTGGATAAGCATATAAAGCAGAGTTCCCTAAGTGACTATAGATAGGAATTCTCAGTCTAGGGCACCTGACACTCTGTATTCTTGCCCTCTTGGCCACTGTGTGACAGAGTGTTGGACTAGATGTACCACAGCCCTATCCCACTGGGCCAGAAGCTTCAAAGGCCTTGGCCCAGACTGCCGATCGTGCTCAGAGCTGCTTCTCGCTCCGAGCACACTGAAGACTGCTGGAGCAGAGGGTGGGAGCTGAGCCTAAATAGGCTGGCTCCACCCCCTACCTGGTGTCCTCATCTTCATGCCTCATGAGGAGGCAAATCAGCCCTCTCCTGCCAGCACAGGCTTGGTGGTCGTTGGGGCTCGCATTTCAGTAGTTGTCTTGGATAAAATATGCTTCAGATAGAGAAATGCATCTTTCCTCACCATTTTCTGTTGTTTTGTTTAAGCGTAGGCCCCCATGTTTTACTTATAAAAAGCAGGCACATATGTATCACCATAACTGTAATGCTGTTAGATACAATAAAGATGTCCAACAGATGTTAAACAAAATAACACCCTTCTTAGCCCAATAATACCAACTCTGTTTTGAGGTATCACTATAATCCTAAATCAGCACATAAATCTTTTGATGCTTCATCATCATCATTGAACTGTTTCATGTTCTATTCATGTGCTGGAGTCCAGTGCTCAGAACTTAATTCCAAAGCACCTGCAGGCCTGATTTGTATTGGGACTATGGGAAGCAGGGAAAGGGGTGAAGTAGGGTTGCCAGCCCCCTGATGGGAGCAAGAGAATGTTTTCACAGGCTCTTGCAAAATTTTACCCTCAACTGACCTTTTTTTGGCCCTACTTCCAGTTTCAGGCCTACTTCCAGTATGGGACAGAGACACTCTGGTTTTGGGGCAAAACTCTATGATTTGAAGCCAGATTTATCATAGAGTTTTGCCCAAAAACCAGAGTGTCACCCCACCAGAAGTAGGCCAAAACCAGAAGTAGGTCCTAAAATGGAAGTAAGCCTGAAAATGCCCAACATCACTTCCAGTCTCTCAGAAGGACGTCAAGAAACCCACACTGGCCAGGTAGGTTGATCTGGCAACCCTAGGGTACAGACATACCCCAGAGAGCAAAATAACTCAACCAAACAAGACTCATGATGCTACAAAATCAGAAAGCCCTTCCCAAACCAGTCCTTTTTATTATTGGCTACTAAGGCTGGTCACTGGGGAAAATTGGTCATTCTTCCTCTGATAAACAAGATAGCCTTCTGAAGAAGGTGGTGGGAAGTCAGGAACAACAACAAAAAATGATGGCCAGATTAAACTCCCCTTTCTGGCATTGTTTCTGGGTAGCATTGTTATGAGGAAAGGAATTTCTTTTTTTCCTGAAATTTACTTTCTTAGATACAGTCATTGATTCCTCTTACTCTGTTCTTCTATTTCAAAAGACAGATTTCCCTTTCATTTCTCTTCAGAGACAAATCAATACACCCTTTTGTAATTTTAGCCCTTGCACTTGTTTTCATATTACACACCACAGAGTTGTGCTCTAGTAGGAGAACAGGATGATCTAGAAAGACATTGCCTGCCTCTCAGCATCTCCAGAATAAAATTCTGAAATTTTGCAGAACCTCCCTTCTTGCCCCTACTTATTTTGAATTTCAGTTTGCTGAAAATAGAATTGATTAGAAATTGACTCCAAATTCCTCAAAGAGAAAAAGATATGAATTATTGGATTCCAGGAAGAAATTAGGTAAAGTGGAATTAAGACAATTTCTCTTAACAATGCAATTTCTGGAATAGAAGTGGTGCAGCTATTCCATAGTCCTTAATCCCTTAGTCAAAGACAGGCCAGAACTGCTATCACAGTCACAGGGCAGCTGGCAACTGGAGCACAGTTTTTTCTGGCAAGATTGGGTTGCCGTATCACATGGTTTCCAGTCTACTTTGTCTAATGTACAGATATCAAATGTATGAATACTGGACGGATTCATGCTGTCATGCATATTGGTGATGGTTCCTCTTTTTTTTACTTTAAAGAGGTAGATAAGAAAGAAGATAATATTTTTATTATGCTGGACCTAAACTTTATCAGGTAAATATAGCATTTTGTAAACACGCTCAGAAGATCATTGGAAATCAACCAAATGAAATGCTGAAACACTGGAAAGGTCTCAATGAGAAACCCCGACAACCTTTTTCTATAACTCTGTCTTACTATTAAACAGCACTGCTTTTTCTAAAATAACATTTTTCCCAGGGTACATTTGATATCTGATGTTACATTGATTGCATGAATTTGTGAGACACGTTTAGAATTTCTTAAATGTAGCCAAGCATAAGATACTTCCAGTAATTATAGAGATGTATCAGTATTATATAAACAGGTACACATGGATTTCTGGGACCAAAACTATTCACTCCAACAAATATCATGAGAGCAATATTATTGGGAGTACAAGCCTGGTGACACAAAGCCATTAGGTATCATAATGCTTTTTCCGATGTCTGCAAGCATGGACAGTTTCAAGAGGAAATTAGATAAACATATGGAGCAGAAGTCCACCAGTGGCTATTAGCCACAGGGTATGGATGGGAACTCTCAGTCTGGGGCAGGTGATGCACTCTATTCTTGGTGCTGGAGGGGGCAGCAGTGGGAGGGCTTCTGGTGCCCTGGCCCCACTGCTGGACCTCCGGATGGCACCTGGTATATTTTGGCCGCTGTGTGACAGAGTGTTGGACTAGATGGGCCATTGGCCTGATTCAACATTGGCTTCTCTTATGTTCTTATGTTCTTATGTTGATTTTACTTATTGGAATACCCATTAATATAATGCTGTATAGCCTGCTGTTTAAACCACTTGACCTATTTTTTATGGGAAAAACTGACTAATATTGCAAGCAAATACTTTCTGTGTAAGGAAGGAAGGAACAGTTAATTAAGGGACATATGAAATGTAACTATTCAATCTTTTATCTGAGTAAGAGGACATCATTTCTGTACAGATTCAAATCATAAAGTAAATATACTTTGGCCATTCAAGATATCCTAATTAGAAAACAAACATAAAATATGATACAGAACAAAGGCTCTACAGCAGATTTTATTTTAGAATACTATAATGGTATGAAACTGTGTTATACTGAGTTTTGAAATCATTGGTCTGTGTAGTTCAGTATTTTCTGCTATGATTGACCCATTTGCTCTAAACTGTTCCATCTACAGCTACCCACAATCAGAATCTCTAGGAACTTTTAATTGCACAGCAGACACCATCAAATGTTTTAGCAATGTTTTAATAAAATTTTGTGAATTGATTAATTAATAATTTTGTAGATTTTAAGGCTGTATTATATTTCAATTATGTTTTATATTTTAATCATATAGTAATTTGCCCTGAGCCTGTCGTGCAGGGCATGGAGGGGTAAAAATTAAATAAATATAAATAAATAATGACTAAATGATTGGCAGCAGCTCTTTAGGGCCTCAAAGGAGAGAAAAGTCTTTCTCAACATGTGCTACCTTTTTTACCTGTAAATACCAGGGATTCAACTTGGGACCTTCCCATGTAAATCATGTGACCTGTTACTGAGACACAGGTATGAGGTTACTGTTCTCCAAACTTGATGTACCTAGTGATTTAAGATGCTATGGTATATTCCACATATTTTATTCATTAGATGTCTATATTGCATCCCCCAAAATGACCAAAGTAGATGGGCAGGCCTGTAGCCATGTGGGACATTTGAGAGTGACAGCCCCTCACAAATGTGCCCTGCCTTCTCCCCCTATCCCCTCCCATCCCTCCCTAGCCCACATGAGCTGCCACTGCATCTTTTCTGCATCCAGAATTCATTTAACATTTTAATTGCCCTGCTCGGTATACAGAAGGCAGTCTGGCAGGGCAGAATGGCCCACCCCAGCACCTCACCACACCTGCACCAGGGTGGCTTCAAAGCGTGGCCAGGGCACCATGGATCCTGGGAGGAGCTTGTTGCTGGTGTCATGTGACACCAATCTGCCCACTTCCTCTGAACCAAGCCAGGCTGTCAAACATGGAGGCTGGAGCCATGGGAGCCAGCTCCAGGAGATCTCCAGGCCCACGCCCAGCCACTGTGGCACTTTGTGGTTTTCAGAAAAGGATCCTTTATTGGAGTCATACAACATGACATAAAACAAGTAGCTTCTTGTTTCCAAATATTTTAAAAGGGGGCATGAGAGCCAGCTTTGGTTAGGGTGTGTTTGTAAGTGTGTGGTTGTGAACTACCTTTAATTAAATTAGCACCCCCCCAAAAAAAAAAATCTGGTTATACCCCTGTAGATGAGCAAAGCTGAGTTATGCTATGATTTTTGATGCAGGAAACAACCAAATCTCTATTTCACTTTTCATGTGAGCATGTTTAAACCTCTCCCCCCAGAATAAAGTCAGAAATTGCTATGTTCTGAATATCATAAAAAGTCTTGCAATATTGTATGTTTTTGTTGGTACTATTTTATATGTATTACAGCTGTGGTGGTTTGGAGTGCTTTTGCACAGCTTCGGCTGGTGTGTCACTTGTGCTCATTCATGGTTCAGTCAGATCTTGCCTCAATCATCTATGCCTTGGTTACATCTAGGGTGAACTATCTTATTATGCTGTACTTGGTGCTACCTTTGAAGAATGTTTGGAAGCAGCAGCTAGTGCAGAATGCTATAACTAGAGTGCTGATCTAGGCCAGGAGTATGTGGCCCCAATATTACAACAATTACACTGTCTACTTTTCTGCTTCCAAGCCCAATTCAAGATGTTGTTTTTGATCTTTAAAGTCATACATGGCTTGGGACCAGGACTCTGAAAGACCGTCTTCTCCCATATGTTTCTGTTCAGGAATTAAGATCACAGGGAGAGGTCCTCCTTCATGCCCTTTCAACAACAACAACAAAAGCACATTTGTGGGTACATGAGAGAGGGCCTTTTTGGAGGCATCCCCAGGATTATGGAACAACCCCCATATGAAGTTACACCTGCCCCCCTCTTGATCTTTAGGAGGCAGTTGAAGATGGTTTTATTCATTTAATTAAGCTGAAGACAGTTCTAAATTGTGGCTCTATACTGATTTCTATTATTTTTATTTATATTGTAAGCCACCTTGAGTTCCATAAAGTAGAAAGGCAATGAATAATTTTTTAAATACGTTTTAAAAATAAATATTCTAGCTGTAATGGCTTTTATTTGTTTTCATCTTAACTACTGAGAGATTTGATTAAATAGAAGCTGATCAAGGAGAAACTCTCTGAACTGAACATTTCTATAAGGAATCAACCTACTTGGCAAAATTTTCACAAGAAAAGACAAACCACCTACCACTCTCAATTGGAGTTGCTGGAAAAAACAGTAACAGAGAATGCTCTCTAATTTTCAAAAGAAAGGTGGGGGAACCCTCTCTATCCTGCATGCTACTAATCAAAGAACTCATCCAACAGTATCATCAACCTTTCACAGCACAGACTCAGCCCAGCAGAAGAATCAGTTTTCACATGGATTGTCATTCTGCCCCACCAGATTCACACAGATGATCCAGTTCTCTGGAGACCTCGAAGCCTTTTTCTGCTGTCTACGTTTAAAGGAGTACTTCCAAGGTACCCAGGAACAGGACAAGAAAGAACAGACAACATCTTCACAGCATATCAACACGCAATCTACTGGAGAACAGCTTCCATCCCTCCACCAATAAACAAGATACTAACCACCAACAGTCATCAAAACAACACTACAAAAAAGAGACTCCACATGGATCCCTCCTGATGGTCACAATGCTACATTGGATCTCTACACTGAATGCTTTCGCCATAGAATCCAAATCGATGTGATCAACAAACACCAATGCATACAACAGTATTTCAACCATGCTGAAAGGAAGGCCATAGACAATCTCAGGAACAATCCAGATGTTATAATTAAAGAAGAAGACAAAGATGGAGCTGTTGTCATCATGGATAGTTTGGACTATATCCAGGAGGCTCAAAGACAACTTATAAATACTGCTTTTTACAAACAATTATCCTCAGATCCCCCATAGGGATATAAAAAAGAACTAAACAAGATTATAAAGGAATTACTCCTACGTATACAGGAAAAGATCCTTCCAGACACACCACAGGAACATTGACCAGGTAGCTTTTACTTTCTACTGAAAGTACTCAAACCAGGCAACCCAGGATGCCCCATTGCCTCAGGCATAGGCACCCTCATTGTGGGGATATCTGGACTCTGTTCTGTGCCATTAATGTTCCTGGTTATATGCTCAACACCACAGATTTCCTGAGGAAAATACAATCTTCAAATAGGTTTCCAGAGAATACTATTTTGGCCACCATGGATGTGGAATCTCTGTACACCAACATTCCACACAAAGATGGATTACAAGCCATAAGAACCAGGATTTCTGTCACCACCACAGCTAATTTTGCCACCAACCTGTGCCATTTTGTTCTCATCCACAACTACTTCAAATCTGGTAACAATTTGTACCTTCAGATTAATGGTATAGTCATGGGCACACACATGGCACCACAGTATGCTAACATCTTCATGGCCAACTTGGAGCAATGCTGTCTAAACTCCTGCCTATTCACACCTCTCTTATAACTGTGTTACACTGATGATCTTTATTGTCTGAACACATGGTAAAGAAGCCCTGGATAAATTCTACCGGGCATTCAACAACTTTCACCCTACCATGAACCTGACAATGAACCTATCTAAGCAAGAAATACTTTTTCTGGATATCACTGTAAAAATACATGATGGACACACAGACTCCACCATATACCAGAAACCTACTGATTGACAAACATATCTACATGCATCCAGCTACCACCCAAAACATACTAAACAATTAATTGTCTACAGCCAGGCTCTACACTACAACCACATTTCCAATCCTACAGACAGAGAGTCTCACCTGAGGGATCTACAACAAACCTTTTTGGAACTATAAAAATATCCATCTGAGGACGTCAAGAAAAAGATTAACAAATCCAGAATGATACACAGAGAAAGCCTGTTAGAAGACAGGCCCAAAAGAGACAATAACAGAATACCACTAGTAGTCATATACAGCTCTCAACTCAAAACAGTTCAACACATAATCAGTGACTTACAACCTCTACTGAATAATGACAGTTCTCTTTCACAAACACTTGAGAGCAGACCTTTTCTTGTGCACAGACAGCCCCCCAATCTTAAACAACAACTCACCCACAATAATATGACATCTAATTTGAACATGGGCACTGGTACCAGAGCTTGCAGTAAACCCAGATACCAACTTTGCTGCAATATATATCCCAGACAACACAACCACTGGACCTAACAACATCAGCTAGGCCATCACAGGCTCATAGTGTTGCTCATCTTCTAACATTGTATATGCCACTATTATTATTACTATTAATATTTCAATTTCTATCCTGTGCTCCCTGCAGATGGGCTCAGGGAAGGTTACGGAGTCACAAAGAGATCATGACTAAAATGACAATGAATAAGAATTTAACAATAAATAGAAATCAAGAATAAAACTAACATTAAAATCAGTTGTATAGTGGCCAGAGTGATCTTGCCTTAATAACAAGTTCAGATGAGAGTGTTTCAGTGGTACAGCAGGTTAACTCACTGAATTTAAAGAATCAGTGCTGTCAGCAGAGGGAGGTCAAGGTGGATTTGAACACCTGGTCCCTCAACCAAAAGCCCAGCAGAACAGCTATGTTTTACAGGTCCTGCAGAATTGTAAAGGCCCTGGCCCTGGTTGAGGCTAGTTGGACATCCTTCGGGCTGGAGACAGCTAGAAGATGTTGCTCACTATAGCATAAGGCTCTGCAGGGCACACATGGGGAGAGGTAGTCCCAAAGATGTCCATGTCAGTGCCTTTCAGTTCTCTACATAGGGCAAACAGGTCAAACCCTACTCCAAATGATAAATGGACACAAATCTGACATAAAGAATCACAAGACTGAGAAACCTGTAGGAGAACACATCAGCCTCCCAGAACATTCAATGGGTGACTTTAAAGTAACTGTTTTATTGCAAAGAAACTTCAGGAACAGGCTAGAAAGGGTAATTGCTGAGTTACAAGTTATTACAACACTCAGAACAATAGAACCCCCAGGACTAACAGGGATATTGGTTTCTTATCTCAATAAATATCCTAACATCATTCAGTTCTTTCATCTCTGTTCTCACCAATCCCCCAGAAGGGCTATACATTCTCTTTATTGTATTTCTTATTTGGAATAGTAGACTGGAACAGTAGATTGCAATGTAATGAATAGTAAAGTGTAATGTAATTTGGAATGGTAGATTGGAATGTATTTCTCTGGTCTGGGGACAGAGGAGATACACTGCACAGCTAATCATACCACCTCAAAGAAGAAGATGCTGTACTGTTGCCTCCACACTTGAATGGAGATGGATGGAGTATGATCGCACAGTCTTCATCAATTATTCTCACCATTCCACAGTTAAGAAGCGTATATCTGCCCATCAGTCTCTGATTTTGATATATTTCATCCCTTCACTGTGTTTCCTTCCCTGGAATGGAACTCAAACAAATAGTGACCATATAAACTAAGCTTGTTATTCCAATTTGGCTCTTGCATCTGCTAAACACCTTTATTATGCTACATGCTAATTTGCTGCTTACTCTCTACCTATATGTATGGACTGGTAACTTCCATTTCAGCAGAGGTCCATCAGTGGCTTGCAGCCACAAGGTATAGGTAAGAATTCTCAGTCTGGGGCAAGTGATGCACTGTGTTCTTGGTGTTCGGGGGGGCAACAGTGGGAGGGCTTCTAGTGTCCTGGCCCCACTGCTGGACCTCCTGATGGCACCTGGTATTTTTGGCCACTGTATGACAGCATGTTGGACTGGATGGACCACTGGCCTGATCCAACATTGGCTTCTCTTATGTTCTTAAGTATGCATGCACACAAAAGTTTATACCTTGAATAAAACTCTGTTGGTCTTAAAGGTGCCACTGGACTTGAACTTTGTTCTTATTCATTTGATTAAATGTTTTCCAAAAAATTTCCTCCCTTTGAATATACAAAATTGGCCATCTGATTATTCTGGGGAACAAAAGGTCTGTAAATGCCTTCTACATTAATATGGATGCCTCCTTCTCAAAGGTTGTTTATCTAGCATCAACCTGAGAGGGAAAGGTAAAAACACAGAAGTAAGCATGGACATTCCGCTATCTGTAAGGGTTCAGTCCATTCTATGCATGCCTTCCAAAATGGGAAGAGCACTGCTGTATTTAAATCCATGACTGTTTTCTGCCTGTGGGCACTGACAGTGCAGTCTTAATGGACTTTGGAAGAAGGTAACTCTACTTAAAATGGCACTGTAAATCTCACAACAATAGCTAATATCCTGTGGCAGTGTATGGACTAGGCATGAGAGCAGTTACACAGGTTATGAAATTGGATGATTGGCTGGAATGGAATTGTGTGTGGGACGGATGGGGGTGATAATTTTGTATCGGGCCCAGATTAATTATGTTATGAGAGCCAGTTTGGTGTAGTGGTTAAGTGCGCAGACTCTTATCTGGGAGAACCGGGTTTGATTCCCCACTCCTCCACTTGCACCTGCTGGTGTGACCTTGGGTCAGTCACAAGCTCTGGCACAGCTGTTCTCTCAAGGACAGTTTCTGTCAGAAGTTCTCTCAGCCCCACCTACCTCACAGGGTGTCTGTTGTGGGGAGGGGAAGGGAAAGGAGTTTGTAAGCTGCTCTGAGACGCCTTTGGGCAGTGAAGGGTGGGGTATAAATCCAATCTCTACTCTACTCTACTCTACTACTCTAAATACAATAGGTATCATAATTAAAACACAATTAAATAATTAAAAATCATTAAATTGTAATAATATCATTATTATTGTTAATGATAATAATAACATTTATTTATTTATTTATTTATTTATTTATTTATTTATTTATTTATCTATCTAGTATTTTTATCAACTGCCCTCCCCAGTAAAACCAGGCTCAGGGCGGTGTACAATACAGTCATATAAACATCAATAAAATAAATTAAAATTTACATAAGGAAATAAAAACGTAATAATATGAGTAATTAAGAGTGGCAGACTCTAATCTGGGTTTGATTCCCCACTTCTCCATATGAAGCCAGCTAGGTTACCTTGGGTCGGACACAGTTCTCTAAAAATTCTTTCAGCCCCACCTACCCCACAGAGTGTCTGCTGTGAAGAGAGGAACATAAGAACGTAAGAGAAGCCAATGTTGGATCAGGCCAGCAGCCCATCCAGTCCAACACTCTGTCACACAGTGGCCAAAAATATCAGGTGCCATCAGGAGGGCCACCAGTGGGGCCATTTGTTGAAGAGAAGAAAGAGAAGGTGACTGCAAGCTGCTCTGACCCTTCTTCAGGTAGTGAAGAGGAGGAAATGAAACAACAACAATATAATGTAAACATTTATAATAATAAATAATTAAAATTATAACAATTTTAATAATAAAAATACAATTTTCTGTACATCTTGCTCATGTCATGTCTTGGTTTGTATGCTGAAATGAGAGGCAGGTATTGTTATTATGGTGGTTTTTTTAAACTTTGACTGAAAATATGCGGCTTACATTAAGCCTTTCAGAATACCACTTTACTGTCCTTCAGTTTTTTTCAGTCAGGGTTTCATGTATGATTCTCATTGAAAGGGCAAGACCAGAATTTATCTCAAGGCTGAAAATACAAATTACTATAGACCATAGCAAGCAAGGAGAATGAAAAGCTTAATTTGTTTACTTGGAGTTCATTTGCTGTGCAAAATCACAGCTTACAAAACCACATAGAACACATTAACAGCTCTATAAAACATTCTGTAAGCAAAACGCAACTTATTTCTAAACTGTTTCAACAAATGAATGCCTTTCAATGAGTGAAGGAGATGGGATTTGAAGGAGTCCACCTTCCATGTAAGCATTTTGAGGCATTAAGGGTAAAAGAGAGTAAGTAGATGGATGGGAAAGAGAGAGTGAAAGGAACGAGATGACTAAGCATGGTGTTCAATCATTGCTGACAAACCAACATGTGGAGTATAGTTCTAAAATTCATTTATGAAACCTGCTAGACAACATCCTTCAACACAATGATGGCTGCAATGGACTTGTAATATAACAATGTAAAACTGAAATGAAGACTTTCTTGACCAGGCTTTGAAGGGTACTATCATAAATCAGTCTGGATTAAGATAGCGAGTAATATCGGCTTTTTTACTATTGTCTCTCTGCTATTTTGCAACAGAATGCTTCACTTTTCCTCTTCCTACTCATAACAACCCCTGTTGTACATCACTGTAAATTAAAACCTGATGTAAGTTATTTCTGGTGATAACATATGAATGGTATTTTGAGGGGAAAGAAAGGAACTGGTAGATTCTCTACCAAATTGCTATCATATAGGATGTGAGCAATATCTGAAGAGAGAAAAGTAATAGCAGTAAAAGCTCAGGCAGCTGCAATCCAACAGAAATGAAATGAATAAGAAAAAGAATCTTGCCCTGACTTTCTTTTTATCAAGGACTTGTAAATGCTCAGGCAGCCACAATTCAACAGAAAGGAATGAATGAGAAAAAGAATCTTGCCCTTACTTTCTTTTTATGGACTATCTAGTTTAGAATCAGGGGAATATGGCTGTATCTATCTGTCCTCTGATTTTGCATTAAGATTTTCATGTTGAAGATGCCATTCTATAGCACAGAAATGTTTTTCATAAAATCAGCTGAATAATCATGCTAGTATACATGAACAGAAGAGCACCAAATTTAAGGTGATTCATTGATTTCAATTGCATTCCAGTGGGGGTACAGCAATACAAGTGGTCAGGGAATGGATGTACATCCAGATATATTCAAGCCAAAATATACTCCAAATTAGTCATCTTGGCTTGTCTTGGGTATGTCTGAATACAAGAACATCTTATAGGACATTTATGAGATCCTATGCGATGGCAGTCAAAGCCATAACAAGAGAGTATTATACAGCCGCAATTGCGGCTGAGGACAGACTGGCAATTTGCCCCGGTAGCCAGTCGCGGCAAAAAAAACCCGGAGTAAACGATACCGGGTTTTCCCATCCACACAGCGGGGGCCTCTGCCGGAAGATACGGGATGGAGGCGCGTGGGAGCGTTCAGAATTCCGCACCAGAGACGTGCTATATTTGCCGTTTCCCCATTAATTTGGCTGTGGGTGTATGTGCGCATGAGCGCATGAGCACTCATGCGCTCATGCGCATAAGCACATTTTGCTGATATTTTTTTTTGCCCTGCAATGCCGGCACCGCATTGGGCGGTGGAGCGGAGCGCGGCCAATTACACCGCTGCTGCCTCATGCCCAACGCGGGTTGCTCCCGGCTTTTCGGCTGCGCGTTCAGACTCCCCGGAAGCGGAGAAACGCGCGACGAACGCAGGCTTTCAAGATTTGCACCAGCTTTTATCAGGCGTTTTTTTAATCCAGCAGTGAAGCGCGAGAGCACCGGTAGGCTACGGGTGGGGGACGTCAGGCAGATGTGCCTGTGTGAACATTCCATTTAATCCGATATTGAGTCGTTGTCAGCCCGGGTCCCATCCCGCGGCAAATTGCCAGTCTGTCCTCGGCCTGCGTCTGCAAGCTCCTGCCCAGCCCAACTGTTTAGAACGATTTGGTCCATTACTACTTTGCCACAAGGCAAACCAAATGATAGGGAATTGGCCATTGGCTGTGAGGCTTTTGTGAGCTACTTTGCAGATGAAGTCTTGTTGCTCTGCCACAACCTCCCCGCTATGGTTGATTCAGTGAGTGAACTCAAGGCTCTATGCACATCTTTTGGTGAAGTTCTGGATCATTTCGGTCTGCTCAGCCTAGAGGAAGTTGACAAATTGCTCCTAACTGTCCACCCTACCACTTGCTTTCTTGATCCATGCTCTTCATGGCTAATTAAAACCAGCCACGAGGGGTTTTAAGGTGCCTTGCGGGAGATCATCAACAAGTCCCTTGTGGAGGGGCTGTTCCCTAAGGCACTTAAGGAAGCAGTCATCTGCCACCTCCTGGAAAAGCCATCTTTAGACCTGGCCGAATTAGCCAACTATCGGCTGATCTCCAATTTGCCCTATTTGGGAAAGATGATAGAGAGGGCAGTGGCAGTTCAGCTACACTTCCATTTTATATCCCTTCCAGTCTGGCTTTCGCCCAGGCCATGGGATGGAGATGGCACAGGTTGCCTTCACAGATGACCTCTGGAGGCACCTGGACCAAGGCAGATCGGTGGTGCTGATGTTGTTAGACCTGTCAGCAGCATTTGATATGGTCGACCATCAACTACTGATCCACTGCCTCACTGACATTGGAATCCAGGGGTTAGCCTTGCAGTGGCTTGCCTCCTTTCTCCAAAGTTGGGGACAAAGGGTGATGCTAGGGGAACAGCTATCCCTTGAGGCACCCACTGGACTGTGGAGTGCCTCAAGGGGCAGTGCTGTCCCCAATGCTTTATAACATCTATATGTGTCCCCTTGCCCAGATTGCCCAGAGGCATGGACTGGGTTGTCACCAGTATGCAGATGACACCCAGCTTTATCTGTTGTTAGGCAGTCAGTCCAACTCCAAACCAGAAGAGCTGGACTGGGCATTACAAGCCATGGCTGGTTGGCTTAGGCTGAGCCGACTCAAACTGAATCCAACGAAGACAGAGGTCCTGTGCCTGAGTTGAGGTGACCCAGGGTTATGGATCCCAATCCCAACCTTCAATAGAGCACCGCTGGTGCCAGTGTGAAAGGTTAGGAGTTTGGGAGTGCTTCTGGATGCCTCCTTAACTATGGAGGCCCAGGTAGCAGCCACTGCCAAATTGGCCTTTTACCACCTTCGGTTGATCAGGCAGTTGGTTCCCTTCCTTGAATGTGATGACCTGGCAACAGCGATCCACACAATGGTCACCTCAAGATTAGACTACTGTAATGCTCTCTGCATGGGGCTGCCCTTGTCTCAAATCTGGAAGCTGCAGCTGGTGCAAAACACCACGGCCAGGCTCTTGATAGGGCACTCTAGACGGGAGCACATACAGCCTGTGATGAAGGCGTTGCACTGGCTGCCAATAGCATACCGGATTCATTTCAAGGTGCTGGTTCTTACCTTTAAAGCCCTACATGGTCAGGGACCTACATACCTGAGGGACTGCCTTTCCCCATATGTTCCCCAGAGAGCACTGCGGTCAGGGCCCCAGAACCAACTGGCCCTCCCAGGTCTTAAGAAGGCTAGGCTGTCAGCGACCAGGGCCTTTTCAGTGGCAGCCCCAGCCTGTTGGAATGAGCTCCCGGAGGAAATCAGGGCCCTGCAGGACCTTTTATAATTCCGCAGAGCCTGTAAAATGGAGCTATTCCACCAGGCTTTTGGGAGCCACAGCCACCATCACCAATGAAGAACATCGGAGAGGGCCCTGGAGTCCAGAAACTGCCACCAACAGCCTAAAGAACAACAAGTACTGCTGGAACAACTAAAATGAATACTGTGAGCTGAATACTGTGAATGATGGCTGCTACCATTTATGGATAACAATAATAACAACAATCACTAACACTTTATTACAGTTTTAGAATTGTTTGAATCATAAATTATGTTTTTAATGTAATTTTCTGTTTGTAAGCCACCCTGAGACAGCCTTGGCTGGGAGGGCGGGGTAAAAGTTCAAATAAATAAATAAATAAATAAACTCCAAAGTAATGAAAAGGTATATCCCAGAATTTTGGGAGTCTGGGAGATTTCAGGGAGAGGGCTCTTCTCCCCCAGTCGCACTTTAATTTTTTGAAAGAAAAAAAGGGAAGGAAGGGATGACTTAATGGCTTTCCAGGGCTGCATTGCAGCCACTGTCCCTTCCTTCACTGCAACAACCAGAGACTGGCTGTTAGGCCACTGGTCCAGCATGTGGGCTTCAGGCTTTAAATAGCAGCTGGCCAGGGCTTGGCAAAGATTTTGTGAGCCTCTGGGGATTCACAAAGGCTTTGGTAGACTCCTGTAGGCTTCATGAAGCCCTGGCCAGCTGTGATTTGCATCCAGGAGCCAGCACATCAATCCAGCAGCCTGGCCCTACTGCTGGGGCCTATCTTTGCTTATTAGGACATGTTCACAGTGGTTTTTGATGTGAAACCAGATGTATTATAATGATTTCAAGACTGCAATCCAGATGAAGCTTCACTTTGAGCAGAAACATAGGAAAGAAGACCAACATTACAGACATTGGTTATCTTAAAATCCATTTTCCCCTAGGATTTAAGAAGCAAATACATTGAAAAAGGTATGACAAACTCATTCACTGCTCCCAGGCCCCAGACAAGGCACCATTTTGTTCGGGCTGCAGCAGCTAAGGAGCAGTGATGGCATTTTTTGCACTTTTCCTTTAACAAATTTAATGTTGTTAAGCCTAGTCACTGCAAACTGTTCATACAGCCATGAATAAGCCCTTAACCAAACTGATTTTGATTGTTTAGAGTCTATCTTCTGTGGATCAAAGTTGCCCAACAGCAAAATATTTTCTTTGAAACTGAAGTTAAGCTATGCATTCTGCTGAGTCAGGCATGTAGCTGACTGAGATACATGCGTTAATCCTTTGTGTACTCTGCAACAGTTCTGTTTGTTGGTTACATGAATTAAACTTGTCTGTTGGAGAAACTGGTTGGCAAGCTGAGCCTGAGTTTTCTAGAGAAAAGTGGAGAGACAACTGGGAAGCAAAGCAGACAATGCATGATTTAGGGAAATGCTACTGAGATGGAAATGGGCTATGGGAAACTGAAGAGCTAAGGCATGGAAATGCTTTGGGACATTCTAGTTACAGGTAGTGATACTATAAGAGTTGAACCTTGGAATGGAAGCCTGAGGTCCCTGCTCACAGGCTCAGAATCAGACTCCCAAAACAGCTGCAGTTTTGCATGTCAAATATCCATTACCATTTAAAGGCATAAAGCTAACAATCCTCTGCTGACAACCCCAGGAACACTGGAAGGGGGGAGACTGTGAGAACTGTCATAACATGACACCATAAAATCACTTCCTGCTGCATATCTAGAAGTGATGTCACAGCATCAGCAACACTCTAGAAATTAATCCAACCTCTATGGCAAAAAACAGAGTTTTCAGAAATTCCTTGAGCATCGAGTAACTCCCATTCCATTTAGCTCCTGCTGCTTTATTAAGCAGTGGTGGGAACCTGGAGCACCGGGAGTGGGCAGTTATCTGCTCAGGTGGGCAAATGGTAGCTTTCATGAGCTGGCTAGCTGTTCCCTCTTTGGAGGAAGAATCTGAGCAGTCAGGCCTGGCACCGGTGGAATACCCACCTGAGCAACTGTGTTGAGAAACAGACCCAAGAGGGGAAGCATCGGGAAGTGAGAATGCTTCCCAGCGACAGCCAGGCTGCTCATTCTGGCAAGAGATGACAAAAATGATGTAGAGGTCAGAGCCTCAGTCTTCACCAGGTTCTCCTGAGTATAGAAGAAGGAAGGAGCACTTGACAGCTTTGGAGAGAAGACGGAGTGCTCACCTAATGGCACAATGGTGATCTGTTGGTTCCTGGAGCAGAGTCTTTACAGGAGTGGGGCTGAGATGCTGATAGAAAGCAACAAGGACCTAAACCTGGAGGATGAGGAATCCATGGGAAGAAATGACACCTGAGCTTTGGGGATGAGTCAGCAAAAGGAAGCTGTTAAAAAGAATATGCTGAGTAAGTGAGTGTGGAAGCAGCTTTGCTCACCAACTGTTCTGTGGCTTAACTCACTCAGTGAACAGAGTGCCACCTTACCTTATTGCAACCTGTCCTGTTTAACCTGTGCTTGCTTATCCAGTTAGAAATGCAGACTCTGTATCCTGCCCTGGTTTCTGAGCCTTGGGCCCTGAACTCCAGACCCTCCTTTCCCCCTGACCTTTGGACTGAACCTTTAGCTCCCTGGCTCCAGGCTGGTTAGTAGACTGTGCTCTTGCATTCCATCTTACTTGTTACTGTTGTATTTGTGTATCCCAGAAACCCTGGGTAGAGTAAAAGCACCAGGCTCTGCCCCGAATGTGACAGTAGTCCTCCTATAGGGTCATTAAATCAGGAGGTGTGGTTTAACTCCATTAAACACATCAGCTGTGTTTAATGGGCAGATTGTGTAGGAAAGGGGTTTTTTGCTATTGTAGGTACCCCTGAAATATGCAGTCTCCTGCAGAATCCCAGTTAATACAGCCCCACCAGCAGACAGCTCCAGCCATACTGCCGGTGGCTGCCTTTACCTCCCTTGAAGGAGAAAGAGCAAGCACGTGTGCTCGTCACAGCATCTGGGCCCTGCTCAGGGGGTGGAGCTGGCCAGTTTCACAGCGGGCTCCACTCCCGCCCCCTTCAGTTGCTGCCAGGAGCTTGGCCCACCCTACCCTCACCCTGATTGCTGTGTGGGCTTTGGCTGGTCACCCGTTTAGCGGGGACTGGGTAGGAGTTTTTGATCCCTGACTGGTTGACTTGGGTCAGGGATGTTTCTTCGCCTACCTTGTACAGCTAATCAGAGGTTTATGAAGTTGGCATAGGGTGGTGCTGTTTTGTTAGGTTGGTCACTTTAGTTGGCTAGATCTGGGCTGGTAAGTGATATGCAGCTAGGGGGAGCACCAATTACCAACCACAGTTTGGGGGATAGGAGTCTGGCTGGTTTATCCTTTGGGTTACACAACCCAGGATAAAGATGGCAGACTGCCTTTGGCACTGCATGTATTGATCAGCAACTTAAGTTGTACGGCTTGGCAGCTAGATCTCCATGGCATTCCCTGTTTACTGTGCCTGACTGGTTTGAGCCAGAGATACTGGCTTGAGAGGGGGGCAGGTTGGTTCCCTGTTATACAATTGGGGAGGGGTCAGGAATGACCCTTGGCCTGGATTGTGCCACAAGTCACTATTGGCCCTTGCCACTGAGTTACAGGTTAATAAGTTAAATAAAGTGGCCCGTAGTTCATCCAATCCTTGTGTCTGACTCTTTATTCTGAATAGGGGGCAATAGCTAATCTGCTTTAAGGGATAGAGGACATGTTTGATTTTGTCATAGCACTGTCCCGAGTGACTTGCTTTACATTGACCTGTAGGACAGAATGCAATTTCTTGTAATGAAGGTGGTGCACTTGGGAATACAAATAGGTTAGGGATTAATCCTGCTTTACTTTAATGATTTCTCCAGCCACTGAAAATCAAGTCTGCTCTTATCTACAGTAGCCTCACACTGGTTTCTGTTTCAGGTAGCACTAGCATGTGACAGACTGTTAAGAACTGGCTGCTATATACTGATATATTACATAGAATAGATGTTCTAATTGTTTGTATTCCCTATAGGCCTATCAAACTATGATCTTTAAAAAAAACTGGGGGGAAATAATAAAACTATAGATGCTATAAATGAAGACATTGCATTTCATTTTCTTGCATAGAATCTTCATGCACTCCAAAAAGTAGCTTTAAAATAAGCAAAAGGGAACACTTCTCCATATAATTCATAGTTGCCCTGTAGGATTCACTGCTGTATATCCCATGATGCATGCTTGGCTGTAAAACAAATACACTAATACATGGAGGTTAGTTTTATTAGCGACTTGGTATTATTCATCACAGCCAAGCAACAACAGCATATCAATACGACTACTAAGTGTTAAATACAGTAAGGAAATAAACAGGACCATTTCTTGATAAATTAACCTTCTAAAAAAGGACATGTCTAGCCACATTGACCATTGATCTGAATTAACAGCAGTCTTTATGCATTACTATTTTCAGTATCTGAGTAGATTTTGTTTCTGCATTTTAGTTGGTAGGAACAGACAGGAGAAGCACAAAATCCTGAAAGAGTTGTGCAATACTTTTGCAGTGTAGCATAAATAAGGGGTAAAGGGTATGTATTTGTGTAAGACAATAGTGCTAAGAAAAGTTGAAGGTAGCAGGAAAAGAGGAAGACCTAACATGAGATGGATTGACTGAATAAAGGAATCTGTGCCCCTCAGTTTGCAGGACCTGAGAATGCCTGTTAATGACAGGATGCTTTAGAAGAAATTAATTCATAGGGTCACCATAAGTCAGAACTAACTTGACAGCATTAGCACATAGGTCATAACAAATCACAACATGAAACAGAATCCGGTTCAGGGCTTCACTCATCTTTCTGTGGCACTCTCAGTGCTCTCAGAAGCCATTGCACTGCTGCTGTAGCCCACTGGAAAAGCCAAAGAAGCTCCATGTGGTGGTAAACTATAGGAAATGTATGTAGAAGAGTCAAGACTGCTTTTGGAGCCTTGTAGATCTGAGTTCATCAAACCATTCTGTTGTGTTTTAATAGCTGTTTTGCAAGCCATTTCATTGCTGACGTTTAGATGTGTGTCCCATTGGGGGCTGTAGTCTGTGGCTGGGCAGAGGAGGCCCCTGTATACTGAAAGAGAAAGCAGAGTGAAAAAAGGGGGGGATGGAGGTGTAAAAGGGACATAAAAATAAAATAACCAATCCTCCTTCTGTTATCTCCTTTCCTACAATAAGCTACAAAACATTCCTTAGTCCCTTGCCCTGAGGCAGCCTTACACTTGGTTAAAGATATAGCAAAAATGAGTTTGTCTTACATTTATGGACCACTGGGGCAGAACTGTCCAACTTTTTGCCATTAAGTCACATACAGAGAAGTGATATAATCACTGCAGTTCAAGCCTGCTAGGGATAAGATTGGGCTCATCTCACCCCATTTATTCAATAAAGTTTTTTAAAAGATTGTTTAAATAATATTGATTCTTCAGTATTTGTTTATCTCTTTTGCCTGCAGTGCAAGATAATGAAAACACACAAAAATGTCAGCAAGGTCCATATTTTGTTTTCTTCTTTGAAGAGTATTCAGTATTATTAATTGCTCAAGGACATAACCTTTGCAATTTCACCCTCTACTTCAGCCAAGAGTATTCTAATTTCATCCCTAGGTGTGCATTTTTCTGGTAACTTTGAAAGCTGTTTGATGTTATTTATGTTAAATGTTGAGATTTTCTGTGCAATAGTTTTCTACTTTATCTCATTGATGTAACTGTAAATTGTGTAGGTCCCCCAGCCTGCCAAAAAGAACGCTGTATTGTTAAAACATATCCCAGTTCCAGATTTTTGGGCAGTAAACCAGGTAAAAATTGTAAAATAATATTAGATGTTCTAACCTGGGTGGGTTATTAAGTATGCCTGTGCTTTCTGCATTTGTGGCTGTTATATCTAACCTGCATAACTTGTGCCTCTAGAAAAAAATCCCTAATGTTTGGTATAAAAGTTACCACTTTTTTGTGAAGGTGCACCACTTCACCAATAAAGCATGTAGGCGGTAACTCGGCAGAAATGTTCTAATGCATGAAAATTATTCTGTACACCATAATTTCTCTAAATGAATGTTCTATTTTGATACCACAATCTCTTTGCCTGTTGTAACTTAACAAAAGCAGTTAACATCTAAATTGTGCATGAGAATGGAGTTCTCATTAAAATAATTCCAAACTAAACTTCAGCTACTAGAATAAAAGATTATGAATATTTTCCTTAGTTATTTAATTGTTGTCCATGTGACCATCTTTCCTACAGTCTTTACTGTGTATCTGTATTGCTGACCACAAGGGTCAGCCTGAGATCAAGAGCAATTAAATTATCTGAAGCAGTCACTGCAATTTGAATTGACCCTTTTCTCACACCCTTATGTGCCACTACCACAGAATTTGCTAATTGAAGGTTTTAAATACCACCAGGCAAGAAGCTGCTGTTTCTGACCCTGATGTCCTAACTTCTTCTTTCTTTCTGACTTTGATTATAGAAAGCTACTGAAGATATCATTGGTCTAACCTATAATTACAGTTGATCTGAAAGTTTTTTTCCCCTTAGGAGGAGGGAATAAGCAGGCAGTATCAGAATCTCACATCCATGTCTTACTATAAATCTTTACCTCTATAGTGGAAGCTCTATTAGTGAATTAATACTATTATTATTCACTGACCAGATAGCTAGAACTCAAATGAAACATCAGGGATGTTCAATATATATAAAAAAGTTAACATTTCAATTTTGAAATTTACATTAAAATCCGAATTTTAGAAATGAATTTTTACATGAAGAGTTTACTTTTTAAACATATTCAAATAATACATATTCAATCCTCCCTGATAGAGGAAGATGGAGGAAGAAGAAGATTTTGGTGGTAAATTGATTGTTGATATGGTGTTCCTGGAGGGAGTGGTTTGGTTTTTGGGATCATGGATTAAAATTCCTTGAGGATGATTTACTTTTCGTTGATGGGCTCCATCTTACAAGGATGGGGAAGAATGTGTTTGGTTGTAATTTGGCTAGATTCATTGGGAGGGCTTTAAATTGATATTCAAGGGGAACGGAGACATCTGCTGGGGACTTTGAACTTAAAGGGGAATTTGATAATAGGGAGGAATTGGGAAGTAGATGGAGAACCCAAAGCAGTGAGGTATGGGGGAAGTTAGGCCTGGGAATGTGATGCTTATGGTGTTTGTATACTAATGCCAAAAGTAAAGGGAATAAGCAAAAGAAGCTTGAATTTCTAATCTTGATTGAGGAATATGATTTAATAGGCATTATGGAAAGTTGGTGGGATGATTTCTCATGATTGGAGTGGAGCAGTTGAGGGATATGAGTTATTTAAAAATAAGTGTAGGGGTCAGAGAGGAGGAGGTGTGGTGTGGCTTTGTACATTAGGAAAGGATACGATTATTAGGAAATATTGGATAATGAATGTGATGGTCCTGTGAAAACTGTATGTGTAAGAATAAGGAATGGATAGACCACTGGTATTGCAGTTGCAGTTTGTTACAGACTGCCTAACTGGAGAGAAAAGAAGGATGCTCTCTTCTTGGGACAACTGGCCAATGTGTCCAAACAATGTGCTGTAGTGGCTATGGGTGATTTTAATTTCTCTTATGTGTATTAAGAGACTTATTCTGTCAAAAACCTACGGTCATGTCATTTCTTGAGTTTTTTGCAGGAGAACTTCCTTTTTCAAATTAATTTATTTATTTGAATTATACCCTGCCCTCCCCATCGAAGCAGGCTCAGGGTGGTTGGTTCACATAAAAGTTTTAAAACAGATAAAACACAGCAAATATAAATATAAGACATAACATTAAGTGCTAGTATGTCATTTGTATAACACTGGCGTGGCATTAATAGCAACCATTACAATGAGGGTATAATCAGCACAGGCTGTGGGTGATGGTATTACGGCACAGGGTCTTAAATTCATTAGGTGTGGCTCCTTAGTTGAATGCCTGGTGGAAGAGCTCCATCTTGCAGGCCCTGCAGAACTGTAAATGGTCTTGCAGGGCCCTGGTGTCTTCCGGGAGCTCATTCCACCAGCGCAGAGCCATCACTAAAAAGGCCAACTTGGCAGCTTTGGGACCTGGGAGGGCCAGACAGTTTTGGGACCCCTAATGCAGTGCTCTCTGGGGAACATGTAGGGAAAGGCGGTCCCTCAGGTATGTAGGCCCCTGACCATAAAGGGCTTTAAAGGTAAGAACTAGCACCTTGAAGCAAATTCGGTACACTATAAGCAGCCAGTGCAGCGCTTTCAGTTCAAGCTGGATGTGCTCCCATATGGGAAGGCCCAACAACAGCCTGACCACAGCATTCTGCACCAGCTGGAGCTTCCAAATTTGGGACAAGGGCAGCCCCATGTAGATAGCATTACAGTATTCTAATCTTGAGGTGACCATCACGTGGATCATTGTCACCAAGTCATTGCATTCAAGGAAGGGAACCAGCTGCCTGATCAGCTGAAGATGATAAAAGGTTGATTTAGCAGTGGCTGCTACCTGGGCCTCCAGCATTAAGGAGGCATCCAAGAGCACTCCCAAACTCCTAACCTCTGGTGCTGGCACCAACAGTGCCCCATCAAAGGTCGGGAGTGGGATCCCTAACCCCAGGCCACCTCAACTCAGGCACAGGACCTCCATCTTCATCGGATTCAATTTCAGCTGGCCCAGTCTAAGCCAACCAGCCACGGCTTGCAGTGCCAGGTCCATATCTTCTGGTCTAGAGTCAGACTGGCTGCTGACTTCCAGTTTTTGGTGGCTTGCAGCTTGGCATGTCCCATTGAAGCTCTGATGGAGATGCACTGAGCTGAGGTGATCAGGAGGGGTCTTGGATGGTTCCAGACCCCCGCAGAGTCTCTGTGATAGACTCTCAGCCTGGGGAGCTGGCATAAGCCTCTCCCAAGGTGACGGCTAAGGGATCGAGGCTTGCCTGTTCCTGAGAGGTTCCAGCATTTCTGAGCCAACATGGCAACCAGAGCTGGCCTCTGGACAAGCAGACAGGAAACCAAGTGAAAGTAACTCCGGCAACAACCAAAATTCTCTAAACAGTGAGTCAATCAAACCCCTGTAAAAACGAAGAAGTCTCAGTCTGCTAGATCAATCCGAGAAGGAGCAGTGGATGGGGAAGGGCCAGAGATCCACCCCCCCCTTGAAATGGAGCGGTTCTTAAGCAATTTTAAAAAGAGAGAGAAAACAGAACTGACCATACAAGACTCCTTCTGAGCTTGAAAGCTACATTTTAAGCCAAGAAACATTGAATTCAGATAAACTTTACTTTAAAAATAAAACTTTTCTTCTTTGTAAACAAGATGTCTGGGAGAGGGAGGAGAACAGTGCCAGAAAAGAAACCTACTCCAGGAAGCTCTGTACCAACGACTCCCCCCCAGACACAAGAAGTGGCCGCAGACTTTTCTAATGTGCTTGCTGCAGCATTGCAACCTCTACTGGAGCAGATATCAACTATCAATAACAAACTGGATTCCATGCAAAATCAACTCACCCACATGGGGAAAAAGGCCCCAAAGACAGACAAACGGATTGAAAAAGTTGAAACAAAGACTACAGATATTAAGCAAGAACTAGAAGAAGTCAAAAAAGAAAGAAATATGGAGAAATATCAACTACTACAACTGCAACTGGAAAGATCTATGCACATTTTATGCTTCCAAGGACTGTCTGAACAGAAGGGAGAAGACCTGAAAACAGCATTAAGTCGAACGATAGCTTCAGTTTCGGATTTAAAACAAGAGGATCTCCAGAGTGACATAAACTTGGCATATCATACATACCCTGATTTTATAAGAAAAAACAAATTACCTGGCAAAATTAATGTTACATTTTCAAGAGAAGAATGCGAGACGATGTTTTAAAAGCCACAACAGGAAAAACATTAAAAGTCAACGAGGAAGAAATTAAAGTCTTAAAAGACATTCCATTTGAGATCCAGAAATGAAGACGTCAATATAAAAATTCTTTTCCTGAGAAATCAACAAATAGTCTACAGATGGAGCTTTCCGGAAGGACTTGTCTTCAAACATAAGGATAAGGAAATTAAAATTGACTCTGTCCAAAAGGCCAAAAAATTCTTGAAGCTACAACTGGGCATGGATAAAGACAAAGACCCAAATTTGGAGGAAGGAGAGGAACCCAAATTTGGAGGAAGAGTCAGATAACACTTCAAGTGACTCCAGCAGTTCTGTCTCAGAGTTGGAGAAAGGAGCAGCAGCACCCAAATTAGCAAAAGTGAAGAAAAACAAGTCAAAGAAATAAATATTTTACTTTGGATTACAAAATATTTGACTCTAGCTTAATTAAATTCTACTTTGTAGGGGCTTGGACTCTTTCTTTTCTTTTTTTTCTTTATAATCTTCAGCATACTATTATATTCTTCAGTATATTATTGTTATTGCAGGAGTGATGTACTTATCTGTAATCTAACATAAAATTCCTGTGGTAGTACTCCCTTGCACCCTTTCCTTTAGGTTTAGGATGTAGAGTATAAAATCAATAAAAAAGTGTATATATATATATATATATATATATATATATATATATATAGAGAGAGAGAGAGAGAGAGAGAGAGAGAGAGTCAGACCGGCTGCCCAACAACAGATAGAGCTGGATGTTGTCTGCATACTAGTGACATCCCAGCCCATGCAATCTGGGCAAGGGGGCTCATGTAGATATTAAACAACATTGGGGAAAGTACCACCCCTTGGGGCACTCTGCATACCAATGGGTGCCTTTGGGACAGCTGTTCCCCTAATGCTACCCTTTGTCCTTGACCCTGGAGGAACGAGGAGAGCCACTGCAAGGCAAAGGTAGAAGAGGCAACTTTTGATTATAATCAATAGGGAAGAGCTGGTAGATATGATGAGAGTAGTGGACATGCTAGGAGGAAGCATCATATGTTCAAATTCTTGCTTTTATAGGATATTAAGTGTGTTTTTAGCTGAATGCATCTGTTGGATTTTAGTAGGGCAGATTTTAATAAATTTAGAGAGATAATGGGAAGGATTCCATGGGGTTGGAAGGTAAGGGCAAGTGAAGGGTGGGTTCTTTTTAAACATAAGTTGTTGCAGGCTCAAGGTATTGTTCAAATAAGAAGGAAACATCGCAGGAGATCCAATAACCTGATGTGGATGAGCAGATTATTCTATGGTGAGCAGAAGATAAAAGGGTTATGTTTAAGAAATAGAAGGAAGGGCAAATTACCAAGGAACAACACCTATAGGTTGCTAAATGCTGTAGGGTGGCTGCTAGGGAAGAGAAAGCTCAGAATATGCTCAAATTGGCTAGGGTAGCTCACAATAATAAGGGTATTTTTAAGTTATGTGACAAGTAAGCAGAAGGTGAAGGAGGTAATAGGTCTGCTATTGTGTGAAAATGGAGATACTCTGACAGATAAAGCAAAGGCAAAGAGGCTTGATGCCCATTTTGCCTCAATCTTCTCTCTGAAGGAGAGTAGAGGCCTGCTTGGGGACAGTGGTTTGCAGGTGGAGATTGTTAACCTACATTATTTCCAGGCTAAACCTGTGTTTGTTTTGAATCTTACTTTGGGAATGACACTTCCATGAAAAGAAAACTTGGACACCAGGTTCAAAAATTTTATGGGATTTTATTAGTACAGAAGTTCTAACAACGATTTTCTTTTCTAATCACATTCAGAATTCCCAGAACATAACCCCATAGGAAAATATTGAGACCATGTAGTGTAACTTAACCTGAATTATCCCTAACAAAGCAATAACTTTTTAGAAACAGCCTAAATAGTATAAGAGCCATGAGGCTCTTCCTCAACAATCTAGATGATGGTGTGAAGGGAAACTCATTAAATTTGCAGATGACAACAAAGTAGGCGGGACAACGAACATTCCAGAAAATAGAGATAAAATACAATTAGACTAGAATACATTGGGAAAATGGGCAGATTTGAACAAGATGTGATTTAATAAAGATAAATGTAAGGTTTTGTATCTGGGTAGTAAAAATGTTATGCTCACATTCCAGATAGGGGATACTGTTCTGGACACTGGCATGTGTGAATGAGATCTTGGGGTTTTAGAAGACTGCAAACTGAGTATATGTAGCCAGTGTGACACAGCAGCATAGAAGGCAAATTCAATCTTATGGTGTATCAGCAGAGGCATAGCATCTAGGACAAGAGATGTGATAGTACCACAGTATACTGTATATTGTATATGGTTCTGGAGGCCTTTTATACACATAAACTTTAGAGCAGGTGCAGAGGAGAGTGATAAGGATTATTACTGGTTGGAGTCTAAGCCTTACAAAGAAAGGCTACAGGAACTGGGAATGTTCAGCCTGAAGAAGAGGAGGTTGAGGGGGAGGGTATAGGATTACTCTTTTTATGTATTTGAAGGGTAGGGTGCTATTTCGACTGGGATTGGATGACAGGATTCATAATACTGGGTTTAAGTTACAGGTGGGGAGATATTGGCAGGATATTATGAAAAAAACCTTTTCAACAATAAGGACAGTTCACTGGTAGAATCGGTTGCCCGGAGATGTTCTGGGTTCTCCCTCCTTAGAGGTGTTTAAGCAGAGATTGGATGATAATTTGTCAGAGATGCTTTAGGTCATCCTGCATGATGCAGGGGATTGGACTGGATGGTCTGTAGGCCCCTTCCAAGTTTTTTATTCTATGGTTCTATGCTTTGATGATATTTCTTGGAAGCTAGAACAAATATACTAAATACTACTACAGATTATTCATCAAGATACAATCATACATTACACATCTTTTGCAAACTTTTGGAACAGTTTTGAATGTAAAGTAAATGCTGGTGCTGAATAGAAAACAGACCGTTCAGACATCTAGAGGATATTTGGAAAATGTGCAGCAACAGAATTAGGAACTGAGAGTAATTTTAGGAAAAGTTCCTTCCACTGCTTTGCAAAGCGGCAGCTGGATGGTGGAAGAGTGTGAACAATTATGACATATTATTGTAGTCTGATCTCTCTCTCTCTCTCTCTCTCTCTTCCCCATTGTATGACATCCTTAAAATCTGTAGTGAAAACACAACATAAGAGTTTTAGGGTATGGGGCCAATTTTGTCATTTAGAATTGCACTAGTTCTGTTGCCAGGGGAAAGGTAGGAAAATTAAATGATCTTATCAGTTTCTATACCATTTAAATTTTCTTCCATTTCTTGTTGGTGATATTTATCTTTAGCTAAACATTATATTAAACTACTTAGATGTGCATAATAATAATAATCTAAATTTAATATCTGGCATATATGAAATACAATGTGAACAGTTAGTGTTTAATATAATATAGGCTGAAGGAAAAATAGATATCTGGAAAATATTTGTGTTCATTAGTTCAGGTTACTTTGCATGGAAAACAGAACTGGTGGCAATGCCTTGCAATATAATTCCACAAAGATTATTTAATTACAGTCAAAGAGCACTACAGGGCAAAGATTAACTTGGGGCTCACCTCAAGGGCTTTCTTATTTACAGTGGCTATTTGTTTATTCCCCAGTACACACCTCTAAATCCCCCATTAATTATCTGTAAGCTTCAATTTGAAGTAGAGTTCCAAGAGCCCTTGAATCATCACATGTTCTTCTCTGCCTAAGGGGGCACTGCAATTTTAATATCCTACACAGTACCCCAAGGCTATATGCAACTATTATGCTGCATATTGTACAATATAGATAAAATACATAATAAAGCAAGTTAAACACTAATCAAA
The DNA here is from genome assembly GCA_029375565.1 of Gekko gecko. Lineage (NCBI taxonomy): Eukaryota > Metazoa > Chordata > Lepidosauria > Squamata > Gekkonidae > Gekko > Gekko gecko. Next base: position 72,436,918 of record JAPDNY010000007.1, read on the forward strand.
TATTTAAATAATTGCATTTCTGTGCATAGCAAGGAAGCCACTATGTTTGCTTAGTTAGGGAAAGTGTTGACTAAATCAACACATTATTTTAATAGAATTGTTTGATGGCTGCACTAATTCTGTACAAACAATTGTAAGGTAGAAGGAGGGCTTTCCAATGGGATTATCAAAAAGTTTGCTTACTGGGAACTTTTAAAGGGAAACAGTGACTCATAGCATAGGCTAAATAACACCTGAATAAAATAACTGTGACAACTGTTAAAGTATTATGATAGTTGATTTAGACAGAAGCTGTGATGCTGCAGTCCTAGCGATGAATATGTCTAAACATTCAAGGGACACTGCTTACCATGTCTGTTTTCTTGTTTGTGTGTACCACGCACACAGTCATATTATTTGTTTTCCATATAAAGAGAACAGCTGGCCAATGGTCAGAATTTATAAACTTTCTAGGTTCACAAGTCAATAAAATAGAAAACTACATAAATATAGTTCCTAATAGCGCCAACAGGTACTGATTCTGGGGCAGAAACTGTGTTTTACAGAAAAAAATAAGCCCCAGTTGGACCTAGGTTTGCCAGCACCAGCTCTGGGAATTCCTGGAGATTTGGTGGCAGTACCTGGGTAGAATGTGTGGAAGGGAAGAAGCTTAGTAGATACATAACATCACTCTAGAACTTCTGTTTCTCCTGGGTATACCTACTGTGGTATACCATAAAGTCCACCCTCCTAACCTGCCATTTATTCCAAAGGAACTGATCTCTGTAATCTGGATATCACTTGTAATTCTTGGGAAACTGCAGGCTCCACCTTGAGGCTGGTAACCAATGCTCCTTCTAAACTGTGGAGTCTTGAGAGCAAAAAATCTACTTTGTGAACTACTAGCATTAAAGTTGTGAGTGAGCAGTTTGGTTGGTGAATAAATTAGTTTGCTCTAGAACCATCTTTCCTTAGCTAAGACATAAATCTGTGAGCTGGAGTCTAAAAAAACTGTGAACTAGCTCACACTAACTCATCTTAGAGGGAACACTGCTGGTAATCCTTGTTGCAGCCTATCCTCCCCTGTGACAGATTATTCTTTCTCTTCAGAATGGCAAAGGTTGTGCCTTGAGAGGACATTGAACTGGCAGAAGGGGAACTGAGAGGTTTGAACATGGGGTAGGACCTGTGGGTGTATAAACACTTGGATGCATTTTGCTAGGGTGGCATTAAACCTTCACAAATCTCCATCAGCCATCTTTGACTGTTGACAGGGATGCTGCAGTTTTGTGTTAGGCATGGGAGGGAGTGTCCATGCATCATATATTACACAGGAGCATGCATTGAAACATCTTGGAAATAAAACAAAACTACATGCCCATCAGTAGAGTTCAGAATGATCTGCTACATTAATATAAGAAGCTATCTGATTACAAATTTGCTAAGCTACATTTTAATTTATGTAAATTATGTGTTTTTAAATTCAGTCTCATTGCCAATAAATCAGATTAATGTATTTGTGGGCTGGAGGTATGAAAAAAACACCTTCACTTTTCCCCATTTAGTTCAGTGTTATCCAAATGTTTTCAAGATCCTTTTGGATATGGTAGAAGGATAGAGGAAGAAAGTCTCTCTCTCTCTCTCTCTCTCTCTCTCTCTCTCTCTCTCTCTCTCTCTCTCTCTCTCTCTCTCTCTCTCATATCCTATCTTTTCACATTCCTTCCTCTGTGGTGCCATGATCATTGTGGGAAAATATATTAATCAAAGGAAAACTACATGAAATGCTAACAGACAGAAGAAAGAGACAAAAAGAAATACTGAACATTCTTTGTTTATCCCATGATCACAACCAAAGACTAGTGTTGTTATGGGGAATTGAATTTATATTTCCAGATAGACACTCTGTTTCTTTTTAGTTTCTTTGATTTCTCTTTGTAGTACTCTGCTTAAATTATGGTGCTTTATTAACCGTTTTGTCAATTCAGCCCTTGAAGGTCCCCCCCCCCAAAAAAAAGTTACACATAAGGTGGTGCTCTAGCAGGAAGAGAGGAAGATTTGGGAAGACATTGTTCCATCTAAGCGTCTGCAGAGTGAAGTTCTGGAATTTTGCAAAACTTCCCTCCCTTTCATGCCTCTCTTCATATTTTTTCTTTTGATCAAAATGCAGTTTATTCAAAACAGATTCCAAATTCCTTAAAAAGACAAAAAGAAATGGATAAAGAAGAATTAAGGCAATTTGTATTGACACAACCAAAGACAAGAAAGAAGAATAGGAGGGAGGAAGAGAATGATACAGAAGAAATCATAACAGTAGCAGAAGCCAGAATAGAACTCATGAGTACCATAATTCTTGCCCTCATGGCAAGGAGATGGACGAGGTTTAAATAGCCTTGTCCACATGTTCAATCCATTTTTGTTTAAAAATAGAATTCCTTACTTTCTGCTTCAGGAAAAAACAAAATGAACCCCTCAGATCTTTGTGTGTGGGCAGATGCCTAAGGCAGAGTATTGAATTTACATCTTTCTAAGTGGTGATTACAGCAATTCATATTAGAGGTAGGAAATTAATATCTTGGTAGGCTGGATACTGAGTTCTGAATATACATGGGAGAACACTTCCAATGACCTGAACATCAAAATGACACTTGGAGAAAATTTCAGTAATAAGCAATATCAATACAAATATCTAAATGCTGGATCAATCTAGTTTATACAAAGTATTCATTATTCACTCCTGGGTATGATACACTTTTACCAGTGCTCAAATGAAGATATTCATACTGTGAAAATCTTTCCTTATAGTTTGTAGGTTTGTAGGGGACCATTTAGCAAAATTATTTTACCTTGGAAATTGATACAAACATTTTTCAGCCTGCATGAAGAAGAGTTTCACAGTTAATGTTTTCCCCCAGTCACCCTTCCTCTTTTATGGATGGGAAGAATAAGAATATTTGAACTTGTGCCTTAAGTGTAGAGTTTGTGTACAAATAATTCTGTCCTAGTCGTCCCAGCTCCAACATTCACTGAGCCCTGAATGAAAGTTCAGGAGAAAGCAAGGAAACTAAAGGTGGAAATTATGAGGTCTTTGATCATACTGGGATGAAAACTGTAAGCCTTATGCTAAATATATATATGGTGATATAAGAAAATCAATTATTACTAAGTTTTCAGGATTTTTTTTAACTTTTATTAATTATTGCAGTTATCACTATCTGTCATGCAACTCCTGCCTGTTTTATAAATCATAAAGAGGTGGCCAATCTTTCTGAAGGCTATTAGCATTTGTTCAGGTTTAATTCATGTTTGTTGAATCTGATTAAAACAATAGCAGCAGCAGTAGTAGTAACAGATGTAAGTAGTAAGTATTTAGCATTTTGAATAAATACTACTGCTGTTCAGGCTGAATAATTGTTCAAGAGGCAAAATAAAATTCTTAGCAAAATTAAGGTTTTGACAGCAGAAGTATCAAATAATGATAGCACCCCACAAAGGAGTGAGAGAACAGCATCTTTTTGCATCTTGTCTCCAAAGCACTGGGAGAGTGCTCCCCTTCGCAATGATCTGATCAGAATGAGAAATGTCATTGGCTGAGAAATCAGTAAAATCAAAGAAAAACATGAATGCATGCTATGTTGCTGGTAAACACTCGAACTTGGGGGGACAGACATATTGTTCAGGGGAGGGGGTTCATAAATGCCAAGGACCTCAGAGTTGTATTCCCATTCTGGGATATCACTGGAGCAGCCTGAATCAGCAATTCCTATATATATCTTTGGCTCAGGAACTTTGCAATACATACCCCAACCCTGTAAATCTGTAAGGCAGTCTACACTGATAATCTTACCCATACTGTGGATGTGGCAGAGAGAAAGATACTGATACCTGCAGCTGGTGTTCTTTGAGTCATCACCTTTGCAGTCAAACCAATGGGCTCTTGTGTTGGAGCAGAGTCTACCTTCAGGACCTCCTCAACTGGTGAACACTGGAGTAAGGAGCACATCCCACTCACTGTAGACATTTGCAGTTAGTCTGGGCTACCTAGTGAGGACAGGCTTGCACTAAAGGCTTTTCTGTAGCAGATTCCAAGGTTGGGTTCTATGCCAGCACAAGATTTCCATTGATTTAATGCATAGAGACCAAGAAGAAGAAAGTAGCTTGCCTATGGTCATATTGAAGTTCATGGCTGGTGTGAAAAGTTGGAAGAGGCCACACCCTGAACTATTATTGTATAGCAGTTCCAGGTAGACATATAGTATAGTATTAATTTCTGATAAGCATATCTGTAGAAAGAAGCTTCTGTTTAGATCCCTCTCAGCAACAATAGACACAAATGTTCCACTGCTTAAAGGAATGAGATTTTAACCAGAAACCAGATGTGCTCTTCTGCAGCTCCCATTCATTATAAAAGGCTTGCATAGAAGTTCTCAATAGATCATGCCCCTGGTGGATAAGGTTTCTTTCCCAAACATACAGACTTAAGCAGTTTGTAACAGAGCTGGATATTTATGACAAGCTCATGAAATTTTACAACTCCTTGTAGAGGCAGCTAAATTACCTTCAGACCTTGTGCTGAATTAGTTCTGTTGTTTTATGCTTACAGATTCATTGTATTTCTTTTGGCCAGGTATATGCTGAAACTAAAATTTCAGCAAGCCCTAGATTAAGTAGGCATCTTGCATTGATTTCTTTTTTGTATGTGAATCATTATATTTAGATTACAAGAAGAAGTTATTTTTGTTTTAAAAGCCTTTAGAATTTAAACAGGAGGGGTTTTTGTGTCTCTGTGTATGCTTGCTTATATGTATACAATAGCAGTAAGCTAGTTTGGTTTTGTTTCTGTCTCCTGGCCTCCACCTTCATGTGTAGTTGGTAGAATGAGGTTCAGAGAGATGATTCTTCACAAATTACCCAAATCACTCACACTTCTTACATATTACATTATTATTTTCCCCATAAGATGGCAGAGTGACTTACATCTGCAGTAACTATAGTAACAACCAGTTCACTTCAACTCCCCCACAACTGACTCTAATGGCACCACATTAAGGCTGCCTGCTTATGGACAACCTCATCTTGACTCAAAACTCAGCACAGCTAATGTTGCTGTGCTTTGCCATTGATTACCTGTACAACTGCTAAGCCAAGAGGGGCTGACCCTCACTCATATCCCCCCAGAACATACAGCAACTAAAGTTTAGCTATTGCTTCCCAGCACACCTGTCTAAATCCCTCTGGCCATAACAACTGTTAAGTGGCTGGCTTGAATGACCTCCATTCATTGTTAGATGCCTTAAGCCACTTGCTAAATTATGTTACAATAACTGGCAGCATTCCTGCCAAGGTAGGTAAGGGCTCAAAAATCATATGACCAGGCCTGTTTAACTAACCAAAAGCCATCTACAGACACAGGGTGTTGTGTTTGGGTTATTCCCTGCTGTTTGTTGTGAGTTTTATGAATTATGAAGCCAGAATGCCAGCAGGGGTTTGGGGGCTATCCAGTGTTTTGCATGGAGTGTCACATGTATGACTATCTGCCCACTGGTCAGAAGTCTTGGGTGTGTGCTCGGTGCAAGGAGCTCCTGGTTCTCAGGGAGCGAGTTTGCTCCCTTGAGGCCAAGGTGGCTGACCTGGAGAAGCAGGGACAGTCAGTTAGGTGCACGGAGAAGACTCTCGGGGACTTGTTAGAAATGTCCTACTCTGGATCTGGCAGCCCGGCTGCTGCCAGGGAGCATGAGGGTCAAGGGGAAACGGAGCACCATGCTGAGGATAAGGGAAATGTGCCCTCAGAAAGGACCTCTTCTTCAGCTGGTGAATGGGTATCCTTTTGTACCAAGGAACCGTCCCTGGGAAGGGTGGGAGGGGGGCTCTTGGTAGTTGGTGATTTGATCCTTAGGCAGGTAGACAGCTGGGTGGCAAACCCGCGTACAGACCGTATGGTGACTTGACTGCCTGGTGCAAAGGTAGCGGACATTACGCATGTTTTAGATAGGCTGGTAGATAGTGCTGGGGAGGAGCCAGTGGTCGTGGTGCACATCGGCACCAACGATGTGGGGAAATGCAGTCGTGAGGTCCTGGAGGAGAAATTTAGGCTGCTGGGCAGGAAACTCAAGGCCAGGAACTCCAAGGTAGCCTTCTCGGAAGTGCTACCTGTTCCACGTGCAGGGCCGGAGAGACAGACACAGATCAGGAGTCTCAATCCGTGGATGAGACGGTGGTGTAGGGGGGAAGGGTTCAAGTTTGTTAGGCACTGGGATGCTTTTTGGGACAAGAGGGAGATGTACAAAAGGGACGGTCTCCACTTGTCCCAAGAAGGAACCAGGCTGCTGGCGCTCAAAATCAAAATGGTGGCAGAGCAGTTTTTAAACTGAATAATGGGGGAAAGCCGACAGGAGATGAAAAGTCTCTGGTTCGGGATGGCTCATCTCAAAGAGATGAAGGGGTAGCTATTACTTTTGTACAAGGAAATGGATTACAATTGTCCACTGAGACGGTGGCTAATGATAGGAACTGCCTGGCAAGGTCTTGGGGCAGCAAGAGGAAGGCTGTGGGCTTAACAAACATGGGAAACTATAAGTGTTTATACACAAATGCTAGAAGTCTCCAAGGTAAAATCGGGGAGTTGGAATGCTTGGTGTTGGGGGGGAAATAGACATTGTGGATATTTCAGAAACTTGGTGGGATGAGGAAAATCAGTGGGATACGGTGATTCCTGGTTATAAATTATATCGGAAGGATAGGGGGGAAGGGTTGGAGGTGGGGTGGCTCTGTATGTCAGAGAGGGTATACCGTCCAGTAAGATTGAGAGGGTAAGACAATTGGATTCGCTTCTGGAAATGCTATGGGTTGAAATAGTGGGTCCAAAAGGAGGCTTAACAGTGGGAGTTTGTTATCGCCCACCAGATCAAAAGATAGAGGAGGATTATAAAATGATGAATGAATTAAAGATAGCAGCTAGACGAAATAACTGTGTTGTAATAGGCGACTAACTACCCACACATTGATTGGGTCAATATGAGTTCTAGTCGGGAAAAAGAGATTGCGTTTTTAGACACTCTCAATGACTGTGCTGTGGAACAGATGGTCACAGATCCTACCAGGGGAGAAGCGATCCTGGATTTGGTCCTAAGTAACACCCAAGACCTGGTGAGAGATGTAAAAGTGATTGCACCACTTGGGAACAGTGACCATAATGTCATTGAGTTTAACATTTGTACAGATAGGGAGTTGCCCAAAAAGACTGACGCGATCACTTTTAACTTTAAAAGGGATAACTTCTCTGGTATGAGGGGACATGTGAGGAAGAAATTGAAAGGAAGAGTGGAGAAGGTCAAAATCATTGGGGAAGCTTGGAGACTATTTAAAAAGACAACCCTAGAAGCTCGGAAAAAATATATACCACAGGTTAGGAAAGGTACAAATAGGTATAGAAAAAAGCCTGCATGGTTAACAAATAAAGTAATGGAAGCTGTAAAAGGTAAGAAGGATTCCTTTAAGCGGTGGAAAGCTAGTCTTAGTGAGGTTGATAAAAGGGAACACAGACTATGACAAATAAAATGCAAGTCTGTGATCAGGCAAGCAAAAAGGGAATATGAGGAGCATATCGTAAAAAACATAAAGACCAACAACAAAACTTTCTTCAAATACATTAGAAGTAGGAAGCCAGCCAGGGAGGCAGTGGGGCCCTTGGATGACCAAGGGGTAAAAGGAGTAGTGAAGGATGATAGGGAAATGGCTGAGAAGCTGAATGCATTTTTTGCCTCTGTCTTCACTGTGGAAGAGGAGAAGTGCTTGCCCACTCCAGAGGCACCGATTTCGGGAGGGGGTTTGAAAGACTTGAATCAGATTGCAGTGACAAGAGAGGAAGTCCTCCGATTGATGGACAATTTAAAAACTAATAAATCACCAGGCCCGGATGGCATTCATCTGAGAGTTCTGAAAGAACTCAAATGTGAACTTGTGGATCTCCTGACAAAAATATGTAATCTTTCTTTAAAATCTGCCTCCATTCCTGAGAACTGGAAGGTAGCTAATGTCACTCCCATCTTTAAAAAGGGCTCCAGGGGAGATCCGGGAAATTACAGGCCAGTCAGTCTGACATCGATACCAGGTAAGTTGGTGGAAACTGTTATTAAGGAAAGAATTAGTAGGCACATTGATGAACAAAAACTATTGAGGCAGACTCAGCATGGGTTTTGTAAGGGAAGATCTTGTCTCACTAACCTGTTAGTGTTTTTTGAGGGAGTGAACAAACATGTGAACAAGGGGGACCCAATAGATATTATTTACCTTGACTTCCAGAAAGGTTTTGATACAGTTCCTCATCAAAGGCTCCTAAGTAAGCTCAATAGTCATGGGATAAAAGGACAAGTCCTCTTGTGGATCAAAAACTGGCTTATAAATAGGAAACAGAGAGAGTATAAATGGGAAACTTTCTCAGTGGAGGGTGGTAAGCAGTGGGGTACCACAGGGATCAGTACTCGGTCCGATGCTTTTTAACCTGTTTATTAATTATTTGGAATTGGGAGTAAGCAGTGATGTGGCTAAATTTGCAGATGACATGAAGTTGTTCCGGGTGGTGAAAACCAGGGAGGAGTGTGAGGCACTCCAAAGGGATCTGGGCGTCAACGTGGCAAATGGGGTTCAATGTGGCCAAGTGCAAAGTGATGCACATTGGAGCCAAACATCCTAAATATAAATACACGTTGATGGGGTCTGAACTGGCAGAGACGGACCAAGAGAGAGATCTTGGAGTCGTAGTGGATAACTCAATGAAAATGTCTAGACAGTGTGTAGCTGCAATAAAGAAGGCCAACGCTATGCTGGAGATTATTAGGAAGGGAATTGAAAACAAATCAGCCAGTGTCATAATGCCCTTGTATAAATCATTGGTGTGACCTCATTTGGAATACTGTGTACAGTTCTGGTCGCCACATCTCAGAAAGGATATTATAGCATTGGAAAATGTGCAGAGAAGGGCAACTAGAATGATAAAAGGGTTGGAACACCTTCCCTATGAAGAAAGCTTAAAACGCTTGGGGCTCTTTAGCTTGGAGAAATGACAGCTGAGGGGTGACATGATCGAGGTTTATAAGATTATGAATGGGATTGAGCAGGTTGAGAAAGAAGTACTTTTCTCCCTTTCTCTCAAGAGAGAATTAGATAAACATATGGAGCAGAAGTCCATCAGTGGCTATTAGCCACAGGGTATAGATGGGAACTCTCAGTCTGGGGCAGGTGATGCACTCTATTCTTGGTGCTGGAGGGGGCAGCAGTGGGAGGGCTTCTGGTGCCCTGGCCCCACTGCTGGACCTCCTGATGGCACCTGGTATATTTTGGCCGCTGTGTGACAGAGTGTTGGACTAGATGGGCCATTGGCCTGATTCAACATTGGCTTCTCTTATGTTCTTATGTTCTTATGATTGGCTGTCCAGTAAAGACCATCCATTGGTCCTGAAGCCACCCAAGGTGACCTATCACAGAGCTATGCTTAGGTCCAAACAGACCATCTGTATATAGTTAGATTGTATACAGTAAAGTTACGAAATTGTATAAGTTTGAGTGCCGCTCTTTGCAGAGCAGTCCTGAGCTGAGTAATATTGGAATAAAAGCCTTGTTATGGTTCATCATCTCCTGACTCTCAATACTTAAAACTGGCAATGAGGATGGGATCCCAGTCCTAACTGTAAAGATGAAATCACTCTCTGCCTGCCCAGACTGAAATCACTAAGGGCACCTAGAGCTAAATTACTACAGACATGGGCATCCAAGGGCCATATCGAACCTTTTGACCCCAAGGTTGGGAACTGGGAATCATACCTCAATCATTTTGAATGCTTCCTCATAGCAAACAGTATTGAAGGTGACGATGTCTGCCACACCACCTTTTCGAGTACTTGCAGCCAGGCTGTATTCGACATTGCTTGGGACTTAGTAACTCCATCCAAATTGCTGGAAACACCCCTTGACACCATCAAGGCACAGCTCAATGATTATTTCATGCCAAAGACATCTGCTGCCACACACCGATGTGCCCTTCATCAATGAAACCAGAAAGAGGGTGAGTCTGTCATCGAGTACGTCACTGCACTGAGGAGGGCTGCTCCAGACTGTCAGTTCCCCAATCTAAAATCAGTCCTTTTAGATCAGTTACTCTGCAGTCTTAGAGACGACAGCATTTGGTGGGTGCTTCTATTACAAAAGACTCTTACCTATGAATCGGTCCTTGAAGAAGCGTTGCGAGTAGAAGCCGTCAACTTGTCTCTTCACGAACTGCGATTGGGTCCCCAGAGTCATACGTCATGCCACACCGACACTGTTCACCATGGTGATGCTGCTGACTCCTCTGAATTCCCGAGACAACCAATCAGAATTGTCCAATGGTGGAGTCCACAGAACGGGAGCCAACCAGAGGCCATGCCACTCTCAAAAAAGCCCACAAAGAAACTGTGTGTTGGTTGCGATGGTGCACATGCACGTAGAGACTGTCAATTCCGCAATGCCATCTGTCATTCTTGTGGAAAGACGGGCCACCTTGCTAAAGTCTGCCACTCGTTACAAGATCATTCCACACCAGAAGTCTCCCTTCGTCCACAAAGATCTTCCAGTAAACCTAGCCACTCGTCTCGTTTCCGGTCATCTAGATCATTCAATCAAAAGCAGAAATGCAACAATGAAGCAAGCGTGTCAGAAGACTACACTAATTGCCTGTACATCCACCAAGGTCTGCATGCATGTCCCAAGATCAAGGTTACCATCTTCCTTGAGGGCTGTGCTTGTCAAATGGAGGTCGACTCGCGTTCCACACTGTCAATGATCTCGTGGAACACCTTTCAATAAGTCTGTCCCAGGTTCCCTGCTCGCCGCCTTCAGCAATGCAGTCTGCAACTTTTTTTTTTTTTAAATTTAATTATAGGATATGTTTTACATAGTTAAAATTCCATCTTATAGATATCACATACCTTTTTTCTTTTCCCCCACTCCCCCCAGTACTGGATGGATGGCAGAAAGAAATATCAAAATTTGTGTGGGCAGGAAGGAAACCAAGAATTAAAATGAAAATTTTATGTGATGCTAAGGAAAGAGGAGGACTTCAACTACCAAATCTTAGACTTTATTAAGATGCTATCTGCTTAACGTGGATAGAACAATGGATTAACCTTGAAAATATATACCTGGCCCCTGGAGATGGACGCTAGGAGATGGCTCACCACAGGAACCGGGTATGCATGTGGCTGCAGGGTGGCTGCAGGGCCTTGTTGAGGGTGCACTTGCAATCTGCACACAACCAGATCGAACCATCTGGTTTGATTGGAGTGACAATCAGAGTCTTCCATTTTGCACTGGGGACAGGCTCCAGGATGCCCTGAGCTAGCAGCTTGTTGATTTGCTCATTGTTATGTGGCTTGAGAGCGATGGGGCATCACTGTGGCTTGAGGCGTATGGGTTGGATGACAAGATTCAAGGTGAAGGAGACAGGTGGACCTTTGTAACAGCCAAGCTCTGAGCTGAAGACATCAGGGAATTCTGCTACAAAATCGGCAACGCTCGACTGACTGGTGTGGTTGATGCCGACAATGTCAGTGCTGAGGGCGGCGAACCAATCCAGACCAATAAGACTCATGCGGTGACTTTCAATGATGAGTAGATTAATTTCTTGTATTTGCCCTAACAACAGGAACTCAGTGCCGCTGGAAGTCAAAAAGTTGCAGACTGATGCAAAAAATTAAAGATTTTGGAGACTTGGCCGGTTTTTATGTCAACAAAAGTAAAACAAAGGTGATGTGCAAAAATATGACAAAACAGAAGCAAGTGGAACTTCAGGAGAAAATCCAGTGTGAAGTGGTTACAAAGACAAAGTATTTAGGGATTGAATTGACTATGAAAAATATAGATCTATTCAAAAATAATTATGAAAAAATTTGGCATAAAATTCAACAAGATATGAAAAAATGGGACACTTTGAATTTATCACTAATGGGAAGGATTGCAACAGTCAAAATGAATATTTTGCCTCGGTTAATGTTTTTGTTTCAGACTATCCCAATACTACGACAAAATGACAAGAAAGCTTAATAACGAAGAAGATGAAGCATTTTTTGAAGAATGGAAAGATTTTAAAGACTATCTTGAGAAAAATTGGGATGTTAAAAATAGATTGATTTGCTTTGACAGTTATTAAGGAGAAAATAAGAAAAAGAACGATAAGATTGCTAAAATGTTACCTAATTTGATAATGGAAATGACATATCTTGTGAATGGTAATTAGATAATAGAGTTTATATGGGGGTAAGAGCATTGTGGGAAGCCTTGTACTGGGTAAAAAGAGAGAAATATGAGTTCTTCATCCCCGCTGTCCAATTTCTGGGGTTCCTCCTGGACAAAGGTGGCATCCACCCTGCATCTGACAAGGTTGCTGCACTCTGCAAGGTGCCCCTGCCAAAATTGAAGAAAGAGCTGCAGTCCTTCTTGGGACTACTTAATTTCTATCATTCATTTTTGCCAAACAAAGCTGAGCCTCTCCATCGGCTTTTGGACAAGACAGCGCCATGGGCTTGGGGCCACAAGGAGCAGGCATTGTTCCAAGCTGTCAAAGCTAGTCCTTGTCCACTACGACAAGAAGAAACCCCTCATATTGGCCCTCAATGCATCACCCTATGGGATCGGGGCAGTCTTCGGCCACAGATTAGAATCCAGCTGTGAGGCCCCGATAGCATTTTATTCCAGGATTCTAGCCGCAGCAGAAAGGAACTATGCCCAGATAGATTGGGAGGTGCTGGAGATCACTGCAGCAGTTAAAAAGCTCCACGACTTCATTTATGGTTGTGAGTTTGAGATCATCACTGACCACAAACCACTGCTCGGCATCTTTACCAAAGATCGCCAAAGCCCCCAAATTTTATCCCCGCAAATGATGCGTTGGGCCATCCTCCTTTCTGCCTATGCCTTTGATCTCATCCACAGGCCCAGTAAAGCCATCAGGCATGCCAATGCCCTCAGCTGCCTGCCATTGCAAGAATATGAGGCCCCAATCCATGAGACACTCCTCATTGAGGAACTCCCTCAGCCTCCACTCACTATTGCAGACATTGTGTTCTACTCCACCCGGGACCAAACACTCAGCTGCATTCTCAATTATGTGTGGAAGGGATGGCCACCCGGAAATCTCAAGGCTGAGTTCCAGTCTTTCCAGTCATGATCCATGGAACTCTCGATGTGCAAAGGCTACCTCTTGTGGGGGAACCGGGTCATGGTCCCTTCCCCACTCAGACAACGGGTGTTAGACACCCTACATGTGGGGCACCCTGGCATTGTAAAGATGAACGCCATAGGAAGGAGCTATGTGTGGTGACCGGGACCTGACCAGAAGATTGGGCAATGGATCTGAACATGCCAGCCCTGCCAGGTGTCTTGGCCAGAAGGCCCTGCAGTCCCTGTGCACCCGTGGGAGAAGCTGTGGGGTCCTTGGCCATGCATTCACATTGATTTTGCCAGCCCCTGTCAGGGCAGAACACTCCTTCTGGTTGTTGATGCGTATTCCAAGTGGTTGGAGGTTTCCCCCATCACCTCCATGACTTTGGGCACTGTTGGCCACTGCCTGGACCACCTGTTCACCATCTTCGGCCTGCTAGACCTCATTGTATCAGACAACGGGGCTCAATTTACATCTGCCAAGTTCCAGAGATTCATGAATGAGCAAGACATCTGGCACGTCACATGAGCCCCATTCCACCCCGAGACAAACAGCCAGGCAGAGCACATGGTGTGGCCTCTGAAGGACTCACTCCACTGGCTCAGCAGAGGAAACTTCCTTGCCAACCTCGCGAGTTTCCTGCTCCACCAGCACTCCATGCCACACTCAGCCACTGGAAGATCACCGGCGGAGCTCCTCATGGGATGCCAGCTGTCCACCCACTTGAGCTGCATCCATCCAGACCTGGCACCTGACACCAGCCGTGACCCCATTGCCTCTGGGAGCACAAAGTCCTTCACTCCGGGCAATGCAGTATATGCCTGGAACTACAGGGAAGGCCTGCACTGGGTCCCAGCTACCGTCCTCCGTGCGATGGGGCCCATCTCTTATGAGGTGCAGGATACAGCAGGGCAAGTCTGCCACCATCACCTGACCCAACTCCAATGTCACTGGCCAGCCCAGAGGGAGTTGTTGCAATGCCCCCCAGTTCCTGCTCCTCACAAGTGTTTGCAATGTCCTCCAGTTCCTGCTCCTTGTCCGGGATATCTCCATCCCAACACACTGTCAGCACTCGGAAGATGCATCCCCCAGAGGATCTGCGAATGCCACCTCCAGCCTGGAAGGCTGATGGACGGCAGAGAGAACTGTGTCCTATTGAATTGGCTGAGACCAGTCACTCCCCCCCACCTGCTGCACTGGCTCATCACAGCAAACTGTCTCCTACTAGGGGCGCTGTGACATCTAGCCCACTGATGGAGCTAGCACCTTGCCACTCGGACATTGAACCAGTATAGGACTTTTCCGGAGCTGACAGGCCCCTGAACCACAGAGACGCTGACTGTTTTCAGGGCGGCCAACATGCCAGGCAGTCTCCAGCAGGTATGCCGTGGCCACGAAGGTCAGCCCAGATGAGACGCACTCTGTCATACATTAAATATTATCTCATTTGAACCAAGGTGGGAGGAGTGTTGCATTTGGTTTATTCTCTGCTGTTTGTTGTGTGTTGCACAGTGGTATCTTAATCTCCTCATTCTGATTGGCTGTCCAAGAAAGACCATCCATTGGTCCTGAAGCCACCCAAGGTAACCTATCACAGAGCTATGCTTAGGTCCAATCAGACCATCTGTATATAGTTACATTGTATATAGTTCAGTTATGGAATTGTATAAGCTTGAGTACCGCTCTTTGCAGAGCAGTCCTGAGCTGAGTAATGTTGGAATAAAAGCCTTGTTATGGTTCATTGTCTCCTGACTCTCAATACATAAAACAGGGAATATAGATCTGGTTTTAAAAAACACCACCACAGATGGAACCTCCTAGAATTCCTGTTTGGCTCCAAAAAGCAACCAGCTAATCCCTTACTGTCAATACACAAGAGAGGGTAAAAGGGAAAATGTTGAGCAAAAGCTTGGCTACTTTAGATGGAACTTAAAATATGACTCCAATATCACTCCACAACTGCACAGAATGCACTGATGCTCAACGGCTCAATTACATACTTGATCCTTCTTTTCATTCAATAATTTTATGGACAAAGTTGTCTCCTGGTCCAATTATGAGCAGGTAGTATAATTGCAAAAATGTATAATTAAATGAAGTGATAGAAATCTATAAGCAGTCCTGCAAAGCCTAAGCAAAGTAGTTCTTATAACCAAAATTTTTAAAACACAGACCAAAGGATAAGGGATTCAATTCAAACTTGAATCATTAATAGCAAGCCAAAGTAGAGTAAGGTAAAAGTGCATAGAAAACTAATGAGGAAAAGTACATCTAAAAAAGGGGTGGTGGGTGAATGAAACCATTTGCTCATACAGACAGCAACAATAACTACATACAGAAACTTTCTGTGGTAGACTGAAGGTAAATGAGGGAAGCATTTAGAAATAGAAGTATAAAAGGTGGGAAATGCAAAATGAAGAAGAGAGGGTATCCAAGATATGTGCATGTACCGGCATTAACACACTGAATGGAACAGACACATCATTAAAGAAATCAAGTTTATTATATAAAAGAGTGACAAAGATAAAAGCTAAACAGATACACCTTTAAGGTGCCACTGTCTCAAACTTTGTTCTGTTGCTTCAGACCAACATGGCTCCAACCACATACACCTTTCTTAAGCAGAAATAAGAAACAGAAAAATAATGGACATGGCAGGGTGGAATAATTTATTGATAATGTAGTTGAAGTATACAGTCCGTCTTTTTTGAATTAAAAAAATACCAGAGTCTTTGAGAATGCCGAGCACATAATCAATTTTATTTTCAGTATTTTGGTTTACTTATATGTCAATATTACTCAACCAAACATATATACTGCAGAATATGTCAGTGGCAGCCTAGTAGCAATTTTATTTTTTTAGAATTATCAAAGGTGTTTTAAATGCAAAATATTCCATAAGGCTTTATCATTAACCCAATGAAGTGAAAAGGCTCTCCTTCAATGGGGACAAACCAGCTTTTTAAAAAGTCATAATGGCTTGGATCCTCTGGAACTGTTTTGCTAACAGTAAGTAAGTAAGTTTTATTCATGGTCATTGACCAGCACATAATACATTGCTAACAGTAATGTTTTGTTCAATGCAAGAAACTTTGACAAATGAAAGGCAAAAATTCCCATAGGATTGGAGCCATGATGGTTGACTAGGGTTGCTAGGTCCCTACCTTCTGCCAGCAGGGGGATGGAGCTTCTGTTCTTCCGTTTCTGGTACCATAGAGTTTTTTGGCCAAATGCTAGCACAACCCCCTGGCAATATGCCCTGTGCAATGATGTCACCTTTGGGTGACGCCATCACACTGGGCACATAGGCGCGATCCTGGCATTTTGGGGATGGGGTTCCCCCTGCTAGCTGGATCTGGGCTGGTGGATCAGGGGTCCCTAAAATGGCATAACCCCCACCCCCCTGGGGGAATGGCAAGCCTATGGTTGACTTACCAACAAATGAAAATATTGTTGCAGATGAGGCCATTATCAGTGACTCACTTAGTGTTTCTTGTTTGATGATTCAGAATGGCATCACCATTTACCATACAGTCCAAATGAACAGACTTCACTAAAATAAGTTCACACAACTGTACTTTCAGTGCCATCATAAGATCAATAGACTTGTCAGGGCAACTTTGCAGTTGTCTCAGTCCATAGACACTCCATATATACATAGAGCCTTGCAGCTTTGAAATGGCTGTATATGCAACACATATTTTCTGGAGGAGTTGCTATATTAGTATGTTGTAGTAAAAATAAACACAGATTTGCCCAACTGAATGCAGATTTCCAGAGAACAGCAAGGAGAGATAAGGAGGCTTTCCTGAATGAAAAATGCAAAGTAATAGAGGAAAACAATAGATTGGGAAGGACTAGAGATCTTTTCAAGAAAATTGGAGAAATCAAGGGAACGTTCCATGCAAAGCTGGCCATGATAAAGGACAAAAACGGTAGGGACCTAACAGAAGCAGAAGAGATTAGGAAAAGATGGCAAGAATACACAGAAGAACTATACAAGAAGGACCTCAATGTCCTTGACAACCACGATGGTATAATCACTGACCTCAAGCCAGACATCCTGGAAAGCGAAGTAAAATGGGCCTTAGAAAGCATTACTAACAACAAAGCTAGTGGAGTTGATGGTATCCCAACTGAGTTATTCAAAGTCTTAAAAGAAGATGCTGTTAAAGTGCTGCACTCAATTTGCCAAAAAATTTGGAAAACACAACAGTGGCCACAGGATTGGAAAAGGTCAGTGTACATTCCAATCCCAAAGAAGGGCAATGTCAAAGAATGTTCAAACTATCACACAATTGCATTCATTTCACACGCTAGCAAGGTCATGCTCAAAATCCTACAAGCTAGGCTCCAACAGTATGTGGATAGAGAACTGCCAGAAGTACAAGCTGGGTTTCGAAGAGTTCGAGGAACTAGAGATCAAATTTCCAACATTCGCTGGATTATGGAGAAAGCACCAGAAAAACTTCTATTTCTGCTTCATTGACTACGCTAAAGCCTTTGATTGTGTGGATCACAATAAACTATGGCAGGTTCTTAAAGAGATGGGAGTACCGGACCACCCCACGTCTCCTGAGGAACCTGTATAAGGATCAAGAAGCAACAGTTAGAACCAGATATGGAACAACTGATTGGTTTAGCATAGGAAAAGGAGTACGACAAGGATGTATATTGTCACCTTGCTTATTTAATTTATATGCAGAGTACATCATGCAAAATGCTGGCCTGGATGAATCACAAGCTGGAGTTAAGATTGCTGGGGAA
This sequence comes from Gekko gecko, assembly GCA_029375565.1. NCBI lineage: Eukaryota > Metazoa > Chordata > Lepidosauria > Squamata > Gekkonidae > Gekko > Gekko gecko. The sequence continues at coordinate 72,454,853 of JAPDNY010000007.1, forward strand.
AAGATCAATAACCTCAGATATGCAGACGATACAACTCTGATGGCAGAAAGTGAAGAGGACCTAAAGAGCCTCTTGTTCAGAGTGAAAGAGGAGAGCACAAAAGTGGGCTTGAAGCTCAACATCAAAAAAACTAAGATCATGGCATCTGGCCCCATCACTCCTTGGCAAATAGAAGGGGAAGTCGTAGAAGTAGTGACAGACTTCACGTTCCTAGGATCCCAGATCACTGCAGATGGTGACTGCAGCCATGAAATTAAAAGACGCCTGCTCCTTGGGAGGAAAGCGATGGCAAACCTAAACAGCATGATAAAAAGCAGAGACATCACCTTGCCAACAAAAGTCCGCATGGTCAAAGCAATGGTATTCCCCGTAGTAATGTATGGCTGCGAGAGTTGGACTATAAGGAAGGCCGAGCGCCGAAGAATAGATTCTTTTGAACTATGGTGCTGGAGAAGACGCTTGAGAGTCCCTTGGACTGCAAGGAGATCAAATCAGTCAATCCTAAAAGAAATCAACCCTGATTGTTCCCTGGAAGGCCAGATCCTGAAGCTGAAGCTCAAATACTTTGGCCACCAAATGAGAAGGGAGCATTCACTGGAGAAGACCCTGATGCTGGGAAAGACTGAAGGTCAAAGAAGAAGGGGACGGCAAAGGATGAGATGGCTGGACAGTGTCATCGATGCAACGAACATGAAATTGAGCAAACTTCAGCGGACAGTGGAAGACAGGAGGGCCTGGCATAGTCTGGTCCATGGGGTCACGAAGAGTTGGACTCGACTGTGCGACCGAACAACAACAAAAGTGAGATCTTGAAATCCAAATATCCTCTTTCTCCTTTTTGTGGTTAGCAACAATAACAAAATGAATGTTGGATTAATATGTGTTTAGGTTGTTAGGCAGGCACTGTTTTCATTCTAGTGACAATTCAATAGGCATCTGCTTGTCCTGCCACGTGTTTTTACCTCCACATGGCATGAAACTCACTGGAAATGTAGAAAGGCCCCCAAGTAAGAGCTCTGCAGAATTTCAGAAAAATACATGTAGGGGTTCAGAAGTAATCAATAAAGATAATTTTAGAAATTTAACATAATAATTTTTTTCCCACCTGATTTGCACCACCATCACAGGAAGTGCAGAGCTAACTGCAGGAAAGCTCCTGCAAAATTTCAAAAAAGAGGATATCATTGTTACTTCCTCCACTCCCCCCCCCAATCATATTGAGTGGGAATGTGTCAAATCTCTATGATTTGGAGTTTAAGCGATAAGTCGAAGTGAAAGTCTAACAGGAACAAATAGATTGCTTCCTAGATTTTAAGGGTACTTTTGTTGTTCAGTTGCACAGTCGAGTCCGACTCTTCGCGACCCCAGGGTACTTTTAGCCTATTGTTAAACTCTAGGCCTGCAGCTCCCTAGACAAAGAATGAATGATGGTAAAAAGAAGGTAGCTGCCTTACCCTGGGATATTTGAATGAAGATTGGGGGGGGGGGAAGGATCATATACATACAGACGTTGAGGCCAATGGGTATTTTTACAACACAGCTTAGCTACAGTTGTACTTTTTAAGCAACTCTGTAAATTGGAAGTCCTTTTAAGAACATGTCCTGTTGAAGAAATTTGAGGACTGGGTTTCAAATACTTTATAAACATTATCTTTTGGATCTAATCCCTGCTGACCTGCCATCTACATTAGCAAGCTTTCAAAAAGGTGCTGCATTGCACACAATATTGCTTGCAGGATTTCTTTCTGTGAACAACAATTTTGAAAGTTCTGAAATTATGTATTCTTTTATTTCATTACTTACCTGGTCAAGTATCTATAGACAACTGCAATATTCTGATGAATTTTAAATAGTGTGGAATAACTACTGTAATTTGCAAGACTTTTAATGCAAGTTCTGTAACACTTATCTTACTGCAGATATACATCCTGGTCTAATAGCTTCAAGTCCATTTATGCAGTAATCCTTAAAACATTTCCCTGAGCAACACATTATAGGACTCTACCAAAGAAAACACAATGTACTTTTGGTTCATGAATCTTGGACTTATTATTTTACATTTGAAAGTATTGAACTACCTTTTCCCCAATCTAATGGGCATGACCTCTAAAGGATGTGAACCACATAATAATAACCGTAATCGTAATATCATTTATTTATAGAGTTGCTTTGATCCTAATGAAATTCCAAATAGCTAGAGGAACAGCGTGGAGCAGGGTGACCCTGGTGTTTTAGAACCACCATAGCATTCTTCCTAGACCTAATTCTTTTAAGTCCATCACAAAACTAAAAACTGAAGAGAACATTTGAGACAAAATAAATCTCCTGGAGAATAAACAGGGTTTGGGAAATGTAGTTAATTAATTTATTCTGTGAATGTTATTCTATTATTGGTATTCTTAATTGCAGAGGTAACTTTGCAAAATTCAATACAGTTGTAACTAAATGTTACATCTTTGTGATGTGATGAAAGCAGGAGGGTGGCATTTGAGTAAGATTAGCACCAGAACGAGCATTCCGCATACAGATTCTTAAGATTTACTTAAATGTTGGGAATAAAAGGAAGTTGAGTATCATAAAGACTCTGGGTTGGATCATGTAAAGTGTCAGCACAGCACAGAGACAGATCATTTTCTGCTATTCTTTTTCTCTAGCAGCTCCCTAAAAGCCCTGAAAAGCTAATGTTGAGAGGTATGATTTATTTTATTTAGTTATTATTAGATTTATACCCCGCCCTTCCACAAGGGCTCAGGGCGGTGAACAAGAGGCCACAAGCCATACATTGCCAACAACACATAGGGCAATGACATATAAAATACATAAAAACACTAAAATAAACAATAATAAAACCATTAGAACAGCGGCAAACAGGACAAGTAAACTCAATTAAAACCAGTCAACTCAACACTCTAGTGGCATGTTATCCCTGCCCCAAAAAGGTCCCACCAAGTTATAATCTCATCCCAGGGCCAGGATGCCTCGTGGTATCCCACGGTGATGGTCCAATCGTGGTGGCAGCCCCTACTCAAAAGCCTGGTGGAAGAGCTCCGTCTTGCAGGACCTGCGGAACTGCACAAGGTCCCGCAGGTCCCTGATCTCCTCTGGGAGTTCATTCCACCAGGTAGGGGCCGCCACCAAGAAAGCCCTGGCCCTGGTAACAGCATATTTGACCGTCTTGGGGGTGGAATAACCAGCAGGTGTTGTCCCCCGGATCGTAGCGCTCTTGGGGGAACATATGGGGAAAGGCAGTCCCTCAGGTAAGCCGGACCCTGGCCATATAGGGCTTTAAAGGTAAGCACCAGCACTTTGAAGCGGATCTGGTACGCTATTGGCAGCCAATGCAGAGCCTTAAGCACTGGCTGGATGTGATCCCACCTTGTGAGCCCCATCAACAGCCTGGCTGCCGCGTTCTGCACCAGCTGCAGCCTCCAGATCTGTGACAAAGGCAGCCCCATGTAGAGAGCATTGCAATAGTCTAGCCTCGAGGTGACAGTCACATGGATCACAGTGGCCAGGTCATCACGGTCGAGGTAGGGAACCGTCGCGCCAGCCGAAGATGGTAAAATGCTGACTTGACAGTGGCTGCCACCTGGGCCTCCATCATTAAGGAGGAATCCAGGAGCACCCCCAAACTCCTAACCTCCGGCGACAGCATCAGAGGTGCCCCATTGAAGGTCGGGAGAGGGAGCCCCAACCCCAGACCAGTCCGGCTCAGGCCCAGGACCTCTGTCTTCTCCAGATTTAGCTTCAGTCGGGTCCGCCTGAGCCAACCAGCCACGGCTTGCAATGCCCTATGCAGGTCATCAGGGCTAGAGTCCGATTGGCCGCCCAGCATCAGATAGAGCTGGGTGTCATCTGCATATTGGTGACACCCAAGCCCATTATGCCAGGCAATCTGGGTGAGGGGGCGCATGTAGATGTTAAATAACATCAGAGACAGCACTGCCCCTCGCGGCACCCCACACTCAAGGGGGTGCCTCCGGGACCGCTGACCTCCAATCACCACCCTCTGTCCCCGACCTTGGAGAAAGGAGGCAAACCATTGAAGGGCAAGCCCCTGGATCCCCACGTCGGCGAGGCGGTGGGTCAGCAGCTGATGGTCGACCATATCGAACACAGCTGACAGATCTAACAACAGCAATGCCGCCACACCACCTCAATCCAGATGCCTTCGGAGATCGTCAGTCAGGGCGACCAGCACCGTCTCCGTCCCATGACCCAGGCGAAAGCCGGACTGGAAGGGATCTAGGATTGAAGCATCATCCAGAAAGCTCTGCAACTGTACCACCACCGCCCTCTCTATCAATTTGCCCAATAGGGCAAATTGGACACCGGCCGATAGTTGGCCAATTTGGCCAGGTCCAAAGATGGCTTTTTAAAGAGAGGGTGGGCCATTGCTCCTTGAGTGCTCCGGGAAACTGACCCTCGATAAGGGACTTGTTGATAATATCCCGCAGAGCACCTCAAAACCCCTTGTGGCCTGCTTTAATAAGCCAGGAGGGGCACGGATCAAGGTCGCATGTGGTTGGGCGGAGAGCAGCCAGCAGTCTGTCAACTACTTCCAAGCTGAGTGGACTGATGATAAAATGCTATGAATCAGAGAGGGGGGTGTAACAAAGAAGGGGAATCAGCTATAATGCTTTTTGTGTAAAAAGAATTTTACTGTACCAGGCTCACTCCATCAGCAGAATGAATTGGTGTTATTTCACTTAATTCCATCTCCTCACTGCAGCCATTCATGTCTCATAACCTTTTGTCCTTGAGATTCCTGAACCCTCAGCTTTAGCTGGGGGGGCGCTGATGGGAGAAGTGAAGGTGGGAGAATCCATTCACATGACTGTCTAGCATTCACACTTATTAGGATGCAACCCTTTTTTTTGAAGTTTCACTGACTGGATGTTTGGTACTCCTTTGTTCATTCACTTTATGTATGCAAAATTCACTTCTGATTATTTCAGAGTAATGAGACGTTACTGTTGGCTAACAGGTCACATGATATGCAGAGTAAAAATCTTCAAGTTATTTTTCCCCAAACTGGGAAATTGATGCAACTGAAAGCATTCATTTTTTTCTACTAAGAGAATTGCTCAGAGAATAGTAAAACTTGAATCAGCAGATCTGGAAAAAGACTTACACAATTATTTATGGATTAAGAAATCAACTCAAATGATTATAACACAAGAAAGGAACCATAAAATCAGAGATGGACTTTTCAGAATACGGTTTACACTAGGAATAAGGGCTGTTGTGGAAATAAATATAATGAGCTCTAGAAAGAGGCTCTGGGTGGGTGCCCTGGCCTTGAGCACTCAGTGTCAATTTGCTGTGGCGACCTCAGCAGGGTATAATGTCACTGAGTCCACCATTTTCTCCAGGGGAACTGATCTCTGCTACCTGAAGAACAGTTGTAATTCTGAGTGATCTCCAGCCCCCACCTGGAGACTGGCAACAATGGTTCCCCAGGAGGGAATGGCTGGTTTGGAGGGTGGAGCCTATGGCATTGTACCTGTCTGAGGTCCCACCCCTCCTCAAACCCCACCCTCTCCAGGCTCCACCCCTCAAATCTCCAGGAAGTTTCCACCTGGAGTTGGCAACCCTATCTCCTTCCCAGCCAACTATCAACCTACCTTCATCTGCCCCTCTGACTCCAGCTTTCCATCTCCTCCCCCCTCCCTCCTGGAGACCAGTTGTAATTCTGAGTAATCTCCAATCCCTACCTGGAGATTGGTAACAATGGTTCCCCATGAGGGAATTGCTGGTTTGGAGGGTGGAGTCTATGGCATTATACCTGTCTGGTTGGTTTTCATATACCTTTTCAAGGATCTAGGGCCCCGTTTATGGCCTCTAATCTTAAGTCGGTTAAGGGCATGGAGTCGGTGGTGAGAAGAAAGATTGGCAAGGAATTGGAGGAAGGCCATGTTTTGGGCCCATTTTCTTCACCACCATTTCCTAATTTGAGAGTTTCACCTCTGGGGATTGTGCCCAAAAAGGCTGCTGGTGAATTTTGCTTAATTCACCACCTTTTGAATCTGCAAGGTGAATCAGTTAATGATGCCATACCTGATTATCTGTGCACAGTGAAGTACACCTCATTTGACTAAGCAGTTCATGTGGTATGGCGCTGCAATCGAGGGGCAGTGTTGGCGAAGTGTGATATTAAGTCTGCGTTTCGCCTTCTCCCAGTACATCCAGATGATTTTGATCTGCTGGGTTTCTCTTTTGATGGCCAGTTCTTCATGGATAGGGCTTTGCCCATGGGATGTTCTGTGTCATGTGCCACAATTGAGCACTTCAGTTAATTTCTGGAATAGGCTCTGTGTGTTAAGACGGGCATTCAGGATGTTGCACATTATTTAGATGATTTCCTTTTTGTGGGGCTTCAGGGAACATGTAGATGTGCTCAGCTCCTGGAAGGGTTTCAGAATTTGGCCACGGACCTGGGGGTTCCTTTGGTCCATGAAAAGACTGAAGGCCCAGTGCAGAGGTTAGTTTTTTCTGGGAGTGAAACTGGATACAGTGGCTCAGACATCCCGACTGCCTAGGGGAAAAAATTGTGGACCTGTGGAACCGCATTTTGGCACTTCTGACATGAAGGAAGGCCACCTTGCAGGAAATCCAGCAGCTGGTGGGGCATCTTAACTTTGCATGTAAAGTAGTTGCCCCCGGTAGGGCCTTTTTGTGCAGGCTATGTGATGCCATGGCAGGGCTTTGCCTGCCGTACCACAGAGTGCACATTAACTGCACAATGAGGGCTGACCTCATAGTATGGCAGGATTATCTGACTTCCTTTAATGGAGTCTCTTTTTGGTGGGAGGACTTAAAGCTGGAGGCAGAGCTGCAGGTCATGTCAGATGCTGCTGGGTCCCTGGGCTTTGGGGTTTATTTCTATGGACACTGGTGTGCGGAAGAATGGCCTGAGGATTGGACTTCAGCTGGGTGGACTAGGGACCTGACATATTTGGAGTTCTTCCTCATTCTTGTGGTGGTTTGGCTGTGGGGGAATGAGTTGGCTGATCACACGGTGCACTTTTGGTGCAATAATTTGGTGGTGGTCCATGTGGTCCATGTCATCATTTCCCTCATATCTAAATCGGCTAGGGTGATGTGCTTGGTGCATGCATTTATACTGCGCTGCCTGCATCTCAATATACTGTTTCTAACTAGGCATGTGCCGGGGGTGGATAATGGAGTAGCTGATGCTCTCTCTCGCAAACAGATGGTGAGGTTTTGTCAGCTTGCTCCAGATGCCAATCTTCAACCAGCAAGAATGCCCCCAGAGCTATGGCAGGTTGGAGGGCTGAGGCTTGCAGGGCAATAGGCCTTGCCATTGCCCCTAGCACACGAAGGAGGTATGAACGGTCAGTTTGCCAATCTGAAGAATTTAGGAAGCTAGAGGGTTATCCCAAGGCCTGGCCCATTCCGGTGGAGCAGCTGATCCATTATTCTATTTCCTTGAAGGAGGCAGGTTTGGCTGTTAGCTCCATATGGGGATTTGCTAGCAAGGCCCTTGGTTTTATGGAAGTCACTGGTGACTTTCATATCAGAAAGATGTTGGAGGGCTGGATATGGGAAAAGGGGCTTTGAAGGACCAGAGGTGTCCTATTTCACTGGCGGTGTTAAAAGGATTGCAAGCAATCTGGTCCAGCATTTGCAATTCCGGTTATGAGGCCTGCCTTTTCCATGCGGCTTTGCTGCTGGCATTCTTTGGAGTGCTTAGAGTAAGTGAACTGGTAGTGCTGGCCAAGACTGACCAGTCAGGCAGGACATTGCACAATCAGGACCTCCAGTTTACAGGGAAGGGGGTGCACATCACTATTAGGGGCTCCAAAACTGACCAGCGACTTAAAAGGTCGGTGGTTAAATTGGGTGTCTTTTCTGACTCTGAGTTATGCCCTTTATTGGCTTTGTCTCAGTACAGGGCTTTAAGGGGCAATGCAGACGGATACCTCTTTATTCATGTGGATGGGAGCCCACTGACAAAGCACCAGTTTTGGGCTGTTATGGCCCGGGCTTTGAAATTGTTGGGCCTTTCTGGAGTGAAGTTTGGCACTCATTCAGAATAGGTGTGGCATCCACAGTGGCAGCTTTAGGCTACCCCACTGCTGACATTCAGCGGGTGGGCAGGTGGCGATCTGCTGCTTATAAACGTTATGTGCGCCCTCTTACTGTATTGTGAGTTGCCGTCTCTAATGCTGTTTGCAATGTTGGGTTCTGGATTTCACTATTGTTTCTTCTTAGGTGCTGTGTTTTGTGGCAGGAGACAGATCCTCATCTCCGGGCACAGCTACATCTTTTGGGTGGTTCATTGGGCCAATCAATTAGCCATTGGATCACAGCTGGGCCTCAGCCAGTGGGCTACGGTAGAGTGGAGGGGGTGCCAGGGACTACACTGGCCGGGCCTCCTCCCTCTTCTGTTTGGGGACAGTTCTGCCCTGCCGCCAGATGTTTTGGTCATTCACCTGGGAGGCAACAACTTGGGATTCCTGAAAGGGAAGGCCCTAGTGTTGCAAGCCAGGGATGACCTGAAGTTCATTCAGCACCAATGGCCAGACACAGTAATTGTGTGGTCTGCCATGACTCCACACCTGGTATGGCATAGTGCTTGGGATCCAAAGGGGATTGAGAGAGCTTATCATAAGGCCAATGGGGAGCTCTGTAATATTTTAAAGGTTGGGTTGGGTCACTATTTGCCTCACCCGCAGATTCAGCTTGACTGTCCAGACATGTACAGGGGTGATAGCATTCACTTTTCCGAGAAAGGAAATGCTGTTTTCCTTCAGGATTTGCGTCAAGGGCTTAGGCTAGTTCTAGGGATTTGAGTGGATGCAGGGGCCTAAGCAGAGGCTTGGCCCTTGCAGTGGCAGAATTAGGTTTAGATAAAGTTCATGTGGCTATGTAAGCACCAATCATTAACCCCGTGGGTGTGTAGAGGGGTCTGCGGGATCAACCCTGCGGCCGTGTGACCAGGGATGAGGCTTGCAGACTGCCTCTGGGATGGCCATGATGGAGCCTCTGCACTGGCCGTGCGGTGGTGTTGAAGGGCTCCTCAAGGTACATCCCAATCGCTGGGCTCGGCTGGGTTTGCAAGAGACTTACAGTTGACTCCAACCCAGGCCCTTGGTGTCTTGCTTGTTATACGGTAAGGATGGGGTCAAAGTGACACCAGGCCTTGACCGTGCCGCTGTTTATGTTTGCCCTTGCCGTTACTTTCAATATGTTAAATAAAGTGGCCTTAGTTTCATCCAACCTTGGATGTCTGACTCTTCCGTCTGAGGGAGCAAAGGTCTGATATAGGCTGGAAAGATGTAACATTGATGGGACAAAGTCACTGGTGCTTTCATAAAGCCAGGAAACAATTATAAAAAGATAATTAAAGAAACAATTAATTAGTTGCTGTAGATTTTCCAGGTTGCATGGCTGTGGTCTTGGCATTGTAGGACCTGATGTTTCAGCAGTAGCTGTGACTGGAATCCTCAGAGTTATAACACAGAAAGATGGAGTACTCTCTGTGTCAAGGTGAGCAGAAAACTGATAGGCAAGTAATTTATTTCTACCCTGGAAGGTGGGGTAGGTCTGAGTCAATTATCTAGTGTAGTTCTCCAGGCTATTAACATGCTAATGGCGGAACTTTCCTGAGGAGGTTCTTTTGTCTATGGATTGTTTCCTGAGGAGGTTTGAGGAGGTTCTTTTGTGTGTGAAATGGCTATTGAAACTCTAATCTTATCTGTAGTGCTATTGCCAGCTGTCGAGCATTTTGTGTTTTTCAGGACAGGAAACCATGCCCTATTTATCAACTGATAACACAAAATCAACTGATAACACATATTTATTGTAAGTGGTGTAATATATATAATTTTTGCACAGCTTAATGTGTCATATTAAACTTATACTATGTCTCTTAGATTTGTGGTTGAGTCCAGACTTCTACAGTCCTAGTACATTGTTCATTGAATGTGCCATTTTGTTGATTGTACTGACTCACTCTGTGTAATCTGGACTGCAAAGATCCAGAGCTGAGCTAGATAAAATAAAATCTGGAACCTGATGATTGTGTAGAACAGTGGTTCTCAACCTTCCTAATGCCGCAACCCTTTAATACAGTTCCTCATGTTGTGGTGACCCCCAACCATAAAATTATTTTCGTTGCTACTTCATAACTGTAATTTTGCTACTGTTATGAATCATAATGTAAATATGTGATATGCAGGATGTATTTTCATTATTACAAATTGCATGTGGGCGGACCTGCCTGGAGACAGATAGAGGAGTGATGTCTCAGTTCCTAAGACCATCGAAAACATGTGTTTTCCGATGGTCTTAGGTGACCCCTATGAAAGGGTCGTTGACCCCCAAAGGGGTCGCAACCCACAGGTTGAGAACCGCTGGTGTAGAAGAACTTTATCTTCACAATCAAAATGGGAGCTTTCCCCCAGTTCCTACAAATTCTTAAGACCTCACATATAACTTTTTTGTTCACTTTATGTGCTATCATAATCCACCATGTTTTTTTTAAAAAGTTGATAGTAAATGCATCCGGGCTATGTATAATTATAACACTGCATGGAATCATTCTCAGTTGTCTCACTTGTCCAGCATAGATCTTCTAAATAAGTCATTAATTAGAACGACAAACATGTCAATTGTATTTTACTTGGCCATCAAGTCTAACAGTGCCTTTCTGAACTGCTGCATAGTTTTTCTAATTGTTCTGAAAATATAACTTGAAATTAATTAGGTATGAGATGCTGTAGAGAAATAAACATGGAAGATACATTAACAGTCTTTTAGATAAAAAGCATAATCAGGGATTGTGCAGAATCATAACTAATAACATTTCCCGCTTTTTATAAAGTAATACATATGACAGCTTTATGATTTTTTTCCCAGTATGCTACAGTGGGAATTAAAAAAGAATTATTGTGAAGTGAACCAAGAAGCTATATTAAACATTTCTACTCATCCCCATAATCTTTAATACTTGTAACAATTTTAATTAGCATTATGCTCCCATGTAATATTTGGAAACCTTATTTTCTGGTGCTTATTACAGACTTTTGCTCCAAGTTTGGAGCCATTTAATTTTGAATCCTATTATTAAGTTGTCTTTCTTTAGCTTTTTTCCTAGCATATATATTTACTTTTTTTGCACAGGAAAATCAATATACTCATATACATACTGCACTGAATTATTTCAGCAATTACCACCGTAATATGAAACATGTAATTTTATAAGATTCAAGTATATTACATGCCTGTGTACTTGAACATATATATGTGTACATATTTGTGTATGTATACATATCCTAGTTAATCTGTACTTCAAATAGGCTGTGAGCCAGTGAGTCCTTTTAAGTACACGCAAAGGCTTGTCCTGTGTTGTATGGGTCCCTCCCCTTTCCTTCTCTGTCCACCCCTTTGCTAACTGGCTTCAAGAGGTTATGTTGCAATGTTGTACATATGTATTTAAAGGTAAAGGTAAAGGTTCCCTTGCTCAAAAGCCAGTCGAATCCGACTCTAGGGATGCGGTCCTCATCTCCGTTTCCAAGCCGAAGAGTCAGCGCTGTCCGAAGATGTTTCTGTGGTCATGTGGCCGGCATGACTAAACGCCAAGGTGCACAGAATGCTGTTACCTTCCCAACGAAGCGGTACCTATTTATCTACTTGCAATTTCTTGCTTTCGAACTACTAGGTTGGCAGGAACTGGAACCAGAGACAGGAGCTCACTCTATCATGTGGCACTCGGGTCTCGAACTACTGAACTACTGACCTTCCAGCCTGCAGTTCAGCGTCTTAACCACTTGAGCCACTGCAGCTCCTACATATGTATTTACCATATTTCAATTATGAGAACAGGATGATAAATTTCAGAAGTCCATGGCAACTATGGACCCATGCATATATGGAGGTTCTGCATAAGCAGATAGGCTGTGCCATGGAAACAAAATGAAAAAAAAACAAAACCCAAATACCTGCAGGTTTGGATTGTACACTGGATGTGTATCACTCATTCTGTTCCATACTTACTTCATCGTTTTGCTGCATCAAGTGTTCCATTATGTATTCATTGTGAATTTCTGTAAAATGTGTATGGATATACATCCAATTCATAGTTGGGTATGCATTTAATATGAGTTGTACATAAGGTGGACATGTGTGCTTGTGCCATACTTTCATAGTATTTCCATACTGATAACACATATTTGCATGTGTATTCAAATGTGTATTCATTCCTACCTAAATTGGTATACACCAATATAAAGTGAGTTACATTGACACATTTAGATCAGATTGTCATATTCCTAGTAATGTATGCATGTGCCCCCTTTCATTTCTTTTCACATGTTGTTATTATTTTCTCTGTTCATTTGATTCTTTTATGGGATTTATACTTTATATGCCAATTCTACAGTATAACCATTTATATGCAATTGATGAAAAAGAAGCAACCATTCTCACAGTAGTATTTTGATTGAGTTTTATTAATTATGGTCATGAAAAACAACTGCAGATAGCAGAGGGTCTAAGCTGCTCAGTGGGTTCTGAGTACAGCTTTTCTTAATCTTCTCCCCCTGCTTCTATATCTTTATTACAGTCCCTCAGGACTGTAATTGTCTCAAAAACTGATGGTCGAATAATGCATTTTACCACTGAACCATTATATGTGTAGATTACACACTGCATTCAATTCCCTGCTTTCAAGGCTAAAGCATTGAAAGAATTTCCACACTGGTTGTATGCAGAGAACGAAAAGAGTGGGGAAATAAGCAGAGTGACATCTAAGAGATTATATGCCAATATAAGTCATGCTAACAATATAAATATCAGGTTTATTTGTCCTCGAGATTTACCAGTAAAGTGTAAGGTTTTTGTTGTTATGTTCCATTGGCCTTCTAAGTGCCTAAATTTCTTTCCATTGTGGTGGTACCTTTAAAGAGCATCAGATGGAGCTAGGGATGTCAACCCCCAGGTGGGACCTGGGGATCCCCCAGAATTATAGCTCATCTCCAGACTAGAGATCAGTTCCTCTGAACAAAATGGATGCTTTGGAAGGTGGACTCAATGACATTGCTTCCCATGGAGGCCCCTTGCCTCTCCAGGCTCTGTCCCCATATCTCCAGAAATTTACCAGCCTGGATCTGGCAATGCTAGCCCCCCATCCCCTGTGGGTGGCCAGAGGGGACCTGGCAACCCTAGATGAAGCAAAAACAACAATCCTCCGGTATATATAATTCTGTTTTGGTCATGGACTCCCCTGAACATTCCAACACACTCCGAAATCAGTTCACTCCCTGATCTGTCATTCAGAGGGTCTCCCTATCCACCGGCTGCTTTGCCTGAGTCCTGCCTCCAACATTCTAAACAGTTTGCTGTTCCTCTCCCCCCCACAGCCAGTCAGAACACAGAGGTCATTTGCATATGTGGCCTGAATGGCCTTTGCCTCGGAACACAGAAGTCATTTGTGGCCTCTAACATTCTAAACAGTTTGCTGTTGCTGTTCTCAGGTAAAATGTGTTCTGAGGTAAAATACATTTCCCCTTAATGCCTGTTTGGGGAAAACCATTGTTGCCAATCTCCAGGTGAAGGCTGAAGATCACTGCTTTCCAGATGGCAGAGATTAGTTCCCCTGGAGAAAATGGTGGACTCTGTGTCCTTATATCCTACGGAGAGGGCCCCTGACAGCCAATGTGACGTAACAGTCAGGGCTTCAGAGTACAGTAGAGGCTGCAGGTGGGGGGGGTGGGGTGGAAGCCTGAAAAGGAGAAAATAAAGGTAGGTTGATGATTGGCTGGGAAGGTGATAGGGTTGCCAACTCCAGGTGGGCAATTCCTGGAGATTTGAGGGATGGGGCCTGAAGAGGGTGAGGTTTCAGGAGGGGTGGGACTTCAGACAGGTACAATGCCATAGACTCCACCCTCCAAACCAGCCATTCCCTCCTGGGGAACCATTGTTGCCAATCTCCAGGTGGGGGCTGGAGATCACTCAGAATTACAACTGTTCTTCAGGTAGCAGAGTTCCTCTGAAGAAAATGGTGGACTCTGTGTCATTATACCCTGCTGATATCACCACAGCAAATTGACACTGAGTGCCCAGGACCGGGGCACCCACCCAGAGCCTCTTTCTAGAGCTCGTTGTATTTATTTCCACAACGGGCCTTATTCCTAGTGATATACAAAGGGCAGGAAGAGGACTGTTCACACAGTTTTCTCCCTAATATGTTCATCATTTACCATGGATGCCAGGAAAAACCAGGAGCTGTAGACTCTGTCTGGATGTAGAAAAGCTTTGCTTCTGTTGTTAGGTAGTACAGTTTGGGGAGTGGGGCTGTTTCCCTCAAAGCCACCCCAGAAACTTTAAAGGGGAACCATTGGGAAAAAAAGGACTGGAGAGATCATATTTTGCATTACTGATTCCCTCCCCCCTGGCTGCATGTCCCCCACCACAACTTTTAGAAAGTCATTATTGCCTCAGTCCTCTGTTAGAGACAACCATGGAGACCTGTTGTCAAGCAGAAAGGCAGCTTCATTCACATTTATATACGAATGCTGCACATAAAAATCTGTCTTTGACAATACTATCTACTGGGATGGATATCTCTTTCTTGCTGTCCACATCGTATGTTTCAAACTCTAGGTGTCTTTTTCAGTATTTCAGGGTAGATGCTATGTGCAGAAAGAGGGGGGAAATCAAATGGGGAAACTAGTATTCTTTAATAAACTGAAAAACTGGAAATAAAATTATATGTCTGAGAACTGTTGCACTGAGGATAAAACATACCTGCCCTAGTGCCATTTTTAAAATACAATTTTGTCCACTCTATCAGTCCAATAATTTTTTTCCAGCCCCCAAAACAAGAGCTGAAACACCGACCTCTGACAACACTATTCCATTACTTTCAAACCTATTATATGCAGAAGCCATGAAAAGGCAGCTGTTCTTTAGTTTGAATCATGGAAGGTTTGTGGATGCTGAACTGTCCCAGAAACTTGTCAAGCAGCACTGGCCAGGGCTTTTAAGTCTTGCTGACTAAAGAATGTGAAGTTATAATTTATAGTCACCAAATATAACTGATTCATTTGAGGCTCTACATGATATTAATTCTGCATGTCTGCCACAAATATTCTGAAAATCATCCACAAAAAATACATAAGCGATAATTCATCCAGACATCCTGAAGACAATGATTACAGCCAGATGGTATCTTAGAAAACATTGGGCATCATTATAAAGAATGAAAGGTTCTGCTTTTTGCTGATGATTAGAGAAATAATGCAGTAAATGCTTCAAGCACCTGTTATTTGTGCCACAATTAGATTTTTCATTAAAAGGCACAAAGTGAACAAAAGCCTAAGTTTATGGTTTCATTATAACTAAGTGGTCCTCAGTGAATTGTAGTCCAATATGCTTTTTAATTTCTATCTCTTAGTCTTTGCTTTCATAGGTGCTTTTAACTGCTCTGTCAGTTAATATAATGTCTGATAGTTGGGTGTTTTGATAATTAGCCAAGTTATTTTCTTATAATAGCTGCATCAAATGAAAGTATCTTCTTAAACTGTCAAGAACTTGCTATAAGGGTAAACCTCCTCCTCCTCTTATTACAATTGATACAATCTAAATACACACTTGCAGTAGTAGTAGAGCCTAACGTTTTTCACTGCAGCACACAATTAGCCCCAACACAGTTGCTTTTAGGGTAGTCATCACATCACTCTTTATGCAAATTTGGACTAAGGGTACAAGGTTGCCTGACAAGAAATTGAGGGGTGGGGATGGGGGGGATGCTGCTGCTGTTGCTATCTGTCACCTGGCACAAACACAGAGAACTGTCACTGTATCAGCATGATACTCTAGGATCTCCACCAAAACTCTAAGTTTTACCATAGACATAACTTCTGGGTTTACACTGATAGCACAACTCTCTCCCACCACCTTGCCAAATCATGGAAGGGACAATGGGTAGTCAGTGAGAGAACAGCAGGAGACCCAGTAGTTCTAGGTACAATTCCAATGCTATTTACTAGGAAGTAAGTCAGTTGACCTCTACAGTTCTTATCCTGTCCTTATATATATTTGAATTTTGGTTCCACCACATTCTATGCTTGCCATAATTGATTCGGCTCAAGAACTGGCAGTCAGAAGACACTGGCCAGGGCTGACTGGCTGCTTCACAAAGTCTCACCCACGTCATCCCCGGTCAGTGTTTTCAGCTCAGTCTGCTCCAGTCTTCCGACAGGAGAGGACCATCTGGAGTGTGAGCGCAGGGACAGGCCCTCAAGGCTAAGGCAAATGAGAGAAGCCCTTTTCCGCCCCCCCACACCATCCCCTGGGCATTCTATGAGAGGACTAGGTCCAGAGAAGGCCTTTTCCATCCCCCACGCCCCATCCCCTGGGCCTTCTACGGGGCACTAGGCCCAGAGAAGCCCTTTTCCATCCCCCACACCCCATCCCCTGGGCCTTCTATGGGGCACTAGGCCCAGAGAAGCCCTTTCCCCCCATACGCCATCCCCTGGGCCTTCAATGGGGGCAGTAGGGCCAGAGAAGCCCTTTTCTGACCCCCACACGCCATCCCCTGGGCCTTCAATAGGGGCAATAGGACCAGAGAAACCCTCTTCTATCCCCCACACCCCATCCCATGGGCCTTCTATGGGGGCAGTAGGCCCAGAGAAGCCATTTTCTGTCCCCCACACATCATCCCCTGGGCCTTCTATGGGGCACTAGGCCCAGAGAAGGCCTTTTCTGTCCCCCACACACCATCCCCTGGGCCTTCTATGGGGGCAGTAGGCCCAGAGAAGCCATTTTCTGTCCCCCATATATCATCCTATGGGCCTTCTATGGGGGCAGTAGGCCCAGAGAAGCCCTTTTCCCCCACACACTGCCTACTGCCCCCATAGAAGGCCCAGGGGATGGTGTATGGGGGACAGAAGAGGCCTTCTCTGGGCCCAGAGAAGCCCTTTTCTGCCTCTCTTCCCTTCCTTTCCCCCTTTTTCTTTCTTCCTCTCTCCTTTCTTTCACTCTTCCCCCTATTCCTTCCTTCCTTCCTTCCTTTCTCCAACCCTCTCTCCCTTCCAACTCCCTCCCTTTCTAGGGCCCATTGTCTTCCACCACAACGGGCTTTGCTCCCTAGTTTCCAAATAAACATGTTTGGTCGGATTGTTCCACTCCTGTCTGCAGGAAGAAAGGGTGAATAACATATAAAATGCTATACATAAATCTATACATATTGTGACAGGACAAGATACCTTGTGGGCAACTAGGAGTGGATAGCATGCTGGGTAAAAGCCTAGGCTCCATTGGTCAAGCACATGCTGGACTCACAAGTCAGTTCTGCAAAACCTATTTATTCTGGTCTTCTTACAAGTAGAACAAGGCAGTGGTAGACAGCACCCTTGTTGCTCACCAGTTCCTCTTGTCACTCCATCCCCCTCACATGCCTCTGCCTTTGGCAGTGCTTGAGGAGAGCTAGTTTGGTGTAATGGTTAAGTGTGCGGACTCTAATCTGGGAGAACTGGGTTTGATTCCCCACTCCTCCACTTGCACCAGCTGGATGACCTTGGGCAAGCCATAGTTCTGTCAGAGCTGTTCTTGAAAAAGAGTCGTTTCTGTTGAGACAGGAAGGGAAATCATATGTGATGAAAGAAGAAAGTCAACTGGACTTTAAATATAATTGGTTGTGTTATAGACAGATACTTGATTTATATAAGACAGACAAAAAAATGGTTGGATTCAGGGGAAATTACAATGAAATTGAAAATTTATGGCTGGAGGGAGAGAGGAAAATGATATCGAAAATGTATAAAATTCTGTTTAAATGGTATACAGAAGATGAAGTGGTTAAGAGCAAATGATTAAATGGGCAATTTAAGGAAATACCTATGTCATCTTGGGAATTTTTATGGAAAAATGCTTTGAACATTTCTACATGTACCAACCTTAAAGAAAATTGTTTTAAAATGATGTGTAGATGGTATATGACACCAAAAAAGATAGCTAATATAGGTAAAACCTTATCTAACAAATGTTGGAAATGTAAACATGCTGAAGGTTCCTTTTACCATATGTAGTGGACTTGTGAAAAAGCAAAAACATTCTGGACTGCAATACATACAGAGATGGAAAATTTTTTTGAAATGTACCTTTAAGAAAAAACCTGAAATGTTCCTTTTAGGTCTTAAATTAGAAGAAATAAATGTGAGTAAAAGAACATTGATATGGTACATGGTAACAACTGCTAGAATGATTTATGCTCAAAATTGGAAAAATGAAAAGATTCCTGATCTCTGGGACTGGCTGAGAAAACTGCTCTTTATGGCTGCCCCACCTGTTTCCAGCTGCTGCTAATGGTTGCTGGATCTGCCAGGCCCACACTGTCTCCACATGAGCATGCCCTGCTTTCCAGAGCAGGCTTCTCAGACATGCTTGTCCATCCTTTTGCTTCTAGCAGCAAGTCTGGGCTTTCCTAGGGCTGTGCATCTCCTGGCCCCAGGTAAGTTGGTTCCCTTATTGGCCTGCCCCTGTCACACATATACATACATACATACATACATACATACATACATACATACATACATATATACATAATTAATATTCATAGAATGCTAGCATGCTACTGACAAAGTTGCCAAGAGCTTTTTCCTCTAACATGCCACTTTTCTATATCCTGTGACTAACGTTCCCTCTAAGCTGTGTCTTGTGAGCAAAAATTCTACTTTGTGAGCTACTGGCATTAAAGTTGTGAGCAGATGATTTGGCTACTGCATAATTAGTTTGCTCTGGAGCCATCCTTCCTGAGCTAAGACAAAAATGCATGAGCCAGAGGCTAAAAAAATGTGAGCTAGCTCACACTAACTCAGCTTAGAGGGAACACTGCCTGTGACAGAACTAAATAGATATGGTCTAATCTGTTATCTGAGAAGTGGTATGATGAGGCTACATTGTATCCCAATCAATGCTCTCTCTAAGCTGTGGAGTCTTGTGAGCAAAAATTCTACTTTGTGAGCTACTGGCATTAAAGTTGTGAGGACCCATCCTTTCTGAACTAAGACAAGAATGTGTGAGCCAGAGGTTAAAAAACTGTGAGCTAGCTCACACTAACTCATCTTAGAGGGAACTCTGATCCCAATTATACTCTGCACTGAAAGCATGCTACATAAACTGCAAAGGCTAGAATTATGTGTGTGTGTGTGTATGCTGTCTCTCCTCTTCTTATCCTGTGCATGATATATGACTAGAAAGGAGGAGTGGTGGTGCATACCACAGATAAGCAGAACTATAAAGCATTACCACCACCACCCCATTCTTGGCTTGATGCAAGCCAGTTTTATACATTGGCACAGTGTATTTGAATACATGTTCACCACAATGGAACAGAAAGAGACACCTGTGGACAGTGGACTGGAAAATAAAAAGCAGGGGAATGTGGTAGAGCAGGCAAAACAACACAGACTTTGCTCAGGTGTTATGCAGAGATGGTCTCTCATTATTTCCTTCTCAAGGCTTTCTACAGTGAAAAGGCTCATATTGATTTTCTGGCCCCAACCATGATGTATCTTTAGAATATTAAAACTAATCTAATGTTATAGTTGGTAGAAAAGGGCAATGTCTTATTAGACTGCCTCCACAAGGCACTTAAACAGGATTTTAAAATTCCTGCATATACAAAATGTTTCATACCAACGTGCTTGTTCAATTGTTCATACACCCTTTGAAATGCTGCACTTTCTATCTTCAGGAGATACTACACTCCCAGGAATGCCTGATCTGATGATTCTATGGCTGAGTTCAGACTAGCAATATGCCCCGCTATAGCCATGTTCCAGCCTCGTTTCCAAAGTGGATTAAAGGAGGTGTTCACACAGGCACATCTGCCTGGTGTCCCCCACCCATAGGCAACCCGTGCTGTTCCACTTCACTCCCAGAATTAAAAGATACCTGTTATAAGTGGTAGCAAATCCTGGGGAGTGCCTTTATCCCACTGCATTCTGCTTCCGCGAAGTGTGAATGCTCAGCTAAAAAGCTGGGAGCAACCCGCATTGTGCATAAGGCAACAGCGATATGATTGGCTGTGCTCTGCTCTACCGCCCAATGTGGTGCCAGCGCAATGGGATCCTCCCCAAATCAGCTGGATGCCTATGTGTGTATGAGCGCATGAGTGCATATGCGCTCATGTGCTCATGCACTCATACACATATAATTATCCAGCCGATTTACCAGGAAAAAGACATTTACAGCCACACCTCCGGGCCAGCAGTCTGAACGCTCCCACGCGCCTCCTCCCAGTATGCTCCCACATCAGTCGGCTCCGTGTGATTGGGAAAACTGGGAACACTTTGTTCCAGGGCTTTTTTGCCAACACTGGCTCCTGCTGCAAACTGCCAGTCTGAACTCAGCCTATATAACAAATACTAGCCTGATACCCATGCTTCGCTATGGTATTTAAGTTCCATAAATCCAGTTCTAATACTGATGATGGGAAGTTGGAAATGTAACATTTGTTGTAGGAATTCTAATGGAGAAGATTGTAGCGCAAGCAGGAATGTTTTACCTCAGAACTACATGTTACACAGCTGACCTATGTGGGGCAAGGAGGCAGCAGTCTGTCAGACACATGGAAAACAATTGGGGGAACATATCTCCCCCCCCCCTTTTTTACCCCCTTAGGGGTTGTGTTTCTCAGAAATCTCTTCATAGTGCGGGTTGACATCATGGTAGGAATGCACTCACCTCATTTTGGGCTTCTTGGTGCAGGGGTTTGGCATGGGCATTGAATTGGGTTGTGTTTTTTTTCAGGGCATACCTCCCCTTTTTACAGGGCATACCCCCATTTTTCTCATTTATGTTACATTTAAAAAGTGGGACATAACTACATATTCAAAACAACGTCTGAGCAACCAGATATTAAGCAAGTTCATATGAACCAATTTTCTAGAACCCACATTGTGAGAAGTTAAATAACCTAATACAGGAAACCACTTTTCTACAAATTTGGGGTATATTTCCATAGTGGATGGGAGTCTGGCTAAAGCCATTGGAGAGGCTGGGCCAGCAATATTGCTCCCTGGTGGATTAAAGTACCCTGGCCCTGCTCCTACACCTGACAAACACCCGCCTGGAGGAGGATTGTGTTTAAAGGCATTGGGGAGGCTGGACCAGCAGCAGCACTAAGGCAGTCCTGCTGAGCAAGCCTCCTTGATGGCTATAAGCATCCCACCCTGCCTTTTACACCTGACAGCTGCCTGTCCAGTGTAGGAGGGGGAGGGGGAGGGGGAGGAGTATTGCAAGCCTTTGTGGAGGCTGGGCCAGCAGGATCACTAAAGCATTATGCTGGAGCTGTAAAGGTTTTGCTCTCAGGAGCCTCTTGAACTCAAAGGGGTTTTCTGATGATATGAGTGGTATGCTTGGTATGAAGACTGACTCTCCCCAAGCACTGCCGGTGAGCAGTGTGGCCATGATGATGCTCCTGTGCAGGGCCTTTACTTGCAGTCTGGTGCCATTGCAGAGTTTGGGTGGGTTGAGGTTCCACAGCAGCATCACTGGAGCCCCCACTTTGAGGAGAAGCTCGTGGGCTGGGAAGCCAGAAGAGTTGAGAGTGTTGAAGAACTCTATGGGGTAGTGGACCATGTCATCCATTTGCACCACTGACTCCACAGATCTGGACTCCATTTCTGCCCCCTGCTCCTGCACCAGACAGAAACTGCCTGTCAGGTGGAGGAGGGGTGGGTGAGAGTATGACTAAAGCCATTGGGGAGGCTGGCCCAGCAATATTGCTAAGGTGTTTCTGGTCAGGTGGCCTCCTTGCTCCTACACCTGACAGACACCCACCTGTATGGTGTTGGTGGGGAATGTGTTAAAAGGCATCGAGGTGGCTGGACCAGCAGCAATGCTAAGGCAGTCCTGCTGAGCAAGTCTCCCTGATGGCTATAAGCATCCCACCCTGCCTTTTACACCTGACAGCTGCCTGTCCAGTGTAGGTTGGGGAGGGGTATTGCAAGTCATTGTGGAGGCTGGGCCAGCGGGATTGCTAAGATGCTATTGCTCAGGTGGGCTCCCTGATGGCTTTAAGCACCCTGCACCCACTGCTGCACCTGACAGACAGCTGTCTGTTGGGTATAGGAGGTGGGGGAGCATGTTTGAAGCCATCAGGGAGGCTGGGCCAGCAGCACTGCTGCATCTCACAGGTGGTTGGCCATTCCTGATTTCCTCAACTGTCATTAGCTCTTTGCAGTCTCCTGTAATTGGTTGTTTTTTTTACCTCAGAACACTGAGCTCTGCAGCTGACCAATCAGAGAGTCGGTGGTGCAAGGATGCAGCAGCCTGGCAGCCACATAGGAAGCAATGGGTGGAGCACATTTTACCCCTTTTGACTCACTTAGGGGTCAAATTTCTAAAAATAATTTCTTAGTGAGCATCTACATCATGGCAGGAGTGCTCTCTCCAAATGTTGTGTTTCTAGGTCCAGGCAGAGAGAGGCTGCTCCAGGGATTTGGCCTGGGTGTTGATTTTACAGTGAAGGGACTTTCTTTTATATATATAGATGTGCACTGGTCTGACTATATGTGTCAGTTTACAGGATAAATATCAATAGACACATATTTAGGGGCTCAACTTAATAAAAACAGGATTTGCCTCTTTTTGTACAGCATTAACCACAATCACACAATCAACAAATGAAAACAAGATAAAAGTGGCATTTGAACATCAATCATGAAAGGAAATATAATTGAAAATAAATATTTGCTTCAACTTTGCAATAGGAAACAGAAATGGTGGCCCAGAGAACCATGGTAGCTTAGCTGCTACATTAGTTCTGAAGTTATTTTATCATTCAGAAGAGTGATGTCTTCTCCCCAGACAGGTGATAACAAATCCTTAACCTTTAGCTTTTTCCTAGTCTTTTCTTTTGTCCCTCAGTGTAAGGATAGGTGATAATAACTTTATTGCTCTGCCATGTGTTATAAGGTGCACAGCTGCTTGATTAGTATTGCTTTTGACCTAATGCCCACTAAAAATGAAGACAGAATTGAGTTCAAGATTGCATTTCAGAGGTGAAAAGACCACATCTCCCCCAAAACCCATGTGCTCCAATATGTTTCCATCACAGGCACCTGTTTCAAGGTCTATAAAGCTGACTTGTGGGATTTCTGAAGTAGCTTCTCTAAAGACTAGCACAACATCAACCTGCAGAGATGTGCAACCCCAAGATTTGTGTTTACTGGACTGCTGATTTCAGAATTAGACATGTT
This sequence comes from Gekko gecko, assembly GCA_029375565.1. NCBI lineage: Eukaryota > Metazoa > Chordata > Lepidosauria > Squamata > Gekkonidae > Gekko > Gekko gecko. Next base: position 72,478,090 of record JAPDNY010000007.1, read on the forward strand.
ATATTCTAATAACGAAGTCAGAATATATTTGGATATTTAAATCCAGTGACTGGAGCTGTGAAGGAGCAAGACAGATCTTTCTACAAACCTGAAAAGAGTCCTAGGTTTGCAGGAAAATGTGAAATCTAATACACGCACACACATATATATGAGGCAACTTTAAAAAGCTGAAAATGATAAAAGGAGTTTAAAAATGGATCCCCTCAGTGACTGTTGCTAGGCAACCATAGTATTTCAGACTTGGTTCTGTTAGTAAAAGGCAGGGGAAGGGGACAGGGTCTTTTCCAGGCCTATTTTGGCCTTTGAGGGAGGGATCCTTGGGGCCTGCCCTGATGACAATTGCCAGCTTCAGGTTGGAAAATTCCTAGAGATTTTGTGGTGAAGTCTGAGGAGGGTAGGGTTTTAGGAGGGTAGAGGTCTCAGCAGAATATAATATCATAGGGTCCACCTCCAAAGGAGCCATTTTCTACAAGGGGACAGATCTCTGTTGTCTAGAATTCAGTTGTAATTCTGAAGGATCTCCCACCTGGAGGTTGGCAACCCGAGGCCTGACAGCACCCTCTGGGTGACTTGATACCACCTGACTTGCATGACTTAACTAGGCCTAGCTGCCAGGGTGGTGCAGTGGTTAAATGTTCAGAGATGGGTCTTTGAAACCCAGGTTTAGATCCCCATCTTACTATGCAAACTGACTGGGTGATTTTGGACTAGTTACTCACTTTCAGCTTAACTTCCTTACAGTGTTCTTGTGCAGATAAAAATGAGGTGAGAATAATATAAACTGCTTTGGTCCCCAATGTAGAGAAAGACTACAGTTTTCTTAGGTAGAGGCTGTAATGATGGCGACAAGAGATGGAAAGCTGAAGACAGAGGGGTAGATGAGTGTAGGTTGTCATGGCTCCTACCGAGCCCGAGCCCTTGGTGCCTGCGGAAGAGCTAAGTACTGACAGGGATGAGCTCTCCACACCAGGAACCCCCTCACCTGACAATGCAGCAAGCTCTGAGGCTGGCCCAGCAACAGCTGGGGCAGATCGCTGCTCAAGTGACACACCCCCTGACTCACCACCACTGGTGTCTCATATACAAGAGCAGTGCTGGTGGGACTTGGCAGCCTGGCAGCGCAAAGCATGCCTGTACAGCCAGCGCTCGTGGAGCCCTGAGTATTAGCAGGAGCTGGGATGTGTTTGAGGCATGCTAATTACCAGCCGCTCGGATTCCTATTTAGCCCTTGCTGGCATGACAGCAAACTCATGCCAGCAACTAGTCACATCCACGAAGCTCTGCACCGCACCACTCCGGTTCCTGACACCTCGTTCTTGGTTTGATTCCTCCCACTCCTTGACCTTGGCTCGTCTTGACCTTGCTACTCTGCACCTCGCACCTGGACTCCTGACCCTTGGTTCTCAGACTCTTGACCCTCGGCTCTCAGACTCTTGACTCATGGCCCTCGTACTCTGGACCCTCAACTCTTGGACCCCCTGACCACGCTAACAGTTGGTGACTTGGACTTGGCTCCCCGGTTTTCTCAGCTTGCTTGGCTTCTGACTCTAAACTGTCTCTCAACCACCCCATTCATCTTACCCTTTGAACTTGGTTATTTGGTCCTGGCAGGCTCTGACCTCGGATTGTGTCTCTCGACTACCCCACTTATCCTACCCCTTGAACTTGGTTATTTGATCTTGGCCAGCTCTGTGCTCTGACTGCCCCACGCTTGCCTGGCCCCACACTCCAGCCCATGACATAGGTTGTCTGTTGGGTGGGAAGAAGACAGGATTGGCAAATCCAGGTTGGGAAATTCCTGGACATTGGAGGGGTGAAGACTGAGGAGGGTGTGGTTTGAGGTTGGGTGGGAGACCAGACAGGTGTAATGCCTTCCAAACTTGCCATATCCTGCACAAGAACTACCATTGCCATCCAACCAGATTAGGGCTGGATATCACCTGGAATTACAACTGCTATCCAGATGACAGAGATTGGTTCCCCTGGAGAAAATGGCTGCTTTGGAGGGTGGAATCTGTGGCTGCTGAGTTTGCTTTCCTCCCCAAGCCTCCACCCCCAAATCTCCAGGAATTTCCTAACCTGGAGCTGGCAACCCTAAGAGGAATTGATCTCTGTAGCTGGGAGATCTGTTGTGATTCCTGGGGAGCTGCCACTACTACTGCTGCTCTGGGGGGGGGGGAAGCAGGTGGCAAGCTGGAAGAGTGTTAGGACAGAAAGAGAGAGTGATGGCTTCAGGGGCAAAAAGAGAGAGAAAGACTGATGAGATGGGGAGGCAGAAAAAACAGAGAGTGAAAGAGAAAGAGAGAGGAAGTTACATGCATGGAAGAGAGAAAGAGTAAGAAATAGGGTGGCAGAAGGGTGAAAGAGTGTGAGAGAGGTAGGGGAAAAGGGGAGGAAACAAAGGTGGGGGAATGGGATAGCTGCCCTGTAAGTTTCTTGTGGATCCCCACTTATAGAACAGTAATTCACATAATCGAGCTTTGCATGTGCTCTATATCTGCCTACTGTTCTCTGCTACCCTTAGTGGGCAGGGTTGAAAACCACACACTTTACTTATAAGGTTCTGTCATCCCAATATCTTAAATTTATAAATATTCCAAATTATACTAGGTTGGTCAACAGTAGTCTCTTGAAGAACTTTCATATTTGGAGTGTTGTTACATCTAATTCTTTATCATACAAATACATTTCTAAATATATGGGAATGTGTTGTGTAATCGGGAAAGTAAAGATGAGCAAGTGAGCTTCTCATATGTTTATCCCCAATTCTCACATTCACTTGCTCATCCCAACCCATTTAAGAAAGCCTATGAGTGAATGCCATTAAATGGAATAGGAGCCAAGGATTTAAGCTGGGGTGACTGAAAAGGAACCCCTTTTTTTCAATGATTCCTGTAAGCAGGGGCAAATATGTTGAAACATTCAAACTCTTCTTCTTAATACCCAATATTCAGTGCTGCAGCAGCAAACCAGACACTGGGATGTGAACAGGAACAGAGAATATGCTAAATTAATAAGAAGAGAAACCAAACTGCATATAGTCCTAGATGATGCATGGAGTTCATACTCTGCAAATAGTCAATGCATTTCCCGATTGAACTTTTTTGTTGTTGTTCAGTCTCACAGTTGAGTCCAACTCTTCGTGACTCCGTGGACCAGATCATGCCAGGCCCTCCTGTCTTCTGCTGTCCTCTTGAAGTTTGCTCAATTTCATGTTTGTTGCATTGATGACACTGTCTAACCATCTCATCCTTTGCGGTCCCCTTCTTCTTTGACCTTCAATCTTTCCCAGCATCAGGGTCTTCTCCAGTGAGTGCTCCCTTCTCATTTGGTGGCCAAAGTATTTGAGCTTCAACTTCAGGATCTGGCCTTCCAGGGAACAGTCAGGGCTGAATTCTTTTAGGATTGAATGATTTGATCTCCTTGCAGTCCAAGGGACTCTCAAGAGTCTTCTCAGTCATAGCAAACACCCTTTTCCAACAACCTAAAAGGTGACTCTACACATGGATATCACCAGATGGGCAACACCGAAATCAGATTGACTATATAATTTGCAGTCAAAGATGGAGAAGCTCTATCCAGTCAGTAAAAACAAGACCTGGAGCTGACTGTGGCTCAGATCATGAGCTACTCATTGCAAAATTCAGACTTAAACTGAAGAAAATTGTGAAAACCACTAGGCCATTCAGATTTGACCTAGATCGCATCCCCGAAGAATATATAGTAGAGGTGAAGAATAGGTTTAAGGGACTAGATTTGATAGAGTGTCTGAAGAACTATAGACAGAGGTTTGTGACATTGTACAGGAGGCAGCAATCCCCGCCATCCCAAAGAAAAAGAAATGCAAGGAAGCAAAGTGGCTGTCTGATGAGGCTTTACAAATAGCAGAGGAAAGAAGGAAAGCAAAAGGCAAAGGTGAAAAAGAAAGATTTACCCAATTGAATTCAAATTTCCAGAGAACAGCAAGGAGAAATAAGGAGTCTTTCCTGAATGAACAATGCAAAGTAATAGAGGAAAACAATAGAATAGGAAGGACTAGAGATCTCTTCAAGAAAATTGGAGAAATCAAGGGAACATTCCATGCAAAGCTGGCCATGATAAAGGACAAAAACGGTAAGGACCTAACAGAAGCAGAAGAGATTAGGAAAAGATGGCAAGAATACACAGAAGAACTATACAAGAAGGACCTCAATGTCCTTGACAACCATGACTGCATAATCACTGACCTTGAGCCAGACATCCTGGAATGCAAAGTTAAATGGGCCTTAGAAAGTATTACTAACAACAAAGCTAGTGGAGGTGATGGTATCCCAGCTGAGCTATTCATAGTCTTAAAAGAGGATGCTGTTAAAGTGCTGCACTCAATTTGCCAACAAATTTGGAAAACACAACAGTGGCCACATGATTGGAAAATGTCAGTATACATTCCAATCCCAAAGAAGGGTAATGCCAAGGAATGTTCAAACTATCGCACAATTGCACTCATTTCACATGCTAGCAAGGTCATGCTCAGGATCCTACAAACGAGGCTCCAACAGTACATGGATAGAGAACTGCCAGAAGTACAAGCTAGGTTTTGAAGAGGTAGAGGAACTAGAGATCAAATTTCCAACATTCGCTGGATTATGGAGAAAGCAAGAGAGTACCAGAAAAACATCTACTTCTGCTTCATTGACTAAAGCATTTGATTGTGTGGATCACAATAAACTATGGCAGGTTCTTAAAGAGATGGGAGTACCAGACCACCTCACATGTCTCCTAAGAAATCTGTATAAGGGTCAAGAAGCAACAATTAGAACCAGATATGGAACAACTGATTGGTTTAGCATAGGAAAAGGAGTATGACAAGGAAGTATATTGTCACCTTGCTTATTTAATTTATATGCAGAGTACATCATGCGAAATGCTGGCCTGGATGAATCACAAGCTGGAGTTAAGATTGCTGGGGAAAAGATCAATAACCTCAGATATGTAGACGATACCACTCTGATGGCAGAAAGTGAAGAGGACCTAAAGAACCTCTTGCTCAGAGTGAAAGAGGAGAGTGCAAAAGTGGGCTTGAAGCTCAACATCAAAAAAACTAAGATCATGGCATCCGGCCCCATCACTCCTTGGTAAATAGAAGGGGAAGTCGTAGAAATAGTGACAGACTTCATGTTCCTGGGACCCCAGATCACTGCAGATGGTGACTGCAGCCATGAAATTAAAAGATGCCTGCTCCTTGGGAGGAAAGCGATAGCAAACCTAAACAGCATGATAGATCAATAATAAATTGCTACAGAACCTAACCATCAGCAGCCAAGAAAAGCACTAAACTCCATAAAACAATGTAACAAAGTCCACACTTCTTCTCCCTCCTTATCAGACTGCAGTTGAAGCAGAGAGAGGCTGCTCCTCAACCAGAAAGCAAAAGTAGCAGCATCCCAGTTAGACAAAGCTAGATGATGTCCATCTACTGTACAATCTGGAATACTGGTCTGGATACTGTGGTGGAATGGGCCTGCTCTGGCCTACAGGTCCTCTTCTATCCTACCCTCCAGGAGTTTTCCAACCACTGGGAAGGCTTCTCTTTCTTGGGTAACCTGCTACCACCTGACCTTTGTAGGGATTGCTCATTGGGAGGATCAGGAATCCCAGCTTCCCTTTCAAGTTCTGAGTCTCTAGCATTTAATTCCTTCAAATCTCTGTTCCCTCCTTGGGGAAGGGGGAGAGCTTGACCCACCCATTATCTCTCCTGCTAGATCTATTAGCGTTTGTATGAAGGTGGGCTGAGGTATGTCTGGAAAGCAATTGTACTGACTCCCCCTCTTCCTGCCTGTTCTCTTCCCAGAGAGGGGGAAAACCCTTTTAAAACTTAGAGTGACGGTTTTGCTCATTTCAAACCTCCAAAGAAATATATATGTATATTTCTTCACAGATACCCTTCTCAAAATCCATATTGAAAAAAAATACATGTCTTTTTTAAAAGTGCACATCCCTAGCCTACTTTTCTCCTGTTCTTGCCCCCTTAAGACACAATGCTGTGCATGAGAGTCTTCTGGGGAAAAATATTGTCTGCATTGTTGCACAAAAATAGGAGAGAGCTGGAGACAGCTGAGCCTTTAGTCTCTGGATGCTGTGAATTTCAGTGCAAACTCGTGCAGCTGTTGAACCAACCTTATTTAGAGGTGGGCAGCAGATTTGAGCTGATAATTTGGTGTGTTCAGTTCATGCTGAGAAGCTGTGTGCGCCTTCTGAAATTTGGTTTTTATCAGACTTTCCTAAAACCATGCATGCACAAAGATGTTGCCAATTCAAACTGATCAATGGACATTAGCATCACTAAGGACTACTTAAACGAACTCCAAAGGCTAGGTTTTATTGAAACATAACATTTATTGGTGACTGCTTTGTATTATTTGTGAGTGATCTAATTGTCTATTTAAACAATTGCCTGTGTGGAGTAATTACACCGGGGGGGGGGGGCAAGCAGAATTCAGGCTCTGTAAGAACATGCATGTGCAAGAAGGCAATTGCATGGTAGTGAATGCTGTAAGGAATATAGTAAAACAACCTGCTGAATCAACAAACTATTGAACTGATCACTGAAAAAAATCAGGTCTCTGTTCACAACTGGCAAACAGGATGTGGACTAAACAGGCAAGTGTGGTTTGTGTGTGTGTGGTTCAGGGCTTTTTTCTGGAGAAATAAGTGCCAGAACTCTCAAGCGGGAAATGAAGGAGAAATACATGGGATTCTTTGAAAAAAATATTATTTTCATGCACTGCAGGCTTACTTCAACTTTAAAGCAGTTTCCAAACTTTAGGCATGTCACCACTTCCTCAGTTCTTTTTCAGGCCTTGCTTTTGGTGCCTAACACTGAATGATGACTTTGAAGCAACCATGTTTTAACATACTTTTTTGGATCAAAGACTGTTAAGGGAGGTTCAACAATTTTTATAAACAATAAAGATGTTATGGTTTTGACTGACAAGGAGGACCTTTCTGGAATAACAATCATGTTCATCTGGGAAAATCCCCTTTCACACTAACTGGAGAAAACAGCTATTGTATTGTGAGTGTGCTGAATTCTAAACAGTTTCTTGGGCATTTTTTTCTCTGAATTTTAGATGTTCTCTGAAAGCGCAAACTGCTTCTCTTTCATTGAGCTGAAATCTTCTTGCCAATGTGCATATTTCTTCTTCTCCATAGAGAGTGTTGCCCCTTGAATTTGCTGGCCAATTCTTAGAATCCAGAACTCTTCCACACCTTGACAATTCCATGTCTTCTTTTGAAAGCAGTCTTTTCTAAAGAGAAATTTTAAGTTTATCATAGAATGCAACTGGGGAGATTGGTGGGTCATCAGTTCTACCTTTTCTGTGCAATGAGATACCCTTAAATTGCAGATTTTCTGTTGCCTCGAGTGCTTTCTTATAATAAGGACCTGGAACAGTGCTTCTCTTCCCACAAACATCCCACAAAGATTTTACTCTTTGAATCAATAAACTTTCTGATTAATGTAGTTCTCATTTCACTGCCAATGTGATTAATAATATTTATACAGGTATTAGCTGAGTGCAAAATTCTCCCCAAATCAATACCTAATTCTTGTCAATCAATTTCAGCTTCAAGATCATTAAAAGATTGGTTCTTTTTAGCCACCTTATATGCAGTACAGAATATTTTATTCGTAATCTCCTTCTCTCTTGCTAGTGACTTCAGACATACTGTTCAAGCTTTCCTTTTTTCCCTTCTTCAATTATGTTGACTGCAATTTTATGACCTATACTATCTTTATGGTCAAAATCATTTTCCTCAGAGATGTTAGTTGCTGTTCCCTAATTTCACCATAAGATGTTATCTCACAATGTATCCATTCTTTAGAAAGCCGCATATCTACATTCCTCTCTATGCCTAAGCATCCAACATTTTTGCACACTGAGCAACCTAACTTGCTATCATAAAAAAAATAACTAATAATTATTTTTCACAAATTCATTCTTCTGCTCTACAGTCCAACAGCTGGGCCAGAAGCTTTCATTAACATCAGAGATCAAAGTGGAACTCCCTGAGTCACTTATTGTTGCATTCTGATGCTCTGAACCTGAATTATTGTAGGGAGCTGAAATTCCAGCTGAATTGATTGATGTTAATGAACAATCTTCAATTGCTTTATATTTCCTTGTAGCCTCAGTAAAATAATCTGAAATCCTTTTCATGATTCTCAGTCATCACATAGTCAGCACACATACAGACTATGTAGGTTACATCCTGTGTGCATAAAGTTGCCTGAGCAGTACTAGGGATTACTGCAATTACTGTCCGCTGATGTTTGAACGAACAAAACCAACAAACTAAAAATAAAATAAATGCATTCTTTTAACTAGGTATTAAATACTGGGTTAAAGATGCATTGCAGTGGACAGCTCTACTTTATTAAGTGGTTCAGCAGATACAAGACTGAAACTTCAGGGCAACAGCCCTGTTTAAATAGCATGGATAAACCACACCCAAACACACCCAACTCCCAATGATAGGCTATTTACATAACATTAGTTTCTCACTGGTCACCTCCAGAGTCCTGGTGGGCTATTGTTCTAGAGCGCCAAGCTCAGCCAGTCTCTGGTACCCAGTCCTGGAATATTCCAGCCCTAATATATAACATCCCTCCACCCTAAGTTCCAAAGCACCTTAACATAAATACTCCTCAAGGTATGTTGGCTTGTGACTTTCCCGCTGAGAGTGTTTCGGCTCAGATAGTGTTGGCAAAGTCACAGAGGCCCTTTCTTGGGTCTCAGTACTGGCACTGGGCAAGGATGGCAAGTCAGGAGCAGAGTCCCAGGGCTCTGGGACAGTCCGTGGTTAACTTTGCATGGTCAGAACAGTCCCTGGCATGCGGCGCATCCCCCTCCCCACTGTACTCCAGCAGCGGCAGTAAGGAACAAAATACAAGTAGATGAAACATGATCCAAATTAACCTCACTGCTTTGTACATGGGAATTCTGCCTGAATGGTGTTCTGATATGTGATTTGTGATTTAGGCTTGATGACTCTTTCTTTCCCCTAAAAAATTAAATAATTAAGGTGAGGCATACTAGTGCTCATCAACTGATAGTTTATCTTTTTATGAGTCTGAATTTTGTTTCATTAGATGCAAATAAGGCAGTCTCATTCAAGGTGAATTCTTGTTCTCCTTAAGCATCTTCTCATTTACTAAGATTGCATGAGAATGGTCCAATACATAGAGAAAAAGATAAAAACCTGATAAAATGAATAAGGCATTAAAACATTCCTATGATAGGTGGAATTATTGCTATTATTGATGCTGAAATAAAGAAAAGATATTAGGAAGTACTACATTTTGTGAATAAAATATTCAGATATTTTATTCCATTTTGCAGGTGGCATTTTAAGTGCAATGCTATTTGAAATACATAGTTGATACAATGGATTTTTCTTTCTTTCTGAACCGTTGTGGAAGACTAAGCCTTTTCTTTCTATAAGTGGTATGTAAGTAATACAGTTTGTATTGTTCACTTAAATGAAAATCTAACATAATGTTTGTATCTAAAACATTTGAACATTGTTTCAAATGATAATTCTTGGCTAAATGTAAAACAATATACATTTGAATTGAGCATATGCCAAATTTCTTAGGAAAATGTTTGGTGTAGTGGTTAAGTGTGAAGACTCTAATCTGGGAGAACTGAGTTTGATTCCCCACTCCTCCACTTACAGCTGCTGGACGACCTTGGGTAAGCCATAGTTCTAACAAGAGCAGTCCTTGAAAGGGCTCTCTCATCCTCACCTACCTCATAGGGTGTGTGTGGTGGGGAGGGGAAGGGAAAGGCATTTGTAAGACACTCTGATGCTCTGAGTGAAGGACAAGGTATAAATCCAATCTCTTCTCTTCTTACAAAACGGAGCTCCCGCCCAGCAACGCCGTTGGTGGGCGGGGGCTCTTTTGCCGCTCCAAGGAATGGAGATGGCAACTGCTTGGACGCTATGTGTCCCGATGTGGCAGGGGGCAGAGCTGGCCACTTCAAAGGGCCAGGCTCCGCTCCCGCCCTTTGTCAGTTGCTTCGCATGCTCCGTAGGGTGTAGAGCACGCAGAGTGGAGCTTCTTCGTCGGCCTTTTCAGCTGCCTCATTCGGCAGCACGTTTGTTGGCCGAAGCAGGGAAAGGCGGTGGGAATTCCAGCGATTCAGGGGCACTGATTTTTGGGTCAATTGGGGACGCGGCAGCCTTACAACCGCTTGCCAGCTCAGACCGCGTATTTCCCCACCCCCCTTTGCTGCTGTTGGGGGAGGAGAGAGCATGCAGAGAGTGGAGCTCCTTCGGCCGGCCTCTGAGTTACCTTGTTCCGCGGCCCGATTGTTGGCCCCTGAGGGAAGAGGTGGCAGGAGTCCCGGCTGTTGGGGGGAGAGTAGAGGCCGATTTCGGCATTTAATGAGCAGCGGCCATTTTTTCCATCCTCTTGCAAGCTGTTGCAGGGGTTTCCTAAAGTGGTGGTAGCATTTAATTTGGTGGCAGTGATCTTCAGAGGCGGCTCCTGGGCCATAAGTCTGTGAGCTGTGTGGTTGCTCTCGGGGGTGATCTCACATGGCTGCTGCGGTCCCTGGATCTGTGGGCAGCCATGGGTTCGAATCGACTGCTGGCGGCAGTTTGGCAGACCAGCAGCGTTTTCTTGTTTAAAATAAGAATACACACACACATATAAAGCAGTTTTGTATTTAGGTATTTAGGACAGCAGTTGGTGAGGCTGCTGGGGCCCCAGTTCCCCCCCCCCTTTTGACTTGACCCCTCCCTGGATACGCAATTCTATTGTGGTCAGTCATTTCAAGTGCGGTGGCCATTTTAAGGTATTATAGGCGGGCGGCCATCTTGTTGGGGGTTCTTCTGTTGGCCATTTTAAGGCAGTGGCCATTTTAGGTGAATTGTTCTGGCAGCCATTTTAGGTGAATTGTTCTGGCAGCCGTTTTAGGTGAATTGTTCTGGCAGCCATTTTAGGTGAATTGTTCTGGCAGCCATTTTGGGGACGTCCCTTCAGGGAAGATAATTACAATACATACTGTGCTCGGGTACTGTTAAAAGGTCACGGGGCTAGAACTTTATAGTGATAGCAATAATATTTTATTATGGCCCCTAAGAAAGGTCAGGGGAAGGGGAAGGGAAAACAGCCGGCCCCTAAGCAGCCGCCGGTTCAGGACGTGCCGGTTGTTCCCTCTGATGAGGAGGAAGAGGATACCATTAATGCTGCAATATTACAAAGACTGGCAGCACTTGAACCACAGCGGGGTGCCCCTGCTAAGATGGATTTGGGTAAGTGTCCGAAGGGGGTGGCTAATGCTGCCAATGCCTCTTTTCAGGCGCAGGTTCTGGCCCACTTGGCATTTTTAGAAGACCAGCAGGGAGCATCCGCTGGGGATGTTGACAAAGCGTCCTCTGGTCAGTGCGGGCAAGACGTGGAGGAGCGCCAAGTGGAAGTTTATACAGGACCGGCTCAAAAGGGAGATAAGGATGACCATTTGGAGAAGAGCAGCACACATTGGCCATGGGGTCCCTGCCCGCCGGGCACGTCTGCATTTTCTGCATCCATGCCATCAGGGTCTTGGCCGCAATATCCTGGCTGGGGATATAGTATGCCACCCCCTCCCCCCGGGGCATGGCCCGGATGGAGCTATCTGCAGCCCGGATCAGGTTATGTAGGTGCAGGGACAGTCTCCTATGAGATGATCTCGGCAAGTGCTATTCCATCCGGGGACATTGGGCTGCCCTTGGGTGACCATTTGTCCATCGCCACAAAAGAAAAGATCCTTAAGGGCGAGTATGTGGACATGTACATTCTCTTATATAGGGAGTTGGGAAAAAAAGACAAAGACAATCTTGATGATCAGGAGAAGGAACGGTTAAAGAGGCGGGTAGTAGAGAGAACCTGGGCAAACTGGTACCCGGGGTTCTTAATTTATGCAACAATTATTGCGAGGCATCATCCATGGAGAGCAGTTGCGCTGCTCCAATACATGGATATTATTTATAAAGCATTTACCGATTTCCCAGGCCTGGCGTGGTCACAATACGATGAGCAATTCCGTATGCGGGCAGCCAGGAATCCGGCCATGAGATGGGACCGGATACACCCAGACCTTTGGTTGCAGATTGTGTCTGCAATCAAGTCCCCTGGCAGTGAGAGGTCGCACAGTGGTCATTCCATACGTAAGCCACAGACTACAAATCAAGCAGGCACCTGCGCCCAGGCGGGGCAGGCGGTTCAGCGACGCCCACTTTGCTGGGAGTTTACCTCCCATGGGATGTGTAGTCGGAAGTCTTGTTCCTTCCACCATGAGTGTCCACTGTGCACAGGGCCCCACGCTTTGTCCAACTGCCCTAAACCTAAACGACAGGGAGGAGGAAAAGTCGGAAAGTGTCCCGGAGGAGGTGGGGGCTATAACCCCCCCTTCTGACAAAGGGCCCTAGCCCAATTAAGGTACAAGTGCTGGAACGGTGGTTGCGGGATTACCCGAACCACGGTGATGGTGTTTACCTACTTGAGGGTTTTACGTTGGGGTTTAGGATACCTTTCCAAGGTCTTAGGACTTCGTACATGGCTCCTAACTTAAAATCAGTTCAGGGTATGGAGCAAATTGTTCGGCAAAAAATTGCAAAGGAATGTGTGGAGGGTAGAGTTCTTGGTCCTTTTCCTTCTCCCCCTGTTGATAATTTGAAAGTTTCCCCACTGGGAGTGGTGCCGAAGAAAGCACCTGGTGAGTATCGTCTCATTCACCACCTGACCTACCCACGTGGGGAGTCAGTGAATGACGCGATACCAGATGAGTTATGTTCTGTTAGGTACACGTCCTTTGACCAGGCCCTGAGGGTGGTGTGCAGTTGTGGTCAGGGAGCAGAATTGGCGAAATGTGACATTAAGTCAGCCTTTCGTCTCCTGCCGGTCCACCCTGATGATTTTGAGCTCCTGGGGTTTGCTTTTGAGGGCAATTTCTTTATGGATAGGGCCCTTCCAATGGGATGCTCAGTATCCTGCGCTGCTTTTGAGAGGTTCAGTTCCTTTTTGGAATGGGCCTTGCAGCACAGGACAGGCCTCGGCAGCACTGCTCATTACCTTGACGATTTTTTATTGGCAGGAAGCAGGGGTACAGGTCAATGTGCATATTTGCTATTCAGCTTCATCAATTTGGCAATGGAGCTGGGAGTTCCTCTTGCTCAAGAAAAAACTGAAGGCCCATCCCTTCGCTTGACTTTCCTGGGAATAAAGATTGACACGGTGGGACAGTGCTGCAGATTGCCTATGGATAAGTTAAATACGCTGCAGGCATTAATTGACACAACTAGGAGGAAGAATAAAATAACTCTTTTGGAGCTGCAGCAGTTGGTAGGTCACCTCAACTTTGTGTGCAAAGTTGTGGCGCCTGGTAGGGCTTTCATTAGGAGACTTTGCATGTCTATGAGGGGTCTGCAGCTTTCCCATCATAGGACTCGGGTCACTAAGGGGATTAGGGATGACCTCCTTGTATGGAAGCAATTTTTGGAGTCATACAACGGGGTGTCCTTTTGGTGGGAGGACCTCTTAGTCGAAGCGGAGCTGCAGGTTGCATCTGATGCGACAGGTTCCTCCGGCTTTGGGGTATACTTCCGAGGACATTGGTGTGCTGGGGACTGGCCTGAGGAGTGGTTTCAGGCAGGGTGGGTTACAGACCTCACCTTCCTGGAATTTTTCCCGATTGTCGCAGCAGTGTGGATTTGGGCTAGTGACTTTGCCAACTGCACCGTCCATTTCTGGTGCAACAACATGTCCACGGTACATGTAATCAACTCCTTGACGTCCAAGTCCCCCAGGGTCATGGCTCTGGTCAGAGCCTTCACTCTGCAGTGTTTACACCATAATAGGGCTAGGCATGTGCCGGGAGTTAATAACGGGGTCGCTGACGCTCTCTCTCGAAAACAGATGGAGAGATTCCGTCAGCTGGCTTCCGACGCTGACCGGTTCCTAGTGCTTATGCCAGCCGAGGTGTGGCAGATTGGCGGGCTGAGGCCGACAGGGCTATGAGCCTGGCTCTTGCCCCCTCCACACGCAGAGCTTACATGAGGGCAGGTAAGCAATTCCTGTCCTTCAGGGAGGGTGCAGGCTTGCAGCAGGTGTGGCCTATACCTGTCCCTCATTTAATGCAATTCTGTGTGACGTTGAGGGGTCAGGGCTTGTCATCCCGTACCATCAGGGCCAAGTTGTCTTCGCTGGCATATGCCAGCAAGGCTTCGGGGTATGCAGATAGGACTGGCGACTTCCGTATTCGGAAGATGCTGGAGGGCTGGTCCAGGGAAAGTGGGATCACAGCCGATAGCAGAGAACCTTTCACCCCAGCGATATTGTGGGGGCTTCGGTCGCAGTGGTGCACGTTGTGTGCTGACAGCTATGAAGCTGCCCTTTTCCATGCAGCGTCGCTGGTCGCCTTTTTTGGGGGTGCTCCTGATTAACAAGCTGGTGGCAAGCTCATGGCAGGATGCATCTGGCCTGCCCCTTGAGCGGCGGGACGTCTCTGTGTCAGAATCCAAAGTTGTGATTAGGCTACATCGGTCTAAGACTGACCAGCGTGGCAGAGGGAAGGTTACAGAGCTTGAACGCTGTTCGGAAGTGGAGTTATGCCCAGTTGAGGCTTTGAGCCATTGCATTGAGAGGTGAGGGTCGGGGCTACCTATTCTTGCATAAGGATGGCACCCCCCTCACTAAGTTTCAATTTTGGAGTCTGACACAGAAGGCTTTAGAGCGTTTGGGATTGGGTGGGGTTCGCTTTGGAACACACTCTTTTCGGATAGGGGCCGCTTCAACTGCGGCGGCCATGGGGTATACGGGCGACGACATTCAGCAAATAGGTTGCTGGAGGTCGCACCGTTATAAAGGTTACGTGGAAGCTGTGTGTTATAAATGTCCCATATTGGTCGGCTGATTTATTAATAATGTTCTTCTTACAGATGCTGCAGGCCGCGGAGCGAAACAAAGGGTTACCATCTGCGGCCACAGCATGGTCTTCTGGGTGGCTCATCGGGCCAGGAGGACATCCAGCAGCTCTCAGCTTGGCCTTAGTGAATGGGCGACAGTAGAGTGGTTGGGAAGGAGGGGCATGCGATGGCCTGCTCTTCTTCCCCTACTATTTCATGAGAGGAGAGGGCCCCCTCCTCATGTACTGGTAATACACCTGGGGGGCAATGATTTGGGTCTATTGAAGGGCAAGGCCCTTGTGTTGCAAGCTGAGACAGACCTTGTGAGGATAAGATCAAGGTGGCCTGGCGTAAAGATAGTATGGTCAGCCATACTGCCCCACCAAGTGTGGCAGAACTTGGAGGACCCCAGGTGTATTGACCACGCCCAACACAAAGTAAATAGGCAGCTGAAAAAGGCCATGGATGCTGGTTTGGGGATGTTTTTGCCGTACCTCGATATACGGGTCGTGTTCCCAGATTTGTATAGGGATGACAGGGTGCACTTGTCTGACAAGGGCAATGGGATCTTTTTACAGGACTTGCAGCAAGGAATTAGGTCGGCATTAGGATGCTGAGTGGGGAGCAAAGGCCCAAGCAGAGGCTTGACCTTGGCTATGGCAGGTTTATGCAAGCAAGAAACGGAACTGGTGAGCACCTTTCGGCATATCCCGTTAGGGAACAGGCGGTCATCAGGAACTGCCTTCGGATTTCAGGGTCCGGGGTGGGGAATGGTGATCACCTCCACTGGGAACCTTTAGAGCAGGCTCCTCCCTGCAAGTTGAAAGGCTTCAGGGGTAGGTGCTCCTAGAGGGCAACCAGTTGCTGGGCTGCTGGTCATGAGCCAGAGAGTAAATGGCTCAGTCACGGCTGGAGCTGGGTGACCTGCCCTTCAAGGGCAAGGGGGTTGGTCAGGGAAGTGACGCCTGCCTTGCCTGTTCCATGCTTGCTTAGTTGTTATTGCTGCAATGTTCTGTTAAATAGTTAATAAAGTGGCCCTTGTTTAATTTCAATCTGTTGTCTGTCTCATTATTCTGGCTGGGGGGGCAAAGCTGAATTCTATAACAATGGATTTCAGAAAAGAACATTTTAGCTGCATTTCCTCTTTTTACCCCTCCTTGATATCAGTAGAAGTAAGACCCCATACTTTTCTCATATACCTTTTAATCAGATGCTCCCATTGTACTTGAGGCTAATTGTTTCAGTAAAAAGTGTTACTGTATATTGAAACTAAAATCAACATTTGAGACAAAGGTTCAGTTTCTCTAATGGTGGAGCCAAAAGTTGAAGACCTGTTGCACAAGTACATACCCATTAATCAAACATTTATGAGCACATTGACTCAATTGATGAAATGGAATTTAACTAATGTTTTCACTAGACTAATATGTCTAGAATGGATTTTCATAGCTAGGGTTACCAACAGCTTGGAGGGAGGAAAATGCACTATTCCTTTAACAGAAGCTTAATGGAATGCTATTTAGCATTGATATTATTTACGTCTATGCCATGAAAAGCTTTCTCTGCCCATATTAAGCCTTTATTAACAGGACAGAGCTTTTTGCCAGATGGTTGGCAATCCGAGTCATAGCTCATATGGAAATTACTGAACCTGAAATAAAGAGAAATAGAACCAAAGGTTTGGATCCAGCCAGCTTTTCCAGTCAATCTCACACAACTCTCATCCATATTAAAACCCGCATCCAACATGACTTTTGTACACACAGTTCCCATGATTATCACCTTTCAAGGAGGAAGCCTCCTTTTTTTTTCACCAGCCAAAAAAAAAATTGGGCTGTGGCTACTAACAAAACCTGAGCTTATAAAATACAATAAAACATAAGAAAACTGATTGTGTAACTCACCAAGGCTATAATGATATCAACCTTTAATAACAACATAAATCTTTCAGTCTTCTCCCCCACATCCTTAACCTACAAGCCATCTCCTGTCCAATGATTCATAACCAAATGAGGTTTGTAGCATATACTGAAAGTTACAAATAAAGACTATCTCAAATAAAGGACAACTACAGAGACAGATTCTAACAACTAGAAGTTTCTATAGAAAACTCTGCAAGAAAAGAGTTGAAACAACCATGGAGACGTTAATGACATTTCTCACCTATAGCAGTGGAGGTGGTGAACAAGCAGTCCTCAACCTCTGGAGGCAGGTGTGAGGAAGACTCAGGAATAAGGTTTGTATGAAATTTCTCATCACTGCTGACTCCATCCAAAAATCCCATGTGTGAATCAAACCCAAGAATTTTTATTTTCTTGCCATTTTATATTTCTTTGCAACATTTTTCCAATTACAATCAATGTATTTTTCAATGTTAGTTTTGTGTCAGATCCATATAAATAGTATAGTGATCATCTATCCTTATAATAATTATCTTTTGGTTTCATAAGATTCCATGCACTCCCATTGGCTGTAAAATGCCCTCCCTCAGCCATTGGCCCATCAGCTGCCACTCAAAAGTACTCGCGTGCCATTGGCTGGGTGCTGGGTCTGCTCCTCTTCCCCACCCACTCCCCCTTCAGACAGATTTGCATGTCAGATTTCCTGGCAGATAGCTCACTCTCCTGAGGAAGACAGTTCTCTTGACTCCTGTGAGGGACTGTCCCCTCAGTGGCTGTTGATAGGCAGCCAAGTTTGGTTCTGTGAGTAAAAAAGAAAGGACTTTCAGCATAACCCCCTCCCCCACCCATAACCCCCTCCCCAGTGGCCACTTTCCTGTCAGAATAAATGGAAAAAGGCTCTTTCTCCTGCTTAGCTTCAGCATGGCTGGCTGGCTAATGAGGTGGGCCAGCGACCATCAAACCATTTTCTTCAACTCCCCGTTGTGCGGCTGACTTCCCCCTAGGGTTGCCAATCTCCAGGTGGGACCTGGAGATCTCCCACTGTTACAATTGATCTCCAGATGACAGAGATCAGTTCCCCGGGAGAAAACGGTTGCTTTGGAGGGTAGACTCTATGGCATTATATCCTGATGAGTCCTTTCACACACACCCCAAATGCTACCCTTCACAGGATCCATCCCCCCAAATCTCCAGGTATTTCCCTAATCAGAGTTGGCACCTGTACTTTCTCCTCTGTCAGTAAAAGGCCTTTGGGAGAAAACTCATTGGACCCAGTCCTGATCGGGCTGCCAACTCCAGGTGGGCAATTCCTGGAGATTTGAGGGATGGAGCCTGAAGAGGGTGAGGTTTGAAGAGGGGTGGCACCTCAGACAGGTACGATGCCATAGACTCCATCCTCCAAAGCAGCCATTCTCAGTAGCAGGGTGGGAATAACCTCCTATATATATGGTTGCCAGGTCCTTCTGAGTCCACAGCAGGGGACTTTAGGGGGCATTTCAGTGGGGCGGGGATAGCCCCAACATGATGACATCACACAGAAGTGATTTTATCACATTGAGGACCAGAGCCTGTGCTCCAAGCCATGAATTTGTGGCTTGGATTGCAGGCACACACCGCCCCCCCTCCCCCAAAGTAATAAAGGATCCCTTTAAATGCTTTTGCAGCTTAGAGTGCACACGTGCAGTCCCCCTTGCTTCTTCTCAAAAGCATTTAAATGGGTCCTTTAAATCCTTTGGGGAAGAAGCAGGGGTGGTGCACACCCCTTTCCTTCTCTCCTGCAAAATTTAAAGGGCTCACCAGCTGATTGGTGGGCCACATGCTCTCCACTGATCAGCTGAAGGGCCCCTTAAATTTTGTAGGAGGTGAGGGAGAGGGGTGGCAGCCAGCAGTTGGGCTTGGGGGCAGTGCTTGGGGACAGGATTGGAGCCCCCAAAACCAGGGACCCCCTGCCAGGACCTGGGGGATAGCAAACCTACCTATATAGTCTGTCTAACTGCCTCTTTTTAGCATCACAATAGGACAATAAGATAAATTAGGACTTGTCCAAGGCCACTGCACAAGAAGCTTCATAGAACATGGGTCAACCTGAGTTCCTGAATCTTCCATCCTGAAAACTGGCATTTTCTCACCTATCCCTCCCCCTTTGTATTCTGTGTCGCATGTATGTCTGTTGGGTACAATTCTCTTCTTTGTTTTGTTTCTTACATTTGTCACAACAGCAGTGTTGGGTGGTTTGAACATGATATACATATGGACCAATGGGAAAGAATGTTGTTGAAGGGTGTGAAATTGACACTGATATTAAACAAAATTTTTATAAAATGATATTTCATTGGTACATGGCTGCAGATAAATTGGCTAAAATGTATAAAAATATGTCAAATAAGTGTTGGAAATGTGAACAGCATGAAGGGACATTTTATCATATGGGGTGGACTTGTAATAAAGCTAAGCCCAGGAAGAGCCAGAAAGCCAGGACCTTGGCTCCTTGGTAAGGTAAGTAGACTCCTACAACAGGAGCCATATAAATACAAAGTGTTTTAAAAGGGGGGTTATAGAAAAGTATTTGTTTAAAAACAATTATGAAGCCAGAATGCCAGCAGGGGGTTGGGGGCTATCCAGTGTTTTGCATGGAGTGTCACATGTATGACTATCTGCCCACTGGTCAGAAGTCTTGGGTGTGTGCTCGGTGCAAGGAGCTCCTGGTTCTCAGGGAGCGAGTTTGCTCCCTTGAGGCCAAGGTGGCTGACCTGGAGAAGCAGGGACAGTCAGTTAGGTGGACGGGGAAGACTCTCGGGGACTTGTTAGATATGTCCCACTCTGGATCTGGCAGCCCGGCTGCTGCCAGGGAGCATGAGGGTCAAGGGGAAAAGGGGCACCATGCTGAGGATAAGGGGAATGTGCCCTCAGAAGGGACCTCTTCTTCAGCTGGTGAACGGGTATCCTTTCGTACCAAGGAACCGTCCCTGGGAAGGGTGGGAGGGGGCTCTTGGTAGTTGGTGATTCAATCCTTAGACAGGTAGACAGCTGGGTGGCGAACCCGCATACTGACCGTATGGTGACTTGCCTGCCTGGTGCGAAGGTAGCGGACATTACGCGTGTTTTAGATAGGCTGGTAGATAGTGCTGGGGAGGAGCCAGTGGTCGTGGTGCACGTCGGCACCAACGATGTGGGGAAATGCAGTCGTGAGGTCCTGGAGGAGAAATTTAGGCTACTGGGCAGGAAACTCAAGGCCAGGACCTCCAAGGTAGCCTTTCGGAAGTGCTACCTGTTCCACGCGCAGGGCCGGACAGACAGGCACAGATCAGGAGTCTCAATGCGTGGATGAGACGGTGGTGTAGGGGGAAGGGTTCAAGTTTGTTAGGCACTGGGATGCTTTTTGGGACAAGAGGGAGCTGTACAAAAGGGACGGTCTCCACTTGTCCCGAGAAGGAACCAGGCTGCTGGCGCTCAAAATCAAAAAGGTGGCAGAGCAGTTTTTAAACTGAATAATGGGGGAAAGCCGACAGGAGATGAAAAGTCTCTGGTTCGGGATGGCTCATCTCAAAGAGATGAAGGGGTAGCTATTACTTTTGTACAAGGAAATGGATTACAATTGTCCACTGAGACTGTGGCTAATGATAGGAACTGCCTGGCAAGGTCTCGAGGCAGCAAGAGGAAGGCTGTGGGCTTAACAAACATGGGAATCTATAAGTGTTTATACACAAATGCTAGAAGTCTCCGAAGTAAAGTCGGGGAGTTGGAATGCTTGGTGTTGGGGGGGGAAATAGACATTGTGGGTATTTCAGAAACTTGGTGGGATGAGGAAAATCAGTGGGATACAGTGATTCCTGGTTATAAATTATATCGGAAGGATAGGGCGGAAAGGGTTGGAGGTGGGGTGGCTCTGTATGTCAGAGAGGGTATACCGTCCAGTAAGATTGAGAGGGTAAGAGAATTGGATTCGCTTCTGGAAATGCTATGGGTTGAAATAGTGGGTCCAAAAGGAGGCTTAACAGTGGGAGTTTGTTATCGCCCACCAGATCAAAAGATAGAGGAGGATGATAAAATGATGAATGAATTAAAGATAGCGGCTAGACGAAATAACTGTGTTGTAATAGGCGACTTTAACTACCCACACATTGATTGGGTCAATATGAGTTCTAGTCGGGAAAAAGAGATTGCGTTCTTAGACACTCTCAATGACTGTGCTGTGGAACAGATGGTCACAGATCCTACCAGGGGAGAGGCGATCCTGGATTTGGTCCTAAGTAACACCCAAGACCTGGTGAGAGATGTAAAAGTGATTGCACCGCTTGGAAACAGTGACCATAATGTCATTGAGTTTAACATTTGTACAGATAGGGAGTTGCCCAAAAAGACTGACGCAACCACTTTTAACTTTAAAAGGGGTAACTTCTCTGGTATGAGGGGACATGTGAGGAAGAAATTGAAAGGAAGAGTGGAGAAGGTCAAAACCATTGGGGAAGCTTGGAGACTATTTAAAAAGACAACCCTAGAAGCTCGGAAAAAATATATACCACAGGTTAGGAAAGGTACAAATAGGTATAGAAAAAAGCCTGCATGGTTAACAAATAAAGTAATGGAAGCTGTAAAAGGTAAGAAGGATTCCTTTAAGCGGTGGAAAGCTAGTCTTAGTGAGGTTGATAAAAGGGAACACGGACTATGGCAAATAAAATGCAAGTCTGTGATCAGGCAAGCAAAAAGGGAATATGAGGAGCATATCGCAAAAAACATAAAGACCAACAATAAAACTTTCTTCAAATACATTAGAAGTAGGAAGCCAGCCAGGGAGGCAGTGGGGCCCTTGGATGACCAAGGGGTAAAAGGAGTAGTGAAGGATGATAGGGAAATGGCTGAGAAGCTGAATGCATTTTTTGCCTCTGTCTTCACTGTGGAAGAGGAGAAGTGTTTGCCCACTCCAGAAGCACCGATTTCGGGAGGGGGTTTGAAAGACCTGAATCAGATTGCGGTGACAAGAGAGGAAGTCCTCCGACTGATGGACAATTTAAAAACTAATAAATCACCAGGCCCGGATGGCATTCATCCGAGAGTTCTGAAAGAACTCAAATGTGAACTTGTGGATCTCCTGACAAAAATATGTAATCTTTCTTTAAAATCTGCCTCCATTCCTGAGGACTGGAAGGTAGCTAATGTCACTCCCATCTTTAAAAAGGGCTCCAGGGGAGATCCAGGAAATTACAGGCCAGTCAGTCTGACATCGATACCGGGTAAGTTGGTGGAAACTGTTATTAAGGAAAGAATTAGTAGGCACATTGATGAACAAAAACTATTGAGGCAGACTCAGCATGGGTTCTGTAAGGGAAGATCTTGTCTCACTAACCTGTTAGTGTTTTTTGAGGGAGTGAACAAACATGTGGACAAGGGGGACCCAATAGATATTATTTACCTTGACTTCCGGAAGGCTTTTGATACAGTTCCTCATCAAAGGCTCCTAAGTAAGCTCAATAGTCATGGGATAAAAGGACAAGTCCTCTTGTGGATCAAAAACTGGCTTATAAATAGGAAACAGAGAGTGAGTATAAATGGGAAACTTTCTCAGTGGAGGGTGGTAAGCAGTGGGGTACCACAGGGATCAGTACTCAGTCCGATGCTTTTTAACTTGTTTATTAACGATTTGGAATTGGGAGTAAGCAGTGATGTGGCTAAATTTGCAGATGACACGAAGTTGTTCAGGGTGGTGAAAACCAGGGAGGATTGTGAGGCACTCCAAAGGATGGGTGAGTGGGCGTCAACGTGGCAAATGGGATTCAATGTGGCCAAGTGCAAAGTGATGCACATTGGAGCCAAAAATCCTAAATATAAATACACGTTGATGGGGTCTGAACTGGCAGAGACGGACCAAGAGAGAGATCTTGGAGTCGTAGTGGATAACTCGCTGAAAATGTCTACACAATGTGTAGCTGCAATAAAGAAGGCCAACGCTATGCTGGGGATTATTAGGAAGGGAATTGATAACAGATCAGCCAGTATCATCATGCCCCTGTATAAATCATTGGTGCGACCTCATTTGGAATACTGTGTACAGTTCTGGTCACCACATCTCAAAAAGGATATTATAGCATTGGAAAAAGTGCAGAGAAGGGCAACTAGAATGATAAAAGGGTTGGAACACCTTCCCTATGAAGAAAGGTTAAAATGCTTGGGGCTCTTTAGCTTGGAGAAACGACGGCTGAGGGGTGACATGATCGAGGTTTATAAGATTATGAATGGGATTGAGCAGGTTGAGAAAGAAGTACTTTTCTCCCTTTCTCACAATACAAGAACTCGTGGGCACTCTATGAAATTGCTGAGCAGTCGGGTTAGAACAGATAAAAGGAAATACTTCTTCACCCAAAGAGTGATTAACATATGGAATTCACTGCCACAGGAGGTCGTGGCAGCTGCAAGCATGGACAGTTTCAAGAGGAAATTAGATAAACATATGGAGCAGAAGTCCACCAGTGGCTATTAGCCACAGGGTATAGAATGAGAACTCTCAGTCTGGGGCAGGTGATGCTCATTCTTGGTGCTAGGGGGCAGCAGTGGGAGGGCTTCTGGTGCCCTGGCCCCACTGCTGGACCTCCTGATGGCACCTGGTATATTTTGGCCGCTGTGTGACAGAGTGTTGGACTAGATGGGCCATTGGCCTGATTCAACATTGGCTTCTCTTATGTTCTTATGTTCTTATAAGAAATTTTAGATATAAATACATTCATTAATACAGAAGATTTTAAAAATTAACATACCAATGAATCCAGAAACCTTTCTTTTAGGACTGATGGACAGGCAGCTTGAAAATAGTCATGGAACTTTGTTTCTTTATATGATCACAGCAGTGAGATTACTCTATACATTGCTGGAAATCTACAAAAAAACCTACACCAGAGGAATGGTGGTTTAAGATGTTAGAATTTGTAGAAATGGCCAAACTTACTTCTCTGATTAAGGAAAAGACAATAGCCACTTTTACTGCCAGCTGGACGCCCCTTACTGACTTTCTGTATGCAAATGAAAAAAAAAATGAATTGCTGATATGTGTATTTGATAAGTAAGGAGAAACTTAAATAACAGAAAAGAATAATGAATAATGATATATTATTGTAATAGATATGATAATTGGAGTAAGTGGTTATGTTTAAACCTTTATATTTAGCAGCAGGGGTCATTTCATAGAAAAAGAGCTGCAGGAGCTAATTAGAATACCTAATGAGCTATTAGCATAATAGCTCATTAGCATATGCCACACCACCTGATATCACCAGAAGAGATGTCAGAAAGGGAAGAAAAAGGGGGGAGGCATCTTCAAAAGCCTCCCCTTCCCTTCCCCAGCCGGCCTGTCAAGGCGGGTTGCAGGGGGAAATGAAGAGAGAAGGGGTTTTAACTTTAAACCCCTTCTCTCTGGAGTAGTGCCGCAGTGGCAGTGCCATCTTTCCATTGCATTCTATGACGCTAAGCAGAGGTGTGACTCTAGAAAGAAGGAGCTTGGGGGTGGGGGCAGGGACCTGGGGGTGGGGCTTGCAGCCACCACCATTTGTGCCTGCTTTTGATCTGCCAGAGCAGTGCTCTGGTGCACTCTGGCCCCAAACGACCCCTGTTTATCAATAAGTGATTATATTGGGGTTTGTTCTTGAGAAAATTTAGACATTTTAAGGATATGTTTCTTCATTCTTTCCCCTTTTCTCTTTAACTCTTTTTTCTTTAATTTCATTTTTCTTAAATTCCATTTTTATATGAATAAGAAAATTTCTAATAAAAGGTATTTTTTTTAAAACAAACAAACAAACAACTACAGTGTTGGGCAGTATCAGCATGGGGCCAGATCCATTTTTGGTGG
The DNA here is from genome assembly GCA_029375565.1 of Gekko gecko. Lineage (NCBI taxonomy): Eukaryota > Metazoa > Chordata > Lepidosauria > Squamata > Gekkonidae > Gekko > Gekko gecko. The sequence goes on from JAPDNY010000007.1 coordinate 72,502,759, forward strand.
GAAAAGGCAGCCTGCCTGTCCATTTCCCTCATGTTGGGGATCTTCTTAAGGGATTTTGGGGTGAGGGTTTACAGTGGACATGTCCAGCTCAGGGATTATCCTCACTCTCAAGTGGCAGGGGAGACCATGCAGTCCATGTGGAATCCAACATCCTGCCACCCCATGGTTAATCAGCAAATGGGCTGGAGTGGGCAGGAGTTAATCCACCGGCAGTTGGGACAGTCAGTGCCTAGATCTGTTTGCCTTATGTTGTGCCAAGGCTTCTTATCACTGTAACCAATAAAGTTGTAGCCAATTTCAATTCAAAACTGGTCATATGTGTTGTCTGTTATTTTTTAAAAAACTGTGGCTATGGTCTCCTCACCTTTCCCTGCCCCCCCGCAGTGCTGGGCCTACAAACAAAGTAATTGTGTGTATTTCACCTCAGATTTCTCTTTAAGAAGAAGACAGAATTTCATGGACCCAATACTTTTGACTGGAAGACAAATAATTTTGGAAATATGTTAATTGCCCAGACAGCTGAGACATAAAGTATTTTTGTTCTTTTTGAAAATTTCATAAGGAGAAAAGCAGAACACATTTTTTAAAATGCCCTCCAGGAAATTTCAAGGGTAGGGTAAATTCTAGTTTATTTTGTTAACTTCAGTTTGTTAATAGCCTCAAGTAATCCTGAGGCAAAATTACAAAAACAACCATGTGAGTGTAAAGGTTAATGTTGATTTTTTTAAAAGACAGGGGGGAGGTATTTATGAGGAAACTCAAAGGAAAAAAATATTCCCCCATTTTTATTTTTGAAAAATCATACATAATCCCTTGTAATTTCATTACACAAATTACAATTACACAAAACAATATTCAAGTTAACAAAGTTTGAGTCCAGTGGCATCTTTAAGATGAACAAGGTTTTATTCTGGGTATAAGCTTTTATATGCACATACACGTCTTCAGACCAACAAGGCAACCCAGCTGAGTCAAATTCAGATTGAAAATCAGCTGATTTTATTCAATTGTAAATTACTCAGATGAATATATGTATTTGTCAGCATGTGCATAGGAAATGCCTTGCAAGATTACAGCTTGTCAGACTGATCATGACGATCTAGATGACAGCTAAGAGTCATATGACTGGACAGATTGCATCAGTCTGCAGGAGGTGCTACAATGACTAAGCATCTCTACTCTGATTGGTTATGTGGGCTGTACTAAGTGTATATAGTCTGTACTGTCCTTATCATTGTGTGCCAGTATAACAGGTTGCCTGGCGAAGCACTTTGTCAGGCTGAAGAGTGAATGCTTTGCTGTAAAGGACTGTGTATATATTGTAAATAAAACTGTAAATAGCTCTGCACTAAGGTGGTGTGCACAGGACATCATTATTCGCACTACCGTCAATATTCACAATTTTTGTACTGGAAAAGACAAGGTTTGGGATAGCTCCAAATGAATCCAGATAATTTAAGGTGATCATAGCCCACCTATGGCTGTTTTGACTTTTGTACTGTAAGATATAAATAAACATCCTGTCATGATCTGCAAAATACTGAAATCATTTACACATAAACGCAATCTTCCACTAGGAAGTTGCATAGTATTGAGTAGCAGAGCCTTTTGCCCAAGGCCCAAACTTAAATATGTGCATGGGAAATAATTTGTCTTGGTTCTCCATTTTTTTTTTTTTTAAAGATTGCAATTGTTTCATTCTTCATTTTTTTAAAAAATAATGCATAGCACTTTTATCTATGCTGCTTGTTTATGTTTGTGAAATCCAGCCAGCTACTCCTGCCTTTAACTTAAGTGGTTTGCATCCAAAAGACACTCTACTATTTTTTCCAGTCATCAGATCTGCATCATTTCACCAAGGTGAGATAGTATGTGCATGTTACAACGATTTTAAAAAGCTGTGTATTTGTGTGGTCTTCCAATTGACCCAGCCAAGTTTGCTGGAAATGTTGATCAAATGTGTCTTTGCTACACGCTGAAGAACATTCTAGTCTGTCAGTTGCAATACTCTTACTCTTCCCCCCACTTGCAACCTTTCTGCTAACCCTGTATGCCTTTCTAGCTAATTCAGGGCTTTTTTCCTGGGGGAACACACTGGAACAGAGTTCCAGAACCTCTTTGACAAAATTCTTTTTAAAATACTTAAAAGTTCATGAGTTTTCAGTATACAGACTGAAAACTTCATTTCCCTCTTGAAAGTTCCAGCACCTCTTTTTCAAAAAAAGAAAAAAAGAAAAAAAAAGCCTGAGCTAATGTATCCATTGCAAAATGCTTCCACCGCATTGCTTGTTTTGCCTGTGTAAAGTAATAGAAAAGCAGATAAAAATGAATAAGGCTTTTCATTAGTTTCTCATTTGTTTTTGTTTTTTGTTCCTGCTCTTTAAAAAACGAATGAAACAAATCTGATTCATTTGTTTCATTTTCCATTTGTTTTCAGAAGGAATGCAAATTCTTGCAAGCTACACATGATGCTAGAATTCACTGAACATGTCTCCTAACATTGGTATTTCTATGGAAAATCCAGCACAAAGGCTTTGCGATGGGATGGGCAGTGGGAAGGCATTATTTAACTCAACAGCAACCCTTTTCCTGCTGATTCGTCAATTTCAGGGGTGACAGAGATCAGAAAATCAATTAGAGGTGAAAGCTGTGAATCCTGTTGAGTGCTCTAAATAAAATTAATAAAAATGGCAGGAAATGGAGTTTGATCCAATGAAGCAACCATGGATCTTCCCTACATTCCCTCTTTACCCAGCAACCTACCGACATTTCTAAAAGGTTGATGCTGAAGGAAGAACCTGCTGAAATTGTCCCCACATTTTTCTTCTAGCAACAATGCTCTAGTTGGTTCTAGAGGTTTCACTGGAACAAAACCAAACTGATTATTCTGCATGGCTCCCCTTCCTTACTGCTGCCCTCTTCCTGGGCCATACAGCTTCTTATGATAGTCCTCTGATTTATGGGTTGCTGGGAGAAGGGGGAAGCATGAATTGATACCATCACTTCTGTTGGCATTTACTGGATCCAACCCAGATCTTCTGTATCATATGTAGTTTATCCCTGAATGGATCTCAGTTTCATCTTGTGATTTTCATGCCCTGGGATTACTAGCATCCAGAACTTGTTATCCCAGCTTTCTTCAAAGAAATCTAGTAGAGTATATATGGAATTGCCCCATTTTATTCCTGCTGTAGTGTGACTGGGTAGGCTGATTATAGGGATTTGCTCAGGAGTATCTAGTGAGCTTCATGGTTCAGGAAAGATTTGAAACTGAATTTCCCCAAGACAAAATCTGAACTGTGAGACCCTGGACAATATTGTTTTCATCTTTTTTTGAGGTATGCCTGGCTTCAGGATGTATGAAGTAATTGACAACCTGTCCATATGTATCTGGGAGTGGACCTTATCACTTTTTTTTTTTTAGAGTATAAACACTATTGCTAGAACACAGTAGAAGCCAATACAACCAGGATTCGACCGTGTTAAATACCCACAGTAACTAATGGCAACTCCATGTTCAGAGGTAGTATACCATTCAAAATCAATTGCTATGATCTACAACAGGGCCTTTGCACCCGGTTTTTGTGCTTACCAGGATTGACTGGATTGTTATTACAGGAAACAAGATGCTAGACTTGATGGACCATTAGCTTCATCCAATGGGACTGTTCTATAGGTTTATGTAAACCTGTGCCCCAGTCATCAAAGATATGATGAGTTCATGTATGCAAGAGAATTCCTTGGATCCTTTCCTAGGCCACCCAATAAGCTTCACTGAAATTTTAGTCAATTTTACCAACATCCTCCAAATTACTCTTCTCAGTTTAAAAATGATTATATAGCTTGATGTGCAAGCACACATCCTTGCATGTTACCTATTTTTCCACCCAATTTGGTTGGCTTCATCAATCACGCTTTTAAAAATCTGCCTGACAGTTTATAAATGGTGGTTTTAAATTTCCAAACAAGTAAATTTAGTAGTTGTAGTCCTTATCCATCTAACAAGCCACAACTCATCTGAAATAGTTTGAAGAGAATGAACAAGGTCATTTAAGCAGCCATTAAGCAAAACAGAAAAAGAGAGTGAGCGAGCCAGCTAGAGAGAGAACCATTACTATTTGGAAATGGATGGGCTGGCAGGTTGAACTTAAACTACTCTGCTGGCTGACACTCAGGTTTGGGAAATCGGCCATTAGAGAAATATGGTTTGCCAAACAGGGAGTAGAAAAATTGGCTCCTGAGCCAGCTGTTACTACTGACTCACCTTATTAAAACAGCTTGCTTGGCTTCCACATTACCTGACACCTATAATTCTTTTCAAGGTCCTTTTCATCAACTACTGCAGATATATAACTTCACTGGGTGCAAAAAACTAAATCACATCTCATAAAGAGAAAAGCACTTAAAGTAAAGCAGGATGAAATTAAAAAAAAAACCTAGAAAACATCAGATTGTGTATGCAGAAATTTTAAGCCTGTCTTGGCAACCTTAAAATGTACAACTACAAGAGCAGGAGTGTGCTGAATGCTTGCAGCTAAAGTCATGTATGCCCTAATAACCTCTTCTCTAATTACTGAAATCTTCTCTTAGCTGGCTATCTCCCCTATCATCTGTCATGTCTCTGGTCAGTTCAAAATTTGTCCACTAATGTAATCTCTTTCTCTTTTTGCAATGAGATCAGTGTCTTCTGAAAACTGGAGTGATCCTTTGACACTTCAATATCACTATCAAATATCCTTGGGGATATTTCTTACCCTAGTTGTACCTTTCTGACAGAATGTAGAGAAAAGTGGCTCTAGCACTTTTCCCTCTTAGGACCATTGTCACTTGTACAATAGTAAACAAAATAAAGCAAAAAAAGCAACCAGGGTAAAAAAATGACCCTGGAATTCTATGCAGTTTATTATTGAGGCAGTTTTTCCAATGCCAAATCCATTCAACATATTGAATATGTAAAAAAAAATGCCCCATCAGTTCCTTAAGAAAACTCTGGTCCAGGGAACCATGTTTAAGTGATCTCAGGGAGCTACAGTCCTTTATGACAACTTGAAGACTGCTTCCTGACAAAATGAGCAGAGAAACAGGCTCTGTTTCTTGGAGTAGTTCCCTCCCTATTCCTCTGAGATGCTTCAGGCCAGATGAACCATGTTTCTATGGCTTTCTATGAGTGTTTCAAAATGTTAGTTATACCCTCTTCCTGTAACTATCTCTTGTCCTCATGTCCCGACCAGATTTTCTCCAATAAAATCTTACTTCCATGTGAACATGTGAAGAAAAAGCTTATGCAAGATTTAGCAATTCCCAACCACTCTTGTTCTGTTTTCCTCTCAACCATCTGAAGAAAAAGCTTATGCAAGATTTAGCAATTCCCAACCACTCTTGTTCTGTTTTTCTCTCAACCATCTGCATGTTGCTTCAAACAGCAGTTTCCATTCTGATTAATATTTTGCATCAACCATGCCCCATTTTTCCAGATGTTCATAGGTAAGAGACCACCTCAAGAGACCCCTCAAGAATAAACTCTGAACTTTGCCCAGTTTAGCCACAAATTGTTTAACTCATCTCTTGCTTCCAGATATGTTCCAATAACTGGCTGTGTCCAGTTTCACCAGAATTTTAGCCAGAAATCTTTCTTTCTCTCAGCTAAAATTCTGAGTTTTTAATATATTAGCCATATTCTGATTGGGTAGTGAGGCAGTACTAAAAATTCTGGTGTTCCCATGTTACAGGACAGTGCTTGATGAAGATATTGAATTCCTTCTGTTTATGGCAAGAGAAGACAGTTTTTCGAGAAAGAAAGATTTCCAGCTGTAAAAAGGCATCTTCAGATTTTTGGAAACCTCTTTCCTTATTTTTAAATCTTGAATGTTTGATACTATGCAGATGCAGTGAGCGTTCTTGGTTAACCATAATGATTGGTACAAGATACATTGAAATGGGATTATGAGGCTGAAAATATCATCTGAATAGTTAGTTGCAAAGAAAAGGCAATCAGAGGAATCAGATTTTTTTTCTAGTAACTTGTATATTCTTTTAATCCATAATAACAGGAATTCATATAACAACTCCAGAGATTACATAACACCACTTCCAAGAGCACATTATCATGGTTTAATTAACAGAGTCAAGGGAACTGTAAAAGGAAAGAATTTTTTCTTTAATGATTGCAAGTCATGCCCAAATGTGAAAAATAAAAGGAACACAAAGTCATTTGACAAAATGGCAAAAGAATGTTAGCAGACAAGGATGCTAAAAAGAACATGAAAAGCATATTGTTAAAAACATTAAAACAAGCAATAAAAGTGTCTTCATGGGTCTCAGAAGCAGGAAACTTTCTGAGAGGTGGCTGGATAATTAGATGAAAAAAGTGTGGTGGAAAAAAATTACCGAAGGAAGACAGCTGGATGTTCCAGGAGCTAAATTAATAATTTCCCCCCATTCATCCTCACTTCAGAAGAAATTGTACTGATACCCTTGGCTTAAGCAATTTGTTTTCAAAATGGTATCTGAGAAACTAAATCAAGTACAAGTAACGAGATTAATTTCTATGCTGACTTGACAAACTATTCACTGAATTTAGTGTACATACAACTGTGAACACATAATAGTTCTTAAATGTGAAATTGTTGAACTTCAAATAAGGTATACAACTTGTCACTAAAACTGTCCTACTTGTTGAAGACTTTAGATAACAACAGTTTTTTAAAAAGGATTACGTAAAGTAATAGAAATTACATATCCGTTAATCTATCAGGTGCCCCAGGAAAATTGGTGGGCAACATTATCAAACCTATTACCATCTTTCTATAAATATAAAAGCCAGTTGCGGTTGCAAAGTTTTATGCCCAGCAAAATCAGTTGGCTCCCTGATATGTCACTCAAGCTGTCCCTATCCACTAGCTGCGTTGCCTGAGTTCTTTCCCATGCACTGCAGCCTAGGCCACTCTTCTATGATTGGGCCAGCATTTCAAGGTCATTTGCATATAGAAGCTGATTGGACTTCACTCCATTCCGCACCTCAACCCCCCCCCACAAGACAGTTGGAACTGCCAGTTGCTTATGCGACCTGGTGTATTCTGAGGTAAAATATGTCCTCACTCAAAATACTTCCCCTTCAAAAGAAACAAACCCAATAACACAACCATGCCACACCACAAAAAAGACAGATTACACCACAAGCAGAATACCACAAAGCAAAAAAAGCTCTGATACTAATTCAAAGTGCTGGGGATGAGTTGCATTCTGGCAGGAGATGCTGTGAGTGTAGAAAATAATTTATCGACAGAGTAGTGTTTTGGAAAATCTTTAGGAATTGTTTGGTGCTTTTACCATGGGGCACCCACCCAGAGCCTCTGGCATTTTCTCACTCTGCTGGCATCAAAACCAATTTAAGGCAAAATAGAGATATGGAGACTTTTCCATCCTCCTTTGCATCAATTTGTCTTTGTTGGCAATGGCAACCCTAGGTCTGCCAGCACACTCAGGGTGACTTCATGCCTCCTGACTGGCATGGCAACAGTAGCCCTGGCTGCTTGCTCCTGTTCAGCAAGAGCATCCCTATGGAAGCTGCCTGGGTGATTTCAGACCAGCCACAGACTTTCTGCCTAACCTACCTTACAGGGTTGCTGTACAGATCACAAAGCCAAAGAAAATGAAGTAAGCTGCTTTGCTCCCCACTAATGAGAAAGACAGAATTTTGCCTAGGAAGAGGCTGCTGAGAGGGGATGAGATAAAGTTGCCAACTATAGGTATGGAAATTCCTGGAGATTTGAGGGGTGGAGCCCAGAGAGGGTGAGGTTTGAGGAGGGGTGGGAACTCAAACAGGTACAGTGCCATAGACTCCACCCTCCAAAGCAGCCATTTTTGTTGGCAATCTTGGCCCAGTGGCCATCAAACCATTGTCTTCAACCCCCTGCTGTGCAGCTGACTTTCCTCTAGGGTTGCCAATCTCCAGGTGGGACCTGGAGATCTCCTGCTGTTACAATTGATCTCCAGATAACAGAGATCAGTTCCCCTGGAGAAAATGGCTGCTTTGGAGGGTAGACCCTATGGCATTATACCTTGCTGAGTCCTTCCACCCCCATTGCTGCCCTCCATGGGATCCACCTCCCAAATCTCCAGGTATTTCCCTACTTAGAGCTGGCAACCCTACTTTCCCCTCAGTGTCTGTTGGTAGGCAACCAAGCTTGGTCCTGTCACCTATTTTGGCCTTTGGGAGAAAACTCATTGGGGCCAGTCCTGATAGGGTTACCAACTCCAGATGGGAAATTCCTGGAGATTTGAGGGATGGAGCCTGGAGAGGGTGAGGTTTCAGGAGGGGTGGGACCTCAGACAGGTATAATGCCATAGATTCCACCCATCAAACCAGCCATTCTATCCTGGGGAACCATTGTTGCCAATCTCCAGGTGGGGGCTGGAGATCACTCAGAATTACAACTGCTCTCCAGGAGGGAGGAGGGAGGAGATAGAAAGCTGAAAGTTAGGGGGCAGATAATGGTAGGCTGACAATTGGCTAGGAAGGAGATAGGGTTGTCAACTCCAGGTGGGAAATTCCTGGAGATTTGTGGTGTGGAGCCTGGAGTTGGTGAGGTTTCAGGAGGGGTGGGTCTCAGACAGGTACAATGCCATAGACTCCACCCTCCAAACCAGCCTGTCCCTCATGGGGAACCAATGTTGCTAATATCCAGGTGAGGACTGGAGACCACTCAGAATTACAACTGATCTCCGGAAGGGAGGGCAGAAGTCAGCTGAAGTCAGAGTGGCAGATAATGGTAGGTTGATGGTTAGCTGGGAAGATGGGGTTGCCAACTCCAGGTTGGAAAATTCCTGGGGGACTTCCGGTGTAGTGAGGGCAGTCGCTCTCCCCGAGGCTTGGGGGAGGAATTTGCACACCAGCGGTTTGGAGGGGAGCTACTGACGTGGCTCTCCCACGGAACCCTTGGAGAGGGTTCCAAGCCATAGGGCTTTTGAGGGGCAGCCTCTTTGATGGTGTAATGCTGGAGAATTGAGGTGCTCCTCCGCCCTGACGGTCCTACCGCTGCGTGGCCACATGGCACAAACTGGGCTGGCTGGAACAAATGCCAGAGATTGAGCAATTGGCGGAATGTAAGCGAGGTCAGAGTGACCGGCAATGAATGTGAGTTGGATACAGCGAGCTTTGAGATAATCAAACCATTCCTTAACCCCCCCCCCCATATCTGCAAATGGAGAATGGTGGGATACCCCCCTGTTCGTGAGCAAAACAAGCTACAGAAAAAGAGAGGGGAGAAGGGAAAAACTGAATGTTTGGCTTGTTTGGTGAGACTTACCAGAGTGGATTTAAAGCATAAGCGATTTTCAGAGGAGGTGAAATAGTGGTTGGCTTTTGTAAACAACCGACCAAAATGTCAGGCGCAGGGAGAAAAGGAGTGAAATCGAAACCTCCAGATGGGCAAAGTCTGAGACTGGAAGAAAAAGGAGTGGACGTTGTGAGACTTCTAGTGGAGACACTCAAGCCGGTTATGGAACAGCTCACTGGTATTAACCAGCAGTTAACTGCCCTAAACCAGACTCTTGCAGCGCAACAGCTCCAGCTGGCTAAAACAGAGCTCCCGTCCACCCGGCGACACCGATAGTGGGTGGGGGCTATTTTGCCGCCCCGAAGGATCGGGACGGCAACAGACAGGATGCTGTGCGTCCCAATGAGGTCAGGGGTGGAGCCAGCTATTTAAGCAGGCTAGGCTCCGCTCCCGCCTGGCAGTTGCTCCGCGTGCTCGCCCACCCGCCCGCCCTGTTCTTAGTGTAGGCTGATCCTGGTTGCCTATGGGGCCAGGTAGGAATTTTTCGCTTCCACCCTGATTGGCTGGAGGAGTGGTGGTGTTTTCGCCTACCTTACACTGAGGGCAGTGGACTGGTGTATTTTTGGGGGTGGATGGCATTAAATAGGTCGGTCACTTGGCAGGTTTGTGCAAGCAAGAAAATGGAACTGGTGAGCACCTTACGGCATATCCCGTTAGGGAACAGGGGGTCATCAGGAACTGCCTTCGGATTTCAGGGTCCGGGGTGGGGAATGGTGATCACCTCCACTGGGAAACTTTTAGGGCAGGCTCCTCCCTGCAAGTTGGAAGGCTTCAGGGGTAGGCGCTCCTAGAGGGCAACCAGTTTGCTGGGCTGCTGGTCACGAGCCAGAGATTTGGCTCACGATCAGAGCTGGGTGACCCGCCCTTCAAGGGCAAGGGGGCTGGTCAGGGAGTGACGCCTGCCTTGCCTGTTCCATGCTTGCTTAGTTGTTATTGCTGCAATGTTCTGTTAAATAGTTAATAAAGTGGCCCTTATTTTATTCCAAACCTGTTGTCTGTCTCGTTATTCTGGCTGGGGGGGGAAATGTTAAGCAGATGGAGCAAACGGTAGAGGTGGTAAAAGAGATGCACACCGAAAGCAAAACTTTGAAGAAACGGGTGAAACAAATAACAAATAAGCAGAACCATCAGGAAAACAGGCTTTTGTTTCTACAAATAGAGAAAGCAAATACGGTACTCAGGTTTCAGGGAGTTCCTGAAACACTGAAAGAAGATTTAAAGAGGTTCCTTAATGATTTTATTGCACCAGCTGTAGGCTTAAAAGCGGAAGAAATAATGCACGATATAGAAGCAGCATATAGGGTGTATTCAAACTACACCAAAAAGAATAGCCTACCTGGAGAAATCTCAGTGAGATTTTCAAGAAGAAAAAACTAGGGATGCAATTTTAAAAGTTACATCAGCAACTCCATTGAAACTTGGGAATGCTACTATTAAGACTTTAAAAGATATTCCATTTGAAATTCGTCAAAAACGGAAGAATTACAAGGACTTAATCCTTTTTCTCCAAACTAATCAAATCACATATAAATGGGCAGTTCCAGAAGGGGTCATCTTTAAGCTACATGATAAGAGAGAGAAGATTGACTCCATGCACAAGACTAAAGAATTCCTGAAACACCATCTGGGAACCAAAGAAGATGGTGAAACTGATTTGAGTGGCTCCACACCCTCGGAGACGGACGAAGACTTGCCCACGGAAGAAGGCACTGCAGCCCGCAGACTAACTTATGCTTTTAGAGATAGAAAGCCTAAGTAAAGGCAGGAGGACTCTGAAAATAGACTTTATGAAGCGAGTTTGGGGGATACTCTGGAATTCTCCCATAACAAGTAACTAACTAACTATATAGCTGAGAAAGATAATAACTCACAGTATGCATTGTTCACTAACAATATAGTACTAACATAAATTTTAACTGGGGTAATGATCTCCCTCTCTTGAGGTTTTAGTTAGAGTGGATAGTCTTTTCTTTCTCCCTAGATGTAGTTTCCTCCCTTTTTTCGTTGTAGTTTTAGTTGTCTATTATAAAAAAGCAATAAAAAATCCCCTTCGGGGGCCCCCCCCAAAAAGGAAAATTCCTGGGGATTTAAGGGGTGGAGCCTGGAGAGGGTGGGGTTTGAGGAAGGGTTGGACCTCAGACAGGTAGAATGGCATAGACTCCAGCCTCCAAACCAGCCATTTCATCCTGGGTAACAATTGTTGCCAATCTCCAGATGAGGGCTGGAGATCACTCAGAATTACAACTGCTCTTCAGGTAGCAGAGATCAGTTCCTCTGGAGAAAACAGTGGACTCTGTCATTATACCCTGCTGAGGTCGCCACAGCAAATTCACACTGTGTGCCCAAAGCCAGGGCACTCTCCCAGAGCCTCTTTCTAGAGCTCATTGTATTTATTTCCACAATGGGCCTTATTCCTAGTTAAATATATAACAGAACAAACCTTTCTGGGAAAGAATTAGCATGGCTTCTGAGTAGAGACACCCTATTTCTCCAATCACGAGCATCAACAAACATGGAGACATGAGGTGATATATATTCTGGAGAGGAGGTATGGAAATCCTCTAAATAATTAAAATAAATGTTGACAACTTTTAAATCAAGGCTCTAAGTAAGCTTAGCTGTTATAAGAGAACAAGATTTCTTAGAACTGGTAAGTGGTATGGGAAGAAGTAGAGCGAAAAATTAATTTTCATAATGGAGTGGAATAAGCAGTGGTGACTGTACTGTGCTCAGGACTACTTAACATCCATGAATCCTCACTGCCCATGGAAGCTTGCTGGGTGACCTTGGGCTAGTCACACATGGTCAGCCTCACCTACCTCACAGGGTTGTTGTGAAAAATGGAGAGGGAGAGAATGTTGTACCCTAACAAAGTGTGGGGGGGGATGTTAGGTGTCTCATGTATAACGATACAGTTCAAGGAGGTAAAATACAAAAAAAGAGGCAAAGGCAGACCTGTGAGAGCAAATCACCATAATGTTGTAATCCAGCTCTGTAAGACAATGCTAGGCAAAAGAAAGGGCCCTACCTAGCAAGAAGATCTCTTCAGTTTTAAGCCCTAGTTGCCTTAATCTAGCATCTACTGTCTTCATCCATTGATAATGGTAAGCATCTTATTTATTGGCTTATTATTGAATTTCTATCCCTGCCTCCCTCTGTATAGCAGAGCTCAGGGGGAGTTACATCAAAATATACAACACAATTAACAATAATTTAGCCATTAAAACTTAATTTTAATGAGAGCCAGTTTGGTGTAGTGGTTAAGTGCGCGGACTCTTATCTGGGAGAACCGGGTTTGGTTCCCCACTCCTCCACTTGCACCTGCTGATGTGACCTTGGGTCAGTCACAAGCTCTGGCTCAGCTGTTCTCTCAAGGACAGTTTCTGTCAGAAGTTCTCTCAGCCCCACCTACCTCACAGGGTGTCTGTTGTGGGGAGGGGAAGGGAAAGGAGTTTATAAGCCACTCTGAGATGCCTTTGGGCTGTGAAGGGTGGGGTATAAATCCAATCTCTTCTTCTTCTTCTTCTAATTACAAATATAAACCTAGACTAGCACAATTTATAAGTTCTTGAAAGACTTTAGTATGAATGCACACTAAAATGAATCTTGGACAAGTGGACAAAACATGGGCAGCAGCACAACATAGGTGGTGGTAGGCAGGAGTAGGGGAGGCTGATGTAATAGGATGTCCACCACCTCAACTGTAGGTCCAGTGGAACAGCTCTGTTTTACAGGCCCTGCAGAACTGTGACAAGTCCCACAGGGCCCTGATCTCACTTGGGTGAGAGTTTCACCAGGCTGGAGCCAGAGCTGAAAAGGTCCTGGTCAAGGCTAAGTGAATACCCTTTGGGCCGGGAACCACCAGCAGATGTTGATCTGCAGAGTGTAAAGGTCTTCAGAGGGCATACTGGGAGAATCAGTCCTGCAGTTCTTCTTTAAGAAAGAATAGTAGACCTTCAGCTTCCAAAGCAAAAATAATCCTTAGCCTTAGCTTGAAAGCCATGCTCTAGCTTCCAATAACTTTGGCCAAGTTCAGCTCCGAAAGATACATCTGAGATACATGAAGGACTCTCACTATCCTACATATAAACGGACATACAGGATGGTCAAAAGATTCTGAGATCACTGAAAACTAGATAGCGACCCCATATAGTAACTGTGGTATTATTTTAGAACTGAACGCCTGAATTCTACCAGTAGTATATCTTCCTCCCCCTGTAAAGAAGAAGTGGGATATTGCTCCAGTAGCAGGCTTAATCTCATTCAGAGCAAATTTGCGCTGATGAGACCAGGGCCCAGGACAGACTGGCAATTTGCCGCGGGATGGGACCCGGGCTGACAACGACTCAATATCGGGGTAAATGGAATGTTCACACAGGCACATCTGCCTGGCGTCCACCACCCGGAGCTTACCGGAGTCCTCGCGCTTCATTTCCGGATTAAAAAAACTCCTGTGAAAAGCCGTCGAGAATTGGAAAGCTCGCTCTCGTCGCGCATTTCTCCGCTTGCAGGTTGTCTGAACGCGCAGGCGGGAAGCCGGGCGGAAGCCGCGTTAGTTCTGTGTTCCGGCGGTGGCGCACCCCGCGTGGATGCGCATGGGCGCTGGGGCGGAAATTGCACTCATGCGCACAACCGCGCGAAACAAGCCCAGTGGCTATAAATACCCTAACCCAGGAGCACCCAGGCAACAGGCACTATGAGTGGGGTCAGAGGAGTTTCGTGGAGGAGGGCAGAGACTCTGGACCTGCTGGCAGTGTGGGGTGACCCCACAGTGCAGGAAGCCCTGGGAGAGAGCCACCGAAATAGGGAGGTGTTTGAGGAGGTGGCACAGCAGATGGTGGCCCTGGGCCACAACCGCACGGCGGATGAGTGCCGCTCAAAGACAAAGGCCATGCGCCTCATGTACCGGCGCACACTAGAGCACAACAGTGTCTCTGGGAATCAGCGAACGACCTGTCCATATTACAAGAACCTGGACAAGATTCTCCAGGGTGATGGCACCGCCCGCAGTCGAAGAGTGCGCAATAGCCTCCCCCTGCAGACCTGCCCATCCAGCAGTAGGTCACAGGACAGTGGACCAAGCCAGACAGCGGGGCCAGAAGAGGGGTTCCACCTCACCCTGGAGCCAGAGGAGGAGGAGGAGGAAGCCCCTGAAGTACTGGTGCCAGGTAAGTGTGAAGTGTCCAGCGCAGGCCTCCACCCTGGCTGCTGATCAGATACCCACATGCCAGGATGCTGCTGTCACATTCAGACGTTGGCGGTGGGGGCCAAGTCCATGACATGCCAGCAGACCCTGGCCCAGGCATGTCCCCCGTGACACAGGTCCGCCCACCCAACAGGACAATGTGTGGGTGTTGCCCAGGTGAGGTCTGCACTGGGAGGTCCCCAGGCCTCTTGAACCCAGCGTGTCGACAGGCGCATCCCCAGGGACCTGCCAATGTGCCCCCGGGGCACTAAAAAGTCCCAATGCAGGTTGGTGTGGCAAAGGGTGGGAACTGTCGACGGTCCCCCTCCCCCTCCCCGCAGCAGCGATACAAAGCGGCTCACAGCGGCATAGGTGGCCGCACACGGATTGCCGTCCTGCTGGTGGAATCATAGGGCCAAGCCACGGTACCCGTGCGGCAGCCTTCGGGATCATGCATACCTGCACTGGCAGTAGTGCGGGAAGATGAAGGTTGGCCCTGGGGACCCCACGGTCCGCGGAGGGCATCGCTCACAGGGTGGTCACAGGTCTGGGGAAGGGGACGGAGTCCACCAGACAGGCAGAGAGGCCAAGGAAGGGGTGGGGCTGATGGAAGGGGTGGCCACACAGGTGGTGACAGCCATTCCTGGCCGCACCACAGGTCCCCCTCCAGAAAGCTGCTTCAGCCTGCCCCATTCATCCCCATGCAGACACCCTCGAGCCGCCACAAGAGGAGCCGGAGGATCCCCAGGACGACACCGTCGTGGAGGAGGAGCCGCAGCCAGGTAAGGAGACGGGCCCTGGCCGCGCTAGGAGTTGGCCGATTGGCCACCAGGGACCCCTGGCCACCACGGAGCACGCTGGCTTCCGGCCCTTGGAGAGTCTCCCCGGTGGTCGAGGCCACGGAGGACCCCTGCACGTGGTCCAGAGTTGAGAAATGGGTCTGGCAGTCCATGGGCAGGGTCTCCGTCGGGCCCCCCAGAGCCCGGATGTGGTCGGGAAGGCCGGAGCCCTGGGAAAGGGGCCCCCTGCGCCCGTGGGACTGACCAGTCTTCCTCCCTGCCCCAACACCACTATAGGCCCCTCAGGAGCTGTCAGCCTGGACAGGGACCGGACCCCCGGACGTCGGACCCAGGACGCGGCAGGTGAGTGGCCATGCTGGGCTCCTGCATGAGGGGAGCCATGGTGCAGGTGGCGAAGCCTCGCGTTGCAACTAGGCGTGGCCCGTATAAATGGCTGTGTTGGGGAGCCGCGGCCCCCCGTGGTGGGCCGCCATTCCCACAGGTCAGTGGGCCACAGGGACAGCACCCCGTGGGCCACAGTGACCCAGCACCACATGCGCGATGACCGGGATCCCTGTCCCCCTCTCCACAGATGTGCCACCTGGGGCCCCCCTTGCCCAACTGTCTCCGCACACCAGGATGGCGGTCACCCAGGCACGGAGGCAGCGGGTGTCAGCCCTTCAGAGAGTGGGCGAGCGGCTCCTGGAACAGGCCGACTGGCACCACGAGGCCCTGGAGGAACGATGTGGCCGGGAGCAACAGGACTTCCTTGAAGAAATGCGCCGCCTAAGGGAGGAGGAGCGTGAGACGAATCGTTCCACCCGTGACCTCCTGCAAGTGACGCTGGACACTCTGTCTTGCATAGCCACATCCATGGCTGAGCCACGTGGTGTGGCCCCCACCCCAGATGGTGACAGCAACATGGCAGGCCGAGGTCGACAGAGGGGGGGCGCCAGGGCTGTCACTCGTGGCCGTGGCGGCGCCCTCAGGGGACGGACAGCGCGGCGGAGCGGAAGGCCCAGGCCCCAGTCGAGGGCACCCGACTCACCACCCAGCTGGGGCCCGTTGACGAGGTGAGGCAGGTGTCCGGAGTGGCAGCGGCAGCTCAGAAGCCCTCCATGCGCCCCTGAATAAAGGGCTGCGGAGACAGGTGGTGGGAACTGTGATAAACATTTATTTGAAAAGTCAACTGTGGTGTGGGGTGAGCGTTGAAATAAACATTGGCAACCACACGCCGCCCGTCATGTGTGCTGCATTCGGTGGGGAAGCTGTGAAGGGGTGGGGGTGGCGAGGCTGGAAGTGCCCATCTGGACTGTCGCCATGGCCAGTCATCCCTCGTGGCTGCTGTCTGTGGCCAGTGGCTCTGTGTCGGTGCCCTCCATCCTTGGCTGCTGGCCCTGAGCGGCGAGGAGCATGTGGAGATCCCTCCGCATGCGCCGCATGCCTTGTTGTTGAATATGGAGGAGGTGCACCATGCGCTCGACTGTGGGGGGAGCCAAACCGCGGCCTGGTCCCTCATGGGGGAGTCCGCACATGTCGCCATGGCATACTCACATCGCCGCTCAGTCTGCTCGGCCAGGGCCGTCAGGTGAGCTGCCAGCGTTGCCAGGGTCGGGGCATCCTCCGCCATGTCCTGGAGAACAGCAGGACCTGGTTCCTGACCCCCTGAAAGGACATGGGTTGGCCCGTGTCACTACTGGCAAGGTGCCAGACCACCCTCAGAGCCCACAGACAGGGGGACCTACCAGTATCAGAGGCGGACCGGGATTCTACCGTCACGAGTGGCTCTGGCGACCGCACACCCCCCTCCGCCACAGGGGCCTCTGGAAACAAAAGCACACGGCACCATGTAGGTTGCCCAGACAACCACACACACGCGCCCTGCCCCCCCCCTCTTGCCCTGGCGCTGCAAGTGGCATCCACGGGTGTCGGGCCCCAGCCACGTCACCAGGCCGCTGGCCAGTGTGGGTGGCGGGCCTGGCCGCCTCCCCAGTTGGCGGCCAAGAGAGGGTGCCTGACAATGCCACTCTACACAGCCAGAGCCCCCCCCCAGTCCAGTCCGGGCCACCCCGACCCCACGGGGGGGGGTTGCGCCGCCGCATGGGCCCGACCCCCTGCTCATGGCTGACCGCTCCCTGGGCCGTGTGATAATGGGCTCCTGCAGGCCCATCCGCCGCATGAGACTCACCGGCTTCGCTGGCCTCCGGAGTGGTGTGGAGGACGATGATGGGCCCCTCCACCAGTGCAGGTCCCCTTGGCTCTATGGGGGGGCAAGGGGAGTGGTTAGTCCTGGTCCAAGGCCAGGCCGGGCACGTGGCAGCACCTGGAATCCGCGTGCAAGAAACGCAGCCCCCCGGGGGTCGCCCCTGGCCCTTGGTGGACCTCCTTGGGTGGCCTGGCCCCGTACTCGCTGCCACATGTCCAATGCGGCTCCGGCCGTGGTGGCCAGGGCCCCTGCAGCCCCCGCAGATGGCGGCACCCATGGTGCCCCAGCAGCTGATGGCACTTACCTTGGGGCCGCTCCACTGGCGCCCCTGTGGCCTCTTCCTCGGAGGAGGTCCGGGAGGTGGCTGGAGGTCCCCCCGCTGGCCTCCGGCGTCTGCGCCAACGGGGTAGGAGCCCTGTGGGGGGGAAGAGGTATTCCTGGATCACTGAGCACTTGAACGTGCCACCTCACCCTCCAGGGCCACAGCCACCCATGGCCATCCCACCATGGGGACCGCCACTGCCACAAGCTCACCTGGGACACGATGCTGCCTCCACGATGGCCGGCCCCCTTGCTCCCAGAGGGCCCGCAGGAGCCGGAACCGGGGGGCCGCTCTCCCCTGGGGGGGATGCCGTCCCAGTCCTCCAGGGCCTCGAAGAACTCCGCCTTTTCCCGCTTGAATTTGGCCCTGCATTGGGTGGCTGAGCGGGGGTAGCCTGACTGTGTCAGCACCTCAGCCACCCTGGCAAAGAGGCCCAGGGTGGGCAGATGGGTGCTGGCCATCACCCTCCTGCCGGCCTCAATGTCATGCAGGGCCCTGAGGAGCAGCTCCACCTCGTCATCCATCCAGTAGACCCCCAGCCGCTCGGGCTCCACGTCCTGGGCTTGCATTGGGAGGGAGAGGCCTGGAAACAACAGCCTCGCCAGCGACGTCGCCAAGGGCAGAGAGGCGTTTGGCCGGGGGCGCGTTTGGGCGGGGCCGCGGCTATGCGCACGCGCAGGCTTCCCGCCACAAACGGCACGGTGTTCACTCTGTCTTCCTCTCCCTTCCTCCGTCCCCCCAGCACAGGAAGCGAACCGGGCCACAGCAGCAGGGCTCTGGGGATGGGATTGATGGCACGGTCGCGCCTGACGGAGCGCGGACAGGCGTTTGGGCAGGGACGCGCTCGACCACCCACGCTGCCATGCGCATGCCCAGGTTCCCGAGGGATGGGTCGGCAGCGCCACAAATGCTTATGGCCAACCCCCCACCGCGGGTCTCCCTCAGTCAACGGACTCCTGTGTCATGTATTTCAGCCTGCCCATATCATCCTGCCATCTGAGAAACAGAATTCCAGCAGATGCCAGGAGTGGCTGGTGACCCATGTGGGCTGCCCCCCACGGGAAGGCCAGCAGCCAGCCTGCCGCGCCTCCCACGGGCAGGCAGTCCACGGGGGTCTCCCGTCCAGGTGCCGCATCCAGTGGACAGGCCTTGGTCAGTTTCCCAGTCCTGGAAGCCATAGCTAGCTGGCAAAGACCCTGGAGCTGGGGTGTGGCCCATGGGCGGCCGGGGCCAGCACCCACTTCCCTGCCTCAGCCATCAGGGAGTGCCCATCAGATCCTCTGTAGCTCAGCCCATCACACTCCCAGGTCTGGGTGGCGGCCCCTGGAACGGGTGGGGCCTGGGATGCACCCACTGGGTCGGAGCTGGCCTTGGCCACAGTACCCTGGGGATCATCCTTCGCGCCCGCGTGTCGCCACACCTAGCTCTGGCCTGGGGTCCTGCTTACACCCTTGGCTGCCCCCCCATCACCCAGGGGGACCTTCCCCTCCCTCACCCACCGGGCGAGGATGCAGAGTCGCCCCCAAGCAGCCACCCATAGGCACAACCCCCAATTGGGGCTGCCAGGCGAGGCAGTGGGAACCCCATTGGTGGGGCCACACTCAGCTGGCCCTCCCTGGTGGACCCTCCCCACACCCAGCAACGGCCCTGGTGTCCACCGGGGGAATGAGGGACGCACACACAAGCAGCCTGAGTGAGTCAGCTTCTTTATTGGAGGCATCACGTTGATGGGTGCTTGCGCAATGGTCAGCGCTCCGGACGACCTGGCAGTCGCCAGGGGGTCCTCTGTCCCATGTCCAAGCCGCCACGTGCGACCACAGTCCACTTGTGTTCATCGTTGGTGCCTCATGAGCCATGTGGCTAGTGCCTCCCTCACCGCGCTTCCCTCTGCCCGATTGATGACATCCACCCTCCGCAGGGGGGGCCTTGCCCCTGGGGCCTGGGCCGCCTCCTCGTCCGCCTCACGCCTGATGATGGCATGGCCCCGCTCCTCACAGATGTTGTGTAGAGTCATGCAGGCAGCCACCACCGGATTGTAACTTGCCTCCTGGACATCCAGTTTCAGTGCAAGGCGACGCCACCGTGCCTTTAGGCGGCCGAAGGTGTGCTCCACGACGTTCCTGGCACGGCTATGTGCCCGATTGAACACGGCCTGCTGGTGGTTCAAAGCGCCCTTGTACGGGGTTATCAGCCAAGGATGAGGGGGGGAACCAGAACGCCTTCGATGAGGGCCGTGGGGTTCCCTGGAACAAACCCCCCCGCGTCCATGGCCCTGCAGAGGTGTGACTGGCGGAACACGTGGGCATCGTGGCTGTGGCCAGCATGGCCCACGCAGATGTCCGTGAACCGGCCCCTGTGGTCGACGGTCCCTTGGAGTACGACAGAGTAGACGTGCTTCCGGTTTAAGAAGTCATGTGGGAGGTTGGGTGGTGGCTTGACAGGGATGTGGCAGCCATCCACGGCGCCCACGCACTGGGGGAAGCCCAGCGCCGCAAACCCATCCATGATCTGCGGGGGACAGAGACTTCAGTTAACGACAGCCAAGCAGCCTCCAAGAACCCGGCTTCCCTCCCTGGTTCACTGAGACAGTTATGGCACACGGCCACATGGTGCCTGCAGGGGTGCAGTGTGCGGCAAGATGGGGTCACCGATGGGGGCTGCAGAGCTGTTGTCCCCTCATCCGGATCTCGGACCGGGGTCAGGCTCCCCTTCCCTCCGAATCCCTCCCTTCACCCTCGTCCATCTGACCCCGCTACCGCATCCTGCTGTGGAGGCCCTCGCCCTGGCTCCACACCCTTTCTCTGCCTCAAAGCCCCATGTCGGTGTGCCCTTTTACCCAACCTTTGCCCTGGGGGCCCCAGAAGTTGCTAGGGGGAATGTGGACACCCACACCTGGGGTGGACTCACCCTTCCTGGTGGGCCAAGGCAGACCGTCCTGCTCAGCAACTCCTTGTCCATGGCCATGCACACGTCCACGACGATGCCTGCGACAGTGGACTTGCCGACGCCAAACTGGTTGCTGACCTCCCGGAAGCAGTTTGTGCCTGACAGCCACCACAGGGTTATGGCGACACGCTCCTCTGCGGCAATGGCACGTCTCATTGGTGTGTCTGTGTGCGCGATGTGGCAGCGGAGGCTGTCCACTAGCCAGCGGAAGGTAGCCTTCGTCACCCTAAAGTTTTTCAGCCACTGCTCATCTTCCCACACTACACAGAAGAACATCTCCCACCAGTTGGTGGGGCGCGGAAACACCCACCAGCGACAGGACGAACCCTCTTCGGCCAGCCTGATAAACCCGGCCCTGACACGGGCCTCAATGCGCCAGTGCTGTCTGGTTCTGGCTGCTCTGCGGGCTCTGTACCGCTGCAGGATTAGTGCCCTCCGAGCATGGATGCTGCGCACCCTGGCTTGGTGGCAGTGCAGCAACGTGATGCAGGCCCTGAGGCCCAGGAGTAGAAGCGCGCCAGCTGTGTCCATGCTGCCTGCCCTCCTCCTCTCCCTGTGTGATGGGGTGGATGGTGGTGATTGCCTTATCAAGGGCTGTGGGCAGGGCCCATTTCCGGCAAGATTCGCCTCAGGGGCGCTTGTGCGCATAGGCACCTGGACGCATGTGCGCATGCGCACCTCGGCAACTCAGGTAACTGCCGCGGTATTCTACGCGCCCCCCCCCATCTGAACGGTCCCGCGCGCCTCCGTCCCGTTTCTTCCGGCAGAGGCCCCCGCTGTGTGGACAGGAAAACCCGGTATCGTTTACTCCGGGGTTTTTTTGCCCCGACTCGATACCGGGGCAAATTGCCAGTCTGTCCTGGGCCCAGGGCTGCAGTCACACACACTAAATAATCCACTTTCAATGCACTTTCTAACTGGATTTTTACTGTGTGAACTGGCAAAATTCAGTTTGGAAGTGCATTGAAAGTGGATTGAAAGTGGATTAATTAATGTGTGTGACCACAGCCCAGGAGAGATTTGAAGAAAAAACAATCCCCAGGTAGCAGAAATTCCTGACTTGTTCAATATCTGAGTTTGCTATAGTCCATTTGGAAAGGTCCGGGGTCCCATTTTTAGAAAAAAAACAAGATTTAAGATTTTTTATAGTTTATATGCAACTCCTCATATAGGCAATAGTTTGAGAAGCATCTCAGGAGTCTCTTCAGGCCAATTTTGGTGCAAGAGATAAGAACTGAATCATTGGCACACAGCAGCAAAGGTCTTTCTTTCAAAGCTAATTTGGGGGCATGAAACTTTGTAGAAGAAAGACTTGACATCAGGTCATTTAAACATACATTACAAAGAAGGGGAGCAAGCAGACAACCTTGCCTCACTCCCCCCCCATCAATGATGAAACCCTATGAGAGTTGTCCCTCACCACCACAGTATTATTGGTGTATAGGGTCTTAATTAGCCATATATTGGACCTGGGCAGTATTATTGGTGTATAGGGTCTTAATTAGCCATCTTTTATTAATGGATAGGCCCACCAGTTTCTCCCACAGCTTACTTTGCCTGACTGAATCGAATGCTCCCTTAAGATCCATAAAGACCGTGTCAAGCTTCCCGCCAGGACTAGCTGTATATTTTTCTGCTAGATGAAAGAGAGTTGAACAGTGATCCAACTAATTTGTTTCCAGCCCAGGATTTTATTGGTCTTGATCCATTCCACTAATCTTTGGTGCAGAAGGGAAGAATATAATTTCCCAACAAATGATAGGAGACTAATTGGCTGATAGTTGGCTAGATCATGCCTATTGCCCTTTTAAAAAACTGGAACAATTATAGAATGCTTCCAAACTGGAGGGATTTCTCCCATTTGATTTATCTGAGAGAAAACAGGTGCTAGAATTCTTCCCCACCACAATGGATATAGTTTGAGAAGTTCAACTGGGACCTTATTCAGGCCAGGGGCTTTGCTGGCTCTCATTTGACAGATCTTATTGCATACATCTTTTTCCAGTACAGGCGCCCAGTTAGGGGGATCATCTGACATTCTGTCCTCTACCCAAGTATTGTTGTAAGAACTAGAGCAAAACAGCTCCTTAAAATATCTCATCTATCTGGAAGCGGAAATACATGATGGCAAGTTGGATCTCAAATTCATGGCCATAGAAACAGTTTTCCAAAACCCTGATAAATTGATGTTAAGTGATGTAATAAGGAGGTGCCAGCCCTTGTACTTTTCTTCTCTCTTTTTATCCTGAATTTTTTTGAGGTCCAGTAATTCCCCTAGAACATATAAAATATTCTCTTTTAAATCTCTTATGCAATTACTGAATCCTTGTTTTCATAGTTTTACACTCAGAATCAAACAACTTGTTTCTTTTCTGGAGTTTGGACATGTTTGGGGGCTTGAATGAGCATAGGTAGAAAAGCTCAACTAAGGTAAAGAGAGCATATAGTAGCTCTAATGAGAACATAACTGAGCAAGATCTAAAAAATTCGTCTTTGGTAGAGCTAACTTCAGCATACTACAAATACTCCCTTCCAATTGCTGAGGCCAGGAAACTCGATATATTCCATTACCCTGCTGCAGCAATTGCCCTTAAAATTATTGTTAGTCCTAGCATTTAGATTTTAAAAAGTCACCAAACTTGCTCACTTTGGAAGATGGTTGGGGGTGGTCCTTGAAAGGACAACTTCTTTTCCTAGTCATAATAATTTAACAAATAGAGTGACTAATACATAAGATAATAAATTCAATAAATTAAATGAGTTAGTAGGTTAGTAGCTATGACTCATATACAGGTAGTGCTACCGGACAGTAGAGCAGAGGTAGAGGAAACAAACCAAGCCAAAAACAAAAACAGAGATAAATTAAAGGGGGTTTGAAAGACCTGAATCAGATTGCAGTGACAAGAGAGGAAGTCCTCCAACTGATGGACAATTTAAAAACTGATAAATCACTGGGCCCGGATGGCATTCATCCGAGAGGTCTGAAAGAACTCAAATGTGAACTTGTGGATCTCCTTACATTAATATGTAATCTTTCTTTAAAATCTGCCTCCATTCCTGAGGACTGGAAGGTAGCTAATGTCACTCCGATCTTTAAAAAGGGCTCCAGGGGAGATCCGGGAAATTACAGGCCAGTCAGTCTGACATCGATACCGGGTAAGTTGGTGGAAACTGTTATTAAGGAGAGAATTAGTAGGCACATTGATGAACAAAAACTATTGAGGCAGACTCAGCATGGGTTCTGTAAGGGAAGATCTTGTCTCACTAACCTGTTAGTGTTTTTTGAGGGAGTGAACAAACATGTGAACAAGGGGGACCCAATAGATATTATTTACCTTGACTTTCGGAAAGCTTTTGATACAGTTCCTCATCAAAGGCTCCTAAGTAAGCTCAATAGTCATGGGATAAAAGGACAAATACTCTTGTGGATCAAAAACTGGCTTATAAATAGAAAACAGAGAGTGAGTATAAATGGGAAACTTTCAAAGTGGAGGGTGGTAAGCAGTGGGGTACCACAGGGATCAATACTCAGTCCGATGCTTTTTAACTTGTTTATTAATGATTTGGAATTGGGAGTAAGCAGTGAAGTGGCTAAATTTGCAGATGACACAAAGTTGTTCCGGGTGGTGAAAACCAGGGAGGAGTGTGAGGCACTCCAAAGGGATCTGTCGAGGATGGGTGAGTGGGCGTCAACGTGGCAAATGGGGTTCAATGTGGCCAAGTGCAAAGTGATGCACATTGGAGCCAAAAATCCTAAATATAAATACACGTTGATGGGGTCTGAACTGGCAGAGATGGACCACGAGAGAGATCTTGGAGTCGTAGTAGATAACTAAATGAAAATGTCTAGACAGTGTGTAGCTGCAATAAAGAAGGCCAACGCTATCCTGGGGATTATTAGGAAGGGAACTGAAAACAAATCAGCCAGTATCATCATGTCCCTGTATAAATCATTGGTGCGACCTCATTTGAAATACTGTGTACAGTTCTGGTCACCACATCTCAAAAAGGATATTATAGCATTGGAAAAAGTGCAGAGAAGGGCAACTAGAATGTTAAAAGGGTTGGAACACCTTCCCTAAGAAGAAAGGTTAAAATGCTTGGGGCTCTTTAGCTTGGAGAAATGACGGCTGAGGGGTGATATGATTGAGGTTTATAAGATTATGAATGGGATTGAGCAGGTTGAGAAAGAAGTACTTTTCTCCCTTTCTCACAAGAACTCGTGGGCACTCCATGAAATTGCTGAGCAGTCGGGTTAGAACAGATAAAAGGAAATACTTCTTCACCCAAAGAGTGATTAACATATGGAATTCACTACCACAGGAGGTGGTGGCAGCTACAAGCATGGACAGTTTCAAGAGGGAATTAGATAAACATATGGAGCAGAAGTCCATCAGTGGCTTTTAGCCACAGGGTATAGATGGGAACTCTCAGTCTGGGGCAGGTGATGCACTCTATTCTTGGTGCTGGAGGGGGCAGCAGTGGGAGGGCTTCTAGTGTCCTGGCCCCACTGCTGGACCTCCTGATGGCACCTGGTATATTTTGGCCGCTGTGTGACAGAGTGTTGGACTAGATGGGCCATTGGCCTGATTTAACATTGACTTCTCTTACGTTCTTATGTTCTTAAACCTTCTCCTTCTCCTGGTAAACCCCCCCCCCAAAAAAAGGGGGAGGTTGGATAATGTAAAATAAAATAAAAATGGAATACAAATTGGGATTAAAAGAGGTAAACCATTGACTTTGTGCAACTCCCCTTCCACCCACTTAGTAAGAGAGAGAAATAAGAAAAGGATGCTGTTGCCCCCGGCAGGCTCGTAAAGGTAGTCAGGGCTAAAAAGGCATGTATAAGATAAAAAAACTTCAAATGGGAAACAGAGAAGCAAAGCAAAGCCATTTACTGGGAAGCAAACTTGCCATCATGCCTAGTAGTGCCTTCATGCCTAGTAGTGGGCTTTCTAGTAGCATCTGGCTTCCAGTGTGGAGAATGGGATGCCCAGTTAGATGGACCCTGTTCTAATCTAACAATACTCTTACATTCTTAATGCATTTTCCCCCATTATTTAAGTTCTGTGGTTATCTTATTGTTCTCTGGTGTCTATAAATGGATGACCTTCTAGGACACTGAAACTGAAGTAAATAAATCCAAGGGCAATCTGTAATACCTTTTCATCAACTCAGTGCTTGGCCTTCCATTGCTTGAAATGAGAAGAGACTTATGGGGTTACTGGTCATTTGAAAGGCTTTTGGTGCAATATTCCTTCAGACAGAGTAAAAACATTGAATTGCTTAATATTTCTCTAGGTCTGTATTGACCTAGGAAGGTTGCAGATTATCACCATGAAACATTTGAATAAGCAAAATGAAACATGGGCCCAGAACAGAGCTAAATGCTCTCATGCTGACATGAAGTATTTATTACCCAGGCACCTTGTCACCTGAGGAATACATTTTACTAAATAGGTCTAGCTCACAGATGAGGACGATGACACTAATGTAGGTGATGGTCCAACATTTTTAGCTTTATTTTGCTAGCCTGTGATATTAAATTCAGAACAAAGATGACTTTTTATCTTGAACAGCAAAGTTTAGAAAGGATAGGGAGTCAATACAATCTATGAACATGGCAGCAAATAAAAAGCAAAGAAGTCCTTGAGGAAAAGGATAACTGAGGAAACAGATTAGTTTATTAACCAGAAATAAAAAGTAAAGCCTACAAACAATATTTCTCTGTGATAAGGAACTAGCTTTAACAAGAAAATCAGTAAGAAAATAGTTGGTAGCAACTCTATGCAAAGCTGCTAAAATCAAAGAAAATTAATATTTTTCCTTTATTAAAGAATGCTTGCTGGAGTTCTCTAGCAGCCCCATATGCATGACTAAATCCTCATGCAGACAGCTGGCAAGCTCCAGATGATCTCCCACAAGAATGATTTGCTGGATGATCATGGGGATATACCCTTGGTGCACTGATGTGTCAACAGGATTATTCAGAGAGACACTGGTCTGCATGATTGTGTAGGTATAAAAAAAATGTTGCAATTGTACACATTGTAGTGTACACTTGTATAGATCACACATGGAGATAAGTAATCCAAATGATGCATCTATTCAGTCTTTCCTTATTTGATAACCATTTATCAGTTGCACACCTGGCCCTAAGGACACCGGGCTTGGGGCCACCAGGGCCAGGGCCTTTTCAGTGGTGGCTCCATACTGGTGGAATGAGCTCCCAGAGAGATCAGGACCCTGTGGGACCTTTTCCAGTTCCACAGGTCCTACAAGACGGAACTCTTCCACCAGGCTTTCAATTAGGAGCTGCCACACTACCGCCAACAACATCTGTGGTTTGGGTTGGCTCTGGTCTGGGGGGGATTGCGTTATTGTGTTATACTACCATTCCAAGCTGAAGATCACCAAGCCGGTGACAACTGTTAGTATGCCATCTGAATCATTCTAAGATTACCATCAAAGATTTCCATCTCTAGCACTTTAATTGTTAATTGTCGGATTGTTTTTTAATGTTAGTTTGCAAGTTGTTTTAAATTTGTGTACACGGTTTTTATGGTAAAGGGTACCAACTAGTGTAAGCTGCCCTGAGCCTGCTTGTGGGGAGGGTGAGGTATAAATTGAAATAATAAATAAATAAATAAATGAGTGATCATGTGGAACCTGCTGACTGTTTTGAACTAGGCCTAAGTGGTATTTATGAATAGGGGGAACTGTGCATGGACACTACTTCTTCCTCCAGCCTTGAAATGCCCTTAAGGTATGGGATATAGACTTCCATTAAGCCTAGACCCAGCTCCTGCTGAGAATTCCTTCCTAAATTATATTTTATTTTACATTGTAATTGTGATTTGTATTGTGTACTGCCTTAGAAGCCAGTTTTGGTTAAAGAAGTATGATAAAAACACATATTACCTGCAGAGTGTAGCATGATTTTGGTGGCATTTGAACATCTATACAGTGACATTTCTTCAGCTCTGGGAGCATGAATATATTCTTGTTTGCCAAAATGGTGATAAATACTGAAACACCTACTACAGAAGATTCCTGACATGAATTAACAACAGTGTTAGTTATAAATATGGTCCAACATCATTCTGCCTTAAAGGTTTCAGAGTTTTTCCTATGAGTGTTTTGAAAACCCTAAACCAGCTTATTTGTGAGGAAGTAAATACCAGGTAAATTAGTAGACTGACCTCTGTGTAATCATGTTTAAGACAAGGGAAGACAAAATGTTCCAGGTGGAAAATAGGGTTGCCAGACCCCCCTGGTTTGGCAGAGGTTGCCCAATTTGGCAGGTGGGAAAGCCCCACCCCAAAAGTGACCAACCGGCCTCCCCCCCACCTCTTCCCAGCAGCATTTAAAGGCTGCCTTTAAATGCTCCTGAGAAGTGGTTGGGGCTGCCTGCCTGCACTCTAAGCCCCGAATCTGGGGCTTGGAATGCAGGCACATGCGGCCTCCCCCCACCTCTCCCCAGCAGCATTTAAAGGATGCCTCTCCCCAATGTAATGATGTCACTTCTGTGTAATGTCATAACGTTAGGGACTCCCCACCCCTTCCACTAATGACCCACAAAGTCCCCCACTGGGGACTTTGAGGGACCTGGGAACGCTAGTGGGAAGAATATCTTCCCAGACCTTGCATTCTTCCTTTTAAGGCCTGCTTTGTGCTCCCTGCCTTCAATGGGCACAAAGGACACACTCTGCTCAGTCATGGTGCCCCAGTTCTTGGCATACCCTTCAGTATTACTTTTGCCATGTTCCAGTGCTGACCATATTTTGATGCCAAGCTAAGACTGATTTCAACAGATTTGACTGTCTGTCCCACAGTGCTAGTATTTTATTGGCTGGGCTTTTTTGATTTCTACTGTTGCTGCTATTTTTCATTTTTGTGGTAACTGGTTTTAGATTTGACTTTGTTGTCAATTGTTTGAATTTGTATTTTTTTAATGCTGTGAATGGCCTCGGATGTGAATTTATTTATTTACACAATTTGTACATCTCCTTTCTGCCCAATCAGGACCACAAAGGTAGTTAATAGTTAAGACAAAGCATAATTTAAAAAAAACCACATCTTAAAATAGGATTGCCATAGAGTGGGCGAGCCGGCCCTGTGTAGATTTTCCGTGTTGTGTGGCTGTGGTCTTGGCATTGTAGGACCTGACATTTCGCCAGTAGCTGTGACTGGCATCCTCAGAGGTATAACATGGAAAGATGGAGTACTCTCTGTGTCAAGGTGAGAAGAAAATTGGTAGGCAGGTAATTTATATCTACCCTGGAAAGTGGGGTAGGGCTGAGTCATTACCTTGCAGAAGTTCTCCAGGCTATGAACATGCTAATGGAGGAGCTTTCCTGTCCTGAAAAACACAAAATGCTCTACATCTGACAACAGCACTACAGATAAGATTAGAATTTCAACAGCCATTCCATATACAAAAGAACCTCCTCAGGAAAAAATCTATAGACAAAAGGACCTCCTCAGGAAAGCTCCTCCATTAGCATGTTCATAACCACTACACCAAACTGGCATAAATTCAGGGTTAGGTTTGTATGGAAGTAGGTAGAGCTTCAGGTATGCTGGGCCTTAAAGGTCAACACCAACATTTTGAATTGGGCCTGGAAACAAATTGGGAGCCAGATTAGACGGGTCAAGACTAGAGAGATCTCTCAGACTGGGGCAAGTGATGCTGTGTATTCTTGGTGCTTGGGGGGGGCCAACAGTGGGAGGGCTTCTAGTGTCCTGGCCCCATTGTAGGACTTCCTGATGGCACCTGGTATTTCTGGCCACTGTGCGACAGAGTGTTGAACTAGATGGGCCATTGGCCTGATCCAACATTGGCTTCTCTTATGTTCTTATGATCCCTACAACCCACTCTAGTGGCTGGCTGTAGCATTCTGTATCAATTGAAGGACAGCCCTTTATAAAGCACATTGCATTATTACCAAGGCATGAAGCACAGTGACCAGGATCTTTTCTGTCCAGAAAAGGCCACAGCTGCGAACCAGTCAAAGCTGGTTAAAGGGCGCTGACCTGGGTAGCTTAGGCAAGCCTGATCTCATCTCGGAAACTAAGCAGGGTCGACTCTGGCAAATACTTGGATGGGAGACTTCCTTGAAATACCAGCAATTGGGAAGTGGGGGAAGGCTTTATTCAGCCACCTTTCTAAATATCCTCCAGCCGCCCAGTAGTGGTCAATCACCAGAGGTTGCTATGGCTTCCAGGTGCACACACACATGCACAGACACATATACATGCACAGAAGAAAAATACAAAAAAATACTCCCCAAAAAAGCTGGAGGGAAACATAGCTGCCACCTGCTTATCCAGGAGCATTTCCCAGCTATGGACCTATTCCTTCAAGGGTAGTGGAACCTCACTAACAACTGGCAGTCAGTTTATTTATTTATTTATTATTTTCAATTTGTATCCTACCTTGCCAGGGAACTGGCTCAAGGCAGCGAACAAGCATTCAAAGCAATAAAACAGTAAATACAATAAAATGCAATAAAATATAAATAACAACTACCTACTTAAATTCTGAGTTAGACTTTCCAAATATTGGTAGTGCCTCTGTCTTGTCAGGATTAAGCTTCACTTTTATTAGCCCACATCCACCCCAGGTACCAGTTCAGAGTTTCTATGGAATCCCCAGGATCAGCCAAAAGCATAAGATAAAGGTGTCTGTCATTCACATACTGGGGACAGCCCAGCCAAATCTCCAGATTTCCTTACCCAATAGTTTCATGTATATGTTGAATAGAATTGGGAACAACATACCTTGTGGGACCCCCACCCCACCCCACATCAGATGCCAAGTAGCCCAAGAATGGTCCCCCAACACCAGTTTCTGAAACCTACCTCCCAGTAAGGACTGGAACCACTGCAAAATAGTTCCTCCCAGTCCTAAACCTGAAAGGTATCCCAGAAAGATACCATGATTCATTGTATTGAAAGCTACTGAAAGGTCCAGCAGAAAGACACTCCCTCTCTCCATCTTCCACTATAGGCAATCGACCATGGTAACCAAGGCTAGTTCAGGCCTATAATCAAACCTGAAACAGATTGGGAAATATCCAAACAATCTGCTTAATCCAGGGATCCTGGAAATGTGGAGAAATGGTATATAAATATTTCATATAAATAAATAAATAAATGAGCCAGAAGCTTCCTCAAACACTCTACCCCTTGAAATAATAACAGAAATACAATGGAAACAGAAATACTAAATACAATTACATGTGCTATCATGCTGAGATTGTTCATCCCAGATAGATCAAGTGTTTCTGTTTAATGCTGCATGTAGCATACACTTAGGAACATCAATGCTTCTGTTATGTTGTTTAAGATTAACAGGAGTGTGGCTCTAATGGGTTGTAGTCTGTGTTTTAAAATCCCTCAAAATGACTTGGAGATCATTAGCTGAATGAGCTCTAATGTAAGTTACTTCACATAAGCAGCATCACAATACCTTTTTTTTAAAAGATCATAATAGTAATCTTTACAAGACAATTCCTTTTATTTTTATGTTTCTAAGTTGGAAAAGATACATAGCAGAGGTCCATTTTGATTTACAAAACTAAAGAACCAGCAAGTTTTCCAGCCTCCTGACCTTAGCAGAAACCCAGATGAAAGTTGCTGGGTTTAGTTTTTTAAGTGCCTGTGACTAATTAGTGCTTGTTGTGTGAACTCCTGATGTGTGGCATTTTGTTGATAAAGGTCATTTAAGATTATATTAATCAGAACAAATAATATTTCAAATTATTCATTATAAAGCTGGATGCATCTGATGAAGAGAGCTCTGACTCATGAAAGCTTGCAGAAGAATAAATTCTGTTGGTATTGAAAGTGCCCCTAAACATATTGTTGTGTTTTTTTTACTGCAGACTAACATAGCTACCCATTTGAAATTAGCACCAAAAAGCTATTTCTCTATTCTAAAAACCAAGTACAAGCCACAGGTTATTGGTGAGAGAAGTATTTGTCATCCAAATGAGAAATCATCCAGCTTAGCGTAAACAATGAGTCCCTGACTTAGTGGGGTCCCCAATTGTGCCCTGAGGAGGGCAGTTTGCTGGTCCATGCACCATTTTTGGCTGGCATCCTTCAGCCCTATGTGGCTTGCATGGTCCCCTTGCATCCTTTGCCCTGTCTGCCCAATCAGGCAGCTGCCCACGCAGTCCTTGGGGGAGAGTGGGCAGACCTGTGAAAGCTGGTTTTCATTCTGATCTGCTTGCTTGGTTTACATGCAACCCTCCTGGGCCCTGGGCCACATTCTTCTTCAACAACTTTCCCACCCAACCATCCCTTGCTTTGGTTGCATGGGTTTTCTGGCTGTCAGTTGTACAGTTTATTTCATTGCCCTTGGTCACAATTGTTCTGTATCCTTATTTCACCATTGTCATGAATTGGAGGAGGTTTTGGTAATGGGATTTTTAAAAGGAAGATTGGGCATGAGTGCCCAGCATCCCGGGTGGGGCCCTATTAAAGGGGCCTTGGGGCCATGGGTTAAGGAGGGATGCCAAGCTCAGCAGCTGCTGGTCTCTCCCTGCCCCCAGGTGCCAGGGGATCACACAGTGGCCTGTGTCCAGGTGCTCCCATATTGCTGCTATCCCAGGTTCTTCTCCTTCAGCATGTGGGCTGAGGGACAGCATTTTCACATCAGGCAGCAGGTGGGTGGCTCTATGCCTTGGATCCATTGCCCTAAGCCAAGCCAAACCTTTCACAGGTGTAACCAATAAAAGTTTTGGCCTGTTTTATTGCCCAGCATCCAACCAACCCTTTTAAATGCCGGGGCCACAACACAGAACTCCATGATAGGTATGAAAAGAATATCTACTGTAACCCACCACCATAGCCCAGGACTTTCTATCCATTTGGCCATCAAGATTCAGCCTATAAAATAAGGCTTGTGTACCACAAACAGAAACTGCTTGAAACACTTGCAGAACATGACTCCCCCAGACATAGAGCTGAACAGCCCCTGTGGATGGGTGCTGATGTTTGCCCACCTAAGAGGGAGAAGGCTGTGATGTGGTACACAGGAATCCCAGCATCAGGTCACCGGAGGAGAGGAGGAGCCAACAGGGGTATATTTGCTGACTCTGCCTTCCCGCTTCACACCGGATGCTCAGCCTACCTTCCCACCCTGGATGGCAGTGTAGGCAGAGGTGGTTACTGTTTTTGAGGCCGAGTAGGAATTTTTGCAGTCTCCTAGTGATTGGCTTGGAAGGGGGGATGTTTTTCGCCTACCTTGAACTGCTTACAGATGAGCGCTGTTCTGGAGCAGGTGGAGCTGCTACTTAGGTTGGTCAATTTAGGGTGTGGGCAGATTGGTGTGGAAAGAGGTAAAGCAGATATGGTGAGCACCACAGAACACCTATCCTGTTTTGGGAATAAAGGGATCCATCAGGATCCACTTGCGGGATTTGTGGCCTGGGGCTGGAAACAGGGAGCTGCCTTCAGAGCTGCTTTGGTGGGGCTTCACCCTTCAGTGTGTTTTGTGGCCCCAGGAAGCTGGGGCTTTGCAGGTTGCTCACAGTCTGCTGGCTAGGGGTGAGCCAAGTGATATGGCTCACTTTTGGGGTAGGGGTGCTTGCCCAGTATAAGGCAAGGAGGTGGTTGGAGGGCCAACATCTGGCATGCCTGAAGTCAAATTCAGTTTGGGGCAAGGGTGCTCACCCAGTATAAGTCAAGAATGCCTTGCCTGAAGTCCACATCCCTTGTCATAGTAGCTATAAATATTCAATAAAGTGGCCCTTAGTTAATCCCAACTCTTGTGTCCGCTTCTTGATTCTGACTGGGAAGGACAACAAATTGACTAGTAACATGACCGGTAATTATCACAAAGGCAATCTTACAACTGTGAATATAGATTAACTTCCTTCATGTCAAAAAGTAGAGCTGAGAAAATGTATGTATACAATTCTTTATCACTTCCTTTCCTATCTTTCTTTTAATAACAAAGAAAACTCTTCCTATAGTAAAAGTAACAGTTCAGTCTTGAGCAGAGTTAAACCCTTCTATTAAGCCCATTAACTTCATTTGACTTATTTTATTTTATTTATTTATTTATAACAGTGTAACTCTGATCAGGATTGTGCTCTGTTCAGGATTTCTCCTTTCTTCATGGATTGTATTAGCCTATTCAAAACTATAATCATTTGAGCCATTTGAAACCCATTGTATGACTGCTATTATCAGTCCTTACATTTTAATTTTTTTGTCTCTAAGACAGCTTAAATACACACTTTATTTTAATGGCTTCTGATGTTATCTTCTGTAAGTTTTTCTGGACACCCCATTCTCTTCTGAAATATGTAAATGACTCATTAACTATAATTTGGTTAAAATGATATTATTCTTGCAAGATCATATTGTCCTATAAGAACTGCTTTTTAATGAGATGGAATATTGAATTTTAAATAGTTGTTCCAAAAATCTTAAAAAAGACAGAATTCAGAAATAGCTATACAGTAATAGTTTCATATTTATTGGTCAGCTTTCACAGGTTAAGTATACTCACCAATCACATATTCATTTCCCTTCCTTTTATGAATTGCCTGTATGATCACTCTGCCAAGAATACTTTCCATCTCCTTAGTAAATCCTTCAGTCCCCTTCATTTCAGGTTTCTTTAATCTAGCCTGATGTCCATGTATAATTGGACAGCATTTTTTATGGTCAAGGTTCAGAAAATTCTCAAAAGTGATTTCAGTTGCTTCTATGCAGTGCCTACAAAGCAGATTTATGTAAACAATAAAAGAAGGTGCTAAATTATTACACTTACCATGCAAAAATATTACACTGATAAAATATTATCAAAGTCAACTCTCATTAAAGACTCATTGAGTTACCCCTCAAAATCCTCTGCCAGGGCAAGGCATAAGGGAGAATTTGGCTTCCCTGAAGCATTGTCCTTATAAGGGAACTTTACAAGCTGATTATCATGTAATTCATCTACCTGAAGACCAAATTTCTTCCTCATTCCCCTTTAATAATTATCTAAAATCCAGAATCAAAGATCTGTTGTTAACCAATATGTAATAATAGTAAGCACAAGATCAGTAAACATAGGCATTAATTTTTTTTGCATTCTTTTTATATAGGTTTATTTTTTGTGGATTTTCTATATATTACATAATATCTTTTGTCTCCTTACTTTACATAATTCGATAAATTCCCCCCTCCCTCCCTTCCTCCCTCTACCCCTTGTTTGTTGATCCTTTATTCACAGCCATGGGCACAAAGTCTGAATCTTCCACCAAATGTCCTGTCTTCCTTCCAGTGTTATCCATTTTAGATAGGTCTTCCATCTCGCTTTAATTTCTTCGGCTTTATCCTCCCATGTGGTCTATTTTTTTTTTTTTTGCATTAAGTTCATTTACATAAATGTGATTTGGGGAACTCTTTCAGCAGACTTACATGACTACAAGCAAACACAGGACTCCCCATATCATGGCTGGTCCCATTACGGAGATGGGTTTTTGTAGAGGACTAGTGTAGGTAATGTTACCACCAATGGCCTGCTTTGTTGTTTGGGGAATTTAGTTATGTGGCAGAATAGGCCAGAGAGATACAGGAATTGCACACCACTTGTATACCAAGGTCCAGCACAGTAGGAAAACTCCAGATTTGAAAGAGTAAATTAAACAGTCTTTATTAAAGTATTAAAGTACAAGCACACTAAACATTCAAAAGAACAACCAATACAGAACTAAGAAAGCAGAGGTGATTGATAGGGAGTAGATGGGTCAGTTACTGGGTAACTGTCCAGATGTGCAGAGGTCTGTGAAGAAGGGATCATGGCGAGTGGATTTCCCATTTTGGCATTTGCCCTGGTGGGTGCTTTCTCCCAAGACTCGGGGAGAAGCACGCCAGAGCCCACGGTTGGGAGGGGATGTGATTGTCCATCCCACCCCCGGAGCCCGTGCATTGGGCTCCTTGCCATGGGGCACTAGAGAGCCCCACCCCCGATGACCTTGCCGGCAAAGGGGGGTTACTCCATGCCCCGAAGGTCCCACTGTGGAGCATCCCAAATGGGAACTAGAATCACACACCGGAGCAAGCGGTGTGTGGTCAAGCGAATTGAAATGTGAAAGTGGCCATTTCACTGAAATGTGAGTCTAAGTGAAAGTGAGAAACACCAAAGACTTAGTTGAAAACCTTCCTTTAAAAAGCAAGGGGGGGAGGGGACTCTCCCTCGATAAGAAGAAAACAAATGTACTTTCAAATATGGACTTAAGGGGGGTGAGCTAAAGAAGCATAATGGACTAAAATAAAGAACTTGTAAGAATTTACCAGGCTTTCTTAAGAGTTCTAGAGACTGTGACAACTTTTATAAAAAGTAAACAATTTCTCAACATGGCGCCTCCATGGAGGGATGAGAAAGACAAACAAATGAAACCTAAGCTCCCTCCTGGAAATGCTAGCCCAGTGAGTTCTGTCCCTAGACAGGACTCAACAACTGAGCTTCAAAGGATGCTGAATGAAGCACTGCAACCCCTGTTGGAACAAGTAATGGCACTACACCAGAAATTCGACGGACAGCAAACGCAATTAAATGAGGCTGTGAAAAAAGCAGGAACAACAGAACAAGAGCTTAAAGAGTTGGATGCCGACACTAAGAAGATTCAAAAACAGCTACAGACAAAAGAGAAAAAGAGGCAAATCAATGAGTCCCATTTGTTACAGCTGCAAATGGAAAGGGCAAGCTATGCTCTAAGATTTCAAGGTGTACCGCAAGAGAGAATCTGAAGCAGATTATGTGTGCTGCTCTAAGCCCTATTGCAGATGTTAAAATGGAAACATTACAAGGTGAAATTGATATGATCTTTAGGTCGTATTCAGAATTTACAAGAAAGAACAATCTGCCTGGGGAAGTAATGGTGAGATTCTCCAGAAGACAAGTGAGAGACCAAATACTTAAAGCTACAAATGGAGCTACATTGAAAATCAAGGACAAAGAAATAAAAGTGTTGAAGGACATTCCATTTGAAATAAGAAGGAAGAGAAGGAAATATAGGGACTTGGCTTCATTTTTACAGAAAAACAACATTGCCTACAGATGGCTGACTCCTGAAATCATAATCTTTAAATGTATGGACAAAAAAGAAAAAATTGACTCTGTTGAAAAGGTGTATGAGTTTTTGCAACTCCATAGTTATCCAGCAGAAGGAGAAGAAGAGAAGGAAGACAACAGCAATAAAGAAAGTGATGAGGAGGGAGCAGTGGCATCTTCTGATGAGAACTCAGACTCAGCATTAGGGGTGGCAGCCCCAAAAACAAGTTACCATTTGAGAAAGAAAAAGGACAAAAAATGAGTAATTGCTACACTCTGGAACTTTTTAAAGTTTTTTATTTTTTCTAACTATTTCTTATCTTACTCTTTAAGAATGACAGATATGGGGGAGTTTCTAATTTCTGCACTTTCTAGTTTAAATAGACTTTTAGATGAACATACTCAATGAACTTTAATTGGAATTTGAGCTAATAAGCTGATTTTATAAGCATTATGTATGACCACCATCTCCTGGGGTTTTAGTGGGTTTTCTTTACTTTCTCCATTAGTTTGTAGTTCCCCTCCCTTTTTTCGTTGTAGTTTATAGAAAATGCAATAAAAAATCCTCTACAGGGGGCATAAAAAAAGAAGGGATTATGGCCTAAATCCAAAGGGTTTAGGGATGGGCTGTCAATTGGTATCAGGGCAGAAGCACACACTCTGAGGCCATGTGTTCGCTGGGATGTACCCATTGGAAAACAATGCAGACCAATGGGCGGCCCTGGGGGCTGGTCTCCGGTGAGAACAATAGATTACCTGGACCAGTGATGAATCCCAGGGGTGTGTGACATCTGGATGGGCAAGGCCTAGATGTGACCAATGAACTTCCGGAGAGGCAGGGTCTGGATTTAACAACAGAAGCCAGGTGTTGGATGACTGTACTGGGGCTGTCCATTGTGGAACAATAGAGTGGCTTGGTGTTTCCCTGGTACCAGACAAAAGGAGTGATGCTTCTTAATGTGTGGCAGGATGAACCTGAATGGCTGACCATTCACTAGCCATGGAGAGTTAATGTTTCCTTGATAGGTCTGGCATAGGTATAAGAATGCAGATAGGTGGAACAGGAGAGCAGGATGGAAATATGCAACACACTTCATTCATGACTATAGCACAGACCAGAAGACTTTTGTCCCTGCCTGCCTGTACATTTGACGGAAAAAAGACTAGCCATTTCGTCGGTAGAAGATGCCTGAGGCAAGGGCAGAGACTTGCCCATTCTAGTCCTCTTTGGACTAAGCTGACAGGATAGATGTGGAGGGGGGAGGTTGCTTGCATGGAGAATGCTTGGCAGTGCAGCCAGCCTGGAGAATTCTCTTTGGCCTGAGTTTCTTTCTCAGCCAAGATGTGGTTCTCCTAATCTCCCAGCAACAGCCACTGTTTATTTATTTATTTATTTATTTATTACTTTTGATTTATATCCCACCTAGCCAGGAACTGGCTCAAGGCGGCGTACAGTGGTTAAAATACCATAAAACAATAAATACAATACATACAATAAAATTCATTAAACAACAGGTTACATAAAGCACTAGTGTGAACAGAAGGCAATTCCTATGTTATACTCCCAGTGTCATGCAGGCGGCAAATCCAATGTTGTAACCAGGTCCATAAGATGTTCCATTTTCAGTACCTCTTTCATCAGTGGCAGCCCCTAATCGAAGGCCTGGTGGGAGAGCTCTGTTTTACAGATCCTGCTGAACTGTAGAAGGTCCCACAGGGCCCTGAGATCTTACAGGAGCTCATTCCACCAGTATGGAGCTGCCACTGAGAAAGCCCTAGCTCTGGTTATTGCTAGTCTGTTATCCCTCAGGTCCGGGACAGTCGGGCAGTTCTGTGATCCTGAACTCAGTGCTCTCTGGGGGATATGTGGGGAAAGGCGGTCCTTCAGGTAGACAGGCCCCTGACCATATAGTGCTTTAAAGGTCAAAACCAGCACCTTGAAATGAATCTGGTATGCTATTGGCAGCCAGTGCAGTGCCTTCAGCACAGACTGGATTGATCTCGTGTAGAGAGACCCATCAACAGCTTGGCTGCCGCATTCTGCACTAGCTGCAGCTTCTGGATTTGGGACAAGGGCAGCCCCATGTAGAGAGCATTGCAGCAGTCCAATCTTGAGGTGACCATAGCGTGGATCACTGTTGCCAGGTCATTGCATTCAAGGAAGGGAACCAGCTGCCTAATCAGCTGTAGGTGGTAAAAGGCTGCCTTGGCTGTGGCTGCTACCTGGCCTCCATTGTTAAGGTGGCATCCAGGAGCACTCCCACACTCCTGACTCTCGGCGCTGGCACCAATGGCACCCCACCGAAGGCTGGTAGTGGGATCCCTACCCCCAACCCACTTCAACTCAGACACAGGACCTCCGTCTTCGTTGGATTCAATTTCAATCGACTCAGCCTAAGCCAGCCCGCCACATCCTGAAGCACCCGTTCCAGGTCATCTGGGGTAGAGTTCAACTGGCTGCCCAACAACAGATATAGCTGGGTGTCATCTTTGTATTGACACCCTAGCCTATGCTTCCGGGCAAGCTTGGCTTCATAGGGCACTGCTTGTGGAGGTTCAGAGGTCATTTTTGGGGTGTCTCTCTATCTCGGGAAAAAGCACCCCTGGGTTCAAGGCTGAGGAGGCTGGCTACAGTAAGGGAATACTTAACCTATCCCCATGCATTTCTGCCTCAGTCCTGTTGTTTTCCCTGTTCGACTGATAAATACCTAGAAACTACTGGCTGGAAGGAAAGCAGCAGTCCATGAGAAATGGAAAAGTTACATATCCACCCTTAGAATTTTCCTGTCCTGCAAAATACCCCCTCCCCACAACTTATGCACACTGGTGCTAACCATGAGTTGGGAATCCTATGCATGCTGGTAGATATGCAGTCCCACTGTCCACAATACATTTCCTTGCACATAGCTTGGGAAGTTTCCAAATTTCTCTTCATCTGAATTTGTTCCCAGATTTTGGAATTTCATATTACCTTTTATATAAAGTGCTATGAATGCATCATTGCCATAACTTCAGTTTACTTATGTCTTTTCCCCTCTTCAGCAAAAATTGATGGACACATGCATTTGTAAAACACTGGGGGAGAGAGAGAAATCTTCACATGTCTATATGTGAGATGTGGCGAATACTCTTAGCTCAGTTCAGACCAAGGCTCAGGAATGCATTTGCCAAAAACCCCCCACAAAATACTGGCAAAACTTTGGCTTCCTCTGAGCATTATTTTTTAAAAAATATTTTATTTTATTATATAGTTGAAAGGATACAGAAAAGAAAAAGGGGGATGTCAAGAAATCAGAAAGTCATTAATCATCAGCAGTTTTTATATTTTACCTTTATTGAAGACACAATTCTGATATTTAATAGATAGAACAAGATATCTTCTCAACTCGATTATGATAATTTCTCAGTATATCAATGCATTTTTTCTTTTTAGAATCAAACCAAAGCATACCCAATTACAAACAATTTAGGATAATAATTTTAAAGTAACATTTATAACTCTTTTTATTTAGATATCTTCTATATATTGTTTACTTAGTAATATTTTAAACTTTTTGTTTGTGACATATATAAAAACTATAAAAAATATTATACATTAATAATGTCTATATTTCTCCCTGTCTTGTGGTTATTTCAGGAGATGCCAACTTTTTGTATCAGTTAATAGAAACGTATCATCAATTTTTAACCTTGAGCATAGTATGAGTATTATGCTTTCCATTTCTGCTGAAATTCTTCAGTTGATCTTTTGTTTACTAGGTTTGTTAACTTTGCCATTACAGCATATTTAGCTAATTTATCAACCCAGGCTTCTTTCGTTGGATAATCTTCTGTCTTCCAAATAGATGCAGACTTTATTCTTGCAGCTATAAACATGTATCTAAATAACTTGTAATTTTTTTCCAACATTATCTGGAATCATTCCAAAAGTACATTGTCTCTGGATGTAGTGGGAATTTAATTTTTAAGAATTTTCTGAATCTCTGCATGTATTTCCTTGTTGTTGTTTTGCAAGACCACCACATGTGGTAAATGTAAGGCCTTCTACTTCCTTACATTTCCAACAGGTTCCTTTGTAGGTCTTGTCCATTTTATGGATATCCATTGGAGTAAAATACCATCAGAAGAACATCTTGTACCAATTTCTCTTGAAACCTGATAGGTGGTAAATTTTATACCTTTCGTCCATAAATTTTCCCAGTGTGAAAGGGATAATTTTTTATCAACATTCTACATCCATTTTATCATGCATATTTTAACTTATTCTGTCTCTGTATCATATTGGAGAAATAGTTTGTAAAGTTATCCTAGCGAGTGGTCTTTTGTGTTATGTAAGGATTTTTTTCAAACTCAGTCAAGTCTCTTACTCCTTTTTCTGTAAGGAGATATTTCTTAAGTCTAGAGACTGATTGAAGATAGACTAACCATTATATCTTCTTCCATTTTTCTTGAATCTTTTGCCAGGTTTTGATTTCACCTTTTGTGTTTATCATATCTTTGTATGATAAGAAGTCATTGTTTCCTCTCTCATGTTTATTAGAATATGCATGTATCGGTGACATAATAAAAGATATCATAGGGCTGATGCTTTTTCTTAAAGACCCCCAACTCTGGAGTAAACTGTATCTAATTATGTTGTTTTTGTCTTGTCCTTTATTTTTCAAAGTTGATTTTACAATCCAAAGAGGATAATGCATTGCCACCACAATTGGAATGAAGAGACAGACACCAATATGGATTTAACAAGGGTCACTTTATTAATTAGTTATAATCAAACAACTGGCAAGGGGCTGCTAAAATGTACTGAGGAATATGACTGGTGTCAAACTCGTGACCACCTTAATTTCCTTCTGGGCGATGCACCTTACCTGATCTCGAGCTACCCAAAGTAGCTCTCGACCAGTGGCTTAGTATGTTTAGGAGAACCCCCTGGCCCACCACCCCAGAAGCCACAAGGCCTGCTAAGATAGGCTGGGCCAGATTGTTCAAAAGAAGATCACCCCTTCCTGGCCTTGAGCCACAAAGCCCCGAAAGTCATTCTTGGCGGACCCGTTAATTCCTTAATAACAATGCCCAGGTGCTCACCGTTTTCAATTTCCTGATCACGCTACCCTGCCATAGCAAAGGTCAAGCCTCTGCTTAGGCCTTCACTCTCACCAAGTGATCCAGCGCCACCAGCACCTCTCACCTCAAATCTGCAAGAAATATGTTGTTGCCCTTGTTAAAGAGGTGCACCCCGTCCCTCCTATACTGCTCTATTAACTCGACCCATATATCAGGGTGCAACAAGAAGAAGCCCAAGCTGCTTTCCATGGCATTCCTAAGCTGCTGATTGGCATTTTGTCTCACCCAGTCCAAGCACCTAGGATCCCCTATGCCACGCCACATATGGCACAGCAACATTGCAGACAGACCAGCTGCACTCCAGGCCACCGGCTGTCTTTACGCCTAGCGGGGATCCCCAAATTGCGCCAACCTGACAGGGCAGAATAGTCAACCCAACTATCTGCACTCTGGGCCACCTCACTCTTATCATTGCAAAGTCAGCCTCTGCTTGTAACACCAGGGCCTTGCCCTTCATGATGAGGCAGATAGCCACCAGACTATCTGCACTCCAGGCCACCTTGCTCTTATCATTGCAAGGTCAGTCTCCACTTGTAACATCAGGGCCCTGCCTTTCATGATGATGCAGAATAGCCGACCAGACCATCTGCACTCTGGGCTACCTTGCTCTTATCATCGCAAGATTGGCCTCCTCTTGAAACACCAGGGCCTTGCCCTTCATGATGATGCAGAATAGCTGACCAGACTTTCTGCACTCTGGGCCAACTTGCTCTTATCATCGCAAGGTCAGCCTCCGAATGTCACACAAGAGCCTTGCCAGCCAGACTATTCATATTTGGGGCCATCTTGCTTGTATCATTGTATAGTCTGCCTCAGCTCATAGCACAAGAGCCTTCATGGCCAGGGTGTCCTCCTGGCCCAGTGGGTGGCCCATAAGACCATGCTGTGGCCACAGACATTGACTCTTCATCACACCCTGTGGCCAAAAGCACCTGAAAGAAAAACCTCATTAATAACTTTAAACATTGCAATTCCATTCTTTGAGCATTAGGCGAATGCCCGCCACTATCTCACTGATCCACAGTGCCACCCCCCAAAATGGAGTGCAGTGACTGGACAAAGGTCCTGATCTGAACAAGGTCCCACTGACATTACCACATGGCAAGGGAACATGTAACCCAGGGCAGCTGCAGTAGAAGCAGCGCTGAATCGAGAAGAGTGAGCTCCAAACTTCACCCCAGGAAAGGCCAAACTTACCCAAAGCCCGGGCGGTAACCGTCTTTATAACTTGAAGTACAGCAACACCCCAGGTTGCAAAAATGACCCTCTTTTCACTGCCAGGGAAATGGGTTGTCTCTGATCCTCTAAAGCTCCCTATTCCCAAGACCTTCAAGATTGCTTTAGAAATTCCACTGCATTTACACAGCAATGTCTGCATTTGCACAGTCATTGTGATTTGCAAGGCACTGCCTGTTATGTACTGAAGTCTGAATCCATCCTATTTATTCTTTTGTTAAGCTTCAGTCTGAATGTGGCTCTTCATCTGTCACATTACCATTAGCTGGTTTCTGCGAAACCATTGTAAATATCCAATCACTGTCTAAGAGGGAATGGTCCTGATTGGCCTTTATCCCTGTGTTATGATTAGTCTTTAACTTGTTGTGGGTGTGGCTTTGACAGCCCGGGACAGTTTAAAAAGGGAGCTGTGCTCCACTTGTTGGTGGTGTGTTCCTGAGTTGGAGTTTGCTGTTAAATAAAGTTGAAATCACTTCTTTGCTGAAATCCTGTTGTTGAGTGGCATACTTAACACTGCCTAATGTTCATAGGGCTTATGTTTGCACTGATCAAGTGAAATAACTTATTGATATTCCTGGATAGCAAAGGAAGCCCACCTCCTTTAAAGGGGTGTTAAATTTCTGGTGATGTTGTTTACCTCCATGCCATGAAAAACTACAGCTGTGCATTTTCACGCATTAAGTCTCTATTAAGCAGACAAGACTTATTTCTTTAGATTTTTGGCAATCCTGCACCCTGAAAGATAGGAAATTGAGGCTTAGAATTATCATTGTCTAAGTTCTATACCAGAAGAGAGCATCTCTGATTCAGTTCCAAATCCAGTGTATTGTCAAACCATTGAAACATTCTCTCAGAGCCTTGGAAACAGGCATTCAGTGTTTCAGAAGTCCAGTGACTACCCCCATAAGGCATTCTGAAATACTTCTTGGTATTTAATCTTCCCCAGTTCTACTAACCACTGAGACCCATCATAACAAAAAGTTAGTTTAGCTTTTTAAAAACATGATAGTGCCAATCTACAATGTGTTGTCACTTTAAAAACTTGTATAATTTTATTTATTTATTTATTCAAAAACACACTTCCCTGAAGAGTGCATGGTACCTATAATTTCTTATAGAAACTGGGTTCCTATCCTAAAGACAAAGGACAAGCACACCATAAATGTGCACTGGCTCCTTTTAAAACAGGTGTATGAACATACATGCAGGCTGTACGTTCATTCACCGTAATGGGAACATGTCTTCAGTGGACCCTATTCCATATATACATGAGTAAGGCTGGGCTGCCATGCCTGAAAGTAGCTTCTTTCCTGGCCAAGTGAGTGGGCAGAAAAGCCATCTGGGCCCATGGGCCCCAAAGCCCTGCCGGTCCTCCAATGGGTCTTGCTTAAACCTTACCCCCACCGGAACCTCCCTGGAAGCCACCTGCCTCATGTGTTGTTGCTGCAGCAGCACCTCTGCATCCTAGCCAGCACCCTCCATGGGCTGTCACAACAACACAACTCTTCCAGGCCATGTTAACGCACTGGACCTCCCTTTAAAGACAAATGTGCTATTAAACCTGTGTAAAAACACTCATCAGGACCAAATAAAGACATATAATGGTGTGCTGGCTTTCAAATTCCCCAGATCACAGCATCAGGCTGGAAGTCACCCTGTATCCTTGCTAAAACAGAAAACAGAAGGTACAAATGACTTATTGCAATGGATACTGTCAGATCCAAACACATGTCAAAGACTAAGCCACCTTGCCAACTCAGAGTGCCTTCACATCATCAAAT
Organism: Gekko gecko; assembly: GCA_029375565.1. Lineage (NCBI taxonomy): Eukaryota > Metazoa > Chordata > Lepidosauria > Squamata > Gekkonidae > Gekko > Gekko gecko. Next base: position 72,547,739 of record JAPDNY010000007.1, read on the forward strand.
TCACACTTTGCTGACAAGGATGTCTTCACAGAAGTAAACCCTTAGAAATTCAGCTGTTTTCCATTCAGATTACACTTGATTCCACACTAAGTGCTCAATCAAGCTACCCAGTTTTAAGTAGCCATTCCCATTGGCTACACTCCCTCACCTCAAATTCTGTTTCTATTTGTAGTTTACAGTTAGATACCAGTAAAGGCTTCTATAGTATTCTAGAGAATAAAAAGAAGAGACCAGATTTATATTCTGCTCTTCCCACAGAGCGGTTTACAATCTCCTTCCTTTCCTCTCCCCATAACAGATACCCTGTGAGGTAGGTGGGGCTGAGAGAGCTATGAGGGAGCTGCTCTTGAGAGAACAGCTCTCAGAGAACTTTGACTGACCCAAGGTCCCCAGCTGGCTCATGCAGATGAATGGGAAATCAAACCTGGTTCTACCAGATTAGAGTTCACTGCTACCCAACCAGTACACCGAGCATACATCCCTATGCATTAGGGCCAAATATTGTAATCTGAAGATTGACAATGTACATTGTCTGTCCCTGAATAAAACCCTGTAAAATTGTTATTTTTAATAGAAATCCCTGTCTCCCATCTCAAATATAAATAAGCTCTGCTGCAATAAGTAGGGAATCAATTTTTTATTCTTATAAGGAGTAACCCATTCATTAGCACTGTCCGCTTTTGGGCTTGCTAAATGAGCATTGCCTACTCAGGCTGGCAAATGCTCTGCAGGCCTTAGGCAGAGGTCTGTCATATCACCTACTGCCAAATCCATTAACCAAAGATGCTGGGGATTGAACCTGGAACCATCTGCATACCAAGCAGATGGTCACTCACAAAGACACATCCCCTCCCAAAATCCCATCAAGGTGATTAATTCCCTTAGAAATCCAAATCTAAAAACCATGCCAGCAAAAGTAGATGGAGGGAGGAAGGAAGGAAGGAAGGAAGGAAGGAAGGAAGGAAGGAAGGAGGAGGAGGAGGAGGAGGAGGTTGGATTTATACTCAACTCTTCCTTCAGAGTCTCAGAGTGGCCCACGAGCTCCTTTCCCCCCCCCCACGGACATCCTGTGAGGTAGGTGGGGCTGAGAGGATTCTTTCTAGCACTGTCCTTAAGACAACAGCACTGACAGAATCAAGTGGAGGAATGGAAATTTCACTTTTTTAGTGTTTTAACTCCTTATTTTAAAGTTAAAAAATGGCAGCCTAAGCAGTCCTAGAAACAACTTCCAAAATGGCCACCCCACTTAAAGAAAGCCCGTAGAGGCCTATGAAGTCTGCCATGGGGAGGTGGGAATGACAGTAAAACTAGTCATCCCTACAAACTGCTAATCCACAGGCTACGATTGCCCAGTAAAACCCACCAGCTGCCCCTATCGCGGAAGCCTGGCCTACCCGCGTATGGGCAGGCTGCTTCCCTTTTGCAGCACCCAGGCCCTTCTTTGGAGCCATGCTGCTTCCAGTGGAAAATTGTTCACAAAGGGGAAAGCCTGAAATGTCACCTCCCTGTTTACTCTAAAATGGCTGCCACTCCTATTGCCTAGAAAATGGCCACCATTCACCCAGGTGGTGATGGTAAGGGAGAGGGATTGGACAGAACAGTGGTAAACAGATAAGAAACTAAGGGGAAGAGGCAGCCCTGTATAGGAAAAGACTTTCCTGATTCATTCCTGCTAGGCCCAAATGGTCTAGCTGCTAACATATCCATGTGACTTTTGTCACCTGAGCAGATAGCCTGCACAGATGACCAAGCTTCATACCCATATTGACACCTTTGCTGAGAAGACCAGACATTGAGGCGTCTTCCCAAGTTGAGGACCCAGCTGTCCCAAGGCATTAACACATCAAAGCTCAGCAGACGTGCCTTTAGTTGCATCAGCAATGCCTGCACCTAGATAGTAGACACACCTCTCCATCCTCTCATGATTGGGCAAATGGCCATATTCAATTCTGACAGGAGAGGGAGGGAGTTGTGCTTACCCTATGGGAAGAGGGTCAGAGTTCTCTTGGAAAGAGGGCCCTTTTCTGAGAGTTAGTTCCCTTTTTGGATTACATACCTGCAACATGGAATTTTACTAGTGGGCAGCAAGCTGGCCTTAACTGCCCACTGTAACCATGTGGTTCCTATTGAAGATTCCCTTGGTTCCACAAAGGACATTGAATTATCTGGTATTTCTGAATGACTGGTAACTATGAATACCTCTATGTATAGTTAGAGCTAAATAAGCTATAGATCTTATTTATTTTTTCTACCTCTGCAAGTCTTATGATATATGCATGCTTCTGCTTTGATTAAAGATAATATTTCCTCAATATTATCTGAGTTTGTGTCCTGTATTGCAACTGGGTTCTAAACCTAGATCTCGATGCCTAAGCTGTTCACCTAGAAGGCTACCATTGTGTGTTAATCAATTATCTGCAGCTCTGGCACAGAGCTGGTAAACTTGTTAAGGCCTCTGGACCAGGCAGGAGCTTAGATCTCTGCTTCTGAACCTTGGTGAGGGCACTGATGTAAGAGATCTTGGTGGCAGACTACTGATAAGCCAGGAGTGTGTGCAGACATACTCTTGGGTTTGTTTAAGCATATGGGATTTTGGTATCTCTCATTCCTGGAGGGGCATGAGAGAGAAGTAAGATCCTGTACATGCTGGCAGAGTATCAGGAATTGTGCCTCTCTTATCCCCTGGACTGGGGGTGAGAGGGCTCAAACCCTGTACAAGCCCTACCACGCTGCCTCTCACTGCCCTGCTTCCTTAATGGCCCCTAAAATCAATGCAAAAGTGTCCTTATATGCTGGGAACCCTGCCCAGGCCCAGCTCATCCACCTGCCATAGCTAGTCAGGCAGATTTTTTTGCTGGCTTTGGCCCTTTAAAGAAGTGTCCCCTTCAAGGCCAACCGTCACACTTGCTCCAGGCTGCTTTTACAATTTATTTATTTATTTATGTTTTTACTGTGTTATTACAAAGAATGCCCCTTGTTGGCCCCAAGGCAAGCTAGGCCAGTTAGTGCCATTAGATAGTGGACATCCTTGACATGTGCCTTTTTCTATTTCAATCCTATATGTTAATAGTCCATTTATTAGTGAACATCCTTGACATGTGCCTTTTTCTATTTCAAACCTATATGTTAATAGTCCATTTATTATAATTTTTGCATGCTGTTTTAATAAATGCCTAGTATCCAGTTCAAAAATCTGGAACCATAATTCAAATATTGTAGCTTTTGTTGTTGTTGTTGTTGTTTTGATAAAGAACCATCTGCTATGCTCAATGAGCCTGCTATGCGGGGAGGTTGGGGTACAAGTTTGATAAATAAATGAATAAACCATGACAAATTGTCAAAAGCTTTTTCAGCATCCAGAAACATAAATGCCACTTTGGTCCCCCTATTTTTAACCAATTATATTGCATTGATTACAAAGCATATGTTATCTTTCATAACTCTCTTTGGTAGAAAACCTGTCTGGTCCAGATGGATTAATTCCATAATACATTTCCTTAACCTTTCAGCCATAATTGCAGTAAAAAAAAATTGTAGTCCACATTCAATAGAGAACTTTGAACTCAAAATGACTTTAGAGAACTGCCTCCTCCTCTCTTTCTCTGTCCTCACTTACCTTCAGCTATTGCTATGGCTGTTGTTAGTAACTTGTTGTCCAGCTCAACCATCCTTACAATGCTAGGCACCTCATTTGCTATTGGTAAATGGACAGAGGCTGGAAGTAGAATGGACCAGAGAAAAGAGACACATTCACTCCATGTGGGAGACTCAGATGCCTCTAGCCTCTTTTTAGTCACCAGAAGAGTGCAGGGTGAAAGGGAAGGAAGGCTAAAGCCTCATCTCTCACCAAGCTATGCTGCAGAGCAAAATGGGGGCAGAAAGTGTTTTTAATGGTGATTCCTCAGTCACACACATGATGCAAGTTGGGTTGGGTTTTCCAAAAAATGCATGTAAGGCTCTGGTCACACTGCAAAGGTAATTGCACTTTGTTCCCACTTTGTTTAAATCGGGAACATTTTTCTTCGCATTGGGCTGACTAAATGCAGCCAGCCCCTCTCTTACAGCACCCGCTTGCCTGCTGCTGCGCTGTCCCTCCAGGCGATCCTGCTGGCCATGGGGGAGGCTTGGGCGGCTGCTGCTTCTGCCGACACTTGGGGGGTGCCGCTGCTGCCATTGCCCCACGAAAACAGGCCCCGCCATGTCCACCGTGTCCACCATCCTCCTTGCCAGCCCCATCCAGGCTGCCGGAGCCCCCGCCTCTCGTTCCCGCCCCCAGGGCCGTCTTTTGTGTGTGTTTTTTTAAAGCTTCCAGTTTGAGCACGTGACTAAACATGCGCTTAATAAATCCATTATTAAACGTTAAATGGATTTATTAAGCACATGTTTGCTCAAGCACTCAAACCGGAAGCTTTTTTTTTAAAAAAAGCACAAAGAGCGTTCAGACGGCCCTAATCGCAATCATTGCGAAAGATGGGCTGTCCAGATAGGCGAAATCGCGCATTCAAAGCGGAAGTGCCAGGAAAACACTTGATTTTCCAAGGGTCAGGAAAACCCGGCATCATTGCGCGAGTGAGCCTGCTTCGGGGCGGGAGGCGGATTGGCGTGTGTGAACATGAAACTGACATGCTCAAGGAAACAGCAGCGAATCCCGATCAAAACGGCAGTGTGACCGGACCCTAAGATATCTCATGTAATGAGTCCTTAAGAGAGGGGAAGGAAGAGGCAAGAAGGGTGGGGAAGGAGGGAGGATGGATGCATTCTATGCTGTAATTCACACATTTTTTTTGAAGATGAGTATTGTCCTTGCACCCCAAAATGAAGACACTTCAAAATATAGATGAAACTAGGTTTAATTCATGGCTTATCAGATGTATGAAGTTGGACTGCATCTCTAGTTGTATATATGTATCCAGTATATTTCATATATTTGTGCAAGTTTTTTTCAATATATAGCAATTCATGTAAAACACCACATAAAACATCTTGATAATGTGATATCAGTGTATTAATTTAAGATTGCTATTTTTTCTGTTTTATTAAAGCAGATGTATGGATCAATAACATGGAGGGAAGGAATGCTGCAAAGGTGTTGAATGTTGTTGCAAATAGCACGTTGCAATTCCAATTAATACTGGACCAAATATTGAACCAAAATTAAGGTGGAATAGAATTCCACACAGAGTAAAATCACTGTTGAGAAATGCCAAATAAATTGTCTTTAGATATAGGTGGTGGTTTCCTACTCAGTATTTTTGTATGTCACCTGGTAAAGGCAGATATTTTTCCTGCTAAAATAATTCTGCCACAGTACACTTCTGTGGCCTCTGATTGCGAAGCTAACATGGATTTTATGTCCCTCCAACTTCTCTCTGTGAACTTAGTGAATCCATGACAATCAGGCTGTAGGTATTGTGTGCGTGTAAAGTGCTGTCACTTTGCAACTGACTTATGGCAACCCCACAGGGTTTTTCAGGCAAATGATTAAGCAGAAAAGGTTTGCCATTGCTTTCTTCTGCAATGTCTTCCTTGGCAGTCTCCCATCCAAGTACCAACCTTGCTTAGCTTTTGAGATCTGACAACATTGGGCTGTACTCTTTCATTCCATATCCTTTGTGGATATTTGAGTTGCCTAATATCAGAATGCTGCCCATTCCTTCAAAATTAAGCCACTTGGAATGTTCTGTAGATGATGCCATACACTATGGCACCAGCATTACTGTCACTGAGAAATGCTTCCTCATCATAAAACTCTTATGAGAATAGAATAACTGATGTGATCAACTTCCTGCATGGATATGTCTGATCACATAGCAAGTCTCCATGCCAATATCACATGTCCCTCAAAGTCATATAGTCTGGTATTGAACAGCCATGAAAGAAACCGAGCATATACATTCTGTCATCCATGTGGGGCTCCCACCTCATCAAGATTTTTAGGGGATGGAAGCCATACCACAGCAATCATCTAAGAAGTCTATAACTCAGTGTGCTTTGACGGTGACTTTTCTTGCAGACTTCGCTCCACTATCCTTAAACAACATAACAGTGATGAACTACATTTCTAAATAGAGCACTCCAAGAGAAATATATTTTTGTTACAGTTTTAAAAGATCAGGTAAACCCTGAATCTATCTCAGTTTTACTTGGTGTCTAATCAAGTAAGGACCAAAGCTGACACAACTTTTACAGTTTGTATAAATGGAAGGGAGGTGCCCAGTTGCAATTGCAGCACTACCCCAGCAGGCAGAACATGTGTTATCCTGTATGTCTTCACAAGTAGGACAAATAATACTCCAGGTATCAGTTTTCATCAGGAAAAGTACACGGTGAGAAGGTAAACCTCTCTCCTTTTTGTCCAGCAATATGATCTTATTTTAAACTGCCCCCCTTGGCTATCATTAATAAAATAAATAAAAGTTTAAAGATGTGTGAGATCTGACGATGGATTTCTGCCTGCCTTCATTGTCTGGCTATGAATCTTCTATATGCAAGACAGAGAACAGTTCATTGGTATACGGACAACTGCTGATAAATAAAGGGGGAGATGGAGTTCTGAGGAAGCTAGCCTTCCAACAAAGAGCCTCTCACGGCAAGATAGCCTTGAGGCTGATATTCGTCACTCTTCAAAGCTATCAACATCATTCACCTTTTTAAATTTTCTCTCTTAACCTGCCTTAACCTCCACTTCAAATGAATAGCACCATGTGTTACAACAGCATCGCATGCTGGAAAGGCTTGTTGGAACAGGGGGAAAATGTTTTTCTTCTTAGTATACTTTAGTTAAAAAAAAATCAGAAAACAGATATACAATAAGAGAAAGAAAATCACCATGGCTGTGGTTCAAAGGCAGGGTCTACAGGGAAAGAAAACCCAGCTGTGAGAAATTGGTATCAGGAGAAGCTCTGGTTGGTCCATCTTACTTATCCTGATCGTAAACATTTGCGTGTGTGGAAAGAAAGACATACAGGCCCGCTGGGAAGCTTTTGTGTTGTATTTTGTGGCTAAAATTACTCACATCAATGACAAAGCTGCTTGAGGATTGAGGCGTTCACTTGTCCTAGAAGGGGTTGCACTTCCCCTGAAGGAACAGATCAATTGCTTGGAATGCTGCTGGATTTTGGCCTACACTTGATGGCTCAGGTCTCATCTATGGCATGTAGTACCTTTTGCCAGTTTCAGCTGATATGCCAGCCACAGCCATTCCTTGAAAAGCATGATCTGGCTACAGTGACCCATAGTCTAATTATATCCAGTTTAGATTACTATTGTATATGCTTCAAAGTCTGCCTTTGAAAATAGTCCAGAAACTTTGGGTCATCCAAAATGCAACAGCCAGTCTATGGGCAGGGGCTGGTTACAGAGATTATATCACCTGTGTGATGACAGATCTGCATTGGATGTCCATTTGATTCAGGTCATGATTCAAAACGCTAGTTCTTACGTTTAAAATTCTCATGGGCTTGGGGCCAGGGTACTTGCAGGACTGCCTTCTCCTATATTGTGCAGACGTCCACTCAAGATCTGTATCAGAACCCCTGCCCTTGATGCCCCCACCTTCCAGAGGTGAGGCAGGTGGCAACCAGAGATCAGGCTTTTTCAGTACCAGCACCTTACTTATGGAGTGCTCTTCCCTTTAAGGCTTGCCTGAAATCTACATTGCTGTCTTGTAGGCATCAGGTCAAAACATTCCCATTCACCCAGGTCAAAAGTCCAGTAGCACCTTAAAGTCTAACAAAATTTGTAGTACAGTATGAGCTTTTGTGAGTCTATGCTCACTTCTTCATATACAGTCAATTAATTATACAGATAATTAAGGAGTTGATTTTAACACTGTTTTACTGTGCTTTCAAGTCTGGAAACTGTGATTTTAAGGTGCTGCAGTGGTGTATGCTTTTATGGTATATATTTTTATGCTGTGATTTGACTTTTAATGATGGATTTTAATTAATAACATTTAATGTTTTGTTTATTGTAATTTTTTATTTTGTAAACTACCATAGACAGGCTCTCAATAAATAAATAAATTTAAAACACAGCAGTTTTGCTGCACTGCCATTGCAACTACTGATTGTTATGTTAGATTGCAACTCATTGTCCCCAGACAGCATTTCAGTCTGAGTAAACAGTAACATAAAATATATATGAAGGATGGCTACAAGAACATTAAGATTAATTTTTCTAAGTATATTTAGGCAACCAAGGCATAACCTTCAGTGTCTCAATAAGGTCTGCACAGAGAAAAGTCTGCTCAAAGATTTGTGAAAGACAGAATGTTGCCAGCAGTAATTGTTTTGTCTGAGAAGTTTAAAACATATTACCCAAAACACTCTTTATCCATCTTTTAATGTACTATTTCCGTGATGATACAAAAAGAGCACAACCCCAAATATGATGTATAAAAGAGAACAAAGGAGATGTTTTTAATCCTTACAACTCTAATAAAAGAGAACAAAGGAGATGTTTTTAACCCTTACAACCCTTATTCTTGATTTAATTGGGTAATAAATCATTCTTTAAAATGAAATGCAAATTAAAAAAAATGATTCTACTGGTGGAAAACTACAGCAAAATAAGAGAGTTATGCATAAGGATATCAAATGGCAACAAGTTCACAAGCAAAACAACTACAATGACTTGTACATGGTTCTGGCCTTAATCATATTGTTCAGTCTTCTGAATTGCTATAAATGATAGAGATGTGTGCATATGACTGAAATAGAATAATAAAAAAGCACAAAGAATCCCTTTTAAATAATGCCCAAGGACAAGTGTACTTGTAACTTGCAAATAATGGCCAAGGACAGCTGTTCTTGAAACAAGAGTAGGATTCGTTTTAGCTTACAGGCAATCAGGTACATTAGAAGCAATACATGGGACTTTTAACAGACAATATCAGAGCCTAAAAGTTGCTTTGTTGTTGTTGTTCAGTCGCACAGTTGAGTCCAACTCTTTGTGACCCCATGGACCACATCACGCCAGGCCCTCATGTCTTCCGTCATGCTCCAGAGTTTGCTTAATTTCATGTTCATTGCATCAATAACACTGTCTAACCATATCATCCTTTGCTGTCCCCTTCTTCTTTGACCTTCAATCTTTCCCAGCATCATGGTCTTCTCCAGTGAATGCTCCCTTCTCATTTGGTGGCCAAAGTATTTGAGCTTCAGCTTCAGCATCTGACCTTCCAGGGAACAGTCAGGGTTGATTTCTTTTAGGATTGACTGATTTGATCTCCTTGCAGTCCAGGGGACTCTCAAGAGTCTTCTCCAGCACCATAACTCAAAAGAATCTATTCTTCTGCACTCGGCCTCCCTTACAGTCCAACTCTTGTAGCCATACAGTACTATTGGGAATACCATTGTTTGACCATACAGACTTTTGTTGGCAGGGTGATGTCTCTACTTTTAAATAAGCTGTCTAGGTTTGCCATCGCTTTCCTCCCAAGAAGCAGGTGTCATTTAATTTCATGGCTGCAGTCACCATCTGCAGTGATCCCAGGAATGTGAAGTCTGTCACTGCTTCCACAACTTCTCCTTCTATTTGCCAAGGAGTGATGGGGCGAGATGCCATGATCTTCATTTTTTTGATGACGAGTTTCAAGCCAACCTTTGCGCTCTCCTCTTTCATCCTGAGCAAGAGGCTCTTTAGGTCCTCTTCACTTTCTGCCATTAGAGTAGTATCGTCTGCATATCTGAGGTTGTTGATGTTTTCCCCAGCAATCAATTCCAGCTTCTGAATCATCTAGCCGGCATTTTGCATGATGTACTCTACATATAAATTAAATAAGCAACAGGACAGTATACATCTTTGTTGTACTCCTTTTGCTATGCTAAACCAATCAGTTGTTCCGTATCCTGTTATAACTGTTGCTTATTGACACTTATACAGGTTTCTCAAGAGACATGTGAGGTGGTCTGGTACTCCCATCTCTTTAAGGACTTGCCATAGTTTGTTGTGATCCACACAATCAAAAGATTTAGCGTAGTCAATGCAGCAGAAGTAGATCTTTTTCTGGTACTCTCTTGCTTTCTCCATAATCCAGCGAATGTTGGAAATTTGATCTCTAGTTCCTCTACCTCTTCAAAACCCGGCTTGTACTTCTGGCAGTTCTCTATCCACATGCTGCTGAAGCCTAGCTTGTAGGATCTTTAGCATGACCTTGCTAGTGTGTGAAATGAGCGCAATTGTGTGATAGTTTGAACATTCCTTGGCATTGCCCTTCTTTGGGATTGGAATGTATGCTGACCTTTTTCAATCCTGTGGCCACTGTTGTGTTTTCCAAATTTGCTGGCATATTGGGTGCAGCACTTTAACAGCATCCTCTTTTAAGACTATGAATAGCCCAGCTGGGATACCATCACCTCCACTAGCTTTGTTGTTAGTAATGCTTTTTAAGGCCCATTTGACTTTGCATTCCAGGATGTCTGGCTCAAGGTCAGTGATTACACCATCATGGTTGCCAAGGACATTGAGCTCCTTCTTGTATAGTTCTTCTGTGTATTCTTGCCAACTCTTCCTAATCTCTTCTGCTTCTGTTAGGTCCCTACTGTTTTTGTCCTTTATCATGGCCAGCTTTGCATGGAATGATCCCTTGATTCCTCCAATTTTCTTGAAGAGATCTCTAGTCCTTCCCATCCTATTGTTTTCCTCTATTACTTTGCATTGTTCATTCAGGAAAGCCTCCTTATCTCTCCTTGTTGTTCTCTGGAAATCAGCATTCAGTTGGGTACATCTTTCCTTTCACTCTCCTTCTTTCCTCTGCTATTTGTAAAGCCTTATCAGACAGCCACTGTGCTTTCTTGTGTTTCTTTTTCTTTGGGATGGTGCTGATTGCTGCCTCCTGTACAATGTCACAAACCTCTGTCCATAGTTCTTCAGGCATTCTATCTATCAAATCTAGTCCTTTAAACCTATTCTTCACCTCCACTGTATATTCATCAGGGATGTGATCAAGGTCAAATCTGAATGGCCTAGTAGTTTTCCCAACTTTCTTCAATTTAAGTCTGAATTTTGCAATGAGTAGCTCATGATCTGAGCCGCAGTCAGCTCCAGGTCTTGTTTTTACTGACTGGATAGAGCTTCTCCATCTTTGACTGCAAATTATATAATCAATCTGATTTTGGTGTTGCCCATCTGGTGATGTCCAAGCATAGAATCACCTTTTAGGTTGTTGAAAGAGGGTGTTCGCTATGACCAGCGTGTTCTCTTGACAAAACTCTGTTAGCCTTTGCCTGGCTTCATTTTGTTCTCCAAGGCCAAACTTGTCCGTTATTCTGGTTACCTTTTGACTTCCTACTTTAGTATTCCAGTCCCCTATGTTGAGGAGGACATCTTTTTTTGGTGTTAGTTCTAGGAGGTGTTGTAGGTCTTCATAGCATCTTCTGCGTTAGGGTTGGGGCATAGACTTGAATTACTGTGATGTTGAATGATTTGCCTTGGATTCGGATTGAGATCATTCTGTCATTTTTGAGATTTATCCCATTACTGCCTTTCACAGTCTCTTGTTGACTATAAAGGCCGCACCATTTTTTCTTTGAGATTCTTGGCCACAGTAGTAGATATAATGGTCTTCTGAGTTAAATTTGCCTATTCCTGTCCACTTTAGTTTACTGATTCCCAAGATGTCGATGTTCAGTCTTGCCATCTCATTTTTGACCACGTCAAGCTTACCTTGATTCATAGATCTTACATTCCAGGTTCCTATGCAGTATTGTTCTTTGCAGCATTGGACTTTCCTTTCACCATCAGACACATCCACAGCTGACTGTCCTTTCGGCTTTGGCCCAGCTGCTTCATTCTTTCTGGGGTTATTTGTACTTGCCTTCTGTTCTTCCCCAATAGCATATTGGACACCATTTGACCTGAGGGGCTCATCTTCCAGTGTCATATCTTTTAGCCTTTTGTTACTGTCCATGGGGTTTTCTTGGCAAAGATACTGGAGTGGGTTGCCATTTCCTTCTCCAGTGGATCACACTTGGTCTGAGTTCTTTGCTGTGGCCTGTTTGTCCTGGGTGGCCATCCATGGCATAGCCCACAGCCTCATTGAACCACACAAGCCCCCTCGCCATGTCAAGGCATGTGATTTCTTTTAGTTTGGTGTTTTGCCCCTTTATTTTGTTTTGTGGTATACATATGAACTGTCCAGGGCTGAACAGGGAATTTTACAATGTTCTCAAACCTTTTCATTCTATGGATGTAAGTCGGATGATTGTTCTCTTCATCCCTAACACTGATATACAATTGTTTTGTGCAATTTCTTTGTTTTACCAGATATTTAATGTCATAGTTTTCCATTATGATAACAGATAAAACTGTAGTGAGTATTGATAAATTACACTTTTAAGTTACAAAAAGGAGTTGAACAATTGAGTATGTAAGCTGAGGGATAGTTTTACATTTCTCCTAGAACTCCATGGTATTGTTTGCCTCTACATTTTGCCACAAATTCCTGGAAAACTTGTTCAGTATGCTATTTTTGTGGGTTTGCTGACCTCCATAACACAAAATTTCAGAGGATCTCAGTGGACTGCAGCAGGAGGATGAAGTGGAAAAACCCTGCTCTGCCAAGTCTAGAGATGGTTGGATATGCCCCACTGTGTAAGCAGTGCCTACTAGGGGTATACTGAACCTGTAAAAAAAAATGGTATTTCCTGATATTCCCAAATCCCAATACAGATATGGTATTCAGATTCAGTAAATTTTTGGGATTGCTGTTTTTTTCTGGCTCCAGTATACCCTATGGGGTATAAGGCACAACTGGAATTTGGGACGTGATTGGAAGCTGCCTGCCATGTCTGTGGATCTGCTGGCCAGGCAACCATGGCACCTCTTGGAGACCTGTGCAGTAGCAGCAGCAACAGATAGAATAGACACAGTTGAGGTGCAACCCACACAAAGGATAGGTAAGTTTTGTTAGGATGACTAAGATGTAAGCCACATTGTGTGTATCCCAAAGAATGCAGTCCCTTTCTGGGGGGGGGGACTGCAGATCCTACCAGGCCCCACCAGTATGGCTGCTGTGGTCAAGACCACTATGCTGTTTGTCATCACTGCATATGTCTCTGTTTGGCATTTGTGCAGGCAACTAACCAGGTGAGGTGACCTGGAAGGATGACATTCCTGATGCAATATGGAAAAGCTGCAATGATCAATGTGGATCCTGTCACTCTGCCCTGGAGCTGCCATCTCACTGGTTCCAGCCCATCTCTTGCAGCATCCTGATTCAGGCAGCCATCCATCCTGCAAGTCCTACTTGCTCACAGGTATGCTATGATTGGGAGGGCTCTCCTCATCTTCCCATGGCTTCCCAGAGCAAAGGCACAGACACCATGCTGGATACCTTGTTACTATTGCCTTGCTGCTCTTCAGTAAAGTCTGGCGTGATCTACAACTTTGTCCCTGTCTGTTTGTTGTTCAGCAGGTGAGGTTTGTCCCTCCTACCACAGTACACGATTCTTTGTCCCCTTCTGTGATTTTCTCACAGTGCCTCCCAGAATGAACTCTGCGAAGTAGGCTCTGAGTCAAGAAAGATCATGCTGGGATCCATATTGTCAGTCATCCTGGTGCCATGGGACCTCTGTTTCATTTACTTGCAAAATATAATGTAGTCCAATGGCACCTTAAAAAACAGTAGATCATTAAGAGTTTCACGTATTGCAGCCCGCTTCTTCAGCCAACTGAAACAGCCATCCCTTTGCTGACTGCTGTGTGTGGCTCATACAAGGAGAAGTTTGAGAGTGGTCTGAGTGGAGATGAGCATCAGCTGGCCTATCTCCCCCCTCCCCTTTGCAATTTGTGGAATAAAATATTGGCTCCAAAACTTTTGCCTGCCTCTGGCCTCTTCCCATGTAGTACTTGAACCTTGAGCTCTGGCCATGCTATCCTTGAGTCTTTCCACTGAGCCATTCCTGTCTTTGCAGTATTGTCTCCCTGGTTCCATATAGCTGGTGGTGATGTCCAGGCTGCCACAGAGTGCCTAATGAATAATGCCATAACTTTTTGCATCTGCCTTCTTGGCCCAGTGGCTAGGTAGCTGGTCTTGGATGGGGGGGCGGTGAGGAATCATGCCAGCCTCTATCTTTCCCCCCTTCTTTCTTTTTTCAGAGGAGGTGATGTGTGATTTGGAAAAGGGATTGTTTTCCATGGCCAGCACTTTTATTGTCAGTTAGACCCACGCTGGGGGACAGGTGGGCATCCTGTCCACTGTACTGGTGCCCTTTCCTTGTGGGCTATAGAGGACATAAGGGCCACGTGCCTCTGTTAAGGTTGTACTGTCAATCTCTTGGGGGGGGGTGCTCCATAGGGGGAGAGTGGCATCGAGAGGCAGCAGCTGCATTAAAGGGGGGGTGCTTGGCTGCACCTGTATGTGTCACTGAAAGGAATGTCATTGGGCACCACTCCTTGATTGGTGGGTGTTGCCAGGATTGCTATGGACTCTGTTATGCTTACTTTGCAGTCTGCACCTTGTAAAGGGGAATGCAGCCCCCCCCACACACACACACAAAATGTCCATAAAGATCCAACAAGCACCTCCACTATTACGTGGCTTGCTGGTTGGTATCCCTGTGGTTTCTGTCAGGACTGGGCTGCCCAATTAAAGGGAAGGGAGACACTGTTGGGGTGGGAGAAAAATGTTCTTCTTGCCCCTGGTGACTCTAATTTGGGAATCATGACTAGTACCTTTTGGGTTCTGTTTCTGTTTTTTTTTTCCTCTTGACAACTGTAGAGCATGACAGAATATTTGCAAGTAGCTTTGAGAGAAATAAATATGTGCTTTAGGGAATGTCTGGAATGCATTATTGAGATTTCTCCCCATAAATAGCTGCATTTTGACATAGAAAAAGCAGCTCCTCTTTGATGGTAATGACAGAATTTACATGTTCCTTTACTTTGAAGGGCTTTTTTTTTAGCTAAAGGGCTGCCATTCTTTGTTTGATTGCAGTAAATTGTGCTATTTTCTTAACTGAACTGTTGGTTCAGCTTGACACTTAACTGCAGTCAGAGGTTCTCATTTGATTTGTGACCCTACAGAAGAATTGCAGCATGATCCTATAATAAGGATTTCATCAATTGCATCAACTAGAAGAAAAAATATCATTGCTACTAAGGAGAATAATTGTGTTTTTTTTGATGTGAGTGCACTTTACAGAAGGTTGGGGTGGTCACCTTCATAGTTGGCAGTGTTTCTTAACCTGAATAGCTGCATGGCAGACAGGAATTCTACAGATGCAACATTTTCCAGCTTCATCTGCTGAATATTGGTCTGTCATTTAGCTGTTAAAAGCACAGGAATACTGTTACAAGAAAATAAGGTCTACCACAGGGGTCCCCAAAACGGTGTCCATGGGCATTGTGGTGCCCACAAACACCTTTTCTGGAGCCCACCAAATGTTTCTAGTAAGTGGGAAAGGTTTAATGGGGCTTTTGCCCCGCAGGGCTTCTAACTGGCCATTGAAGATCTTCTTGGCAGTGCAGATTTTTCAAAACATTGGTTTCAGAGCAGCTGCTACATCAGCATAAAGAGCTTTGCTATGTGACCCAAGAAAATATTTTAAAACAATATGTTCATTTAAAAGGCCATCTTGTTATGCAGAGCTGCTGCCTCAAAAGCTGAAGTTTTATTAAGGTTATGTATAACTTCACTCCCTGACATTTTGTAGTTGGCTCTATCTCATGAAGTGGCCATTTTGTGGTTGCGCCCACCACCCTATGTCAAAATCCCAAAGGTACCTGCAGGCTCAAAAAGGTTGGGGCCGCCGGGTCTATTGGCCATTATTTAGAGTGCCTCCAGCTATTCAGTGGGGCATCAGCCCTTTAAACTTTAAAGCACACCACAGACCAGCTGTGAACAGTGAAAGGTTTCCCAACCTGACTCCAGATAGTTACTATATTTATCAGGAGAAGAATATCAAATATTGAAAAAGCCTTCCATGGTATCACACAGTGCTGATCAGATATCAGACTTTGTATTGGGTGCAATTGTCAGCCATTGCAAGTATTAGACCAGGGATGTTGAACTCATTTGTTATGAGGGCCGGATCTTACATGAATGTGACCTTGTTGGGCCAGGCCAAGTATGTCATAAAATGTAATGCCAGGTAGCAGAGATATAAACTTTATAAAGGACACAAACACAAAGATTTTTTTTTACTTAAAATAAAAACATGCTTAAACCATTAGCACTCTTGCAATATTTTGTTTATTTAACAGTGTCTGATAACTGACACTTCTTGCTCTGAATTATTGCATCAAAATGTCTGTGCTATTGCAATCCTGAATATGCTGTTCAGGTGTGTATCTGTAAGCTGCAAACCTACGATGACGCAGCAGAATTGGAAGAAGAAGCAGAAGAAAACCAGTTCCACTGTGGGCCTGATAGAAGCCATCCAGGGGCCTGATCCAGCCCCCGGGCTGCATGTTTGACACCCCTGCATTAGACATTGTGGCTGATTGTATCTGTATGGTTGATTAATTGTGTACATTGCAGATTCATTGTATTTAATAAAATCGTAGTTCACATTTTACATCCAAAACTTGTGTCAGATCTCTTAATTCAATGTCCATCTACATCAAAAGGCCAAAAAAGAAACCATCTTCAAACAACATTTTAAAAAATGTATGTGATATTGTACCTAAATTCACCAAGCACTGTACAAAACACTTTAAAAAATACAGCCTTGCCTGCAGGTTTACAATATATATTGTTGTATTTGTCTCTCTGCAGGGATATGTTGCTCTATATCAGATAGGATGGACTGCCTGACTTGTAATATATATTCCTTTCTACAGCATTTGTTTTCTGCATATGTTCTCCTAAGATAAATAAAAGAAAGCCCATTCAATTCTTGATTTAAAATCAAACCTTAGGAGTTTTTGATGGAAAATTCAGATCACACAAAATAAATAGCACCTATCAGTGGAATGTAGCTTGTGTAGTTATGTCTTCCTTTATAAACAATCTAAGCTTCCAAACCTTTCTACTATATCTGCATCTGCTTAGATTGTATCATGTTATTGCCCCCCTAGTCGGAATAACGAGACAGACAACAGTTTGGAAGTAAACAAGGGCCACTTTATTAACTATTTAACATAACATTGCGGCAAGGGACCAGCTAAGCGAGCACGGAACAGGCAAGGCAGGTGTCACTCTGCTGACCAACCTCCTTGCCCTTTTCTCGGGCGGGTCACCCAGCTCTGGTCTTGAGCCATCGGTCTGGCTCGCGACCAGCAGCCCAGCAAACTGGTCGCCACCTAGGAGCGCCTACCCCTGAAGCCTTCCAACTTGCAGAGAGGAGCATACCCTAAGAGGTTCCCAGAGGAGGTGATCACCGTTCCCCACCCTGGACCATAGAAATCCAAAGGCAGTTCCTGATGACCCCCTGTTCCCTAATGGGGAAAATGCCGTAAGGTGCTCACCGGTTCTGGTTTCTTGCCCGCACCAACCTGCCACAGCCAAGACCAAGCCTCTGCTTTGATCTTTGCTCCCCACAAAAAAGGCCAAGGCTGAGCTGATCCCTGGCTGCAAGTCCTACAGAAGAACCTGTTGCCCTTGTCAGATAGGTGTACCCCATCAGCACTATACAGGTCCCATAACTCCACCACCCTCCATGACTTTCCTCATCTAGCGGGTGGCTGTATGCCTTGCGGGGTCTCCTCCATTGTGCCACACATGGCAGAGGAAAGTAACAGACCCCACTCTCCACATTACCAGGTCACCTTGCTCCCATCACTGCAAGGTCAGCCTCCACTTATAACGCCAGGCCTTGCCCTTCATGGTGAGTCAGAATAGTTGTCCAGAGGATCTGCACTCTGGGCCACCTTGCTCCTATCATCACAAGGTTAGCCTCCTGATGTAAGACCAGGGCCTTGCCCTTCATGGCGAAGCAGAGTAGCCTACCAGACTATCTGCACACCTGGCCACCTTGCTCCTATCATCACAAGGTCAGCCACAACTCATAACGCCATGTCTTTGTCATTCATGGCAAAGCAGAATAGCCTACTCGACTATCTGCACTCCAGGCCACCTTGCTCCTATCATCACAAGGTCAGCCTCCACTCTTAGCACCATGTCTTTGTCCTTCATGGCAAAGCAGAATAGCCAGCCAGCCTATCTGCAGGCCACCCTGCTCCTATCATCACAAGGCCAGACTCCACTTGCAGCACCAAGGCCGTGTCCTTCAAGGTGAAGCAGCATAGCCGATCAGTCCATCTGCACTCTGTCATCTTGCTCGTATTATTGCCAGGTCTGCCTCAGCTCATAGCACAAAGGCCTTCACAGCCAGGGTGTCCTCCTGGCCTGGTAGGTGACCCAAAGGACCATGCTGCGGCCCCAGACAGTGACCCTTTGTCTTGCCCCACGACCAGCAGCACCTGAAAGAAAACCTCATTAATAACTTTAAACTTTGTAATTCCATTGTCTGAACGCTAGGCAAAAACCCACCACTAGCTCACTGAGCCACAATGCCACCCCCCAAACTGGAGGGTAGTGCCAAATAAAAATCTTAATCTAAACAAGGTTCCACTGACACCGCCATACGGCAAGGGAGCCTGTCGCCAGGGCAGCTGCAGTAAAAGCAGCACTGAACTGAGAAAAGTGAGTTCCAAACTCTACCTCAGGAAAGGTTAAACTTGCCCAAAACCTGATTGTTAACCACTGCAAAGGGGATGCCTGATCAGATAAGTTCCATCTGCAGGCCTAAATTAATTAATAACCTGAAGTACCCCAGCACCCCAGCCTGCAAAAAATTGACCCTCCTTTCCCTGCCAGATCAATAGGCTGCCTCTGGTCCTCTAGAGCTCCCTTTCCCCAATACCTTCATAGAATCCTATAAGATTCTCCTACATCGACACAGCAATGTTTGCAGTAGCGCAGCCATTGTGATCTGCAAGACACTGCCCAATGTACATAGAGCTGACGTGTGCCCTGATCAGATGACCTAACTCATCGCCTCCTCCCTATAACGGGTTGTTAATTATGAAGTGATGCTATTCACCTCCAAGCCATGAAACTAAAGCTGTGCAGATTCATGCATTAAGTCTCCGTCAAACAGACAAGACTCTTTTCCTTTGGATCTTCCGGCAAACAGCACCCAGAAATATAGGAAACTGAGGCCGGAAGTGTCACTAGCTAAAGTCTATGCCAGAAGAGAGCATCTCTTATCCAGACCCAGATCCAATGGAGTGTCCAACTATGAAACAACACTGGAAGAGATCTGGCTCAATCGTCTCAGTGCCTTGTCGACCTTAAAGAACCATTGCCACTATTGCAAGCAGACCTGAACAGGGATGCACCCCTCATTGTAAAATCAATGGACCATCCCACTAAAGCATACTGAAATGCTGCTAGGTCTGTGAAATGCTTCTGCAATAACCCTTAGAAACCATCCAGGCCAACCAGTGAGTTCGGCTCTAAAATTACGCTATTGCCAATGTACTATGTGGGACATTTTAAAAGCTATACAATTTAATTGTTTGCTTATTTAATATTTATTTATTCATTCATTTTAAAATTCCTTACCCTGAAAAGTGCACAGTACCAGGTATTTTGCAATAGCAGCAGGGTTCCTATTCTAAAAACTGGGACAAGCACACTGTACCATTCACCGCATGCACATACGTCCAGACTGTATGCTCACTCACCATACGGTGAATATGGCTCCAGTGTAACCCATTTACCCAATGTAAGTAATGCTGGGCTGCCAGGTATAGAAGTAGCTTCATTCCTCCCAGGTGCATGGGCGGAACAGTCCTCCGACTTCCCAGCCATGTTGGTCCACTAATGGGTTCTGCTTAACCCTTGCACCATTTAAACCTCCCTGGAAGCCATCTGCCTCCTTTGCTATTGCCATGGCTGCATCACCGCATCACCATAGCTTGTCGTAACCAACGTAATCATCTAAGCCCTGGCCACTCGCTGGATTTCCCCCTAAAAACAAATGCCCTACGAAAAATGTGAAGAATGCTCATCGGACCAAACCAGTGACATGTAACGACGTGCCAGCTGACCAATTCCTTGATCATGCATCAGATTGAAAGTCACACCGTATCCCTGCTAAAACAGAAAACATAACATACCAATGATGTATTGCAATGGGTATTATGAATCCTAACACATAACATGTACTAACCCAAGTTGCCCACTCAGCGAGCATTCCCACAGGCAAAGCCACCCATTGCTGATAAGGATTCGTTCACCAAAGAAAAACATTAGAAGTTCAGCTGTTTTCCATTCAGATACCTTGAATTCACCCCCACACAATAAGTGCCCAATTAAGATACCTAATTTCAAGTAACTGTTCCTGTTGGCTGCAATCGAACCCCAAATTCTGTTTTTATCTAAATTAATACCATTAAACGATCTCATAGTATTTAGAGAAGAGGAGACCGGATTTATACCCCACACTTCACTCAGTGTGGCTGACAATCTCCTTCCCCTCCTCTACCCACAAATGACACTCCACAGGTAGGCAGGTAGAGAGAGCCCTGAGTGAAAAATGAGAACAGCTCCAAGAGAACTGTGACTAACCCAAGGTCGCCCAACCGGCCCCACATGGAAGAACAGGGAATCAAACCCGGTCATCCTGGTCAAAGTCCACTGCTCTCAACCACTACACCAGAACTACATACCTTTGCATGAGGGCAAAGTACTATAATCAGAAGATTGGATACAGAAGTCTTTGTCAAGTTAAACAGAAATCCCTTTCTTCAGCTTCCAAATATAATCCCAGCTTCGATAAGTATGGAATCAATTTTTTTTTTTTAAATAAGAAATAGCCCCTTCGATGTCACTGTATGCTTTCAAGTTTGCTAAATGAGCAATGCCCAGTCAAATGCTCACCAGGTTCCAGGCAGAGGTCTATAATATCACCCACTACCAAATCTATTAACTAAGGATGCCAGAGATTGAACCTGGGACTCACTGCACACCAAGCAGATGGTCTCTCTGAGACACATCCCCTCCCAAAATCCCACCAAGTTTGGAATTACAGAGACTAGTTCTCTTTTACATCCTACCTTCAAAACCACACCCGCAACCACGAATGGGAAGGAAGAAAGAAGAAGAGAAGTGATTGAGTTTATACCCTGTCCACCACTCAGAGTCTCAGAGTGACACACAAACTCCCTGTCCTTCCCTACAGCATACACTCTGTGGGGTGTGCAGTGCTGAGCGAGCTCTTTTCCAGAACTGTCCTTGAGAGAGCAGCTCAGGATAACTTGTGACTAATCTAGGGTCACCCAACCAGAACTCGTGGCTGCAGTAGGCCCCAAAAAGCCACCACCACAGAAACTGCTCGTACCCATGTAGAGGGCACCACACTTCCAGAGATTGAAACAATGCCAATGGACGCAGAAGGCATCTAGGCACCAACTATAAAAAACCTGTACTTACAGCTGCCGAAGTGTGCCCTTTTGTGGAGGGGTTGTTATCTTTTTGCCAAGTACTGGCCAGCCTGCTACTTAGCAGACTGTTTACTCTATGATGCCCCCAGGCCCTGTTTTGAGCCCATGCCGGCTATAACTACTAAAATGGCTGCCAAAGGGAAAAGCACTGCATGGCAGCCATTCCAGGGAGCCCTAAGATGGCCACAGATTCCACCCACCATAAAATGGCCGCCACTCACCCAGCCAGAACACAGACTTTTGGCCAGCCAGTCCAATGCGGCTGTTGCTGATGGTGGAGTGGGGGCTAAATTTATTTTAAATAAGTAAGTTACCCACCTGAACTGGGGACAATGGGCCAAATGACAGCCACTCCAGGCAGCCCCAAGATGGCCGGTGATTCCACCCCATGAAATGGCCGCCACTCCCCCAGCAGAACACGGACTGTCAGCAGGCCAGACCAATGAGGCTGCTGATGATGTTGGGGTGGGAGTTAAAAGTTATTTAAATAATTATATATTTACTTTAAAAAGGGAAGAAGGGGCTTATAAACAAACAAAACAAACGAACAAACTGGGGATGAGGCAACCTTACCACGCTGCCCCCACCACAGGATCCCGCCATGCTCAAGCGAAAAGGCTCAGCTCGAAAAAATAGTGAAGTGGCTGCCCAGCAAAGTCCTTTTTTTGGGGGGGGGTGATCACCCAGCGTGGAGGGGGGAGGCAAATTCAGCGCTGAGGTAAAGTAAAATAAATAAATAAATGTGGCCCAGGCAGCCTCACCACACTGCCGCCACCAATGTGATGGTTTTTTTTTTGTTTTGTTTTTTTATACAGAGAACTGTGAGGAGGGGGGTCTGCAAGCTGCCCCACCACCTCAGGCCTCGCCGCTGTCCCTCTCCAAGCGCGCCGTCTCCGACCTTCCCAAAAACTCTGAGGCCACTCAGCGGGCCGCCTCAGCGCTGCCGCCGCCGCCGCCTCAGCCCCTGAGCCGAGCCCCCAGACCTAACAGTTGCTGCCTCGCCGAGAGCTGCCCCTAGAGACGCGGGCAAATGCCGCGTCGGCCCGCCGCCCCAGAGAAAGATCGGGCCCAAAATAGCTCTCCCAGCTCTCCTCCGCGTGCTCCGACCTATCCCGAGCACGTCGGAGCAACTGACAACGGGCGGGAGCGGAGCCTGGCCGTCTATCATAGCTGGCTCCACCCCCTTGCCCACGTCATGACGACAGATGTCGTGATTATGTTGCTGCCCGTCTTCCTGAGGGCGGCAAAGCAGCCCCCGGCGGCCAGCGGCGCTGCCGGGTCGCCGGGAGCTTTGTTCTTACCACTGATTTTGGACATCTCACATAGATGCAAATCTCCCCTTACTGCATGAAACCTAAATCAGGTAATTACATTATGATGCATTCACATGGAGGCAGTAGCATTCTTTTCACCAGACATTGCTGCTCAGGACATGCCCAGGCTTTAAATTTTTATCAGGACCCCAAGGTGTGAGCCACAGTTTAAGACCCAAGGGGCAAGAGCTCTTCAGCTCATTTCTGAGCCTAAGCCGGGGTTAAATATCACCGGGTAACTGTGAAGATATCCAAAAAGCCCCAGCAAGTAAGCAAGTGCAGTACTTAAAGGTCCAAATAGTAGAAACCAGGCTGCAACCGCAACAGTTGGGCCTCCACATTGCTCTCTATTTTAGATGGGATTAATTTAAAATACTCTGTTGACATAGATCTGAATACCACATATAACTTTTAGCCAACTTATATATTTGAAGATCACATTCTCGTGTATTAAAATAATTTTGAAAGTTCTCTGAAGTAACTGGAGCATGGCTATTTGATTCTGCTCTTTAAAAAAAATCAGTTAATTTTCTATATTATGCTAGAGGTTCATTTATAACTGTCAGAAGCAAAAGCCCTTGTCTGTTGACTATAATCAGATATTTATAGGAAATATAGGAAATATTAATTTACATAAAGAGAATGATTAGGAAGTCTTTTTAGTTGGTACTATTTTACCATCTTGATAGCAAGTCTTGCTGTGTTAGAACAAACAGATGGACTCATTTGACATTCTCCTTGTGTATTGAACTGCCTCTGATACCAACAGAAAACTATGTTGTTTGTCAAAAATATGCATCTCTTAGCATCACCAAGTTTTGCATTCCTGTTTGTGGGTCTTCTGGGGTATCTAGTTGGCTACCATGGGAAACAAGATACTGGACTAGATAGACCATTGGTTTGATCAAGTAGGATTCTTCTTATGGTCTTATGTCCTACATACCAAGCTTTTGTTAAAATCATAGGAAAGCCAGCCTGCTATTGATATAGTGGCTAAATGTTGTATAAGGAGCATGGACCCCTGGGTTCACATTTTCACTTTATTACAGACCTTAGTCCAATCACCTATTATGTCCCTAGCCTATCCCAAAAGATCGCTGTGAGACTAAAATGGGAAAGGGAGAAAGTTATATGCCAGTCTGAGCTCCTCGGAGGAAGAGTGTGTTGAAAAGCCAGCCATAGCCTGTTCTGAAAAGGGGACCTCCTGCCATTAAGACATCCGCCTGACAAGCAATAGAATAAATTGTCTGAAGCAGCCATTTCCCATGCCTAACAGTGCAATCCAAATTTCTACTCAGAATCCTACTACAGTCTATTCAATGGGGCTTACTCCCAGGAAGCATGTTCATTGCACTGTAAGGATAGAATAATGCATTCTCACAGGAGCTCTATGTAATGTTCACAAGTTCATTCTGTGTTATGTTACAGCTTCAGTACCAGAATCTGGAGTAGTTTTACCTATGGTTGTCTACAGGCTAGATCTCAGCCAGCTCTTATGAGGGACTCTGATGGGCCTCATTATTTTTCTCTTTGCTCTGTATAAAGTCATACTCTGTTTACCTTAAAAGTAGGGCTATCAATATCTATAAAGTTTTCTGGAATTATAGCTGATCTGCTGTACTACAGAGATCAGTTTCCTTGGAGGTAATGGTATCTTCAGAGGATGGACTCTATGGCCTCACATCCTCATTAAGCTCCCCCCTCAGACCCCCAGATCTCCAAGAATTTCCTAGGTTTGAGTTAGCAGTCCAATTGAGAAGAATCTCATCATGTTACTGAGTGAATGCAGCATCTTATACTCTGCTTGTGATGAGCTATTGGTTAAAGAAAACCATTTAGCTTGGTTTCCAGTGGCAATTCTTTTTAAAGACTGTCCAACCTGACAAAATACTGTAAAGCTTTCTCAGACATTACACTCACCTGCTTTGTAGCTTGTTGGGGAAAGGAACTAGACTAATATTGCTTGGAATTACCTCTACTTGTAACTTGACAATTCCCTGAACTGTTGCATTTGTTTATAAAGATACTATAGATCCTTCCCATACGCTCTTCTCTAAAAGGAAATGTGTCCTGCAAAAGACTACATTTCTCACAGTCTCACATATTGGGAGAAAGTTAGTATATATGGGAAAAACCATGATGGCTCAGAAATTAAGACTCTGGGCTGCAGACTGGAAAGTTTGTAGTTCAGCAATTCAAAACCCTAGTGCCATTTGACAGAGTGAGCTCCTGTCTCTGGCTGCTGCTCCTGGTAACCTAGCAGTTTGAAAGCAAGAAACTGCAAATAGATAAATAGGTATCACTTTGGTGGGAAGGTAACAATGTTCCATGCCCCTCGGCATTTAGTCATGCTAGCCACATGACCAGAGAAACATCTTCAGACAATGCTGACTCTTCAGCTTGGAAACGGAGATGAGCACATTCAATCAGCTTTTGAGCAAGGAAAACCTTTACCTTAGTGTGTGCATGTGTATGTGTGTGTATATATATTTATATTTAAAGTATTCCTATACCGTATCACAGAAGTGGACAATCAAGAATATTACGTAGGATGAGGAAAAGGTTGTGCAAATTGTGTGATCATAGCTTGCACGCACTTGCACTCACACAAACAGGGCGATTCTGCATCTAGCATTCACTCCACATTTTCTCAACTGTGAGGAAAAAGTGCAGCTCAGAACCACATTCAAATACCTCAGGGCAACGCTGTACTGACTGCAAAGTCACCCCTGAATGGCCATAAATTTATGCAGAAGGTACCATAAAATCCAATTATCAAAGAAAGTGAGAGCAGTATGCAATGCAGAGGGAAATTTCTGTTTCAACATGGGTTTCGTAAAACAAAGGAGGGAACAGCCAATGCAGAACTGCCCACAATTAAAACTGAGGTAATCATATGCTTAGAGAGCCACTAGAAATAGGGAAACTGTGATTACTATTAGTGGACACCAGAAGAGTTGGTCTTATTTATAGATGCATATTTCATATCTCTTTGTCATCCAATAATTCAAATCCCAGATTTTTTCCCCATTTCAAATAATGCAGTTAACAAGCCACTTCTTAGGAAACTGCATTAGGAAACACAGTGAGAATGTATAAAGCCTCTGTCACAGTTTAGAAAGTGAGGCTGTATATACAGGATCGTATCATTTCCATTTGAATGACAGTTACCTAGTGCAAATGTAAGATCTGCACCAATGAAATCCAGATTCTCCCAACAATATAGGTACAGGACCATTTCTTTTCAAATGCTGGTATATATAGCTGGACCACTTTAAGAACAGCTGACTTCAGTTAGGTGCACTTATCTCCTTTTTGTTTTGCTCTGTATTTTGTTAAATCAATTAGGTTTTGGCAAGAGGAACTATTTGATTGCATTTTTTTAGCAATCAGCACTCAGGGGGAGCTCTTGTTACACTGCAAATAAACAGAGAACATTTATACACATTGTACTGAATACTACAAGTCAAATTGACAAGGGATGGCTTTAGAAAACAAGAGATAGTAACATTCAGGGCTTTTTTAGCTGGTGGAATGCACCAGAATGGCATTCCAGAACTTCTTTGAGAGAATTCTTTTAAAAATGCTTAAAAGTTCATGCATTTTCAGTATAAAGATTGAAAACTACATTTCCCTTGTGAGAATTGTGGTACCTCTTTTAAAAAAAGCAACTGGTAACATTAGTGTTGTATATGTAAATAGGTTCTCTTTAACTGTCTTGTAGTAGTACCAGAAACTAGGAGTGCATGGATTTCCCACCTTCTTCTGCAGGTGCTGCTCCACCTATCTTTGGCAATTAAAAAAAAAAACCCTACAAAAAAAGTAATGGATTTTTGAAGGAACACATCTACTGTCAATCCAGCTTAGCTTTCTTTGCTTTCATGTGAATTGTTCCATCTTGTGTAAACTATGCTCACAAGAAATCATGTATATTGTAATACTGCACAATCTTTTTTACCATTATTCCGAGCATCCAATTATATGTATGCTTGTATCAGAATTCCCTTCTTTTGATGACTGAAAAATGATATGCACATTAAAATGCCTCACTTTTAATGGCTGACCCTGTCTACAACAAATCCCTCTCACAAGCAGACTCATACCTGTTACAATATGGAGTTCCAGACAAATGGCATGATCAAAGCAAGGAACTCTGTTGGTATACTATCCTAAGAGAGATGCTCATGAATCCGTTGCTGGAAATTCCTGACTTGTCAGGGTTCGCAGAAAAGTAGGGATGTTCATTCCACACAATATTGATGGAGGTATGCAGCTGTATTTGGGATGCATGCCTTCCCTAACTCAATTAGGAATTGGCTCAGAATCTGAGTTTTCTCAGTAAGTCTTCAGAGAAAGCATGTCTGATTTCTGATATTTTATTCAGTTTCTAATACTGGAACTTGTGGGCTAATGGTCACATTGTTTCATGAGATTATCTCGTACATGAGCATATGTCTTCTGTCATGCTCCTGTGGCATGCCTCATGGTCAACTACTCATGATCAGAGAGGCTTGGACAGCTCTTCATCAGAAAACCAGCTACAGAAAGAGACACAGGTAAGTTCTTCTATCCATCCATCCATCCATCCATCCATCCATCCATCCATCCATCCATCCATCATAAAACATTCATTTATGCAGCAGTCCAAGTTGGAAGCTTCCTGTCATTAGGGTATATGGCCTTATTTTAGTCAATGTTGACCTTCAACACTGAATCCTTTGCACTGCAATATCTGCACATTCTGAAAATGAGGTGGGTGGGTATTTTTAATGTCTTCAGCCAAATATATATGTAAGTGCCATCAAGTTGCAACTGACCTATGGTGACTTCAAAGAGGTTTTCAAGGCAAGCAAAGGTGGTTTGCCATTGCATTCATTTGCAGAATCTTCCTTGGAGGTCTCCCATTCAAGTACTGACCCTGCTTAGTTTTTGAGATCTGACAATATCAGGATATATCATGCTGCCTTCCCTCCCCTTCAAGCAATGTGCATCACTGATTTTTCAAAAGCTGCTGCTCCGCCTTATGTATCCCTTTGCCCCAATCACATTAGTCAGTTTCCCAGTACTTGCTGTGCAGCCGCATTTTGTCCTGCAGCTTCGCCCAATTTCCACCGCATCTACTCGATCCTGTTTTTTAAGGATCGGGTAGACACAGGGGAAATTGGGTGAAGCTGCGGGGCAAAATGTACCATGCAGCAAATAGTGGGAAATTGACTAATGTGACTGGGGCAAAAGGAAATGCGAGGGTGGAGCATTGGCTTGTGAGAAATCGGTCCATGTGTATTTATTTATTATTTGTTTATTTTATTAGATTTGTACCCCATCCCTCCCTCAATATGGGGCTCAGGGTGCCTCAAAACATAACAATACAATAACAACTATAAAATCATCTAATGAAATCCTTTGTATCTGAAGAAGTGTGCGTGTACACAAAAGCTTATACTTTGAATAAAACTTTGTTGGTCTTAAAGGTGCCACTGGACTCAAACTTTGTTCTATAGAACCTAATGTATACCAGAGTCTGTTAGCACTTCCACTTTTCATATAGAAAGTGAGAAAAGTGTTTCTCTTGAGTTAGATGGAACTGATTTCATTTTGAAAATAATTAGAGCTGAAATTCATGCTTCTAAAAAAGATACTATCATCCAAAGTAACTGTAACTATAATGCTTTCCATAGTCTACATTTAAAACCTTTTTTACTGTGTCTGCCAATGTGTTCTCTGACCTCCTTAGGAAGTAAGATTCTAAAGGTACTATATTAATCCTATTTTTTCTGCTTTCTTACACTAAGAACAGTTTGAGAAGTCAGTAAAATGTCATTAGATTGGGGGGGATAATCTTCAAAATAAGAAACAGATATGAAATGCAGATTTAATTTTTCGAGGTTGGTTGGAAATAAAGCAATTGAGCTTTCAAGACAGAGTGGGATGTACCTTCTCTGGTTGCCATGGCATTTCTATGGTCATTTTGAATACTACTGATATGTTGGAGATTTTTCTCTGATGAAATTTATGAATTTCCTGAATAGGATGCCATCTGTAGATAGGTTAGGAGCAGTTGTTATAGATTCTAATAAAAGCTTAACAGAACTTTAAAACTATCTCACATGTCCAGATGGATTGAGACTGTATTTTTGTGCTTACTGTTGCTGTAGTAACCTCATCCCATGTTGTTGGCTTGTATAGAAACAATATGTCAGTGTGACATGCCCTTTGACAATGTTATGTTTCTCTGAAAATGAGAGAATGCCTACCAAAGCATCACTGGAGGTTCTCAAAGAGAAATATGGATAATTACACAAAGTAATTAATATTTCTCATGAAAATACTTCTCTCACGTGGCAGCATTCCTCATACAAACAATGCCAACAGAGATACAAGAAACAGATGTTTAGCATTTAACATGGATCCTTGTGCAAACTTTCAGAGAGGTTGCCCAGAACTTCTTCCAAAGGAGTCTCTCTTTAATAATATTCTGAAGGAGGACCTTCAGATATTTCTTTGGCTTGTAGAATATCAATTTTTCTACAAACACCTTGCCTCTTGTAAACAAACTATATATCCATAAAAATACTCAGCTTGATAGCAAGAAGTTACCTATTCCCTATAGTATGTGAAAGTCATGATTTCACACAATTCCCTCTTGACTTTGATCTAAGAGATAATTAATTCAAATTTTAGGAGGACGAGGCACATATTTTTGATTTGGACATCTACCTTGCTGAGTCAGAGGTTGCAACTATTTAATTTGGGGGCTTAACCTCTTTAAAAACTTGGTGCATGCATAGCACATTTCTTTAGTGAAAAACAAAACAAAACCAGACTTCAGAAAAATTTTAATAATGTTGCATGAACTGAGACCTAATACATAGATTCCAATTTATTAATTCAAATGTTGTCAATGGGAGCAGGTTTAATCAATAGAAATACATCACTTGCAGTGTTCCCTCTAAGCTGAGTTAGTGTGAGCTAGCTCACAGTTTTTTAGCCTCCGGCTCACAGATTTTTGTCGTAGTTCAGGAAGGATGGCTCCAGAGCAAACTAATGTATGTAGTAGCCAAATCACTCACTCACAACTTTAATGCCAGTAGTGCATAAAGCAATCAGATTTATTTTATTATAAATTTCTGACCAAATCCCATGAACACAGGATGGTTTAAAATACATATCTATATATTTAATTCTAAAATCTGTGGGTACTTAAATCTAGAGACTGGAGCCATGAACAAATAAGACAGTTTTTTCTACAAACCTGAAAAATGGTCCAGATTTGCAGAATAATCTTTTTTTAAAAAAACCCTGAAGGATTCTCATCATATTATCAAGGTTTGGTTTCTGTCAATAAAACTCCGGGGAAGGGAGTAGGACACTTTCCAGGACTGTTTTAGCCTTTTAGGGAAGATTTATTGGTAGGATTGCCAGCACCTTAGTTCGGAAGGTGGTTCCACCACTTTTCAGGCTCCTCCCCAGCTGGCCAGTGAGGGAAACCCCACCCACAAATGGCCTGAAACATGGCACAATGACATCACCTGGAAGTGACATCATCATGCCACCAATGTTGCATGATGATGCTCTAGTTTTCAGGCAAAACTCTATGGTAAAATTGGGCCCAAACCATAGAGTTTTGCCCCAAAACTAGAGTGTCTCCATGTGACATCATTAGTGCAGTGACTCGATACCATGTGACTTGCATGATTCAACTAGATCCAGCTGTTTGCTACAGTTCCACAGCACCCACCCCCCAAAAGCCTGTGTGGTATAGTGGTTAGTGTTTCAAAATAGGATCTGGGGGACTCAAATTCTAATCCCTATTCTGCTGTAATGCTCACTGAGTGACCTTGGGCCAGTTGCACTATTCTCAGAATAACCTACATCACTGGGTTGGCATGATGATACAATGGAGAAGAGGAGAATGTTTTGGGTCCCCATTATTGAAAAAGGCATGGTATAAATGAGGCAAACAAATGAAGTAAACAAATAACAAATATAGCTGCAGAGGAGGAACAGATGAAAGGTGGATGATCTGGTGAATGGAAAGAAAGAAGAAAGCAAAGAAAGGCGAAGATATTAGAGTTGCCAGGAGAAAAGAAAGTGAACACAGTGTGGGCAAGGGCAAGTCCCCACCAATGGCTGTGCCTGGCCTGGAGGCCTGCAATATATCACTGGGCCTCCACCCTGCCAGGCAGCACCAAATAACTAGGCCATGGTTTTCCCAAGAAGAGGCTACCAGGAAGGGAAAAGAGAAAGCTTGAAGACAGGAGACAAATAAAGGTAGGTTGGCTGGTGAGAAGGAAGCAGAGAAGGAAACAGAAATAGGGGAAAGGCCATGGGGACCTAATTGGAAAGAAAGAAGAAATAGTGGGGTAAGGGAAAATGAGACAACCCCTACAAGCCTGTATGGGTCCCCTACTGGTTGTTTTGTATTCCAGGGCTTTTTTTTCTGGGGGAACATGCTGGAACAGAGTTTCAGAACCTCTTTGACGAAATTCTTCTAAAAAATTAATGAGTTTTCAGTATACAGATTGAAAACTTCATTTCCCTCTTGAGAGTTCCGGCACCTCTTTTTCTTTTCTTTTTTAAAATCCCTGTTCATAACTGTCTTCTAAGGTAAGTCAGTTAGACATGAAAGGACATATGTTACATTAATAGAAAGCAATGCTGTAAGAAGAACAAGAACAAATTTGTCTAGCAGATGTCTGTGAAAGAGACCTATAATGATAAATGAAAGAATGACTCATGGAAAAGTAGCCCTCTTTGGCCACACCCTCTTAAATTCTCAGCTATTACTTCCCCTGTGATCGGCTGTAACTGACAACTAGCATGTCTGTTTGTCTAGTAAGATTTTGAAGAAACTACTTTAGAGGTAAATCTTGTAAGGCATAAATATTATGACTTTTGAAGATAATTCAACAAATGCAAGTCCTTGCTCTTATGAAAACCTATACCCTAAGCGGCACAGTATTTCTCCTATTTCTTCTATTAGAAATGTTGTACTTGCAGAACAGTCACCATTTTGTTTTCTAATCCTGCAGCTTTAATTAGTTGCTTATAGGCTTTTTTGAACACCTAATGAAAACTCTGTTTCATAACCTATTGTAAGCATGCCCTTATTAAAGATATTATCCAGTGTCGTCTCCTTCTTATGTTGTTGTTGTTTCAAAAAATGAATGTAGTAATGAATAAAAGCATCTTTATCACTTCACAGTCTTTTCAATGTCTCTAACACTTTCTATTTCAATTTCTATTCAATTTCCATTTCTATTCAGCTAGCTAATAACTGTCTTTTGTTAAGCATGAATGTATTTTCAATCTATACTCAGCCAGCAAGATTACTTTTTTTGTTAATTTGCATGTAAAGCAGTCCTAGAGTTTTGAAAATCCCATTTTAAAAGAAATCACAGTATCTACATGTTGCACTCTGCCTGGGACAGATGTACAGGTACAAAAACGATTACTCAAGGAACGGAAATGAACATTACAGCAATAATACTCAGTCACTTTCAATTAGCCCTGTTAACATTCAGACTTACTTTGCAGCTTAACTTCTCTCAGCAGGACTTTTCTCCTTGTTTTGAGCACTTTGTATTTCATTCACTGTGCAATTATTATAGTTGATAAAAGTGAAAATTCTTCCAATTAAACTGAATGCATCTCATCTCATACTATAGCTGTTACTAGGGATGAGTGGATTCCTGCAGTTCAATCTCATTTAGACTTCAAGCTCTCTCCATATCCAGTGATTTGATCCAAAGATCTTACATTGAAATTCACAAAATTTGACAGAATAGAACCCCCTAGTGTTTGTCAAAATTGTATGCACTGGACAAGGGATTCTGAGCTAGGCATCTAGGAAAGTATTTTTGAGTACACTGCTCACTTCTCCACCTCCAGAAGAGCTAGGCTCTGAGACTTAATTCAGGCACTTAGAAAACCATTTCTAAATGTGTGGATTATGTAGGTAACTTGGGCTTTCCCCGGGAAGCATGAACTTCTGACCTCAGAGAAGCAATTCTAGCTTTTACAAGTCAGTCTCTTAGTTCCAGGATCACATCTCAAACTTGGTCTCTCCTGCTGTTTACTGTGGAGAGAGGATTTATGACTTGTTTGTTCCATACTTGGCAAAAGATGTTTGCAGCTTTAGCAGTCCAAAATCAAAATCAACCATCCAACCACAATCCACATAATACTTTTTTTATTATTAGGACCAACTACAATGAAACACTGTGCAAGATTTTTGTTCTCCAAAACTTTTCCTTAGGCTGGATGTTACACAATTAAAAAAAAAGAAGTGGGGAAGAAAAAGAAGTTTCAGGCCATGACTTTCAAGGTCCTTTTCTTGCCAGCATCTCTGAGCATAAGGCCAGTGGGCAAATAGATTTACATTCCCACTTTTGATATCAGGAATCACCCCAGCTCCTCTGAGCAAGAAAAAAAGGTGCCTTTCCATTAGAAGTACAAAGTCTTCCTTGGATCTCACTGACACCAAAGGAGGTTCGCAGATACTTTATAGGCAGAGAGTAAAGGAATATCTTGATAGTCATTGTATTAACAATTACGGAGATAAATTTAAGGAGGCATACAAAGTGTAAAGTCAAATACAGCCAAAATGGGTAGTTTTACCTCATGCTGTGGGTAAATTCACATATGCACAGTCTCTTGCTAGCTCATTCTCTTCAGTTGACACATTCCCCTCAGATGAATTGAAGTATTTCCAAAGTAACAGAAGTTAGCTGCTGTAGATTTTCCAGGTTGTCTGGCCGTGGTCTTGGCATTGTAGGACCTGACATTTCACCAATAGCTGTGACTGGCATCCTCAGAGGTATAACACAGAAAGATGGCTTGACACTACAAACACTTTTGTGCCCTTTTAATGTCTGAAAGAAGAAAAAATGACTTTATGGATCTCATAAACTCACCCATTAAGATGGTTTTATTATTGAGTTCCTGTTTGCACCCCGTCTTGCTCTGATGGGGGGAAGCCAAGACTCGGCTGACGGGAAGGGTCCGAGTTCGTCTTGGACCCTCCTGGGATCTCTGTAGGAGATCCTTGGCCTGGGAAGCTGAAGAGAGCCTCTTCCAAGGCAACAGCCAAGGAATTGAGGCTCACCTTCTTCCCTGAAAGGTCCCGTCGCCGCAGAGCCAGCATGGCGTTAAGAGACGACTGCTGGACGAGCGGACACGGTCAAAAGTTTTGAAATGCTTCTAAAAAGACTTCCAAGGCTTCAAGGCATGAGTTAAGCAAAGCTCAAGTGATTAAAAGCGTCTACAAGAACCTTGGTAGCAATTAGAAGCGCCTAAGTGCAAAGCGGCGTGGGAGGGAGGAAACTCAAGAATCCCCACCCCACTTAAAGTAAGGCAGTTTTAAAACAGGATTTAAAAACTTTCTGCACTAAGCTAAATGCATCAGAATATCAGCAAAATTGAAAACTGCATAATAACGTGAAGCAGATAAAATTTACTCAACGTTTACTTTGTTTTGGGAAACTTACTTCTTGTTGGTATTATGTCTGGGAGAGGGCGGAAGGCGGGTCTGGAGAAAAAAATGCAAACCAGAAATAGCCAACCAGTGAATCCCTCCCACAACCAGGATGTAACACCAGATATGCCTACAATACTGGCGAGCACATTGAACCCTCTAATGGAACAGATGACTAACCTCAGCCTTAAAATTGATAATTTGCAGAAGCAAATGTCCCAAATAGATAAAAGGACTTCCATGACTGAAAAGACATTAGAAAAGATGGAAAAACAGACTGAGACTATTAATAAAAGAGCGGATGAAGTGGAGAAAGAGAGATCCTCCAATAAAACTCAGTTAATACAGCTCCAGCTGGAAAGATCCATGTACATTTTATGCTTCCAAGGGATTCCAGAGGAAAAGAACGAAGATTTGAAGGCTGTCTTAGCAGAGACTTTGGCTCCAATAATGGATTACAAACAGGAAGACTTAATGAAGGAGATGGACTGGGCCTACAGAACTTATCCAGACTTTATACAAAAAAATAAACTCCTGGGAGAAATATGTTTGAAATTCATGAGACGATCTACCAGAGATCTGGTGCTGAAATCTACACAGGGGAAACCCTTAAAAATAAAAAATGAGGAGATAAAAATCTTGAAGGATATCCCCTTTGAAATCAGAAAGCAGAGGAGACTTTACAGGGGTCTTACTCTCTCTTCAGAAGGAAGGAATTCCTTATAGATGGCCGTTTCCCGAAGGACTGAGTTTCAAATTTAAAGATAAAAACAACATTGACACTGTTCCTAAGGCAAAGAAGTTTGTAGACTGATACTTTATTCCCAAGCAATGCAACAAAGACAAGAAATCTAAAACAGAAGAGGAGGAGGAAGAAGATGAAAAAGAATCCTACTCACAGGATTCATCAAGCGACAGTTACAAACCTAATAGTTCTTCAGATACATTGGAATCAGAGAAAGAAGCAGCCGCTCCCAAACCCCGAGTAAAAAGGAATGCAAGAAGAAAAGACTCTAAAACTAAGAGAATTGTTGATAATGCAGTTTTTGTTATCCAGCTAGTTAATGCAACTCTTTATTATTTTTTGTTAATTTTTTACAAGCAATAACAGAACTGTATCACTAGGTGACAGGGATATATACCTATGTAACCAGATCATGTCACCTTGTTAGTCTTCCCTTCCCTATAACCATTAGTTGGCTTAGAATTAGGGTGGTAGTCTCCCTCCCCCATTCCAGTAATTTGTGTTGTATTAGTTTTCCCTTCCCCATTTCCTATAGAATTTAGAGGTAGGGATTTATAAATATAAAGATGGTTTTATTATTGTTGGAGTAAATCACTCAGCATGCCTGGACATTGGGTGTGTAAAGGTGTTATCTCCTTGAATAGGATGCCTCTCTTTGTCTTAACCTGGGAGCAGCCCTCTGATCCCTCCCCTTTTTTTATCCTCTCACTTTCTTTACATGGCTTTCCACGGAGACACACATCTCTGCGGGTCTCTCCTGTAATGTTCTCATACTCCCATAAAAATGATGCTGGAAAAGTTGGCCATTTGTGATAGGGAAAGTACTATTTAAATTAGCCTTCTTTCTCTTCTTTTGACTAAAACCTGAATGTGAACTGGATCTACTTAAATAAATGGAAGCTTACCCCCCCCCTTTTTTTTTGCAGTTTACTTCTTGGGAGATTTATTTACTGCACTCGGTATCATGCTTTTATGACTGGGCATAACTCTGCTATATTAACCAAATATCCCAATAACTATATAGAGATTA
Organism: Gekko gecko; assembly: GCA_029375565.1. Lineage (NCBI taxonomy): Eukaryota > Metazoa > Chordata > Lepidosauria > Squamata > Gekkonidae > Gekko > Gekko gecko. The sequence continues at coordinate 72,583,699 of JAPDNY010000007.1, forward strand.
GCTTGCTACTAAATGTGGAAAGGAGGAAAAATGGCCTCTGTTGAAGGAAAGTGTAATGTTGCTGGAAATCATTCAGAGAAATGGCCCAACTTATATGATACAACTTTAATTTTGTTTAGCATCTTTCATACAATTATCCCCAAATGCTTTGCTGACTTAAATAGTGCAGTTGCAGAGATTAAGAAGGGAACTGTTATGGAATGTAGGCAAAATAACACTATCCTATATTAAAGCCCTAGCATATTGGCACTTTCCCACTGGCTGTGTTGTGTGCTCCATCAGCCATTGGCCTATCAACCACCACTCAAGAGCACTCATTTGCCACTGGTTGGGTGCTGGGTCCACTCCTCTCCCCCACTCACTTCTGGCTTGGCCACTCTTCCCTGTCTAAGTAAACTGCCAAAATAGATGTCTCTCCTAATGAAGATGCTTCTACTGCCACTGTTTCACTCCTCCATGTCTGGCTGGCTACTGACACAGCTGTTCCTTGCTCAGGAATAGGCTTCTACTGCTGCCGCTTCTCCTGCTTGGCTCCTCCACAGCTGGCTGGCTACTGAGGTAAGCCACTGGCCATCAAACCATTCTCTTCTTCTCCTGCTGTGAGGCTCACTTTCCCCACAGGGGCTGTTGCTAGACAACTAAGCTTGATATTGTCAGTAAAAAGGCAGGGTCAGGAGGTCCTTTCCAGGCCTACTTTGGCCTTTGTGGAGAACTCATTGGGGCCAGTCCTGACTAGGGCTGCCAGCTCCAGCTTTGGAAATTCCTGGAGATTTTGTGATGGAGTCTATGGAAGCCAGAGTTTGGAGAAGGTAGACAGCTCAGTTGAATAAAATGCCATAGAGTCCACCATTGAAAGCAGTTATTTTCTTCAGTGGGAGAAAGATCTGTTGTCTGGAGTTCAGTTGTGATACCAGGCGATCTTCAAACTCCACCTGGAGGTTGGCTACCCTAGGCCTGGCAGTGCCCTTTGGGTGACTTGATGACACCTGACTGGCTTGACTTAACTAGGCCTGCTGCTTGCTCCTGTTCACCAGCAACAGCCCCCCTAGGACAGCCAGTGTGGTGTAGCAGTTAGTGCATCAAAGTAGGGTCTGCCAGACCCAGGTTCTTGCTGTGGAAGCTGAGTGGGTGATTTTGGACCAGTCACAGACTTTTAGCCTAACCTACCTCACAGGGTTGTTGTACAGATCAAAAAGGGGAGAGGAGAATGCTGTGAGCTGCTTTGGTCTCCACTGAGGAGAAATATTGTACTTTTCCTCCTGGGGAACCATTATTCCCAATCTCCAGGTGAAGGCTGGAGATCACTCAGAATGACAACTGCTCTTCAGATGGCAGAGAACAGTTCCCCTGGAGAAAACGATGGATTCTGTGTCATTATACCCTACTGAGGTCTCCACTAGGGGTGTGCAAAAAATAATAATAATTTGGCCCGATTCAGATTCAGCCAAATCAGACAGAATCAATTTCGGCCAGCAGAAAGACTCCTGCATGTCAATTTCGGTAGTACTAGCAGATTTAGGAGTCTTTTGGCCAGCCAAATGTGAATTTCAGCCCGTTATATCCTATGGGCCATTGAAGTCAATGGCTAAAACATAGGGTATATTCTGGGGGCTGGATGGGAGGGGGTTTGAAGGAGAGGCTCCAAACTCACAGGGTAGGTAATGCAGCCTCTCCCCAAGGTACCCACCAAGTTTCAAGAATATTGAACCAAGGGGACCAATTCTACTGGCCCTCAAACAGGTTGCCACATCCCCTCCATTGTTCTCTATGGTGGGGGGAAAGTTATCTTTTCCCCATGGTGCTGTTAGTGGCTCTTGGGGGGAGGGGGTTTGAGGGAGAGGCTCCAAATTTTCAGGGTAGTTTCAGGAGCCTCTCCCCACATAAACCCTCATGCCCCAAAGCAATTGGACCAATGGGTCCAATTGTATGGGCACCCAAACAGGTTACCGCCCATTACCTCCATTGTTTCCAATAGGGAAACCCAGCTGGCAGCACTTAAGGCAGGCAAGCAGGCAGCACCCAGCAGTCAGACTCTCCCAGAGAATCTCAGGGAAAGTGAACTGTCTTGGAAGGTGCTTGTTTGCCATGAGAACAAGTGGCACACTCCAGAACCAGTGGCACTGTGGCAGTGCAAGCATTCCACAGTGCCACACAGAAACCTCAAAAGACCAAAAGGAACACTGGATGCAGAAAAGGAGAACTGCAGATGAAAGGAAGTACTTCTTCACCCAAACAGTGATTAACACATGGAATGCACTGCTACAGGAGAAGGAGGAGGAGGTGGTGGTGGTGGTTGGGGGGGGGGTTGTTTTTTTCCCTGTCTGCTCCAGCATCCATATGTTTGTCAAATTCCATCTGGAAGCTGTACACGCCAGCCATAAATGTGTAGCATAATCACTGAATAGAGGAAAGATCATTGAACAAGAAGAAATCAAGTTGCCAAACAGCAACTACATCAAAACAGTGGGCTTTGAAAAAAACTACAAATATCTTGGCATTTTGGAAGCTAACAAAATCAAACATACCCTTCTTAACAAAAATATGTTAAAAAACATATTGCAGACAATATTAAGTGGAGGCAACGTGGCAAAGGCAATTAACACATGACCAGTCTAGTTCTAAGATACACAGCTGGAATTCTTGACTAGAAACAAGCAGAATTAGAAGCAATAGATCACAAAACTCACAAGATAATTGTGATGTGCCATGCAATACACTCTAGAAGTGATGTTGATCATCTTTAATTAGGTGGAAGAAGTCTTCAGAAAGTTAAGCAAGCAGTTGAAGAAGAAAAAAATGAGTACTACACTACACCAAGGACAATATAAAAATATTTATATGGTTTGCCCGGATGCCAATAGGCAGTTCACCTCCAAACATTATTTGGGCCATAATCTCCTCTCCATGGACTTCTGAACATCTGGACAAGTAGTATAACCCCCATAATTGACCCTTCTATCCTCTATCTATTACCTCTATTTTCTAAGCTCTGAACTGAATGTTCTTTTATTGAATGCCTAGTGTACTTGAAATTAGGGAAATTCTTCAATAAAAACTATTTAATTTACTCTTCAAATCTGGAGTCTTCCTACTGTACTGTACCTGATCTTGGTATAAACAGGTGTGTGATCCCTGGTGCCCCTCTGGCCTCCCCTGCTACCTAGTTAATTTCCCCCAACAACAAGGCATGCCATTGGTGCTCTCTCTCTCTCTCATCTAGAAAGGACAGCTGTGATTACTAAAAACCAGCATGGGTTTCTCAAGAACAAGTCATGTCAGATTGATCAGTAAGGCTTTTGGTAAGGTTCCACATAATATTCTTGTTGACAAATTGGTAAAATGCCATTTAGATCCTATGACTGTTAGGAGGATCTGTAACTGGTTGACAGATCACACCCAAAGAGTGCTTATGAATGGTTCCTCATCCTCTTGGAGAGGAGTGACTTTACCATGTTTCTATATTTCTTATTGCTCAAATTCACTGCAATGTGTGTGTGTGTGTGTGAATCCTCAGTTTTGAGGTTTCCCCTGTCTAATCATAGTTTCTTACTAACTTTTTGCTGAATCATTAACACATTTCTGGAGGTGAAAAAAGTCACATATAAGCATACACTATTCCTTTCTATTCTTAACATTCATACTGATTGCTTTCTCTGCAGGTTGCAGAACAACCCTTTATTTTTATAATATTTCGACACAATTTTCATGACAAGCAGGTAACTATTGAGAAAGTCCTTTATGTGAGAAGCAGCCAGAAAGTTGCCACAGTGGGCTTTCTATTCCAAAGGCAAACTGCTTGACAGAATAAAACATTCTGAGGTTTGTATTAAAGACTTGAAATTGCCATTCTCCTGGGTCTAATTTACTAAAACGCTTCATACTTCAGATGCCCTAATTTTCGTGCCTATGACACTTAGATAGTTCTTGCAAGGTGGGTAAGAAAAACAGACTCTGCATTTCATTTATTTATTTATTTATTTATTTTGGGATTTATACCCCGCCCTATCTGGTAGCTCCATGTCTGGAGGTTACTACATGTACTCATGTCTGGAGGTTACTACAAGTTTAACCCACAAGTTATGCAACTCAGCTCGTTTCAGGTTCTTAATGTCTTGGCCTAGGATCTAAAAGCTTTGCATAAAGATCTCCCATGCCTTAAAAAAACTTGGCTAATTTTGACTTCTGACTGCAGACTCTCACATGGCATTGGATGCAGGGCACTCTTTTTTAGGAGGGAGTCTGTGGACAGTGGGGCCTGAAAACTCCCTGTGCTCATATCAAAATCTCTTTGATTCCAACTCAAAAATTCTTATGATTTCTTATATATTTTAGTTAATTGACATCTGAACTTTTTGTATTTTTCTCTCAGATCTACTGCTATAAATACTAAATACTGGTAAATACTGGCAATGTTTCTTAATAAGGTTATTACTATTAGAGTTTCTAAGGTTATGACTATTGGAGTTGCTAGAAGATTTGGGGGGATGTGATGTCACATCCAGGTGACACTCTAGAATTTTCCCTAATCTCAGTGGTAAATAAATTAGAGACATGAAAAAATCTCTAGAGAAGTACTAGGGCTGGGCATGAACTGGGAAAATGCAGTTCAGTTCAGTTCATGGTTTGTGGCGTGCCTAGTTTGTGAATGATGGACCATCACAAACTCTCTGGGGCCAAACAAACTGGTTCAGTTCATGAGATTCATGCTGTGGTAGAATGCCCCTTCTACATGCTAGAGAGAACAAACTCACAGGGGATCTCCAGCTGACTCTCCTCTATCTGCCCACCAAATTTGGTAAGGAATGGATTTACACAGTTTGAGTTATGGGCCCCCAAAGAAGGTGCCTTCAGGAAAGCAGTTTCTGGGGAAATGAGAGGCACAGGTTTAGGAGTCTATAGAATGAACCCTAAGTAAGCTAGGGGCATCAAACTTGCAGAGAATCTTGGGCTGACTCTCCTCTACTTGCCCTCCAAGGTATGTGCAGATTGGACTTTGGGGGTCCATGTTATAGCCCCCCAAAGAAGATACCTCAGGAAAAAATATTAGAAGTAGGTTCAGAAGTGTATAGAATGGACTCCTTGCAAGCTACACACTCCAAACACACAGGGAACTTCACTCTGCAGCCCATTCTTCTACCATCTCTCCAAGTTGGGGGCAGATTACACTTCTGGGGTACCAGTTATAGACCCCCAAAAATGCCTTCCCAGTGCTCTCTCTGGAAAGGACAGCTGCAGTTACAGGAGTCTATGGAACAGCTCAGGAACAAGCCAGTGGTACTAAACTCACAGAGAAACTTCATCTGGGCATACCCCACCCCAGCCAGACACTGAAAGCAAGGTAAGCATCCCCCCTATATTTACACACACCCCAAGTCCCCAAAGGCAGGTTCTGAAGGTCAGAAAGGCACACATCCCCAGAGTTCCAACAGGGGCTCCCCAAAGTAACCCCAGTTTGGTGGGCACCCCAGCCACATCAGACAAGCAAGTGAAGTGTGTCCATAACTCTCACATCTGCATCAAAGTTGAGAGCACACCCAGCAACCAGGGTGTATTCTTCTACTTTGCAGAGGATAGGACCCCAATTTTCCAGAGGCAGATTTGGAATGATAGAAAGGCAGACATGACAACAGTTCTGATAGGGGCTCCCCAAAGTAACCCCATGGCAGCTTGGTGGGCATCTCAGCCACACCAGGCAAACAAGGGAAGTATGCCCACAACTCTCACAGAACCCCAAAGGGTTGAAACATGTAGAACCAGACCAGAGCACACCCATTAACCATGCTGAATTTTTCTACTCTGCAGAGGAAAAGAAACATCTGTCAAGCTGGCTGGGCCGCCCCCAATTCACCAAAGGCAGATTTGAAATGACAGAAAGGCAGACACAACAACAGTTCTGACAGGGGCTCCCCAAAATAAACCCATGACAACTTGGTGGGCAGCCCAGCCACACCAAACAAGCAAGGGAAGCATGCCCACAACTGTCACAGCTCCACCCCAACTAAGACATGCAGTTTCAGAGCACATCCAACAACTGTGGTGTATTCTTCGACTCTGCAGGAAAACAGAAACACATGTCAAGGTGGCCAAACCACACCTAAGTCTCCAAAGGCAGTTCTGAATGACAGAAAAGCAGACATTCCTAGAGTTTTGACAGGGACTCCCCAAAGTACCCCCATGACAGCTTGGCAGCCACTCCTGGCAAGCACTGGAACCTACTGAGGCATGCTCACAATGCTTCCAGGCCCTGTCAGGCCCAAACACATAGATCCCTCAGTCACAGCCCACCTCTAGGTGAAACTTCCGGTTATTCACCATTAGCAGAACGCATTGTACAGATAAGAAATCACCTGTTGTGAATTGTACAAACACAATGGAAAGACATAGTCAAACAAGGCATACTTGTACAGGCAGATGTTTGTTGAGGTAAATGTTTGCTGAGGTGGATGTTCCAAGAGGTAGGTGTTGTGTTATGAGGTAGATGTTTCACAAGGTAGTTGTTGGATGAGGGAGCCCACCACCACCCAGTAGAGGTGGCTATCCTCCCAACCAAGCTCCAAGGGTGCAACCCACAGCCTGTATGCTGGATCACCCAGAGAGGAGGAGGAATGGGGGGGACACAAAAAGGGGACAAAAGGAAGCCTGGATCTTACCCTGTGAGGTCCAGAGAGGGATAGCCCAGCAGGTGGAGGTTGACCTTGAGGAAGGCCAAATTGTCCACCCAGGCCGGGTCAAGGCAAGAGCAGTGGGGGCCGAGAATGTCTCCCAGGTGGAGGAACACCCATTCACTTTGGACACTGGTGGGATAATGGCAGGGCAGGAGAGAAGTGTCATCATGGCCATGCAAGAGAGGTCTCCAGAGGATTGGCAGAGGTGGGCTCAGGGGACTCGGCGAGGTAATCTCTCATCATCACCTCTGCTGCATCTTCCGCCATCACCACTGACAACCAGTAGCAGGGCTCCTTCCTGGTCGAGCTCTTTGAGATAGAGCTGCTGGGTGGTGGGTCCTCCTCCTCCTCAGCCTCTTCCACCCACTGTTCCCTCTGGCCACATCTGTTGGCCTGCACCCTCTGCACTTCTTTGCAGAGCTCACACGTTTTTTGCATGAGCTCTACATTTTGGAGAGCAATGCTGCAATGCTGCCTTTTATCTGGGGGGGTACTCCCCTTCCTTGCAAAGAAGATGCAACTTAGTGGTAATGCCCACCCACAACTTCTCTGCCAAGGCCCTGAGAACAGCCATCCCTCCAGTGCTGCACTTTCAGTGCAGAGGCCAGCATCTAGTCCAACCCTTGAATCAAGGGGATGAGTTGCCTCAGGCTGGCTGTATGGGCACAGAGTATGTTGATGGTGTCCTGAAAGGTTTGAGGAGAGGGTCAGCCAGTTGATGGAGCTGATGCTGAGTTCTTCTTCCCTGCGCAGGATGATCATGGAGGAGATAATATTCTGCACCATGCTCTTCTGCTCCACCAAACATGCAATCATGGTGTAGGAGGAGTTTCAGTGGGTGGGTTAGGGTGTTCTGGCTCATCTCCCTCCCCCGGCCTCTCACACAGCAGATGGGCAGACTTGATGCTGTATGAGCAGTGGGTGGCCAGGCACCAGCAGATCTCTAGTAGGAACTACATTTTATTCATTTGATTTATACCCTGTCCTCCCCATCGAGGCAGGCTCAGGGTGGCTTACAATAAAATTGAACAAGTTTAAAAACAAATTAAAAGCATAAGACAATTCTAAGTTGCTGTATAAATATTACATATAAATATTGCATATATGGCAATGGAACGCAGATTTTAGCTGTTATCCATAACAAGTACCCAGTCAGCATTAGCTTGTAGGGCTACCATCCAGTCCATAGTATGTTAAGAACAGTATGATATTATATAATTTGATAGATTCCAGGGCAAGGTTCTGAGTTAAGTGCAGCTCCTCAATCAAATGCCTGGTGGAAGAGCTCTGTCTTGCAGGCCCTGCAAAACTTGAGGATAGCAGCATTCCAGGTGGCCTTGACAGTGTTCCCCAGTCCCAGAACATCCTTCACCAATAGGTGAAGGATGAGTGCCAGGCAGATGATGACCTTGAGGCGCACAGCCATAACCATTGCCAGCTTGTTGGTGCTGGCGTCTATGACCATGTAGCCATGGACTATGTTGCTGCCACCCACTCACTTCCTCAGGCTATTCTATATGATGGTGGTGATGCTTTGCACCATGTGGTCTACATCCATCCCCTGCACACAGAGCAGAACCACTTCATAGCCTGGTGGCAGGACAGTCTCTTCCTGGGGCCTGGGCTCTGTTTGCTACCAGTGAGCAGTGAGGGAGAGGTAGTCATGCTGCTGGCTGTTCCAGAGGTCTGCCACGAAGTGCACAGTTCTGCCTTTTGTTCTTGTTAAGTATGAAACTCTCCCGGGCTGTCAAAGCCACACCCATTACAAGTTAAAGACCAATCAGAATACAGGGATAAAGGCCAATCAGGACCGTTCCCTCTTTGCAACAATATCATTCAGTGATTGGATAATTACAAAGGTTTCGCAGAAACCGACCAATAGCAATGTGACATCTGAAGAGCCACAGTCAGACTCAAGCTTAACATGTGAATAGATAAGAGCGATTCACATTCAGTACATAACAAATTCCTCCCCTCTAAGATTGAGCATTACCCTGCCAAACATAATCTTTCGGGGGGGGGCTTGGCTTCGGTTCGACCGACGCAGCTGTCTCTGCTCCATTGGAGTTGGAGCGGCACACTGTTCTGGAGCCCTGGTAACCTCTCTTGCAGGAGAGACAAGGAGAACACAAACAGGGACCACAGGCTCTGGAGTTGGGGTCTGCCCAGACTCTGATTCCCCTTCTGCTGCACTCACCTCCTCAGCAGGAGGCCCCTCCTGCTCGGGGACCAGCTCAGGTTCGGGTACAGACTCGGCGCTTGAGTCTGCCCAGCACTCCCTGAGCTGGTCTATATGGCAGCGAATCTCCTGTCTGCTGGGAAGCCGGACCACATACAGCCTGGACCCTGCAACCTTGGTGACTACAGCCAGTAGCCACCGATGACCTTCCCGTAGTTCCAGGCAAAAACCTTGTCCCCCACAACAAAAACTCTCCCCTGCTCTGGGGCCTCTGACCGTTGCTTGGACTGGTCCAAGTCAGGGTGCAGGCGGTCTAGCAATGAAGCCAGCTTATGGCCCATTAAAAGTTCAGCTGGGCTCCTCCCTGTCGTTGAACACGGGGTGATGTGTTGCCTCAGAAGAAAGGAGGCAAGCTTCTGGTTCCAGTCTCCGCACGTCAGGCGCCCAAACAATTATTTTGTCGTCCGAACCATCCGTTTGGCCTGTCCGTTAGAGGCCGGATGGAACAGGACCGATGTTACATGACGGATCAAGTTGTTAGCCAGGAACCCTTCAAACTCTGCCGAAATGAACTGTGGCCCGTTATCAGAGATGACACAGTCCGGCAGCCCGTGTGTTGAAAACAGTTTGCGCAAGGCATGAATCACAGCCCCAGAATTCGTTGATCTCATATTTACAACCTCCAACCATTTGGAGTAAGAGTCTACACATATGAAAAACATTTGCCCATGATACGGGCCCGCAAAATCAATATGGAGGCGGGACCATGGCCTCCTTGACTTTTCCCAGGGCTGGACAGGAGCATGAGATGGTTCTGGCTGGGACCATTGGCAGGACATGCAGTTCCAAACCCAAACCTCAATGTCCGCATCAATGTTTGGCCACCACACGTACCCTCTGGCGAGGGCCTTCATATGAACCATTCCTGGATGGCCCACATGCAAGGCCTCCAGGATTCTTTCCCTTAGCTTAGAGGGAATTACAACTCTGCTTTCCCAAAGCAGACAGCCATTAGTCACAGATAATTCATTTTGGCAGGAAACAAACGGTTTGAAATCCACCTCCACTTTCCCGACTGGCCACCCCCTCCACACCCAATTGAGAACTCGGGCAATTAAAGGGTCCTTTGCCGACACAGCGGCAATGTCTGTAGAGGTGACCGGTGCCTCCGGGAGCTCCTCCAGCGCCAAAATGTCCAGTTCTGGCTCCTCGTCAGAGACAGCTAGTGGTGCGGGGCAGCGGCTAAGGGCGTCTGCATGCCCAATAGCCTTCCCTGGACGGTGCTCCAGCTCGAAATCGTATGCCAACAGAAAAACCGCCCACCTTAGCATCCGGGGCGATAGAATGTTCGGTGTCAGCCGGTCTGGTGAGAAGATGCCCAGGAGAGGTTTGTGATCAGTCACAAGGAGGAACCGCCGCCCATAAACAAAGTCATGAAATTTCTTAATTCCTGCGATTAGGGCGAGGCCCTCCTTGTCGATCTGGGCATAGTTCTTTTATGCCTTGGTGAGGGACCGGGAATAAAATGTGATCAGTGCCTCAGATCCGTCTGGCATCAGGTGACTGAGAACGGCACCCACCCCAAAAGGAGATGTGTCAGCTGCAAGCACCAGCAGTTTGTTTTCATTGAAGTGTGTCAGGACTGCACTCGATGACAAAAGTTCCTTCACTGAAGCGAAGGCACGCCTCTGCCGCTCACCCCACTCCCATTTAGCATTCTTGTGGCGCAAGGCGTGCAGAGGTTCAGCGACCGATGCCTTGTGTGGCAGAAAGGCACCATAAAAGTTGAGTATTCCCAAGAAGGACTGGAGGTCTTTCTTGGTCTGGGGTGGAGGCGTGTTTCGGATTGCCACCACCTTGTTGGGTGTGGGGTGGACCCCGTCTGCATCTACAAGGAACCCCAAGAACTCCACTCTTTTTACCCCGACAACACATTTCGAACGCTTAACCTGCAGCCCGGCATTTTTAAAACGACTCAACATTGCTCTTAAGCGAGCCATCAGTTCACAATTATCTGTGCCCGCAATTAAAACATCGTTGAAATAGGGCATGACACCGGGTAGCCCACACAGGAGCCCCTCCATTAGCCCTTGAAAAATGCCCGGGGCGACATTTACTCCAAATTGTAATCATTTTACCCTGAAAGCCCCTTTATGGGTAACGATTGTTTGGACTTCAGCAGTTGCGTCGTCCACCGGCAACTGCTGGTAAGCTTGAGCCAGGTCAAGCTTGGCAAAAACTTTCCCCCCTCCCAGTGACACCAGTACGTGGCTGATTACCGGCACTGGATAGGAATGCTGCTGCAGAGCTTTGTTAACTATACATTTGTAGTCTGCGCATATTTGTATAGACCCGTCGGCCTTGACAGGCATCACAATTGGAGTCTCCCACTTTCCGTAGGGTACCGGTTCAAGAACACCCTGATTGATCAATTTATCTAACTCTGACTCAATTTTTGCTTTGAGTGAGCGGGACCTTCCTATACTTCAGTCGTATTGGACGAACTGAAGGGTCCAAATCAAAAGAGACCGGGGGGGGGTGGTGGTGTACGTGCCGAGCCCCTCACCAAACACTTCAGGAAACTCGCTATACAATGAGTCCTGTTTATTTACACAAATTTTGTTGATACCAGTGATAGCGATCCCCAATGCCTCAAACCAGTCGAGGCCCATCAGGCTAACCCGCTCACCCTCTGCCACCAGGAGAGACAGCTCAGCCTTATGTTCTTTGAACTCGACATGGAAGGTCGCCTTTCCCACCAACAGAATGCGCCGTCCCTGGAAGTTGGTCAAGCGAGTCGACACTGGTGCCAGATGGCGGCGGCTTCGCCTCAGGAACAAGCATTGCCACGTCTCTGTAGAGATGACGGTGACGGACGATCCGGAGTCCACCTCCATGACGCAGGGAATGCCGTCCAGATGAACCGTCACATAGATTTTCTTGCTGGGCTTGCCTCCGGTGGCCAGGATCGTTGATGGGCAGCAGCAGGAGTCAGTCTGATGACAGCCAGATGCCTTGTTGTTGTTTCGAACACGAACCCTGGGGTCTGCATGTCGCAAAGACGGTGGAGATCTTTTGGTGGCATGACAGACTCGGGCTAGATGACTCCGCTTGCCACAGGAGCGGCAGATCGCTCCGTGGCCCAACAGAGGTCTCTGTCATGCTTGCCCCCGCAGCCGGTACAGGAATGCACTACTGGAGTTTTCGGTCTGGTCGGCGGTGGGCGTGTCTCTCTGGTTCTGCATATGCTGTCAGCCTCACCGTCGGACTCACTGGCGGATTGCTGGTGGACTGCAGGCTCTTTATCCGTTGGTGGTGGTCGTTGTCGCACCTCTCGGGTCGATTTGTCAGCGGCCTCAGCGGCGACGGCCTCAGCATATGTAAGCTCGGAATGTGTGAACAGGCACTGCTGGAGGTGCTCGTCCCGAAGGCTACACACCAGTCAGTCGAGGAGGGCCTCTTCCAGGTTGGTGAAACCGCACAGCCGGGCCACCTTCCGCAAGGCGGTGACGAATTTGGCTATCGATTCAGCTGGGCCCTGGCACCGCCTGTAAAAAGCATGCCTGCAGGCTATCTTTGATGGCTGCGGCGCGAAGTGGCCCTTGAGCTTCACCGTGATATCAGCCCATATAGCTGTGCTAAGCTCAGTGGGCACAACTAGGGACCGAGTGATGTCGAAGATGGCCTTGCCACAGGAGCTCAGTAGTGTCGCCTTCTTCCTCACCTCATTCGTGATCTGGTTTGCCTGGAGGTGAAACTCAAACCGTGCCTGGTAAGAGTCCCAGTCCTCCATCGCTGGGTAGAACCCCTCGAACGCCAGATTTACGGCCATCTGGGCTGACGGTGCTGCCACTACTGCTCGTGGAGCCTCAGCCGACTTGACCGGGTGTGTGTCCTCGTTGCTGTCTTGGTTCAGTGGGGCTGCCTACCCGCTCTAGCATCCCACCTTCGTCGCCAATTGTTAAGTATGAGACTCAACAAAGGATTCAGCTTCAAGTGATTTCAGCTTTATTCAACAGCAACTGTAAGTCAGGAACACACGACAACAAGGGGAGCACAGCTCCTTCTTTTAAACTCTCCCGGGCTGTCAAAGCCACACCCATTACAAGTTAAAGACCAATCAGAATACAGGGATAAAGGCCAATCAGGACCGTTCCCTCTTTGCAACAATATCACTCAGTGATTGGATAATTACAAAGGTTTCGCAGAAACTGACCAATAGCAATGCGACATCTGAAGAGCCACATTCAGACTCAAGCTTAACATGTGAATAGATAGTGATTCACATTCAGTACATAACAGTTCTGGCAAGTTGAGCCTTGGCCATCACCACTGTATGATGCATTGCAGACAAGATTCATCAGCTCATGGACCTCCGTAGTAGCCAGCAAAAGGCTACATCTTCCACGAGGGAGAAGGGCTGGTCATCCACAGCAATTATGACAAGGTGAATGACAGCTTCCAGGGTCCTCCACATAGCCCTTCTGAATGGCACACCCTACAAGAGGTCCCCAGGGCCTGACTTGATGTTCCACCCATGGCAACCCAAGTGCAGGAAGCCTTTCTTGAAGGGGCCTCCTGCTCCCCCCTGTACTTCTCCCTGCTGGAAGGGAGTGGGCCTCTTCTTCCCACTGACCACCACTCTCTTCTCCACCGGCAATATGCTGGGATGCACCCTTTGCAGGTGCCTGCGGAGGACAGAGGAGGACAAATGTTGGGACAAATGTTGGGAGTTTGCACACCTCTAGACATGGACGTGGCACTGCTGGCACTCTGCCACATAGGGGTCACTGAGGAAGGTACAGAAATGTTTCCAAAGTGCAGGCTGGAAGTGGAGCCCCAGGATTAGAGAAGCCAGGATGGACAACTGCCTTCTGGCACTGGGCTGGGAGGGGCCACAGAGGGGTGTACTTGAGGCAGGAGCAGCAACAGGGAGTTGTAATGTGGAACTGAATGATTGCTGTCCTCCTTTCCAAAAAGTGTTAGCAACTGCTGGTGCCTGAGCAGTGCAAACAACTCTGTTGACTCTGTGGAGAGCCCCACAAACAGATCAAGGAAAGGAGGCTCTAAGACTTCTGGTGATTCCCTGCTAGGGACAGGCTCCAGTGGGCTGACAGGTTTGGTTTAGTGCCCATGATGGCTCTCTTTCTTTGCACCTACTTTCACCCTCATGGCACAATGAGGAGGGTATAAATATTCACAATTAGGAGGGTATAAATATGAGTCCTCAGCTGAGGCCCAGTAGCTATGCTCCTCTGCTAGGCATGAGTAGAGAGACAGGTGGCTCAGAGCCCTGAGTCTACTAAACCCAAACTCCATCAGGGGAGAGGAGTTCACAATCAGGAGTGTATAGGTCCTTAGCCAAGGCACCCGTTAGCTAAGCCCCTCTGCTCAGCATGAGCAGAAAGACAGGATGGCTCAGAGCCCTGAGTCCACCTAATACCCAAACCCCAACAGGGCAGAGGAGTTCACAATCAGAAATGAAAAAACGTGTTCTGCTTTAAGCAAGTTCACTGCCTTTCTGTCAACCTGCCAACAGCCAAAAGAGGAGAATGTGTGAAGCTGAATAGAGGGTATATATAGCATTCTGATCCCAAAGAGCAGAAATGTTATTGGCAGTCTGCAGTGCCTGTTAAGCTTTGGAGGGCCCCATTGGTGTTTCTAAGGCTGGAGAAGTCTGCCCCCCCAGTTGCTTTGAAGTTTTTAAATAGTTTAATTTAGTGAAGATAGTATGTCTGGAAATGTATCCATTCACTACTGACCTGTCAGCTTGATGTCTATACCTGGAAAAGTTTTAGAACAAATCATCAAACCGTTGGTCCTTAAGCATTTAGAAAGTATGGCTGTGATCACTAAGAATCAGTATGGGTTTATCAAGAACAAGTAATGTCAGACTAACCTTATTTCTTTTTTTGAGAAAGTTACTACCTTGCTGGATCAGGGAAATGCTGTAGACATAGTTTATCTTGATTTTATTTATTTATTTATTGCTCTTATATTTCACCCTACCCCATGATGGGCAGCTCACAAGAGAAATAAAATACAGTGGATATATAATTTAAAAACAGTTAAATAAAACAGGATGGCAGTTAAGAAACATAACACTACTCCAGAGCAGCCCAATACACTTCCTGTTAGATGTTGGCAGGATAGCAGGTATCTGTAGGCCTGCTATGGGCAAAGGAGGTCAAGATGGTGGAAACATCCACTGCCTCAACCAAAATTTTTTATTTAGTTGTTTATTTATTTGATTTATACCCCGCCCTTCCCACCAAGGAAGACTGACAGCAGCTTAACATATTTTTTAAAAAACAATTTAAAACCATATAAAATCTAAAATGCTATACATAAATTTTGAAAAAAAGATGGCAAGCGATAATTCAGTATTCTCCATAGCAGGTATCATTCAGCACTAACATAGCCAATGGTAAAAATAAACGGAAGGCTCTGATATTATATTAAGATGTCAAATGCCTGGTGGAAGAGCTCCATCTTACAGGCCCAACGGAATTGTAGTAAGTTCCACAGGGCCCTGGTATCCTCAGTCTAAGTCATCCAGCCATAACTTGTAACTCTTCCGGTCCAGAGTCTGACCAGCCACCCAACAGCAGATATAGCTGGGTGTCATCAGCATACTGGTGACAACCCAGTCCATAGCTCTGAGCAATCTGGGCAAGGGGAATAACATCAAGGATAGAACCGCCCCTTGAGGCACTCTGCAAATCAGCAGATGCCTTCTGGTCAGTTCTTACCCAACCCTTTGTCCCCAACCCTGGAGGAAGGAGGCAAGCCATTGTAGGGCAAGCCCCTGAACTCCTGAATCGGTGAGGTGGTGGATCAGTAACTGATGGTCAACCATGTTGAACATGGCCAACATGTCTAACAGTAGCAGTACTGCCATCCCACCTTGATCCAGATGTCTTCAGAGGTCATCCATGAAGGTGACCAGTGCTGTCTCCTTGCCATGGCTTGGGCAAAAGCCATGCTGGAAGGGATCTAATATGGAAGCATCATCCAGAAAACCCTGTAATTGACTAGCCACTGCTCTCTCAATTATCTTGCCCAAATAGGGCAAATTGGAAACCAGACAATATTTGGAAATTCTGCCAGATCCAAGGATGGTTTCTTTAAGAGAAGGTGAACCACTGCTTCCTTAAGAGCCCATGGGAATGTTCCCTCAGAAAGGGACGTTTACAATCTCCCATAGGGAGCCTCACAACTCATCGTGGCTAGCTTTGATCAGTCAGGATGGGCACTGGTCAAGGCTGCAGGTGGTGGGGCATACAGTTATGAGTATTCTGTCAACCTCCTCTAGGCTGAGCTGGCTGAACTGATCCATAACCGGACTAGAAGACATGGACAGATTCTTGAGTTCACTCACTGTCTCAACTGTGGCAGGGAGGTCACATCAAAAAAGCCAACAAAAGCTTCACAGCCAATATCCAATTCCCTAACATTTGGTACGCTCTGAAGCAGAGTAGTCAATGATTGAATCATTCTAAACAATTGGGCCAGGTGTGAACTAGCAGATACAATAATGGCCAAATTGTAGCCAGTCCTGCAGGCCCCTGATGTCAATGTGGAGCATGTTCCACCACGCAGGGGCCAGGGCAGAAAAGGCTTTTCTGTAAGGCTTTTGATAATCCACATAATATTCTTGTTGACAAATTGGTAAAATGTTGTTTAGTTCCTATGACTGTTAGGTGGATCTGTAACTGGTTGACAGATCACACCCAAAGAGTGCTTGTGAATGGTTCCTCATCCTCTTGGAGAGGAGTGACAAGTGGAGTGCCTCAAGGATCTGTCCTCGGACCTGTTTTGTTCAACATCTTTATCAATGATTTGGATGACGAAACCTAGGGAATGCTTATTAAATTTGCAGCTGATACTATGGGTATCAATGAAGATGGGTAGGGGTCTGGAGACCAAGTCCTATGAGGAAAGGTTGAAGGAGCTGGGTATCTTGAGCCTAGAGAGGAGATGATTGAGAGGTGATATAACCATCTTCAAGTACTTCTAGGGCTGTCATATAAAGGCTGGTATGGAGTTGTTTTCTGTTGCTCCAGAAAGTCGGCTCAGAACCAACAGGTTGAAATCAAATCAGAAGAGTTTTTAACTAAACGTTAGGAAGAACTTCCTGAGAGAGTGGTTCCTCAGTAGAACAGGCTTCCTGGGAAGGTGGTGGGCTCTCCTTCTTTGGAGGTTTTCAAATAGAGGCTAGATGGCCAAGAGCAATGTTGATTCTGTGAACTTAGGCAGATCATGAGAGGGAAGGCAGGAAGGGCTGCATCAGAGCTTAGTTCTTGTGGCCCTTTCTTACATGTCCAGCGAAATGCTAATTGCCACTTTGCGGTCAGGAAGCAGTTTTTTTCCAGGCCAATTTGGCCAGGGATCCTAGAGGGCGGTTCTGGGCATAGAACAGGGTTCACTGGGGGTGTGGGGGACAAGTATTTGTGAATTTCCTGCATTGTACAGGGAGTTGGACTAGATGACCCTCGAGTTCCCTTCCAATGCTATGATTCTATGATTCATGCTCTGTCACAATCTGCCACAAGTCTGTAGAATGTTTGTGCTGGTTGTCCTTCCATGAAGCGTGACTATACCACCATGACTACGACCTAAGTAATACTGTTTGACTTGAAAACTCTGCTCTCGCACTTTACTTGAATACTGTTCCAGCACTTTAGGATAACTACTATTTAATTTGTTATGTTTTATGAATGATTTTAACTGTATTTATATGCATTTTATGTAAGCCACCGTGAGCCTGCTTTGGCAGGGAGGGCGGGGTAAAAATTGAATTGAATGAATGAATGAATGAATGAATGAATGAATGAATGAAACCACAAACCAGCCAAAAGTTGTGATGAACTTTAGTTCATGAGCCAATTCATGCCTATCCCTAAGCATCACTATGGAGGCCATTATCTGGATTTTTTTTCTTCTGCTTCTCAAGTTTTTAAGAGTGGAGGATTGGGACCAATTTGTTAAACTTAGGCAAATAGCAAGCCCAGTGATTACTGAAGTGGTTTTATTCATAAAATGTGAGGTTCCTGACTTCCTCAGTAGCAATGCAATCCCAGGATTGTACTGTAAATCTTGAATAAAGGTGAATATTGATAGAAATTCTCCTGAACATAACTGGGGCATATGGAGAGCAAAGACTTAACAAGCACAGATGAAACAAAAAACAGCAGTGAAAGAAAATTGCTGGAAAATATGACTTTTTTATATCCTGGAGAACCAAAGAGGACATTAGCAGGCACTTATCTTTCTTTCTCAGGACTAAAGTATTATCATCGGAGATGATAACTGTTGAACCTCTTAATGGATTTCCTCAGTTTCAAAAAATCCTGGTCACTTTTAAATCTTCTGTACTCCCCGCTGCAATATTGAAGAGAAGGAAACAGCTTTCTCAGTGTGGCATTTCTCTGTCACGTGCATTCAATAATCTTTCCGTTGTTCCTCTGCTTTACAGAGCTCGCCTACGCAACGACTTTACCTTGGGCTAGAACTCAACTTCCAATCTCCCTCAGAAGAACCTTGCTAATGTCCCCACTGATTTAGAGTCACATTCTCCTGACCCCTCCTAGTTGGACAATTCTGTGGAGGAGAATCTTTTGCAGTCTTTTAATATTCTTCCCTCTCCTGAGCAAGCGGCTATTACCGACAGGCTTGAAGCTCTAAGGAACAAACTCATTGCATCCAAAGAAACCTTTCTTCTACCGGACTCTTTCCACCAGGCTTTGGATGGAAACAACAGAAATAATGCCTGGACAAGCGAGGACCAACAGCCCAAACAGGTCCATCTTTTAGAACAAACACAAAGGGAAATCCTCGATCCCCTATCAACTAAAGCAATAGGACAGAGCACTGAACCTTCTTGCAAAAATGGATGCATTTTTTAATGATAATGATGGCCAACTGGACCTCATAAGTGCATATTGACTACCCGGATCTGGACTGACTTCCACCTCTAACCAAGATATTTCTCTCCTGTCATAGAACATAGCGGGTTGGGCTGGTAAAGCCATGGATAGAACCTTTATTGATTACCTAACCCAATTTAACATTCTTTTCTTACAGGAAACGTGGATGCTCTCAGATCCTGCTTTCCCAAATTATTTTGTATTTTCTTCTGCAGCTCTTCCAAGTATCAAAGGGGGCAGACCTTTGGGGGGCTTTGTATTTTAGTTGACACAGCCTTAAACGTTGAAGCTGTAGAAATCCAGCTTGCAGAGAATTTATTTCAGGCTGTGCATCTCAAATTTTCTATTTATTCTATATTATGTTTCAATTGCTATCTTCCCCCCAGTGATCCCAGGCACAAATTCGTGAACTCTGGGGAAAACTGGAAGCAAGTATTAATTTCTGCATGCAAAGGTTTCCTAAGGCAATGGTCGTGGTCGGTGGTGATTTAAATGCAAAGTTGAGTCCCAATGATGAGATGTTAACTTTTGACTACAGTTTTAATCCTGCAACCAACATTTTTCCTCTCTATAAATGTTCCTCCTTAGACGTAGTTACAAACTATGCTGGCTTACACCTTGCACAAATGGCACACAAGCTTGATCTGCATATCCTTAATGGTGCTGTTAAGGGAGATTGCCTGGGCCAATTCACGTTTTGGGCTGGTTCTAAGCATTCAACAGTTGACTACCTTCTCTCCTCACAAGACTTTTGTATTAAAATCACCAATTTACTGGTAGACGCGAGAACTGAAAGCAACCATCTTCCTCTTATACTGAGATGGCCTAAAGATTCAGCTAGCCTTTTTAACAGCTGTGATCTATATCCTGCTACAGAAATAGTGATAGGTAGACAAAAACTCAAGTTGTCTGAGGAACTAAATGACAAGTTCATTAGGTGGACCCTGTCAGAGCAAGGGAAAACTTTTTCTAATAACTTTGCAATCCTGGCAAAGGAAAACCTTTCACCTCTGACTCTATATGCTCATCTAACTACTATCTTAACTCCCTTTCTATCAAAAGAAGTCAACAAGACCCATGCTAAGAGAGTTCACCTTAATAGTTGGTTTGATGAGGATTGCAGGAAGGCCAAGGCTAACCTTATTAAGACTTTTAGAGTTTTTCAAAGTGCCCCAAATTCTACTCTGGTAGGTGAAATTCAAAAGAAGAAAAAGGAATATAAGGCAATTTTAAGAGCTAAAAAATTAGTCAAATCTCAAAACAAATGGTGGGATATGATCAAAGCTGCCAATGCTAAAGACAGCAGAGAATTCTGGAAATTCATTTCAAATTCCACCAGACAATTTTGTTATTCACCAGACAGTGAGATCCCTTCAAAAATCTGGGAAAATCATTATTCTATTCTATTCAGTGCCCACCACTCTGACCTGTCAATTACCACCCCACTCGAGACCATCCCTTGTTGGGATCCAGTCTCCATACAGGAAATCGAATAACTAATCAACAATTTGAAAAAAGGGAAAGCTCCTGGCAGTGATTTTATTACTGCTGAAGCTTTAAAGGCCAATCTTGATTGGTGGGCTCCAATTTTGGCAAATCTCTTTACCTATATAGATCAGTCTGGCCACATTCCAACTGAGTGGGGTCTTTCTATAATTATTCCTATATATAAGAAGGGTTGCAGATCAGACCCGAGCAACTACAGATCAATTAGCCTTTTAAACATTATCTGCAAGCTATATTCCCAACACCTTTGCCACAAATTATGTTCTTGGATGGCAACTGTACATATTCTTAATATTGAACAAGCGGGTTTTGGCTATGGCCATTCAACATTAGACCATTCTCTGGTGCTGGACTATCTAATATACAAATACACCCAACACCAGAAAGGAACGTTATTGCTAGAAAATGTCTGTTTGCTAATTTTCACTGAGTTCATTGTTCTGTGTTCTCTGTATCGCTTTGCGCTTGCGTAGGTATGCTGGCAGTAACGTGGGAGCTTCTTCCCTGCCACCTGGTCTTATCACGGTGGCCTTGAATGCGGGCTTTGGGTTATTCTTGAGCTTATGAGAATTTTCCAGTCCTTGGGACAGTTTGAATACCGAGTTATGCCCTTCGGATTGCAAGGGGCTCCTGGGGTCTTCATGAACTTAATAAATGAGGTGTTGCACCCCTACTTGTTTAAGGGGGTTGTTGTTTACTTGGAAGATATCTTGGTGTATAGCCCAGACTTAAAAACTCACACCAAACTGCTCCGGGAGGTACTGGCGAGGTTGTTGGAACACAAACTGTTTGTCAAGCTGTCTAAGTGTGAATTTCACCAGAGTCGCATTGACTTCCTAGGATACCGCATATCCTCGGATGGTTTGGAAATGGACCCAAGAAAGGTCCAGGACGTACTGGCTTGGGAACCCCTCAAAACCAGGCGACAACTCCAGAGTTTTCTCGGCTTCGCCAATTTTTACCGCCAATTTTTGCCCCACTTTGCGCAGGTAGCCCTCCCTCTCACAGATCTCCTAAAAACGAAAGGGAGGGGGGTGAAAGCGTCCCAGCCAGGGGCTCGTTTAGATTGGACACCCCAGTGCCAACAAGCGTTTGACCAACTGAAACATTTATTCACTTCCGAACCTGTATTAGCACACCCCAATGAGACCACTAAATTTATTGTCCAAGTTGACGCTTCAGACACCGCAATGGGGGGGGTGATCTTGCAAGAGGACGCCCAAGGGCACCTCCACCTGCTTGCCTATGTCTCCCGGAAATTTAACGAGACTGAACGGTTCTGGCCCATTTGGGACAAGGAAGCGGCTTTTATACGCTTAGCCTTACTCACCTGGCGACACTGGTTAGAGGGAGCCCGAGTCCCCTTTGAAATTTGGACTGACCATAAAAACCTTGAGGTACTTCGGAAGCCTCGGAATTTAAATGCCAAACAATTCCGATGGGCAGAGTTTTTCTCCAAGTTTCAATTTACCCTGCACCACTTCCCTGGCAAATCCAATCACTTGGCGGATGCTCTTTCACATCTCCCTCAGCATAATAGCAAGAAAACGGAGGTGAGGGAGTCCTTTTTCACCCCAGATCAATTGGTTGGGGTGGTATTAACCCGCAAACAAAGTCGCCCACAGCTGGTGCCCCAAAACCAAGGACTGCCTTGGGAGAGCCAATTTGCCGCAGAAATCACTGATCAGGAAAGACAGGAGCTACGAGCTAGAGGGGATTTAGTGTGCAATCCAAACGGCTGCTGGTATAAGGGAAATAAACTTTTTGTCCCTGAAAGTACGCGACAGCAGGTGCTGCAATCGGCCCATGATCTGAAACCTGCAGGGCACTTTAGGTATGTGAAATCGCTACATCTATTACAACCCAATTTCTGGTGGCCCCGAATGAAACGAGACTTGTCACTCTATATACAATCCTGCTCTACGTGCAGCTGTTGCAAATCCAGAGTAGGGAAACCCCCGGCCTTTTACAGCCGCTACCCACCCCAAGTCGTCCCTGGGAAGTCATTCTATGGATTTTATCACTGACCTTCCCCCCAGCAAACATATGACTGTCATTTGGGTGGTAGTAGACCTATTTTCTAAACAAGCACACTTTATACCGTTTCCGAGCCTACCGACGGCCAAAATCCTTGCGAGGGCCTTTTTGCATATTGCCCGGCTCCATACTTTACCTATCAAAATAATATCCGACCATGGAGTTCAGTTTGTTTCCAAACTGTGGACTGAATTGATGGCCCTCATGGGCATTGAACATGCTTTGAGTAGTACATATCACCCAGAAACTGATGGCCAGACAGAAAGAGTGAATCAAACATTGGAGCAGTATTTATGTTGTTTCACCAATTATCAACAGGACAATTGGGTAGAATTATTGCCATTAACAGAGTTTGCATACAACAACTCTTGGCATGCTTCAACCGGGATGTCTCCCTTCAAAGCTGCTATGGGCTATGATAGCCCCCCTCTCCCCTTTTTGAAACCTGGGGAAATGGGTGGAAAAGCCTCGGAATGGTGTAAGACTTTTCGTGAATCTTGGCCTGTAATTGTAGAGAC